>CM061532.1:105145255-106345255 GCA_030545055.2 Neoaliturus tenellus
CAAACTGGGTCTCACCGGAGAGCAGCGGTTAGAAGAACACAGGCGTTACTGCTACAAAAACGCGCCATTGAGAACCGATGTTGCGGAAGAAGAGCACATCATGTTCAATCGGCCCGAGCGTACAAAGAGAAGTCGTTTCACGATCTATGCTGATTTTGAAAGTATGCTCGTACCCTATGAGGCCGAAAGGCCAATTCATCCCGCACCAACTGTTCGACCGCCTGTTTGGGACCCTGCGACTAACCGGACAATCGGCCAACAGCGCATGGGTGGCACGCCCAACAATGTTAAAAATGTCCACAGACCGTACGCTTATGCATATTATATTCGTGACGACCTGAGAACAGCCGACGAGGGAGACTGCGATGACGATGACCAGGACTCCAACACATTCTCCAAACTGCGGATGTACAGAGGCGAGGATGCTGCGCAACATTTCATCAATGCTGTACGGGATGACGTACGGAAGATTGGCGACATCCTTTACGGTCAGCGCATGCCCGGAGATCCGCCGATGTTGACAGAGCAGGAAGAGCTCCAATTCCGACGCGCCACTATCTGTCACATCTGTAAGCGGGAATTCGGCCCTAACGATGGTGAAGATAAAATGAAAGTTAGGGATCACCAACACTCGCCTCCGTACAACTACAGAGGAGCGGCTCATCGATCTTGCAACCTCCGCTACAGGGAACAGGAGACTGTCAATATGTATTTCCACAACCTTTCCAACTACGACGCCCACTTCATCGTGCGTGAGTTAGGCGTGGACAAGGGAGACGTTGAGGTACTCGCCAACACCGAGGAGAAGTACATCACTTTCTCGAAGCGCTTCAAATATCCGGGCGCGGGCCGGCGGAACAGTATTAAATTACAGTTTGTCGATTCATACAGACTAATGTCAAAGGCGTTAGGCACATTAGCGTCTATTCTGCCGGCCAACAAAATGCACCTCACGCGCGCCCGGCACCAAGACCAAGAAGACTTTGATTTGCTTCGAAGGAAGGGAATCTTCCCCTACGAGTACGTCACGTCTATGGAGGTACTTAATGATGATCACCTGCCACCTAAAGATGTATTCGGAGAAAATGTTACCGACGAGGATTACGCACACGCCCAACGCGTATGGGATAAGTTCAGTTGCACATCCCTCGGACAGTACGCAGAAATATATCTGATGACCGATGTTCTGCTACTTGCCGACGTCTTCGAGGGTTTCAGAGAAATGTGCATGACGCATTACAACTTGGATCCTGCGCATTATCTTACTCTGCCTTCATACGCGTGGGACGTAATGCTACTCAAGACAGGAGTGGTGCTCGATACCTTGCGAGATGTCGATATGTACTTGTTCTTCGAGAAGGGCATCCGAGGTGGACTGACCCAATGCGTCACTAGGCACGTTGTCGCCAACAACAAATACACAAGAGCTGAAGATGGCGGCAACCGAGACGGCCAGGGCGCATCGACAAGTGGAGGTGTCGTAGAATACGACAATGATACATTTTTAATGTATTATGATGCTAACAACCTCTACGGATGGGCCATGTCAGAACCACTCCCCTACAAAGATTTTGAGTGGCTTTCGCAGCAGGAAATCGACGACATGAACATCATGGACATACCGGCAGACGGCGAGTATGGATATGTTTTGGAAGTCGACCTGGAGTACCCGAGAGACCAGGCGCTCCACGACAAACACCGCGACCTCCCGTTCTGTCCGGAAGTACGAAAGTCGCCGGCTTACCAGCTGCCCTACTCGTCGGAGGACATCATTAATAGCGGAGCAGGACAATCGAAGAAGCTAATGGCTACTCTCACGGACAAGGATGAATACGTGATCCACTATCGTTACTTGCAACAAGCGATCGAGAATGGACTGCGTGTTCGTCGTGTTCACCGGGTTATGCGTTTCAAACAGTCGCCGTGGTTAAAACCGTACGTGATGCTGAATACCGAACTGAGACGGCAGGCCAACAACAAATTTGAAGTCGAAATGTTTAAATTGATGGTCAATGCTGTCTACGGTATGAGTCTCCAGAATGTGAGAAAACATCAAAACATGAAGATCGCCACATCCCGCAAGACATACACGAAGTACGTGGCCAAGGCAAATTTCAACGACCGAATTTGGTACGACGAGAACCTGGCACTACTAAATATGGCGAAAGTGCGAGTTGTACTGAACAAGCCAGTCTATGCGGGGATGTGTATTCTGGACCACAGTAAACGGTGGATGTACGGTTTTCACTACGACATGGTAGAAAGGTACGGCATCGAAAATATCAAGATGGCCTACATGGACACAGATGGTATCGTCTACGCCATCCGTACCCTTGACGTCTACCGCGACATGATGACGCACCTGGACGACTTCGACACTAGTAACTATCCTCAGAACCACATGTGCTACGACGGGCGCAATGCTAGGGTTTTGGGGAAATTTAAGGACGAAGTCGGTGGGAGAGTAATTAGGTTATTCGTCGGCTTGATGGCAAAATTATATTGTATGTTGTCCGGAGGCTTTACGTGTGCTGTTGGTAACGGAGATGACGACGACTGTGGTGCGCCTCCGCCGATAAAGCGGGCAAAGGGCGTCAACCGCGCCGTAGTTGCAAAGGACCTCTCCGTGCAAGATTACCTGGACTGCTTGTACAACAAGACAATCAAAAGTACGGACAATCAGAGGTTCCAAAGCAAACACCACATCATTTACACCGTTGTGGTGAGGAAGCGGTCCCTGGCACCCTATGATGACAAACGCTATGTAATGCCAGAGGACGGAATAAACACGCTTCCGTGGGGGCACTATGCTATTCCCCCCAGGGCGCCACCGTTACCTCCAGCTCTACCAGCGCTGATGGACGTAGACGAATAGGCAATATAATTTAAGTCGCATGAGTGTGATCGGGTAGGCTCTGTTCGGATCTCGGGAGTGTGTGATGGACTGTGATATGGACTGTTTATGGACTGTTGTGGACTGTGATATGAACTTTTATTTATTTTTGTGTGTGCATTTTTCTTGTTGTTGCTTGTATGTAAATTTTTATTAATGAATCAAATTCATTTGTGTTGACCATTTTACAATGTTTATCTTTGATGTCTATTCTATAAATTTTATCATTGTTAAATAATGTATAAAGTTTCTATCTGCTGATTCAATATTCCTTCTTTTTAAATACACTTGATGTTAGACTTAAGATTACTTCAATAAATCTAGTCATTTGTATTGACATACTTGTTTTTATTTTCCAGTTTTACACATAGTAATAAGATCATTCACTGTCAGACTCTTTGCTTTTTAAAAATACTAAGATATCAAACTCTTTTCACTTTGAAAGTAAAATATAAATGACGAGTCTGCACAGAGGTGTACAAATACTTAAACTATCAAACTCTTTTGAAATATCAAGTTACCGGACTCTCTGGTCTTTGAAAGTAAAAATGTAATGTCGAGTCTGCATAAAGGTTAAACTAATAGGCTCTTTTCACTTTGAACTGTTATGTCAAATATGTGCAATGAGTAAACTATCAGACTCTTTTGAAATACTGAGTTACTGGACTCTCTGGTCTTTGAAAGTAAAATCTAATGTCGAGTCTGCACAAAGATTAAACTATCTGATTTTTCTAAATGCACTTTGAAATATTGAGCCTTTTTAAAAAAAAAAAAAAAAATGAAAACTTACATACTAAAAGGAAATGAAAAGATTGGTGTTTGTTGAGTACTCATTTTTATTACAAGAAAAAATTACATTACAAGATAAATGAAAAAGATTTTACAATACAAAGAAAAATTAAAAAGATTTTTACAAAGAAAAAGCAAACATTGCTACAAGTGTTTATACAATCTGGTGAACAGTGTTCTGATCATCGCATCATTGTGAGCAGTGGAGGTGTCGTCGAAGAGCTGCACGAAGTCCATCATCCTCATATCATGGTGAGTTCGGTAGTACAGGTAAGTCAGACAGTAGTGGCCGCAGACTGTGCTGTCATCATCTTGTAGGCGATACTCGTTGTACAGGTAACGACGAGCGTTACGTCTCAGGAATCCTTGATAGAAGTACAGATGTGGGGGTTGTCCGTAACTGTCGAAGAATTCAATGACATCACTCTTCCGGTCCAGGTAGAATGCAACCCAGTGCGTACCGGCTTCATTGTGTGGATCGGTATTCACAACGATTGCTGTAGACGGGGAGATGCGATGCGGTAGTCGGTCGGCGGCATAGACCCCATGATTGTGCACTGGCAGAGTCGATAGATATTTCTCAATCTGATTGGTATTCATTCTACGGTGTCGATGCCAACAGTTGCAGCGGTAGTACTCGTTGTAGTGCTCGTAGACGTGTGAAAACAAGAGCAGAAATACGAGCTCGTCTCATCAGTAGATTCCAATTCATCGTCAATATTGTTAGTCAAAAATAACCATCCGTGTAATGCAATGCAATTGGATAGTGAGCATCGATGGTTCGGTGATCTGTGATGGCGGCATCGCAGCGTGGATTTCGATAGTAGATTGTTGATCGTCGCCAGTGAACCGCATCCGATATCATCCAAGTCGATAATGTTGGTAATGCAGTGATCAATAACTAAATGTCTGTATATAAAACTCTTCTTTTCCGATCCTTTGACATAGACGGTGTGTCGTTTGGCGATTATCTTTCGTAGCTTTTGTTCCAAGTCGTTGTAGCTAATGTCTCCTTGATCCCACTTTAATCCGTGATAGTGTTTCGATAGCCAGTGTGATTCTCGATGTTTGTCGATGGTCAGCTCGTCCCTGTTGAATGGAGGTTTGGCGATGTGATGCATCAGTAGTATCCCGCTGTCCACTTCCATAACGCAGACTTCCTTCATTATGTAATCATTGATGTTGTCTTTGAAACTCTGGAAATCAATAATGATGGGAGCGGCCAAATTCCTGCAACGTACTCTGCGTAAGCGATCCATCTCGTACGAGTGTTGATGAGAGACTAACCACCAAAGTCAACCATCACGTTGCGGTGTCGATCGATTTCAATTACGTTGTCAAACTCTGCGTACACCAAACAGTTGACAGTCTCGGTTAGCGCGGTACCGAATCCCAGTTCCATACGCACGCTGCCATTGCGTACGAGATTCCAGTGGCCGGTATCGCTGGCAGACAGGTCGGGCGTTAGATCAAACACTAGCAGGCAGTAGCCGTTTTCGAAATCTTCTCTGCTAATCACGTTTCCAGCGTCTGAGAAATGGATCCCCGTGCCGCTAAATATTGTGTTGTACGCCATAACTGACTTTGCGCTACCGGCAGGAGAGAACTTGGGTTGGAGCGGTTTGGCCGGCACCTGTTCACCGTCCACGTACAGTGAGAAGTAGTTCAAATCGAAATTCTTGAAATTGTACGGATTCTTTTTGACATCACCGTTGAATGCGGCATTGGTTACCATACCGACAATCACGCGCTTCGGAACTTGTCCCAGAAATACGTTGTCCAGAGTCTTGCTCCTTATGCCGGAAGCGAGCGTGAAAGATTTCACGTCCACTCGTGTGATTGGATATTTAGCGGTTCCGGACTGCAGTATCTTGCTGTGCGCCAACAGTACGGTCGGGCTGACTTTACATCTTCTAATCCACAGGTTCGCATCGGCGATATGCACTTTGTAGTCACCTTCGTGCACCATCATGGAGAATGCATCTTTCGACCTGTTTAACTTGAAGCGTAGCTCGACTCCGTTCAAAAGATATTTATTCTGATTACACATGTCCAAATGCAGATGACCGACCATATCGATTTCTCGTCCTCCTTTTGTTAGCTTCCGTCTCTTTTCCAGTCCATCATTATCGTCTTCGGTGTTTTCCATATGGCCTGAATCATCGGCGTTCCACAGCACGGATGACAGATGAGATTTCCTGGCATCGAATCCGTAGTTCAATACTGTTTCGATGTACGCTCGATAGGCGTAAGTGTTGTTCTGTGGTGTAACCAATTTTTGATTCATGCACATGTCCACTTGACTGAACAACGAGTGTAGCCAGTTATTTATCGGACCTGCTTTTGTTGCATCGGCCTCGGCGATCGCCGCTCCGTCAGCCTTGATTATCGATGCTGTGACTTCTAGCATTGTTTGTGATAGATCGGTGTACTCTTCGCCATTGCCTGGCACTACAAACTCTATCGGTGAGTCGTCCGTCAGTGTGGATATCGGTTTGTATTGAATCCATTTTCCATTTTCGATACTCGTCTGTGTGGGCGGTAGTGAAAACAAGTCCAGCTCCGTCTTGACGCATTCACATGATCTTTGATGTATGAACGACATAATTAATTAAAAATATCCCTTATTGCCTTTGCTACTTTCCTTTTATTTTTAACTGCTGCTTTTCTCTTCTTGGACGGCGATGATGACGTCCTTCCTCTAAGGAGTTTAGCCAGAGACTGAGGTGTGACACGTAGTGTGCGACGGCTACTCGATTGTTTCTTGCCGCCACGCATTGCGCGCTTCGCGGAAGTCTTGCGCGTTGCGCGTTTCGCGCCACTCTTACGCGATCCGCGCTTTTTGGATGCCGGACGGATGCGTTTGCCGCCACCACGGAGAACTCGTTCAATCTTGTCATCGGCCGTGCGTTTCAACGAGCCGGTAAACTCTTTCATGCGCTCCTCTGCCGCATCTCTGGGATGTTTCGTACGTAGAGTGACATCACCGAGGAAACCCATTCCGGACTTTAAGGCTTCTCTGCCCAATGCTGCAACTCCGCTCTTGATTATCGGAGATACGGTGCGAAACATTCCGCCCAAGAAGCTGCCGACTCCATGTCCTCTCTGGTAGGCGGCACCGCGAAACACTTTTTCTATCGATCCGCCCGTCTGCGAATGCTGGCGATAGTAGTACGCCATGTACGGATCGTTCGAAGCCATTTTTACAGTTAATTATGCAGAGCTCTTCTGAAATGCAGCTTCACGTACGACGTCCCGAACAGGAATGACAGGTTTTGCCCCGTGTGATCCCTGAGGTCGATTTCCACAGTCTCGAATGCTCCTTTGGTGATCGGTACGTAATGCGGGCTGGTGTAGAGTACAGTCTTATTGGCACCGTGCACGTAGTCGCCTCTGTCAATGTTGATAATCTTCAATAGTGGGGCAGAAGTGTCACCGATCAATTGTGGCTCAATCAGATCGCAGTACACGTACATATTAGCTGGAAGCCCCATCGATAGATTCGGGGGCCATGACGCTTTATTGTTTTTCACAATGTCCTTCTGTTGCGGATCGAATCCCAATTGTAAAGCCAGTTTATTGTCTAAATGTATTGCAACCACGTCTTCTTTCAGTATTTTTATTTCCACTCTGTCCGCATCTTTGTCATAAGTGAACTCTACGTAATCGATGAGACCCTTCGCATCATTGATCATATTCACCAGTTCGGTTATATTCTTGTAGTAACCCATGTCCAGAGTAAACGTGTACTTGTCTGTATCTCCTAAATCTATGGCGGAAAGAATAGTATCCTGTTCGATTATTATAATCTCGTTTTTGTTCACTAATGGAAATGAGCATGGATAGTGAGATTCCACCAGAGCCATCTCCCACGCACCTTCCAATCGTATCTGTTTCGAAAGATGCGTAGTGTAGTTTGACACCTTATTGTTGGGGAAATATTCCATAGAACTGTTGCTGGGCAGCGTAAGGAAGAATTGTGAGTTAGACATTTTGCAAGTCTTGCGCTCTCACCCAAGAGTTAAACTCGTCTCCGTATCCTCGCCACTTGACGTAATAACGCTTACTGGCGCCTCTGCCACGAGTGTCCAGAATTTTGTCAATCTTGAATAGCTGATCACTCCGATAGATTACTTTCTGTAATTCGTGTTCGTAAAACTGGCCGGTCAAAACTTCACCTTTGAGGTCCGCCAGCGTGTACATGGGCAACGGCATCAGAGTGTTCACTTTACGAATAGTAAACACTTCGTTACTCCAATTGGTCTCGTAGCCTTTGGCGAATGTACCCTTCTCCTTTGCTATGCGTACAGTGTCACCAATCTTGAGTTTGGGCTTAACACGACGTGGAATTTTACTGTACATGCGTTGTAGCACTTGTGCTATCGTCCGATCATTTTTCACATCGATGGGGCGCAATCCACCGCCGAGACTCTTGTGTTCACTGGCATTGTATGCTTTCACCAGTTTGTTCAGTACATCGATATATCGGTAAGTGTTTTTGTAAGTCAGGTAACGCCACATGCGAGACTTTAGCGTGCGGTTCACGCGTTCCACTACTGCCGCTTTAACATCGGGATTCTGCGTAGTCACATATTTTATTCCGTACTTTTTGAATAATTGTCTGGTCTTGGTGCCGGTAAACTCTGTTCCTTTGTCAGACTGGAGGCAACGTGGAGTTTTAGTCGCTTCTTTGAATATTTCATCGAATGCCACTGCCACTTCTGCACCTTCCTTTCTCTTCAACGCTCTCACGTACAGACGTTTACTGAACACGTCTATCACGGTCAGCAGGTAATTGACTCCATCGTTGTATTTACTCAATCCTCGCATATCATTCAAGTCCGCTTGCCACAGTTCATACGGGCCGAAAACAGAGTACTGATTGCGTGGGAAGCGTTTACGGGCAGGCTTGTGTAATGTATAAGTATCCTGTGATTGTAACCATTCGATTACTTTCGACTTTGAAATATCTCTCTTGCGTGCAGCTCGCACTAGCGGTGCGACACCGCCGAACGCGCCGGGCTCGCCGGGGTTGTAATAGAGACGATCCATACTCACTTGGCCGGATACGGTTCCCACCTGTCTAGAAAGCCCAGCGGCTCCGTTTCCCACTGGTATTCATCCCTGTTTGCAGGAGTTGACGTAGCATAGCCGCCGGTCGCCGCTTCTTCAATCGGTGTTTTCGCTAGATAATCATCGACCTCACGTAATGTTCTCTGTAATGATGTCTCACCGCGCCGCTCCTTAGCTCCTCGTTTCACTACCGCCCACGAACGTAGCCGCTCTCGCATCGGTGTTCTGCGCGGTGATGGTGCACTCGGTGAACTGGTCATCCGCAATGATGATTTGAATGTGTCATTCAATTCCCGTAACGCTCTGGTATTATTTATAAATTCTAGAGGTACATTCATTTCTTTCAAAGCGGTCATCACTTCCATCCATCCTGGCGGTATACGTTCGGTCATTCGAACTCTCACTATGTTATTCAAAATATCAACTATATTTGCATTCGGTAGTTTTCGACCATCGATAAACACCGAGTAGTTGATATCCCAACTGATTCGACTATCGGGTTTTTTCATAAATCGTAACAGATTGCGGGCGTCACTCCTGTATGTCTTTGAGAACATTTCGACAATCTCATCGACTGGCCCTTCCGCTGCACCCCGTGTCGGGTGTTGGGCATCATCACTGAATGTCGCATCCACGATTGGAATATTAATCGGCTGGCGATTATTAGAGGCAAAGTGTAAGAAACGTTGCAACGCCTGATTGTACAGTTTCCATTTTTCACTATCGTCTATATTCTTGTTATTCATTATTTTCTGCATCTCCACATCCAGTCCTTCCGTAGTGGACAAATTGTTTGATGTCTTCTCCGATGATGATGATGCTGATGATGTAGACTGTAAACGTTCAATAAGCTCTTGCGGGACGATGGCCATCTTCTTTGCGTGCTCCATTATTGATCTACAGCAGCGGCGGCCGGTCGGAAGTGTAGTTTAACGGTCAACGCTCCGTGACGGAATGAGAGATTTCGCTTTAAGATGTCCTTCACATAAATTCTCACACTTTCGAATGTCTTCTTTCTCACCGGCACGTAGTGCGGATCACTTATGTATGCCGTCTTGTACGTTCCGTAATCATTTATCGAGTGGGATATATTGATAATCCTCAATAGTGGTATACGATCATCGCTTAAAATTTGTTCTTCAACCAGATCGCAGTGCACGAGCATAAGTGCTGGTAAACCAAGATTTAAATTAGCCGGTCTAGTACTCTTAAGTAAACTTGGTTCAGATATTATATCATCTGTCGATGCTGTTCCCAACTGAAGTGCGAGTGATTGGGAATAAATTACTTTTGTGACAGGTCCCAACGCAGTTCCTAACGATACTTTAAGACGCTTTGCTTCGTCAAGACTGAATATAGTTCCAGTTTTCTTTACATAATTCAGCCCATTGATGTTTTCCACCAATTCTTCAACTGAATTGTAGTATCCGGGTTTCGGTCTTTCGAAGTGTGCGAATATTTTGGGTTTCTTATTGGTCGGTTCTTTGATGGTTGATTCACCTTCTTTGTTGACTGATTTACCTTCTTTTCCCACAGACTTCTTGGGTTCTTCCTTTTTTGTACCAACTACTTGTAGCAAAGCATCGGACCCTACTGTTGAGAACGAACATGGGTAATGTACTTCTACGAGCGCTACTTCCCAATCTCTACTGTCCAAGCAAATGTACTTCAATAGTTGTACGGTGAAATCAGACGTGTTATTTTTCGGATAATATTTTGCTGAGCGGGGCGTACCGCTAAGTAAAGTCAAATAAAATGCTTTTGTCTGGACATCCATTTCACTTTCCTAATGCACTACTGACTGCTGCCTGTAACACTGTGCTCAACAGTAATGGAATAAAAACTCCACCTCCTTTCTGCACTAGATAATTTCGTTTCTTTCCCCAACACTCTCCTTGTCTTACTAAGCGTCTCAGAGCCACTTTATGTTTGCTCAACTGGCTTTTAGTCTTACTCGACAGAGGCACGTTCCCACGTAGCACGTTATAGGCGCACTCGCAGACTGAACGAATGCGACTCTTGTCACAAACCTTTAACAGTGCCTTGCGTTCCTTGGGTGTTACGTGTATCAGCGCTCTGAGCAGCGGTGCATCCTTCTTCAAGCACGACATGATTGCAACTGACTAGCTATTTTTTCTTTGGCAAGTACACATAGTTTACACGATCCTCGGGAAATATGCAAGTGCGTACTCTCATGTCCTCGGATGTCGACTGTTTCAAATCCAAAAGCAGATAGCCATGCGCGTGTTTCGTGGCGTCAGCGTAAGCTTCCTCTATAAACTTTGGGCTGTCTGGATATATCTGCCTGGCTAAATATCTGATTTGTACTCTGTCCCTGGGATTTTTAAAAAATATAATGTAGTGAGCATTTAGTGAGATGTCCCTCTGCCCACGACCCTGATGAAAAAGATTTTGTGTAATGAAGAACACACTGATGTTACGGTGATGACAACCCTTCGTGAATAGATCCACCACTCTATCGTCTGCCTCACGCATCATGTCGTCAATTATAACCAGTATCGGTTCCTTACCATCATAATCACTCAAGTCTGGTAAACCCTCAATGTGGTTTATTTTGGAATTACTTACATCACCTCCTCCTCCACCACTACCATAATGCCAGTTAATTTTGGTAAATTTTACATCACACATTTCATCTATGTGTTCAATAAACTTGGACACAAAATGTGATTTACCACTACCTGAAGGACCAGCCACAATGGCTGAGAATGGATGTTGCCACTTCAAGCTCATGACTGCTACTGACACTAAAACTAATAACACACACACTTTTTCTTAAAATAAAGGTTTGGGGTTTCATCTTAAAATAAAAGACATTAGTTTATGCTGTAATGTACATGGATTTTTATTGCTTACGAAAGCTATCAAAATTTATAAAGGTTAATTAAATCTTGAGTCTTCTTTTTCTTGCTTTACAAAAATTCCAACGGTGTGAATTTACTGCCTGGAAGTGGACTGCGCTTCACCAGACGAAGGCGATCTCCGAAGCCGCTGTTGTAACGCTCGATGTCGTGATCGCTCAGGACTTGGTTGAAACGCCTGGGCAGGTAGACTCGTAGGAAGAAATCATCGCCGACTTGTCCCTCGAGAATGACGACGACTGTCTCGCCGAATGGAGTAGTCACACGCTCCATCCCGCTGATCGCATAGCTGCACTCCTCTCGCAGATCAGACAGGCGGGTGTAGGCCGGAGAGCTGGATTTGCAGGTGTTCAATGATGTTCGCAGGTCCATCGTTACACCAGGTGCGGACTCTGAAGTCATGTTGCTGATGCTCGACATGGTAATGATGAGAGAGTATGTGGATGATGCGACTAGTCGAAGTGGTCTCCAGGCGAAGAATGATGCTCGGACAGTTCGTCCGTTCGGTTTTTGTTGCCCACGACGCCATCTTGGAATTTTTTATGTGCGCAGGTGTTCAGTGCAGGTGGTCGATGAAACGTGAGAAGGGTCGTCTTGCAGGTGTTTGGCACATTCCACAGTGTCTAGACATCGTAAATCTTCTTTTGTTTGCGCAGGTGGTCGATGAAATCTGAGAAGGGTCGTCCCGCAGGTGTCCAATCTTTTGTTTGTGCAGGTGGCCGGATGCAGGTGGTCGATGAAATTCGAGAAGGGTCGTTCCGCTTCTTTTGTTTGTGCAGGTGGTCGAGAAGGGTGGCGGCCATCATGGATTTTTTATGAGCGCAGGTGTTTGATGAGGTTGCATTCCACAGTGTCTAGACGTTGTTCCTACAATGTTTTCTTGGTGGGTCTTCTACGCGCAGCTTGCTTTTTCGGTTTTAACACTGGCTTTTTCGGTTTCTCTACTGTCTTACTGTATCGTGTTACTGTTTGCGTCAAGCCGCTAATCTTCGGTACTCCCGTAGCTTTATTAATCCACATATTCTCTGACTTGTCCACTACCTGGTTGACGCTCTCGTATAATTCACTGTTCTTGTCTATAAATAATCCGCATCTGTACACCATATCCGAACCGTCATACATTTCCATTTTTAAAAGCACTGGTCCGCTGTTTGATGGATTCTGCACCGCATAAAATTGTCCGTTTTCAAGCCACGACACGATGGGACAGTCGTCTGACGGTTTTGGAACCCATCCTGGTTTTGCTGTTTCTTCCACTTTAGGTTTAGGCGTAGGTCTTATCCTCTTCTTAGGCCTCGGTGATGGTGGAACTGGTATCTGCTCGAGTGTAGCGTTGTCGTCCGCAGCGTTGATGTCGGCCATGAATGCATTCAAGTAGTCGTCTATTAATCCGGACGCGCTCATGTCTGTACCGCACTAGTGACTGTGTAAGACTGAGTGAAACGCTTACTTGCAGTGTTTGAGGTGAGCGACATTTTGTAAATAGCGCGCGAGTTTCAAGGACAGGCGGACGGTTATGTAACTAGCGTTGATGACGTGGGTAGCGTAAGGCGGGGAAAGTAATTATGTAGATGAGAATGTACGAAATATATAAAAATAAATAAAAATAAATAAAAAAAAAAAATAAAATAAAAAAAAAAATAAATAAAAAAAAAAAATAAATAAAACTGCACCAAACCACCTCTACTATTTGGGGGGGGGGGGGGGGGGGCTCCGCAACTTGGGTGGTCTCGGGGTGGGGGGGGGGGGGGGGCTCATCCCGCTCATCCCGCCCTTCCTTACCTTCGGCTATAACCCCCTACTTATGGCAACGTTATCACAGTAAAGTGACGAAATGATGTCAATATAATTCACATTCCTGATTCTGTAACTGAAACTATAGATTCTTTAATGAGTTTTAATAATATGTTTTTAGGACTTCTTTCTATATACAAAAGTATAAGTTTGGACTGTGTTATACTTTTCCTCATAACAGATTTAAAATAGCTCTGATACTTTTGCAGGCGTTGCGGGGGTTCAAGCTTTATTTTGCTTTGAGGAGAGAAGTATCACTTGATCGTATTAAACTAACAAGTACCAGGAGGACCGAGCGTTGCTCGGTGAAATGTCAATTATCATCTGTTTGAATTCATTCATTTACTTTAAAGTGTGAAAGTATAGGAAAAGAAGGAACAGGTGATATGAAAGTTCTGAATGTACTTCTTGTTTATATGTTGTTAATTCGTTGCCAACATGGCAACCCATAAGCCCAATGTTAAAATTTTGTAATTTTAAACTTTAATTTTTAGCAAAATTAGATTTTCCCTGGGGGCGAGACCCATCTCAATCGTATTTTAAGGTAAAACTAAGTTTATTCCAAAATTTGAAGGAAATCGTCGGAGCCGTTTTTGAGATAATGTGTGCAAGCAAGCAAACAAGCAAACAAGCAAACATTGCTCGTATAAGAGTATAGGATATAGGATATATGGCAAAACTGCAGCTGTGGCAACAATCAGCTGATTGTTTTAATAACCAAAAACATGAATTGCCTATTTTATTTTTGTGCAATACTGTATAAACAAGTTTGTAAAAAGGTGTTTAAGTTACCTTTGGAACTCGGTTATACTACGACCCCTGCTAGACCTCGTGTGAATAGCACCACTTTAAACAATACAGTAAAATATACTTCGTTTAAATTTAGTTTAAGAATTTTTAGTTTCCTTTAAAGGTCCAGTTAAAGGTTTTTATAATGCATGATCTTATTACTTTTTAAGATGTTTCTTTTAAATTTTAGAACCAATTTTCATATGTTCTTCTTTGAAACCACCTCGGCCTTTTACCTGTGTCAGCTGCTTTTCTTTCTCCTCGAGGTCCTTGTTTGCTTGTTCCAGAGCCTTCTTGTTGGTTTCCAGGTCCTGTTCAACTTGCGTCAGTTTTTTGGCGAGTTCCCGTACATCCTCAAGGACCTAAAAGGAATATGGCATTATAAGAGTAGAGAGGACATTATAATTTTCACCTTCTATGCTGTCAATGAATTAGGAATATTGGATGTTCCGTATATTGAACTGTGTGATTAAAGGTAATTAGCTTTACAATTAAATTTTTATTAAAATCAAATCCGAAATAATACCTCTTTTTACAATTTACAATGGCTATACAATTTTGTTTTCCTTACCATTAAAATTAAACAGAAAATAAACTGAAGGAAGATCTGATACTTTACATAGACTTAATGCAAGTTATCATCATTAGGACGGAAAGTGGTTTTTTCCTTGCATAACCGCGTTTTACGGAAATGCTACTAAACACAGAAACCCCACTTTCCGTCCGAGCGACAACGTTTTTCATCATACTTCAAAAATGTAAATATAATAATAACTAAATTAATTAGAATTTAAGTTATTTTAGATTTTCATCTTAATTTAACTTTAAAAAATGCTGACATTCCATTTTAATTAATGAAATGTCAAAATCTTGTATTTTTAATGTAGTCGACAAGTCATTGTTTTCGACTATATAGTATATTTCATAACAAGAGTGGAAAGTGTCTTTTCCGGGCCGAGATCGAGTTTACGCGCGAGGCTTTAGCCGAGCGCGGAATTTCGATCAAGGCACGGAATAACACTTTCTACTCGAGTTATGAACGATATTTTTCATCACACTGTAGATAATTAATAATAGTAATTAATTAAATAATGCAAGTTTAAGAAACCACCTATGTATGCTCAATTGATTTCCGCAGTACAATGAAAACAGTGATTCTGTTTTACACAGCTGATTACATTATTGAGAACAGCTGATTTAGGGAATAATATACTCTTAGCACTGCTAGCGCTACTTGTGTCAGTAATCATAACTAATTACTAGTGTGGGAAAATCAACAGCTGATTTTCTACGGTTTTTCTACACTCTCAGCTGGTGATGAATATAGCTGTTTCCCGTACAGTGTTATGAAAAGTTGTTTTTAAATTTGATCCTCCTCGACAATATTGGGGTGGGGGAGAAATTTAAACTGTAAACAAGTAATTTAAACCTATGAAAAACATTTTCGAGTAAAAGATTTTCTTGAATAAAGTTTTTAATATAACTTATAATCACTTTTAGAGACCCTATATATATATATATATATATATATATATATATATATATATATATATATATATATATATACAGGGTGTCCCGGAACTCTCTGGAACCCTTTTGTATATTTGTTCCTTGCATCGAGACAAGAAAAAAACATCATACAAATAGGGGTCTAAAATCCATCGTTTAGCCGCTAGCCGCCATTTTGTTTTTTTCACGTTATAATTTTTATTTCCGTAATGGATGGTTGTATTCAGTTCATATTTGGTATGAATCTTTATCATACTAATGTACAGTACATTTTCAGGAAACAAATTAATTTTATCCAATGTGTATTTTCAAAATGGCGGCCATTTTAAATTTTTAAACTCAAATATCTCAAATTTGATAAATTTCAAAAAAAATTTACTTTGTACAAAAAAGTTGCCAAATTTAATTATCTAACCAACGGTACCAAGTTTGTAAGGATCTGATTACAAATAACGGAGTTATTGCGATTTTTCTCCAAAAAAACATGATTTTGCATTATAATTAATGCAAATTATGGCCATTTTCACAGAAAAATCGCAATAACTCCGTTATTGGTTATCAAATCCTTACAAACTTGGTAGTACACTCTCGTTCATCGGACTCGGCGACATCGGAACTCCGCTTCATCGGAACTGAAAATCTGGATATTATTAATTTTCTTAATCTTACGAAATAAATAGTTTTTCCGTTTTAGCGCCTTCAATTTCCATTCGTTCTATCCGCACAACAGTGATGTATCACATTTTGCATCAAACGTCATCAGGCGTTTTCTATAATCTGTTCCCATCGATGTGATTTACGAGGCCGTGGAGTATTTGCACAAAAATAGAAAGAGGAAGGGGCAGGAAGTGAACATCCGGTTCGACCGCTTCCCAAACTATTATTCAGTCTGTCTCGCGTCGCGACTGCACCTGTGTTACGTGGAAGTCAGTTGACTGCTGGAATATGAGAATAAAGATTTTGGATCTTTATTTCCTGCGTTGTTTTTATTCCTATATGTTTATTGTTACCACGTTCAAAGTTTGAGTGCCTTATTTTCATAAAACCTCTTGTGTTATCTTAAAAACAAGAGTGAATACAATCACGATAGTTCACCGTACGGGCGGAAATGATGACTCACGACGGACTCCGCTTCATCGGAATATTTTGACATCCGAACCGGCCGTCCGCCACATTAGTTCCGATGAACGAGAGTGTACTGTACCGTAGGTTAGATAATTTAATTTAGCAACTTTTTTATCCAGAGTAAAATTTTTTTGAAATTTACCGAATTTGAGATATTTTAGTTTGAAAATAAAAAATGACCGCCATTTTGAAAATACACAGTGGAAAAAATTAATTTTTTTCCTGAAAATGTACATTAGTATGATAAAGATTCATACCAAATATTAACTGAATACAAACATCCGTTACGGAATTAAAAATTATTACGTGAAAAAAACAAAATGGCGGCTAGCGGTTAAAGATGGATTTTAGACTCCTATTTGTATGATGTTTTTTTCTTGTCTCGATGCAAGGAACAAATATACAAAAGGGTTCCAGAGAGTTCCGGGACACCCTGTATATATATATATATATATATATATATATATATATATATATATATATATATATATATATATATATATATATATCTGTTATATGTTTAAGCGAAAAGTATTCCTAGTTTAAAATAACAGTTCTAAACACTGATTAAGAGGGGGCTGTTTCACAAAACTATACCGCTGCCTATTGTTTCGGTGCAATGTTGTTATTTGTGTTGTGTATTGTTATTTGTTTCAGTGTTACTGTATTGTTAGTGGTGTTGGTTGTTGTTGTTGGTAATGTTGTTGGTTGTTGTTGTACCTTGTCGGCGCGAGCGTTCGCGTCCTTCGCCTGCCCCTCGCAGGTGTCCGCCTTGTCCATGGCGGCGTCCTTCTCCATCTTCATCGCCTGCATCTTCTTTTTGATCGCGTCCATCTTGGCGGCTTTGTTGGTCTACGCTACCTGGCCAAATCTGCAACAACAAAGGCCATGATTAACTTCATAATTATTTTGTAGCATCTTTTAAAGGCCAACTACACACCAGGCCGGAACGCTTGGAGAGAATACGGCACAGTAGTAAGTGGTCTAGCTGATCTGAATTTACGAAATTTCAATGTAATTTTCTAATGCTTACCTAGAAATCCCATAATCTATCCAAATGTCCACCTATACTCAGGGTAAATCCCCGAATGTCAAGCAAATTTTCCCGCATTTGGCAACACCAATCAGCTGGTACATTATTCTACTGTGACGTCATCTCTCCTAGCATTCTGGCCTGGTGTGTAGTTGGCCATGATCTGACTACACCTAAATCTAATATATAAAAGGGAAAGCCCTCACCCATTCATCACTAATTCTCCAACTTCCCGACTAGTTAGAGAGCTGAAATTTGGTATACTCATTCTTTAGGCTTAGGAAAATCTGACATTTTTGTATTAATATTCACAATGGGCTTTGCCCTAGACGTCCTCAAAGTTACCATGTTATTCCTATGGAAGCAAAATTTTTGTATTCTAACATTTGAGCCGGTTGGAATGAAAGTGGCGTAAGTCCAAAATTTGAAAAAATTGAGATAAGTACAGTTTCTTATAGTAGAAAGACTGTTTTGTTTAGAATGAAAGTGATGTAAGTCCCTAGTTCAATATTGTGCCACCAGGAGCAGCACAAACTAAGTCCACTTAGCAGAATTTCTGTTCCATTGAGAATGACAGTGAAGTAAGTCCTTCAGAGTTTTCAGCTGTTGATTTCAGTTGTTTTTATCATGCGACTTTTGTATTATTAAAGTGTTTTATGTTGTGTTTAGTAATTGTTATTGTTTTATAATGTTTTAGTCAGTGTTTTAAGTATTGTGAGTTGTGGTTTTTTTAAATAAACTGTCTATAAGGTACAACTTTATTCTATTTACACATTTGAGGTTAGGCCTATGTTTTATATTCACAAATTTAATTTTTTTTAACATTAGAATAGGCCTATTTATGTTAAGATAAATAAAAAAGTGTTCATTAGTACTACCATCTTAAAACTTCTGAAACCGTAACTAAAATATGTTGAGAATGACAGTGGCGTAAGTCACATTTTTTATTTATTTTTTATAAAAAGAGACCAAGTATGAATATGGTTATAATGCAAAAAAAATTAACCATACCCAAACAATTAATAAGATAAATAAGAAAATTAAAAAATAATAAATAATTTTTTTATCAAACAAAACGTAAACCCTTTAATATCTCAAAACTAGCTCTGCTGGACTTAAGCCACTTTCATTCCAACCGGCTCATTTGAAGGATCATTAATTTTATAAACAGCTGTTCTCATTTAAATTATTGAGGGAAGATTGGTTATATAAAACTAGACGATATTATAGACTTGTGGCGATTGAGTGTAGCGAACGAGCTAAACCTGATATTGAGTGAGCGCAGCAAATGAGCTAAATCTGACGGGAGTGAGCGTAGCAAACGAGCTAAACCTGACGGGGAGTGAGCGTAGCAAACGAAATTACCTGAAGGGCAAAAAAATTCTCAAGTTGCCATTGCGAAGCATGCAACCTAATCTTATGTAAGCTAATAAGACGCGGATTTGAAAACTGTCACAACTTTTACGTATGTTAAGACTAAATTTCAGACAAATTTGAATTAGGTTTCATAAATTTTAAGATTTTAAAATACCAGCCTTTTAAAATTTTTCAAGCCAAATGTAATAGTCAAACAAGAAACATAATCAAAGGACAAACAAAGAATACACTAGGAATTTGTAAAAATTTCTACGGTTAAATTATGCAAACTTGCATTAGTTTGTGAATACAAAATCGTTGAAAGGATATAATTGGTTAGTAAAAAGTTGCATACATGCAAGGTACAAAATTGACCATTTGTGAGATATTTGTTTTTTAAGATTAAAAACTGCCACCATTTTGAATCGGAAAAATTTTATAAATGAACCTCGATGTTACAAAGGTTTACGCAACATGTAAACCAATTTGTTAAAGAACATAAAACGTGTCTATATATTTAAAACACAAAGGTAAAAAACCTTTGGACACTTCGTCTGTGACTTCTACTGGACCGATTTACATGCGGGTTGTACCAAAATAAATGTTTTCGGTTCTATATTAGCAGGTTTAATTTGTATTTCAAAAATATTTACGTTAAATCTGTCAAAAATGAAGAATAAACTTTTCTTATTGAGATTTAACATGGGGGAAAAGCCAACATTTCCAATCCATTGGACAGTTCGTCTGAGACTTCCACTGGACTAATTTACACGCAGTTTGTACCAAATAAAACGTAAACTTTTGTATATTAGCAGATTTTATTTACTTTAACGTTATCTTACTTCCTTAAATAAAAAATATCGACATTTTCCAACCTTAGCACAATTTATTTATTTTACACGATTTCAATCAGCTGATTGTAAACACATGAGATATTTTGTCTAAATACAGAGAGAGTGAACAAAAGCTCATGAAGGATTTGGTTTATTATGGCCAGTACCTAAAAACGTTTACAATTATTATAATGTATTTTCTGCTTAACTATGTAAAATAGCTGATTGCTATGAAATTTATTTAAAGGTTCAGTTTAAATAAATTGTTTACATTTGTATTGTAACATTTGTTTGTTGTGTAACTAGGAAAAGAAACGGTTGTATCGGAAATCCGTTGTGCAATAAATTTGTCGGTTGCCACGTTGTAATGATTTGCATTTCTCCTTCTGATCGACAATGTTTGTGCCACAGTCGGTAGAGTAACTAGTAACTAGCTGTGAACCTAGCGGCCCGGGTTCTAGACTGATCTCCTGAAGTATACTTTTTGTAATGTGTCTAATAATGGTGTCACTAATAAAAATGTTTTACTTATGGTACCGATATTTATTTTAAGCACAATAGATACATTGAAATATTTATAGGCCTTTTCAAATTCTCAAAAAACTTATTTATTAAACTAAAAAATGTAATAAATACAAATTGAAAACTTAACTTAGTTTAGGCTTGCTTATTTCTGATGTTGTTTAACTAATATAATGCTTTGATTAGGCTACTATAAGGTTTAGGCCTAAGTAAACAATCGATTTGTTATGTTTATAAAATACTAAATAGTGTCCGTGTTACACAGTAAGGGTGCAGCATTATTATTTTTAAGGAATATGCCTATAGGCCTACTTTGACATACACTCCAACTGAAATTATGTAATTTTCCGTGAAATAAATTTGTATTCTTTAAATTTGGGCTTAGTTATTGAAACTTGCACACTATTACATAAATATTGCGATATGAAAGTGGTTATAAATGGTTTCTCTATAATACCCTAATATCAATATTTGTTAAAGCCAACCATAAGTTACAACACTGTAGGCCTTTCCTAATTCTTGAAAAAAAACTGTTAAGAACAATTTATCCAATAGGCCGACAAGTGGATACTGGTCTACTTATTTCTGATGTTGTTGAACCTAATAGAACGGTTTCCTTAGGCTACCTAATTAGTTTTGCACCTACCTAAACAATCAAATTGATATGTTTATAAAATACTAAAAAGTAGGGCCTATAAGTACAAGGCTGCAACATTATTGGTTTTAAAGAATAGGCCTCTACTTTTCCGACGCTCTAACTAAAATCGTAGTATTTTCTGTAAAATATATAATTGTTCTTGGTATTTGCGTTTTGGCATTTGATATTTTCTATTGAAATATTGCAAGGTAATGGCAGTTCCAAGAAGTACATTTTATAGACTACCTTACACATGGTTGCACTATTATTGCGTTTCATTTACCACTAATGGAGCTGTATCCGTCGAGTATCGACGGGCTACAACTGGTTAAGTGTAAAATAAAACAGAATGCTTATAGGGGCGAAACAAAGCAAAAATTCAAAATATTTTACTGGAGATTTTCCATTTATTAGTGTAGAATACGAATGTGCATATCCAGAGTCCTTGATTTTAGTGGCATTATGTATCAGATATTTTTAAAGCATATTTAAGTTAGTTGGGAAATCAGCTATTAAACATAAAAACAAATCATGAAAAAATTAATAACTTCGTTTTATATTAGTTATTATTTTTATATTTTTGCTGAATAATTAAAAAAAAAAAAAACATTGTTCATCACTCCGACCGAAAAGGTGTTTTTTCTGTCGCATTTAAAAGCTAGGTTTAAAATCGTTCGTATTACTCAACTGCGCACCGAAAATAACCATTTTCCGTTATAGTGATAAATACCACTATGAGAACAACATTTTTTGAAGATATACTGGCTGTTTTATGTTTGTGAAATATATGAAGTAGTGCGTATGGTGCGAATTTCTTTAAGTTAGTACTATTTGTAAAACGTATCGTTTTAACTACTGTTTTACAAATATTTATTAATTTTACCCTTACTAAAGAAAAGATTTTGTTAATCTTGTATAAGAAGAGTCTGTAGTAGCCATTATCTTGGATTTGTATTCCCATAAGACAAGTGTTAAATTCAAAATATAATAAGTGATGTTTGTTACAATATTATTGTTATTATTTATATAGTTGTATTAGTTGTTATTTTCGTCTGATTCTTTGTTTAGAACTTTTAATGAACATTTCGCATACCCACATTCACTAATTTCTTTATTGTTTCTTATAGGCTCTGCCACGGTATTTTGCCACACCAAAGAAGAGTCTTTGTACATAGATTTTTTTTATTTAGCTCTAGCGACCTCACCGATAGGTAAGTCTCCTTGGGGAAGACAACGTATGTAATTCAGTGTGCTACAAAATAGATAAATAAAATCAAACGTCCGGTGCGCCTTTAATATTGGCAGAAAAAGATTCATCTTTATGTCATTTTAAAGGAAATGTTAACACCTAGTTCACTATTAAATCAAAAGTTTTATACTATTGATTGTTTGAATAATAAACAACAAAGTATTCTCAACATTTTTTGCTCGAAAGTGGACGCTATTTTCAGTAGTTTGATCTCTTAAAAAGCTCTATAATCGTGATTTTTATTTCACAGTCCCCTATACACATTAAATTTGTTTTCAAAACTACCCAAAGATTAATCTTTTTCAACCAATGTCAAAGGCGTAGTGGATGTTTCAAATTTAGCAATTTGGCGTCTTGTGGGGATAAAACTTAAAGGTGTGGTTCAAGTATTGCAGACTTTTAAAAAACCTTTGCAACACTAACTACAGCGGCCCTGACCGTTCTACTTCTCTATAGAATACGATACTAGTTACGTGCGAGTTGAACCTGTCGGGAGCAATAGAACAGGCGTGTCAAGGTCAAGTCTTTTTTTTAATAAGCCAGCTGATTTTTGCTCATTTAACTACATGTTAATTAGCTTGACCTTCACCCGTGTGTTCTATTGCCCCCGACTATATGTATTTATAAATTATTTTAAGTCATTATACCAGTTACGAACTGTTACAGACGCGTTCACAGAACGCCGCGCCGCCTGAGCGGTGAATGTGCCCGATGCGGCTGAGGACTGTTTGAGTTGTATTTCTCATTTTTACGCGTGACGCGTATGCTGCGCAGCTGCTGCTATTTTTAACACAAGCCGATACGTTTTTAGACGAAGCTGACCCCAAATTTCTAGCCACGCTACCGTCCTACAGGCTCTGCAGTCAATCTCAGAGATAAACTAGAAACCTCGTCTATAACCGAGACTCTTTCGTCTTTAACAGGTCTTTCGTGTGTTTCTTGTGATATGTCAAAAAAATCTATATTTTTATGAGTTTTAGGGAGTTTGGTTTAAGTACGTCAGTATGTGTTACTGTTACATTTAGCACGCTTGGCATTTTCACTTAAAATTGAGGGTAATACTAACAACCACAATAATGATTTAATAATACACAAAATCCTATCAGGATTTATAGAATATGTAATATTTAAGGAAGGATTTAAAACTGAAGGATTTAAAAACCTTCAGTTCTACATAAGAATTACACAGATGGCATAACTTCTTGATGGAATACATCATATTTAAATTGTGTGGATATATATTAAACACCATGTTCTTTATGATTTTATTAAGAAATTTACTTTATTGTGTTTAAATTTAATTATATGTTAAAAATAGGGAATGCGCTTATCTTTCCCCAAAAACCATATTTCTACATAATTTCAGATTAATTGGTCCTGTAGTTTATATTTTATATTTTTGTATCAGCGTTTGTATGAAAGCGGCATTTTTTTAACGTTTTGATAGAGAACGGTCCAAACCGCAGTATTGTTACTATAAAACATCGACCAGTTGTTAGAAAGCATCGATCTTCTATATATTAATAGGTAAGCATGTTTCGTTTCCTCCTTTTTTCTCAGCTCGTGTGCATCGTAGGATAAATTGGCGCATACCGTTAGAAAGGTATAGTCCTGTAGAGCAGAATCACATTCTAATTCACATCGGACTCAAGGGCTACGACCCACAGGCTTTTAAAGATCCAATGTTAATCTAATGGAGAAATGATAGTTGATTTAATCATTACACATCTGTTGTAAAAACAAACTGATATAGAACAACAGGTGTTTCAGTTAGAAAATGTTTTAAACTTCTTTGGTCCAGATCAACTGAAATTTTGGTCGAATTTCGATCAGGGGGAGATCTCTAGTTCTTATTTAATACGCTAAGGGTTTTTTGTGTAGAACTACTCCTACAATTTTTAAACCGATATTCAAGTTTTTGGTGTCGTTGGATAGGGCTTGGTCTGTAGTTGTTTCCGCCAAAGATTTATGAAAATCGGACATAAGAGCGCTATACGAAAATTAAATTTGCAATTTTCCCATAAGAATAACATTGGGTTTGGGTTTAACATTTCAAACATTTGTTAATGTACAGCTGTAAATACATGTAGTTTTTGGTGCTTACTGATATTCACAATATTGGATTGGTCGGATGTCGTTGATTTAGAACTAATTGTTACTTTTGTATTGTACCAAAATAAATTGCTCGATTTCGAGCAACAATTAGACTAGTAATTAATTAATAGCCCAATGACAAATGGCAACTGGGTCCGGAATCGAACCTTTAATAACCTGCTAACTTTTCTCAAGTTCGAACAGGCAACCTTTGAATTCAAAGGCGAGCACTATAACCACTCACCGATAATCATAGTTGATTATAGGTATGATTATAGGTGAACTATTATTATATTTGACTCATTACACTGTAATATTTTTTATCAAAGATATGATAATAGATCTGTTTTATAGAGCTATGATAGTGTAATATCGGCCCTAAGCAAAAAGCAAATTAAAAAACACTTCCACTACTCTTTCTGTTTCTCCCCATATTTTCTCCAAAGAATAATGATTTTTTTTTAAATTGTTTCCTTATATGATTTATTTTTAACACCGTGATGTTGGTCATAAAAGTCTCCCCAAATCCAATATCATTAAAGTGTATTATTATAAAAAGAACGAGTCGTTGCCCGTCGATACTCGACGGATTCAGCTCCAGTCATGATGAGTGGAGCGCTGGGAAGTGTAAAATCTACAGTGTGGCATGTGTTAAAAAAGTACTTTTTTCAATTGCTTTATCCTTACCCCCGGAATTCCACCCCCAGCAAAACTACCCCAAACCCAAATACCAGGAGAAATGTCCCAGAAAATTACCTCCCAAAAATAAAAACTCTTGTCCACTGCGGTAAATTGTCAATGAGTGCGTTCACAAGCATCCACCACAAAGAGGTTTGTTTACGTTTTTGTCTATCATGTGACAAATTCCAGACACTTTATTTGGGGGATTTGCCACATGATAGGCAAAATCGTAAATAAACCTCTTTGCGATGGATGCTTGTGAACATTGTGGTACTATTTTAGTAACTAATTATTCTTCAACATAATTTTTTTAATGTCTGTGCTCCCTCATTTTAATTAACTGTTGCATCCTATAAAAAACTGTTTCGTTACGCTTAATACTCAGTAATTACCAAGGAATCTAGAACATAATAAGGTAGGTGACATCAACGAAAAATAGCAAATCAGTGACTTAGTTGGTGGTTTAGCAGATTCACCTGTCAAATAGATGTGGCGTACTTGGTTCTTTTCCCTTGTAATCAGTTGTAGTTGCTCCTGCCATTATAATACTGTAGTTTTGGTGGTAACTATTAAACCACTGAGTAAATATGGCGACGTTATTAACATAACGTATAGAGTTGACAATAAATAGGGAAGATAGTAACTCTTGAAACAGGACTCAATCCTGTTTAGAGGCAACTATATCGATTGTTGTAACAGCTGTGTGCATTCGGTCTATTGAATTGACTACATATCGCATCAACTCGATAGTAATCATCATCTTTGAAAACTTAAGGAGGATTCGAATCGATTTGAACTATCGATTGTTGAAAGCTTTCGATTATATCGTATCGGTAGCCAGTTAGTGGCGCCCCTAGCAGACGATCTTGTCATTCGGCGTTTCCAAATTTCAACATTGCTTGACCACTCTATACGTTATGATAATAACCACGCCATATTTACTCAATATGTTAAATTAGAAAGTTTGTGGTGTGTTTATTTGTAATTAGTAAACAAAAAATCCCTCCTATTACCAGCTTAAGAATTTTAAATTTTTGTAATTTAATTTTATGGATTGACATTTAAGTTTTGGATTTTATTATCTAAGAATATAAATATGATAATTATTTCATTCGAATCAACCGTTTTTTTATACAGAGTTTAGGGGCCAAATTTTTCAGTTACGTGAGTAGTGGGTAACTTCTTACCAGTATGTTCCTTATCGAATGCCTCTAGATAGTAAAATTGGAGATTCTTTTAACTTTGGGTATGCCACATTAGATTTTTATGCTTGTTTCAAGTTAATGTACCTGGGTGCCGAGCATTTCGATAAAATTAAACAATTCTGTAATATCAGATGGACAGACGGTGTGCTGAAATGCAAAATACAAAAATGCTTGTTTCTTATTCAAGACCCAGACGATCTTGTTCGCTTCGCTCACTCACCTTTCAGACTGCTTCAATGTATGCCTGTATATTTGGTCTGGTGTATGTTTGTTGAAATACAATGTATTTGATGTCATGTTGAATCTGTTGCACGTCGATTCTATTAATTTGGTTAACAAATGATTTCATAATAGTTATTTTGTTTTTAAATTCAATTGAAGAGTTTTAAAAATTGATTAGTTGTTTTATATTTATACTATAGCCAGTTTTTTAACCTGATAATTCTACGGAGAGATGGTGGTGGGGGTTTGTTTATCCCAAGAAATCTAGAATGTTCTAGATACATTGGTTTATCCTTGCTAATATCCCATAGGCTAGAACCATTTGGTTTTTTGTTGGTTTTGTGTTGTTTTTGTTTTATTTCACTGTTGCATACCAGCTGGTAATTTTACATCATAACATATTGTGTATCAGTTTACCAATATTATTGGAAGCAGTTCTTTTTTAATCATCAGTTTACTTTAGAACTGTTACTTTTAACAAGGCATAGGTTTGGCTTTAAAATATAATAGCTGACTAGGAGTTACTGAAAGGCATTATAACTTAATCATTTAAAACGGTATTTAAGGAAATCAGATACTCAAACATGTTTGTCACGAGTTAAATTTTTTTGTTTACAGTTTAAGATTTTTGTTTACAGTTTAAATCCTTCCCCCACCCCAATATTCTCTAGAAGAATCAGATTTAAAAACGACCTATAGTCTACTTGTTGCTCGAAATCGAGCGATTTACTTCGATACAAAAGTAACATTTAGTTCTAAATCAACGACATATGAACAATCCAATATTGTGAATATCAGTAATCACAAAAAACACGTATTTACAGATAGATATACATTAACAGATGTTTAAAATGCTCAACCCAAACCCAATTTTATTCTAATGGGAAATTTTAAAATTTAGTTTGTGTATAGCGCCCTATGTCCGATTTTCATCAATTTTTTACAGAAACAACTACAGCCCAAGCCCTATCCAACGACACCAAAAACTTGAATATCGGCTGAAATTGTAGGAGGAGTTCTCAACACAAAAAACCCTTAGCTTATTAAATAAGTATAGATTTATTTTTAAAAGTCGTATTTTGTGAACTGTCTTATTTTTTTATAAACTTTCATTCATTCATGCATTTCTACTTTTACACCACTTTTATTTATCTCAACATTCATAATCAGCAGTGCAAAGTAAGGTTTAAAAATGATAAACTATTTTCATTATAGTATGATTTTATAACTTACCAACTGGCTGTAATACAAAACCACATTTTTATACTGTAAACACATGGTCTACACTTTGGCAGTTGAGTCAGCTGTTATCAGTATTTATTTTTTAGATTTTTTTTAACTCCATAAGACCAATAATTGTTAAAATTTTTTTAATTTCAATTAAAGATTATTACGAAATAACATTTTACCTGACAGAAACCTGTATTTATATATTTTTTTTTCGAGAACTAAGGTGTTTGCAAGTTTAAAGAAAGTCGTTTGAGCCGATTTGAGCTCATTAACTCACTACTCACACAATAAAAAATTGTGCCCCAGAGTTGGAATGACAGAACTGTCTGATAGATAAAGCATGGTGTATTGCAAGTAATCTAGAATGATGTGGTGAATCATATCCTATTATCCTGTACTCTAATACAAAAGATATTTGTATGTATGTATGTTTGCACACCGATCTCAAAACCTCTGGTATATATTTGTTCAACCATGTGTTGAACAATAACACAACACTTAAGTCTCCTACGTCTACGGCTGATTTAATCATTGTTACTATTTCTTTTGTTCTTAAATTCAATTGCAATCTGAAGAATTGCTTAGTTGTTAAGTAATAGCCTTTTAGTTCACTCTTATTTATCTAAAAATTCGTATAAAGTACACTTTTGAAACAATTATTTGTTTTGATTGTAGTATCATTTAGAAAGTTTGGCTTTAATGCAAACCCACATGTTTATACTGTAACATGTGGTCTGTGCTTTGTCAGTTGTGTCAGCTGTTTTCATTATTTCTCTATTTAAATTTTAACAATGTATACAGAACCAAATTAAGTTATTTGCAAAGTTTGGATAAAATTGTTAGAGACGTTCCGAGATCTGTATGCATACATACATACAAATATACCTTACTCATATGAGAGTGTAGGGTTATTGAGGTTTTATTACAATATAAATATTTTTTGATATTACAGGTTTTTAGTAATTTCATAAATTTATCTTGGTTAAGAACTTATTTGACCTTCTTCAATAATGTTAAATCCAATAATTTTTTAGGATAAGAGAGTTTTTTTAGCTATCTTATTGCCATGTATTTGAATCATTATGTAAGCTTATTGAAATTTGGGCTTGTTGTCAGTAGATTAGTTGATTTACTGGATTCGAATAGTACACACAATCAAAAGGCGCATGATTGAACGTATAGGCTACATAAAATGTGTATCTATATCTATTCAGATTTAATACGCGACGTGTTTTTTTTTTTTTTTTTTACAAGGAACTCCTAACACAGTTTTCAACAGATTTTAATGATTTTTGTGTCATTGGATAGAGCTTGGCGTGAAGTTGTTTTTAAAGTAAATTGGGAAATATCCATACAAAAGGAACGGCCCTAGAAGTCTTAAAGTTCTATATTTCCCCATTTGATTAACATTGATAAGAAAATTTAACAAATTTTCGAGTCTAACAGCTGTATCGAGTAAACAACGTACACCAGTGAGAACATCTGTCTGTCTATAAATACCATATAGAGGTTATGTTTTAAACCTTGGAGGATGCACTGGTCAACAATCGGCATTAAAAAGCGTAAACAGTAAAATTTTCCCAAACTATAAATTGCTCGATATCGAGCAACAAGTACCCTAGTGTAAATCAAATGTCAAATAAAGTGTATGGGAAATATATGCCTTATCTGTACACAGTCCTTCCTGTATATTTATACGGTAAGGTGTGTTTTTATAATTGGAATTCCTCCTACAATTCTCAACCAATTTCAAAGTTTTTTGTGTTGTTGGCTAGGGCTTCGCCTGTAGTTGTTTCTGCCATAGTTGATGAGAATTTGACTCAAAATATTTTCACCATCCAGAATTAAAATTTTATATTTTCTTATAAGAATAACATAAATTTGGATTGGATTGAGCATTTTTAAATCTGTGAATCTACAGCTGTAAATAAGTCTAGTTTTGGGTGATTACTGATAATCACAAAATTGGATTGGTCAGATGGCGTTTATTTAAAACTAAACTAAAAACTTTTAGCAATGACATGTCATAGTTAAAATTTGCTCGATTTTGAGCAACAAGTACACTATTTTTTTAATTGTGAGAATGCAAACTATATTGTAATAGGCCTATTTTAATACTTCACGAACCTTGGACTAATTGACATGTACAATAAAAACCATTGGCCCTTAGTCAACATTTGTGTTGTATATGTCATCGTATCAACTTATTGGGCTTACAATATTTATTTTAGAGATAGTAAAATAGTTGCAGGTTTAGAGTTGTTTTATGGTTTTGTGAACCTACATTGCGACTGCACATTGTGAGTGTTTGATCATTTTTATTAAGTATGGTTATTTATGGTAATTTTAACTGAAAAGCTTTTTAGTTTTTTAGTAGTTTAAGCAAAATTAAAACTTGAAGTGTTACATGTCTTATGTTTAATAGTATATCAACAACATTTTTTCGATCAGTGTTACAAATCCAGTGTGGTGTTCGGATCCCACGTTAAACTGTAGGTCCTTAGATAAAATTGGCTGTCTAAGGGAAATGTCCTGTCTAAGGGGAATGTCGGCGTTGGTCAGTAATAAGACTACAAGATGTGACCACAACCATCCTACACTTATCTTTCATTCATATTAAGGTTTAAATAACCACTATGTGTGGTCCCTGTCTCAAAATAGTGATATAGTGAAATCTAATGGACCTATGATCTACCCGTGCTTAGGTGTTAAGGGGTTATAGTGGCGCCAAAACACAAATTGCAAAAATCCGAGACATGCATGATTATGTTTATTTTCATTATTATTACAATTCGTAATATACTACATTTTAAACACACACTTTTCAGTGTCGATCTGTCACACAATAGTAGTACACAGTTTACAATTTTTTACACGTTAATTATACACATTAGTTTAAGATATTTGTTAGTTTTAGTAGTTTTAAACTTATTTTACCACTCAATACTTAAAAATCCCCTTTTAAAAGAAAAACTTCCGAACACACAGGAAGGACACAAGCAGTGCACCGTACACGTTTCAAATTCGAAGAGTCCTTATCACTAACAGCACTGACACTGGCACAGCGGTCGCGATCACAAAATTCGCGGTTCTCGACGCAAAATCGATACCACAAACCTTATCAGTAATCGTTATCACGTACCTGATACGAGCGGTGCCCTGGAACGGACGGGACTGGGGGGCCGCCGCTCCCGGGTTCCCAAATTGGGCGACCCCCCACCCCCCCGCGGGTAAACTGATCTCGCCCGGCACCACTCTTTCTTTATATAGCTCCTAGAGGCTACATCACACGAGTGCCACTGCGAGCTCTGATGGTGCTTGGGCACCCCTCCACAGACCCTCCCCCCTCCCCCATGCCACTTGTAGGGGGCAGGGGTAGGTGGAGACGTCCATCGAACACTACCAATGTTAAATAGACTTGAGTATAATTGTTTCAATAAATTAACCATAAATGTGTTATTAATTTAATCCGTTGGGTAAATGACGAACTTCTAGTAAAGTGGAGAAATTTTTTGAACGTCGTTGGGTAAATGACGAACTTCTAGTAAAGTGGAGAAATTTTTTGAACGTGATTACAAGCGCTTTAATTAATTTGCTTAGGAATTAATTTTACAAAAATAACTTATGTAGTTTAGTTAATAAATTAGTACACTATCAAATTCTTGTGTGCACGGTACCGTCAAAGTTAATTAAGTACGTTATAAATATGGTAGTCAAGTGTATTCTGATTGGTATATAGTCCCTGAGCCTGGCTTATGTGCTAATGAAGACTTCAAAATAAAGGAACACGATCATTAATTTTCACACAACATACTGCAGTCACTTATGATTATTTATTTCTTTACTCTCGCTATTAGAGGAGCTTATACTTACAAGCACTGCCAATGAATAGATTGGCCGATGGTTCGTGGAAACAAAAGCCCCCCTCCCCTGTCCCTCCCCATACCCCGTCCCATCCCCACCAACCTACTTTCGGAAATCTTGTCCTAGTTCTGAGTGTCAAAGTGTTACTATTTTATATTAGTACATGTCTCACATCTTTGTGAATTTATGTAGCATATTCTGATTTTTATTCATGGTTTAAAATAATAAAATTAATTTCAGATAAATCAAGTAGGTTGTCATTTTTTATTAATGTAACATTTTACCGGTACGAATACTTTTTATTTTGTGACTTAAGTTTATTTTAACAACAGTATTCACTAAAGTTCTGTAATAAAGGCCTTGTTTATTTAGATGTTTAATTTAACCTTATGTAAGTCACTCTTGAAACCATTCAGCTTAAATTTGGGCTCATTCTCCATCAAGAATGGGACGGACAATGATAATGTTAGTTAGTATTTTTTTTTTTTTGGATGCCCAACGGATGCGGTGGATGAACGTGAACGGGGCGATATATATATATATATACATAACTTTGTACATACGTATATACAAATATACTTTACACGTTTTTGCATCACTGGGAAACATGCACCCACCCACGCCTTTCAAATTTCATCCATATTGTCCATTAGTTTCAATTCTCGTTACAATTTAACTACTGAATATCAATAATTACTATTGACTAAAAGAATGGCAGGACACTCATCCCATACTCTGATATGAGTAAGGTATATTTGTATGTATGCATATGAATGCACACAGATCTCAAAACCGCTCTAACGATTTTCTTCAAACTTTGTAAATAACTTACTTCTAGCTTAAAATTATATATTTGTCCATGTAGAAGTACTTTATTTCACCATAATATTGAATTGAAACCCTACAAAATTCAACATTAGTCTTATGGAGTAAAAAATCATGACCTATCAATGAGGAGGAGATCATAAAAAACAAATAAAGCTTGTATATTTGTTTTTATTTAAGGAAGACTTTTTTTGGTTATATCTCTGTTACTTACTTAATGGACAATGACTGAAGTTGTATGTAATTAAAGTAAATATGTAGTCAGTGTCACGTGATATATAAGCTAGCTAAAGGAAACACATTTATTTAGAGTGTACCATTATTATGTCAATAAAGACTTGATTTTTTAATTCTTGATTTCCTTTTATTTTAAAGAAGAGTTTATGATCACCAATAAATTAATTTTAAGGGGTCAGAGAATGTAGTCAAAGACAATCAAATGCGTAGTCTAATTTTTTTATCTAACTCAAGCAAAATAAGTATTATGTTTATTTATTTTGTTTCAATTTTTTTCTTAGAAAATTAAAATCTGGCAGTGATTGGAATAATACTTTTGGAGCCACGTAAGACGACAACTGTCGACCTTATATATAATATATAATCAAGGGCGTAGCCAGGGGAAGAGGTGCTGAAGGGGCTTCAGTATCCCCAGAAATTCTCAAAAATGACCTCCTTAAAAACCCTTAGTTTTTTTACCTTGCTTGTAGCCTATTGCAGCACCCTCCCCTCCAAAAAAAAAAAAAAATAATAATAAAATCGTAACTACGCCCTTAAAAACACTGGAGCTTTTACTGGCGATAGTTTAGTAAGCATATAAGTATAGGCAAAGAGATCAAAACTAAGTTTATATGGGCATAAGCACGATATTTAAATATTTTAAAGAAGGGTATGTCTAATAAGATTTTTTTTAATCATTAAGACATATTCACTTTTGAAGACAGCAAAGCAGTAGTCGATAAACTTGTAGGCTGAAAGGCTGAGTGTTGTTGGTAGGTCAGCTGAGTTTAGAACGGACATTCCGCCGGAAATAGATGTGACGTCACGGCTCGAGTTACCGCAGTGCTACCAACTTATGTTTGCTATTGAATTTAATTTTTAACATTATCTTCACCTGTAGTCTTGCATTACTTAAATATTCCCATCCATTGTTATTTGCATTAGCTGTTCTTTGTTTCCAAGTATACAATCACGGAACTTCTTCAGCGCCATGTGTAGTTTGACCAATTATTCGGAGTCATTCTAGGCTACTTTGAGGCTACTGAGGGGTATAATAAGTACATTATGTTAGAGACATCCATCACCTCATAGGCGTTTCTAAATTATTTTATTAGGGCCAGGTTATTATTGTATTTTAGCCTACTCATTCGTCATTGATTGTAAACATATTAACTGGTATTATTCATGTCTTAGTCGGCCTAGTAATTAATAATTTGGTAAATACTATAGCAGATATAACAAGAGGTTAAATTCATTCAAAATAACATATTCAGTATTTGCAATCCCTAAACATATTCCATCACATCCAATGTTAAAAGTGAGGAGACCTGTGGGTCAAGTCCAAGTCCAAGTAAATAAACGCATTGTCTTGCACACCACTTCTCCGATGGTACATAAACTAAATGCAAAATGTTAACCCTCTAAATCTTTTTTATGCAACTAGATGATTAGGATAATTCATATTAGTGCTGTTTAGCACAATGTTTACTTATAGTATAGGATTGATAAAAAATACTAGTTGGATGGATAAAAAAAACATTGGATAGAAGCTGTTGGTTTTTTTATTTTATTAATTTTATTTTTATGAACTTAATTTATGAAAATTTTTGCACTTGGAAAACATTTGGTCATGGAACTTTACATCATAATTCTTTATTGAAGAGACTCAGCAACGTAAAAGATACAATAACCTAAAAACTGAACTAAAAGGTTGGGAACCCGACAGGTCATTCTAGTTTCAAGGAATTTATGTATTGGAAGTGAGTTCCTCTGCTGGTGTGTTTGATTTAAGGTTAAAAAGTATGTGTTTTTTTTTTTTTTTTTTTTTTTTGGCTTAAGAAGAGAGATTCGCAGATTTTGCATGTTACTTCTCTTTGTATTGTTTTTCTATGTTGAAACCACTTTCAACATCAAAGACAATATTAAAAAAAAATTTTGTATCTGTGTTTCGTTTCTTTAATTACTAATGTTATCTTAAACATTTAAAAATAATCAACAGAAAGAAGCACCCAGTGCCGTCCTTAGGGTGGAGCGAGTGGAGCGGCCGCTCCAGGCCTCGCGCTGAGGAGGGTCTCGCGCCGCGAGACCTTGCCCGCTAAAAAGTTAGTTGCATAAACGTTTAGGTTGAATAAAAATTATATAATAATGAACAGATACGTACCTTAAATATAGGTTTAATTACCCGCGCAATATGTTCAATAATTGTGATTTAAAAACCTACGGACGCGATTCTTATTAGTACGTAATAGTAGCGACCAAAAGGATGCAAACGCAAAACATCGTTTGATAGCGGCGGCCGGCGGGCGGGGTGCGGGACCAAGCCTCGCGGCCGCCGAGCCATGCTTGCAGATGCCACAACCATGCATGACCGACTTTGCCTATCTCTAGCCGTTTTTCAACTGTTTGTCTTTATGTGATTTTTTAATTGTTCCATCATATCTTTGAAATTATTTAAGGTACGGAATTAAATCTAGGCACAACTGTTAAGTGCGTTAAGGCACAAATGCAAATGAATTTGGACATTTCTAACATTTATGGTTGCAAAACGGCGGCCATTAAAAATTTTTCAAAGCTGAACATCTTAAAACTGCAAACAAAAAAGTTGAAGCTAAGTTTGGTTTGTAATGATCAAGCGAAAAACAACGGATTAATCTAAGTTTTTACATTTTTTAAATCATAAAGATTTACATAGGCCTAAGTTTACGAGCGAAACCCGTGTTTTCTCAAAATAAGATTTTAATTTCTCCACTATCAATTGTTTTATCTTAACAATCTTAAGTATTTTTACTCCGGTAATTAAATCATGGAATTTTTTGTAAGTTTGCAAAAGTTTGTAAAATTTACAGCTTTTAAAAATATTTAGCTTTGAACATTTTTAATTACCACCATCTTGAAACTTGAAACAGTAAATGTTAGAAATGTAAAAGTTCACTTGCATTTGCGACTTAATACAGGGTGTCTCTGAACTCTCTACCTTCCTTCCTTTTCAGGTATTGTTCCTGGACCAAAGACAAGCCAAAATCAAAATATCATATTTAAAAATTCCAAAACACCATAGTTACTTGTACAGCCGCCATTTTGTATTTTTTTAAGAATAATTTTTAATTTAAGAACGGCTTGAAGTAGGCTAATAAGTTGAAATTCGGTACACAGCTTTTTGAAGTAAAGACCTAGCTAGAAAAAATAATCAACTTTTTATAATTCATGTTTTCAAAATGGTGGCCAGTTAAAATCTTCAACCTTAAATTACATAAAAACTACCTACATAAGGTAGCATAGTTTATGTTCTTACTAGTGGCTCATAGGGGCAAAAGCCCCTAATCATAAAATTAAAATAGCATGAACACCATAGCGTATTAAAATTTCTTCCACAACGAAGGTTTCCAGAAAATTTAATTTTAATTTGCGGTATATAATATTTTAACAATACCGTTTGAACAGACCATTCGCCCCAAAGTACTCTTATCAATCCTGTACTATTAGGTCACCCGTTTGTAAATGCTCTATTTTGTCTGTTGTAAGACTCATATCGATCTATGGAAAAAAAAGTTTTGAAAGAAATCGTAGTCCCTTAATTGAGCTGTGACGGCTTTTTAATATAGCATAGAAAAGTGGCAATGAAAAAACATTGATTTTTTAGATCCTGTCAGTTTATTTTTTTTATGTTAAAGTCACAAAATTTAAACACAGCACCTCAAAGTGCATCTTCCCTTGCTATGAACATTCATCCCTTTTAATCAAAACTCTTGATTTTGTGTAAACAAAGCAGATTTTTTAAAATCACTACATGTAGAATCTTAAGGAGAACCTTTCAGAAAATAATCATTCTTATATATTTCCCATTTTGTTGTTAAGTTTTTTACCTGCTGCATTTTCCTCTAGTATGTAAGACAAACGACTTCTATAATCCTTACTATCTATGAAATGACTAAAAGGTTTCTCGGAAAATTCAGCTAACAGAATGCCAAAACTTCACCAACTGAACTTTAAGTATCAATTAATGTGTCATTGTTATTCAATATGATCATTTGACACTTTCCGTTTTAAAATAAAACCAAAACAATGGAAATAATAGGTGTTTCTCAAACCACAATTCATGGCCCATTGCATCTCTATCAACGATCAGAAAGCATTTTATGATTTGCTCAGTTTTTTTACAATTTAAATTATAGTAACAACAGTAAAATCAGCAGTCAATTTGTAATAGTATGTAAGGTTAACTCTCCTAGTAGAATTTTTAGTGGCTCAAAGCAACAAAACGTCTTATTATAGTATTACCACTCTAGGGTTAATTTTTGTCATTTGGCTATGAATAGTTCTTTACTCAATTTCATCCTCTGTCTCTCGTTTTAAAAGAAAACCAAAACATATGTATCAATGTACACAAAGAAGACATTTTTTGAATCCCCATGCTATTGTTAAGGAGGACGATTTACTATATTTCTCATTTCCTTGTAACTTTATGGATACGCTTTATGGGACCGAAACCTTTAATTTGAGACTCCTACCATCTTCCTGCGATTTGTAAAACACTCACAATTCTGCCCAAGAAATTTCGCTTACAGAATTATATATATAGATTGCTTCTTTCTCTTGGTGTGTAAATAATTTTGTTATCTTCACTCAATGTTATCATCTGTGTTTCATTTTGAAATTAAACCATAACACATGTTTTAATGTATACAAAGTAGACGTTTTTTAAATCCCCATGCTATTCTTATGGAGGACGTTTTACGTGATTTCTCATTTCCTGTTAACATTATGGACACGCCGATAGTTTTCCCTCGTGCATGGGACCGAGACCTTTAATTTGAGACCCCTCCCATCTTTCTACGATCTGTATGACGCTCACAATTTTGCTCAAGAAATATCGCTTACAGAATTATATAAATAGATGTGTCTTTTTTGTAAAATTTAATTTAAAATCCAATGATGTCATGAAAACTGGTTCATAAATAAGCGAGATAGAGCGATATAACTGAGGCTAGTCACGGTCGGACCGCTTCCCCGGGAGCAGTTTTGGTATGAAATCCATTGTTGAGCTGGCGCCGCAACCGCACTTTTTGCTCGGCAACCCGCTCATATGCGTGACTATTTGTATTAAAATCACTAAATTTTAAATATGATATTTTGGCTTGTCTTTGGTCTAAGAATAATACCTGAAAAAGAGGGTAGAGAGGGTAGAGGGCTAGAGGGTAGAGTTCAGGAAGACCCTGTGCCAAGTTTCATTTCTGTAACTAAAATAATTTCAAAGATATAGAGGTCTAATGGATTGATTACATATATAGACAGTCGGAAAACGTCTAGACATAACTTGGACACATGCTGTCGTCTGTTCCATACCCCACAACCCCCACAGCAATCGCCGTTAAATAAGGCCTCGCAAAAATATTTTGCTCCAGGCCTCGCATTTCCTAAGGACGGCTCTGGAAGCACCCTCTTAAAGTTATAACATATCTACAAATTTCTAATCATTTTCACATCTACATCTCTACATTATTCAGTTCTGTACCCATCGTAAAATAACTAATCAACTGATGGTACAGCCCGAACGAACTACCTGTACGTTGAGTTTGACATGTTCAGCAAGTTCGAGTCAATTTATCAGTTTATTATCATTCGAGCCCATTTATTATCATCACACGTTTATAATCACTAATATGGCTATCTAAAACTCATTCAATATGATATTTCACTCTTTGTAAAAAAATATCTTGCATATTATTTTTTTTATTATCAGTAATAAATTGATCAAATTTTATAACGGCTATCTTCACTTCGATATAGAGAGTGAAAAATAAGTCGAAGTGACGGTTCCCATCTTTTATTATCGGAATCAGTTAAAATTTGTTTACATTTAAAGACTTGCATAAAAAAATTCAATATTCACAGATAATTGAGTTTTTGAAGTTAATTTAAAATCGTTTATTAGATTAGGTACCAATCTGAGACTGTTTTGCACTTTCTATTTTTGGTTTTTCACTTTTCCACTTAGCACCATTTGTCCTACTACCAATATCCATAGTTCAACCAAAAAACCTGAAGTAAAACACTTGATAAATATAAATTAAATTGCAAAAACGCAATTGTAATCTCCACTAAAGACAAGCGTGATTGATATTAAAGTAAACTGTGCTAAGTGCAAAATACATATAACGACTGCCACAGACTGTAATGACGGTAACGGTCAAAAGATTTTATGCATAATTTCAAGAATCTTTGAACACTTGATCATTAAATGTATGTTGAACAAAAAGTATACAAAAATGTCCTTGGTACTTTCATTCTTCGTATGAGTCCGTAATTTTCCGAAATTACGGACGCTTATTTCTGAAATGTCCCGGGTTTCTCTGAAATGTTTATACTAAACAAACAATGATTTAATGTAAAATCGTCTTAAAATGCTATTGAATTGTAATTTCATTCAAAAAGTGAGCAACGTTTTAAATTTGTTTTGTGTGTCGGCCATATTAAAAGAAAATAGTAATTTCAAATACGGCCCGTTTAATTAATGAAATGAAATCGGTTGAAATAAGATTTTAAGATGATTTTATATGGACATTTTTTTTAAAGCCACAGTTCAAAAGAAAATCCATATCAAAGTTTTCGTTATGTGTCCTGATCTTTATCAGGTAAAAATGTAACTTGTGCTCACATTATGTCTTAAACATTTTAGTTTAAGGGAAAAATCAAAGAATAAAAACATCTGAAAATATTTGGTGTCTCATAAGGAATTTTAAAATTAAACGCCATGTTATATACAAAAAAAAAACTTCATTTATTGTCATAAAAAATGTTTGAAGTCCATAATTTAAAGTTGTTTTTCTAACTCCAGTCCAGTTTTTAAGATTCTAATAGTAGCAAAGTTAAGTTGTTCACCCGACCCTTTCAAAATCTAATACAGAGGTTGTGTTGTGCGTAACTCGTCTCAAAGTCGTCTAGATTAAACAATTTATATCTCTAAACAATATATATCTCTAAACAATATATATCTCATATCACTATGTGTTCTCAGACCCACTGAAACAAAACGTGTGCCGTCTATATGAAAAAAATCCAATGGCTCAAATACCCCCCGTCGCAGCAGACCTGCGTAGGCTACTCAGCGAATTTCCAAATTAGTAATATTAATTTTGACCAGCTAAACTTGTAAACAAAATTTCATCACGTGCTCATAAATAGGGAAATAAATGTCTATTCTCCTTAAGATAACTATAGGGAAAGAGTATGCAGGTATGCTGCCATGGGGGACACTTAAAGTAGGTTTTTAGCATAGAAAAAATTTATTTCTACCTTATAAAGCCATATAGTAAGTTTCATCAATATCTGCCCATAAAGAAAAGAGTTTGCCTATTCTCCATATGATTAACATGGGAAAAGAGTATGCAGGTTTGCTGCCATGATAAGTACAAAAACCAAGATTTTTTACCTTAAATGGATGAATCTCAACCAAATGAAGCTAAATACCAAGTTTCATCCAAAAATATTGGTTAATAAGTGAAATATTAACACATCCTTTTTCTACATAAGATTAACATTGGAGCCCCAAAAGACAATGTACTGTCTTTAGACTTTGTAATATCTCGGTAACCAATGGAGATAGAGCAAAGCTTCGAAATACTAAATTGTGTGTTTTTTGAGCTAAATCCAATGGTCAAAATAAAAATTTAAAAATTTTAAAATTTACATATGAAAAATGCAAAAAACCCATTTTTGGGGTACAAAACCCCCCAAAACTACCCCTTCCGGTAGGTCGATATGTCTGGTTTTCGAACTCATCCGAATAAACGTAGGATTACACAACTCTACCAAATTTGGTGTCGATCGGACCATTTTTACGAGAGTTATCGTGTCTAGGGACACATATATACATATAAGTAGTGCAAAAGTAAGGCTGCTGGCTCACTTCAAGGTCACCTGAGCGATGACGTCATCGAGGTCAATGACCCCACTGATGACGTCATCGATGACGTCATCGATGACGCAATCGATGACGTCATCACTAATGACGTCACATCCATGACGTCACACCCATGACGTCACAGAAATGACGTGCGGATGACGTCATCACCCCTTACGTCACCAAAATGACGTCATCGATGTCACAAAGGTCAAGGTCACGCTGAAACCTAAAATTTTTCGGCACTTTTGCGGTTTCTCGCACTACGCTCCGAGTTTTAGTCCGGTTCCCATGACCTTGACGACTTGGAGCGAATTTGCGATGAGAAACAGCAAAAGTGCCGAGGAAACTTGAAGTTTGCAACGTGACTCTGCCTAAACCGTCATGTGACACCGCTCGGGTGACCTTGAACTAGCCCAGCTGCCTTACTTTAGACCAGTACTACAACCGCGATGTGCACCCTACGACAGACACCGAGCGACTGACTGTCCGGCCCCGCGCACTCTAGGTATATGGGAAGTGGTGGGGGAAATTGTGATAACCTTGGGAAACTTGAAAATGTCAAGCCGGGTAGCACCGTTTCGGTGCTACCTTAAAGTTACATGCTAAAGTGTGATGACCTTGAGTTAAAACATAGAAATACTACAAGTTGATACCTTCCCAGAGTTAAAGTGTGATGACCTTGAGTCAAAACACAGAAATAATACAAGTTGATGCAGTCTCAGAGTTAAAGTGTGGTGACCTTGAGCTAAAATACTGAAGTACTACAAGTCGATATTGCCCCAGAGTTAAAGTGTGATGACCTTGAGTCAAAACATAGAAATACTACAAGTTGATACCATCCCAGAGTTTAAGTGAGATGACCTTGAGTCAAAACACAGAAATAATACAAGTTGATGCAGTCCCAGAGTTAAAGTGTGATGACCTTGAAGTTGTAGAAGTGTGGTGACTTTGAACTACCCCAAATTGTCAGGAATTGGAGTAGCAACCGCGATGTGCACCCTACGACGGACACCGAGCGACTGACTGTCCAGCCCTGCGCACTCTAGGTATATGGGAAGTGGTGGGGGAAATCTCAAGGTCATCCAAATTGGGTTTTAAAAAAATAAGAAACTCTAAACCTCATGCTCCTCTTCTTCCCTTTCCACCTCATTTGTAGTATATATGGTTGACGATGGTAAATTTGACAAATACTCCAGTGATTGTTGATCGTCTTGCTGCAGTATAACTTCAGACCAATCATAATCTAAAGTGACCTTGAGCTTTATTCCCGGGTTGTCGAGGAGAATAGACTTCATCCAATCGCAGATGGTTTCTAAATAATGCACGTTGTCGATTGTCAATTTCCAATTCGTATTGGGTACATCTTCGGTGGAAGACATGGCATTGCAAGCAGGTGTGTCCGCCATGGTTGTTGGAGGAGGAATGATGCTTGGTGCAGCGAGCAATGGTGGTATTACAGAGTAGTGGGGGAAATTTCAAGGTCATCCAAATGGAGTTTTTTAAAAAAAGGAAACTTTTTCTATTTACTTATAACATAACCACTTAAAACTAAAAGGATTGGGATCAACAGTACGTTTAATCACCATATTCGTTATATTCTTCCTGTTTCTCAGTTTTCACCTCCGCCCGGATAGTACCTCCACTCTTTAGCTCCTTTTCGGCTTCTTCTAGTTGCTGGGTAATCGCCATCTGACATTGAAGTTCAAAATCATCACGCGGCACAGATCCGCAAATATCCATCTGAGCCAACCAGAGCTGCCTGAGGTTCTTTTCCTTTTCCTCGACAGCTTCGACGGCTGCATGTAATTCCTTTTCTGTAATAGAGGAGTCCCACAATTGTTGATCATCGGTTTTGTTGACAACCTCCTTTTCAGACTCCTTGTACAAATTGTTCAGCTCCTGCTGAGTCTTAATGGTTACCTCCTCGTAACTAGCACAACTTACATTGAGAGACATCTTGATGTTGTACGGTTGACCGTTGGAGTTGAAATGAGGCTGAGGCACAGCGCTTGGGGGTACTATGAAAAAGTGGTGGGGGAAGTTTCAAGGTCATCCAAATTGTGTTTTAAAAAATCCTATCTTGTTACTGAGCACATATGTCAGTAACAAGATAGGTGTTTTTTTCTCTTTTACATCTTTAATATAACAAATAAATAAACATATTCTACAATGGTAAGAAGAAGGAAGACAACTGCTAGTCAGCTGAAATAATCCAAAGTCTGGCTCGCTTCAGTCTTCATGGACGCCGGTGATGAAGTCGCTGGAGAAGAGTAATGTTCAGACTCTTCTTTTGGGTGTCGGAGATTGCGTATATTGCAAGCGTAGACTTGCACATTTATACGGTAGCCTCGCGCCACCATCAGCTGCAACTCCTTGTACAAGTCGTTCAGCTCCTGCTGAGTCTTAATGGTTACCTCCTCATAACTAGCACAACTTACATTGAGAGACATCTTGATGTTGTACGGTTGACCGTCGGAGTTGAAATGAAGCTGAGGCACAGCGCTTGGGGGTACTATAAAAAGTGGTGGGGGTGTTTGCATCGAAGCAGGTTTAACCTTTAGCTTGGTGGTGGGGGTAACTGTGAAATGCAAAGGTCAAAGGTCAAGGTCACCCGCGAAGTTTAAAAAAAAATGCAACATATCAATATGTGACAAACTTCACATATTGATATGTTGCATTTTTTGTCTTTTATGGTTTATTTATTTATAAAACATTACAATAACATATGTACAACAGTAAAATTAAAATCTAACACTGCTGCTTGTCGGCGATGTGGATGGTCAACTCGGTGGAATTGCTACCCGTGCAACCGTGGGAAACCAGGTAGAGACAGCCGGGTTGGATGGAGCGCAGATCCTCGTTCTGGAGGAGATGGACGAACCGTTTCGGCAGGTAGACTTGGAACTTGGGCTCATCCCCCGGAGTGAACGGTGCCTCGCTAAGACTGCAGCAAATGGCCTCTCCAACTGAAGTCTCCATCTTCTTCATGGCGTGGATAATGTAGTGCTTCTCGTCTTTAAGTTCGGAACACTTCTTGACGGGTAGTATGGTAGATTTGGAGTGAGCATTGAACTGCTCAACCAAAGTTTGCAGGAACTGGTGAGATACCATGGTTGAGTTAAAGATTGTCTTCTTCTTCGTCTTCTTGCTGGGAGATGTTGTCGTCTCGGAATCTCGAGTAATACTCATGCCAGGTCCCGGTCTGCTCCTCACTTATATAACCCCCGTCACCCCCACCACTCCCCACTTCCCCACTTTGAAGGTAAGATGCGAGTTTATAGGCGTTTTTTAAAGCGCAATGTCTATCTTTTTCATGTTCCGGACTTTTAGTACAAATACAAACATTTTCCATCGTATACTTGTAGTTTTTATCCAAGTCCACATCATTAACCGGAACATGAGTAAATTCTTCGATCCATCTCTTCTTTTCCAGTCCTTTTGTATAAATATTGGTAAACCTGTTTGAAAACTGATGCATGATGTTATATAAGTCCGTGTAACTTGCAAAACCATCATACCAATCGATATGATGGAAATATTTTGAAATCCACCTGTTGGTAGTAGCGGCTTTGCTAGTTAATGATGAATAAGAACATGGTGGTTTGAACAAAAATGTATATGGAACACTTGTATTGATATCGAAAAACACAAGTTCTTTTATGATAAATCTATCATCATTACCCCGAAACGCTTGGAACTCAATTATACCAGGTTTGGACTTTACTTGTTCTTCTTCCTTGTCCATTGCGAAGATCACCCGTCTGCTCATGACGAAGTCCAAAGGTCAACTGATTTCCACACCACGGTAGGTACGACTTTTATACCTGGCCGTACAGTTGTTGGCGCGTTGGTGTATATTTAACGTGGGCACCGTCCCCGGTAGGCCTAACCCCACAAAGTGTTTGATATTGTTTTAAAAACCAACCATTGTCATCTAAGTTTCCATCTTTACATTCTCCTTGTTTTCATTTTCATCACTAACACTTGATTCTTCTCCTCCTTCTTCCTCTTCTTCCTGTTTTACTGATTTCTTATGTAGTTGAGCGTATTTTTCCAACTGTCTCCACATTTGTACTTCATGAGGAACCCTATTAAATATAGAAGTATCCACAGGTCCGTACAATATAGGTGCGTCCGGTTGTTTGTCCAAAGTGTCTTCCAAATAATCTTTAATAATAGAACTTGAAAACACTAGTTGTCTCAAGTATCTTGTTATTGGTTCAGTTGCACAGGTTAGAATAAAAAACTCTTCTCGATTAAGTTGAATCTTGTTATCATGTCTTGTTGTGTCTCTAAACCGCAATTGATGGTCACCACGATTCTTTATAATATCAATTTCCACATTTGAATCCAAAAGTCCTACTCTTGTCTTTCTTCCATACATGTTACTAGTTAAATAGCATTCTAGCAGATGCAAGTGCTTCATAAAAGATTCCCAAGCACTATCGGTGAACAAAATCATTTTGGGTCCATGAGTCAAAATTACAGTAGGTGAATAATCCGTCGATTTCATAACACCGATTAAAACACTTTTGTCCAAACTGGATGAGATTGGATAAAATATTCGCAAGAATACCTCACTCAATATGTTAGGAGAAATATTATCTTCAGTATCCCTTTTCTTCTTCTGTGCATTCTTTCTTCTTTTACCTTTTTCCTCAACATTATTACTGCCGTGGAGTTGTCCGCAAGCGTTGTGTTCATCTCCCTCCGGTTGACCTTGAAGATCTAAAAAGTCGGATATCTCCTTCTCAATATCTACTACATTTTCTTGTGTACCACTAGGAGAAGCCATATTGAATAAGATGCTACCCATACAAGAACAGGCAACAAACTGATGAGGAGCGACCTGAACACTCTGCTTTTATACTCGCGGAATGCATTGGAATGTAACAAAACCGGTTTTTTACAATACATTTTTAACAATTCCAGTTAAAGGTGTGTATGTTACGATTTTATCATGTAGAATTAAACAGTATGCAGTTGTATTAGCCGATATAGGCGCGTTGAATTCCATTTCTATTTTTATATCTACACTTGATGATTTTACCGATTCATTTTGTTTAGAACAATCGATTACAACTATAGGGTAACCATCTAAGTATTTTTCTGGTGATAGTAAAGGTGCATTCGTTTTACCATAATATGAACTTTGGAATCTTGCATACATATCGTACAATATGCTGTACTTTTTATTAGCGAATGACACATTTAAATTATCGTATGGAAAAAATTGTGAATTTAAATAAACTTTAATATTTTTCAAGTTGCAATGATCAAATTGGCCTGCATGTTTGGTGATGGTGTCTCTTCTGCCTGTTTGTAAACCAAATATAATATACCTGGCTCGTTCCACATAATTAGATGTTTTAACTGTCCAAGTGTGTCGATCCGTAGTTGGCAAGCTGGGATGTTCATGAAATTCCCAACTTCTAAAAGGAATTACAATATCACGATCAGCCTTTAACTTTCTTAATAGTAGCATTCTATGCTCGTCAGCTAATTTTACATGTGGAACTCTCCATACAATTTTGTCTAATGTTAATTTCCATTCTAAAGTTGCATCTGTTGTACCGTCTGGAGCTTTAATAATATCTTTATCGTTTGAAGATCTCAACAAAACTAATTCTTGTTTAACGTTTAATATTATTTTCCTATAATCTTCAGCAAAACCAAGCAACAAACGTAACGGAATATGAAAATCAAAATTTCCATTTGTATCTGGAGTGATTGTGTCTTTTGCAGGTAAAACCCATCCTGCAGGTTGTATTAAATTGGTTTCATTAGGTGATATAGATGTTAATCCCTTTAAAGTTGTTGCAATACCTACTTTTTTAGTAGAATCAACTGTTACACCTGATATTTCATATCTAATTTCATCAAACAGGAAAGCCATGGGATTATTTATAAATGGAACTGTTGTACCAGTAGTAGTACCGTCCTTTTTAGTAACTTTTCCTTCAATATACAAGTAACTTTCACATGGTAGTGTGTAAATGTCTTGATTTTGTATGGGAATACGAATTTCATCGTTATTGTTTAATTTTGATGAAGTGTAAGGGTTGTGGGTGTGATATTCTTTTTCCCATAGGGTTTCGTCGAATGTTGGACCCTGAGCTATATCCAGTATATCCATTTTCGGTTACTTTTAATCCAATTCTCTCTAAGAAACGAATGTTCTCGCGTGTTAACTCCTCCACAGCTGAAGAGCTACTAATGCGGATTCCCGTAGGTTGTTCGCTTTTAAATGTTAAACCCATGGTTTTGTATTAAAGTGTTGATTTTAAATGTAATCTAACCGTAATAGGCTCTTCTCGGAAATCTATCAAGTTACCGTCTTGATCCAATACGTTCAACACGATGTCTGAAATGAAAGTGGTGTTCAAAGGTAGATATACCAGGTTTTGCGGCTTTTCAACAATTTTAAATCCAGGTGGTACACTGGGGTAAAAAGTATGTATTATATGAGTATTTGCTCCATCTCTGTAAGCTCCTTGTATAATATTACAAGTTATGTCTATACTATTGACTTTTAATATTGTTACAGTTTGTTTACCGGAATGTGTTTTATTTGGTTCTAAAATCGCTCCATCTTTGGGAAATCCTAATAAATCACCATTTGAGTCTGACTTACTGAAATCTATATAATATTTTGAAGTAAGCTCAGCTTTCATTGTATTGTTATTACCTTTTAGCGTTATATTGTCTTTTCCCATTTTATTTTGCAAAAATTCATTAATATGATCAATTTCATAAGAACCTGTGGGTAGAGTGCAAACTTCCAAGTCTGTAAACTTCCCACTGGCATCTTTTCCTTTATAATAATGTAATAAGTTATTTTTACCTTCCGTAACATTGGGAATAGAGTTGTAAGTTGTAAAATCCAACAGTGCTGCCTCCCAAAATCTTCCTTTTTGCAAGCGTAACGCTGGAAAAAGGATACTTCGTAAAGTGGACGATTTTCCTGTTAATGATACCGTATAGGAAGACATCTCAATAGTGACTGATACTTTTAGCTAGGAATTCCAAACATAAATGGCCGCATATTGAAGTATTATCAGGTTGTTCTCTTTTATAGTTGTAATATATGTTTTTAGCAGATTTAAAGTAATGTTCAAGTTCTTTAGGTGGTGGCAAATTTCCAAAACTATCAAAATAATATACATTACTATTTAGTTTCTTATAACACACCCAATGGGTGCCGGACCCTTCAGTATTATCCAAATTTACGATTCCAGTCTCATTTTTCCATATTTTCTTTGGTAAACTGTCTTTCATAAATACTCCGCGGAAAAATGGTATTTTTAAACAGGAAATATATTTAAATAATTCAACATTAGTCAACGCTTTATGTGGTATAACCAATTGATTTCTTTTATTTAATATGCACGATACGGTCTTAGGTATAGACCAGCCCCGTTTTTTACCATTGACCATATTGTCGGTTTTTTATTATTTTTCCTCGGAGAACGTCTTTTTAGTCTAATATTACCACCATGTTTTCTCTTGGTTGATCCTTTTTTATTCTTACCCCTCCTTTTTCCACCTCCTACCGCTGTTTTAGCCTTCATACCTGCTGTTACCGCTAAAGCTGCTGCTTTTTCCGCAATACTAGCGTCACTAGACTTTACTCGTTGCCAAGCTATATTCGCTAGCTTTTTATCAGCGATTGACCTATTTTTTGAATCGGTAAACGTGGAATATGCGATATCGTGTTCTTTACAAGCCTGATCTAACTTATTTATGCCTGGATCACCTCTTTCCAGTCGTTTTTTCAATTTAGTTCCTGGTCCGCAATACTGATAACCTCCCGGTATGTGAAATTCGTATGGTAAAGCGTCTATTGCTCTGTTTACGATAGATCCTACTGGAATACGATTTAAAGCTTTACTTAACAGAGAAACCGCTGTGGACGTGATACCGCCTCCTTTCCGTATAGTGTCTCGATATGGACTGGTGTAATGAAACGCCATGATTGTCTTTTATATTCGAAAAGCGTAACCCATGTGTTACCTCTATGACAGGTTGCACATAAATGATGTAATATATGGTGTTATTTAATTAAATATCAAAATCACCCCAATCTGATGATCTAAACTTTTGTGTGTTATGATTAAAAAAATATTTATAAAGAATTTCTTGTTTAATCCATGTATTTCTCATTTTTTCGTCAATAGGTTTATGTTGTCCTGCTGCAATATAATTATGCATATCAAATAATAAATTACCTATTACTTTAACAAGAAAATTAACAGTTACAGCGTTATTGGCATAATCAGGGTCTGCAACATTTGTTAATCGTTTGTTATCACAATTCCACCATTTTTTTCCAGTTGGCTCTAATTGTATTATCTGTTCATAAGTAACAGCATCACCAGGCTTTTCACCAATACCTAAATTTGTCAATAACTTTCCTTTACCATCCCAAACATAATTGTTTTCTTCAAGCAAAGTAAACTTTTTATTTCCTTGTACAAATACATCTCCTTGACGTGTTACTACTTGGTTTTGTTTCACAAAACCGGAGGTTTCTTGTTTTAAAGTTTCCTTCATTTGACCCACCGTTGCACCATCTGATGGTGCAAAACCATCTTTTACATTCGCTAAACAATTACCAAGACAGTCAATAACTCCTACATCACGTGTAATACAATGATCTTTGATGTATTTTAAATTTACAGCATCATTTTCATTTTTTGGATAACCTATATCGTTAATAACAAATTTATAAAAAGAAAACCCATCTTTTGTCTTTTCAGGTATTATAGAATGTAAATAGCGTCTATTTATGCTGTCTTTTTCATCTACAGGGTCTGCTACGTTAGATATACGTCGATTTTCAGCATTATACGTTTTTCCATCGAATTTTAACGTATTTTTCAATTCCGATGATAAATAACCTCTGTTTATTGCATCAGTGTTTTGATTTGGCTTACCGACGTTGGAAATTCTATGATTACCCGCGTTATATGTGTTTTTGTCTAGTTTCAGTGTTGGTAATATCTCTTTTTTTAATACTTTTAAATTTATTGCATCATTTTCATCTGTGGGATCATTAATGTTTTTTAACCGTTTATTACTAATATCATAATCTCCATCAGGTGTTTGTGGTAAGCCAGCACCTCTTTTTAAAGTATTAAAGTAATATAATCCATCCGAGGAATATCGTCCGAACTTGTCAACACTCATGGTGCAACTGAATAACATTCTAGAGTGTAACCCATTTTTATAATATTAGTCTCGATTTCTAACCCATATCAGTTTTTATACAAATTCTTAGTCTTTATCAGTTACATTTTCATCGCTCCCGGGACATTTAAAATATTTAAAATTTCCACTAACTAATGCTCCGTCTGATTCATTTCGAAACACATGATTTTTATGAATAAATTGTTCACCAGACAATTTTCTAAATCCGCTAAATGAATTTGGATCTGCAATTAATATATTTTGATAATCATTTACATCCATTAATTTAAATCTTTGCTTATTATAAATAAACTCTTTATTTGCACTGTCATATTGTAATGTTTGTCCTACAGTTGCAGCATCATTTGGATCTCTTCCATTATGCAAGTATTTTATTACTTTATTTTTACATGTAAAAAATCTAAAAGAATGATCTGGATCTAGATGTACGGTTTGTGATAAAGCAGCTGCATCATGTTTTTCATAACCCCATCCCATATTTGATAACCCTTTACCCATGCAATCCCAAGCATTATTTTTGAATGTTAATAAATTAAATTTTTCATTACCTTGAACAAATTCATCCCCTTGCTTTGATACTACTTGATCTTGTTTTACAAAAGAGGTTGTTTCTTGTTTTAAGGTTTCCATCATTTGACCCACTGTTGCACCATCTGATGGTGCCGAACCATCTTTAACATTCGCTAAACAATTACCTAGACAATCAATAACTCCTACATCACGTGTAATACAATGATCTTTTATATATTTTAAATTTACAGCATCATTTTCATTTTTCGGATAACCTATATCGTTAATAACAAATTTATAAAAAGAAAAACCATCTTTTGTCTTTTCAGGTATTAATGAATGTAAATAGCGTCTATTTACGCTGTCTTTTGCATCTTTAGGATCATCTACGTTGGATATACGTTTATTTTCAGCAGTATACGTTTTTCCATTGAATTTTAGCGTATTTTTTAATTCTGATGATAAATAACCTTTGTTTATTGCATCAGCGTTTTGATTTGGCTTACCAACATTGACAATTCTATGATTACCTGCGTCATATGTGTTTTTCTGTAGTCTTAATGTTGGTGATATATTTTCTTTTAATACTTTTAAATTTATTGCATCGTTTTCATCTGTGGGATCTTTTATGTTTTTTAACCTTTTATTAGTTATATCATAATCTCCATCAGGTGTTTGTGGTAAACCAGCACCTCTTTTTAAATTATTTGCGTAATATAACCCATCCGAGGAGTAACGTCCGAACTTGTCGACACTCATGGTGCAACTGAATAGTAATCTAGGGAGTAACGCATTTTTATGAGATTACCCCACGGTTTCGGAGTTCATCCACTAAAGCCACCCATTCGTTTTCCAATCCAGTATGACCCGCTTCTTTAGCTTCATGTATTAGTTTCATTCTATCCACCAATTTATTGATATTATTGTAATAAATCACATTTGTGTTATATAGTTTCTTCATTAAACCTGTACCTGTAACAGATTTGTTTCTTTTTCTTGGTTCTGGAGCACTTATATCCAAAGTGGATGACACAAACCTTCGTTTTACAGGTTTTCTTGGCATTATCGGCATTGGTTGTCTTCTCGTTGTTGGTATTAACTTGGATACAAATACTCTATATTTTAAAGACCTAGATCTAAAAACTGGCTGGTCAGCTAAATACTTCCTCCTGTATGCATTGGTGTGTTCCAAAATCTGTTTATATGCTTCCATATCTTCTTCTTTAACTAACAATTCTAAAGGCTTTTTTTCAAATAATAATTCAAATAATCCTCTTGTGCCCTTATATCTTTGATTACCAACAATAATATTATCATCTTCATCAATGTTTACCGGGCTATTACCAACCATTAAACCTTCTTCTGTTAATCTTACTCCATAACTATGGTAGTTTTTATTAGGATTTATTCCAGCTAACATTTTTATCATGTATTTCCTTCCTAAAGGTCCTTTGTTATGAATGTTTTCACCCAACAAGCTTATGTTTGACGGACCTTCCCTTGCTTCTTCTTCTTTTTCCTCTTCACTAGCAGTTGATACATCTTCATGTCCTCTTTTAGCTTTTACTTCATATAATTCTCTTATACCACTATAGTCTGGTGATTCTAGCTCTCTTTCAGGTTCTTCACCGGTAAAACCACTATATGTAGAGGATTCCAGGTCTTCATCACTAAAATCTTCTGATTTTATATTTTCTCTTTCAAACTTTGTAATAGGTGCAATTGCATCTCCTTCCAAAACGGGTTTAGCAAATTTTTTGTTTAATTGTTTCAAGGGTTCAGTAATAGGTTTAAAAGTAGATTCAAGAAATTTCTCCCTTTCGCTAATACCTAATTTTAATGCTCTGTTTTTATCCCGAATAGAATCACTAAGTGATTTTATTTCCTTTATTAACTTTTCTTGGTTAACCATGTTTGTAGCAAGACGTGTTGTACAACAATGAATGTTTTACATCATGATCAGTGTATTAGTATAAATTTATCAAATCCTATCCTGTATCGACCATTGTTTAGCGGTTGTTCCTTTATAATTGTTAAAAACCCATACTTTTCAGCCCAAGCCTTTCCACACAACTCTTTAAATCGTTCGAATGGCATATCCGCACTTACATGGTCATAATATATGTGTTTTAGGTTGGTTTCATCCTGTTTAAATACAATTAACATGTTTGCATTGTCTCTAATGAGCTGTTTCGGTATTTTGCTGTAAGTTTGACCAATATAAATGCTATCTATGTTGTTATGTCGACCCATGGCGAAGTAATTCCTTATTGTATTTTGATTTTCACAAGATACATCGTCAAATATGAATACTGAGAATGGTTTAGCCTCTTGCGGTTGCATGACACTCTCGCTCGCGTTAAATTTAAAATATTTAACTTCAGGTACATTATTGAGTATTTGTTCCAATAACTGATATTTTGGTTGTTGTAGTGACTTTGAAAATACATATAAATTATTAAAACGTAAGCCTTTAGGGTTTGTAATCAAATTGAATACTACATTTGTTTTTCCACAATTGGAAGGACCGGTAACCAGACAACGCACCGTGTTTGGTAACAAAACACCGTGTTTCCCAGTATTGAATTGAGAACCATCCACTGTGAGTTCATCTATATTATTAATAGTAAAATTGTCTTTTTGCGGTATTATCTCCATCCTTTCTAATGGTTCAACCCAAAATGATGCTCTATCATTATATTAGATCCTTTTTAGGTATCCAAGAATCTTCCGTCTTATTAAATCCTAACCATCTTACTTTAACCTTATCTTTTTTGCGTTGCAACACCTTTTCTACTAGATATACATCACCTACTGTTGATTTTAACATTTCATGTCCATAAAAACCTCCTTCAAGCAATTGTCCTTTATTATCTTTTAAAATGTAAGTTTCTGGTACTGTAGGTTGCACCTTAAATACGGTAAATACCTCATTTGTCCAGTTCGGAAGATATCTTTTACTGAATACACCTTTGTATTTGCTTATTCGCACTTTATCACCAACATTAAACCTTTTAGGCTTTAGTTTTTCAACTTTTGGTTTAGTATTCATTTTTATACGTTTTAATACAAGTTTTTCATTTTTATTAGTCACCTGGCTTGGTTTCATACCGATAGTTCTATGAAACTTGTTATTGTAATCGCTTATAAGTTTTGGTAACACATCAATCCATACGTGTGATCCTCTGTTGGAAAACATCTTATACATCGCACCTTTTAAAGTTCTGTTAAATCTTTCAATTATTGATGCTTTTACCTCTGAATTGGTTGAGTAATGGTTAATGTTGTGTTTTTTCATTAAATTTGCAAATTCCTTATTAAAATATTCTTTTCCATCATCAGTTTGTAAATGTTTTATAGTATGTTTGTCTCTTTGTATAGCTGTTTCCATTGCTTTTGTAACACTTTTGCCACTTTTATCTTTTAGTGGTAAAGCATCTGCCATTTTTGAAAAACAATTAATAATAGTCAATATGTATTTAAATCCTCTATTTTGTTTACTATAAGGAATCATTTCGATTAAATCCGCTTGATATAAATCATTTATTCCTTTTATCACTGTATTTCTTCGTGGAAACTTTCTTCTTGCAGGTTTATGAAGCTCGTTGACAATTTCTTGCTTCAAGTTCTTCATATTGCAGGTTTGAATGTTTCATGTATCACATGTATAATCACAATGAATGTTGTCTTAAATATTCACATCATTTATATAGGTCAAGGTCATCCAAACTTGTGTAAAAAAATGGGAACACGGCGTTTGACTTGCCGTGTTCCCCATTTTTTTACGGAAGGAGAAAGGAATAAGGTCGAAGTTGTAGAAGGACGAAGAATAGGTTACTAGTCGATAGGGTTTAGAGAGTAGTGGCCAAAAGGAAGAGTGTGAATTTTATCCGGCATAATATGCCTTTTATCATCTCGAGCTGATAGTGCCCTTTTAACTTCAGTGACACTGTAGACCTCATGTTTAAAGCTTCTGATAGTGTTGAACGTTGCAGACATTGTAGAATCTTCAAACAAGCAGGTCTTGTAATGGTCAAACGTCACATGTTTCTTCAAGTACGATGTTTTGACTCCTTTTGCTTTCTTGACTGTCGGTGTGTTGTTCTCGTTGTACATTTTAAATGAATACAATTTTGCCATCAGTGCCACTATTTCTTCTAAAGGCATTCCATTTGCTTCATCTTTAAATTTTCCGATTACTTTTTTATTCTTTTCGTTGTAATTTGGATGGTTCTTCGGATAGTCAGAGAAGTCAAAATCGTCTTTGTATGGGAAACTCCTTAGGTCTTCATACATGTCCAAAGTCTTTATCCAGTAGATAAACGCGTCGGTATCCATGTATGCAACTCCAATGTTGTCTCTTCCGTAGTGTTTAACCATTTTGTTGTAATGGAAATCATACATTAAAGTTTTACTTATATCCAAAATTGACATTCCAATGTATAACGGACGATCCATCACTATTGTTGTTTTCTTCATACTTACGGCAACTAGATCTTCGTTTATAATCATAGATGTTCCAAAATTTGGTTTTTGCACTAATTTTTCCAATTTCTTAGGATCACTTACTAATTTTACAATCTTGTGTTTTCTTTTGTTTTCTAAGGTCTTCCCGAAGATGGCGTTGTTCATCAATTTGTAAAAGTCCTTTTCAAATGCTGATGTTGCTGCTGCTCTTCTTGTAGTGTTGGAATCAATATATGGTTTCAACCAACAAGACTGGGTGAATTCAATTGCTCTATGAATTCTCACCACACGTAGACCCAATTCAAGAGCTTGTTGAACTACCCAGTAGTGAGCCACATACCGATCTTTATTCTCCAACGTCATCATCAATTTCGGCCATCTTCCTGTCGGTGAAACTTCAGTCTTGGCTAGGAGAGGCAAGTCGTAGTGATGGTCATGAAGGTGCTCCGGATATTCGAAATCACAGTCCAAAATATAGCCTTTTGGACCATTCTTTGGAATCTGTGAGATGTCACCGATGGTGGCCGGGTCGATCCATTTGAAGTCAGCGTAGGGAAGCGGATTTGACATTGCCCAACCATAAAGGTTGTTTGCGTCAAAGTAACCAAGGTAGACCGATGGTTGTCTCTCATCGAAGCCTGGGATGTACTTGTTGTTAGCTTTGACATGACGTGTTACAGCTTGTGTCAAACCGCCCCGTACACCAGATTCTATCATGAGCACCATATCAATATCTGTTAGAAGTTCCAATCGACAGTTGGTTGACTTTAGCATAGCTTGCCATGCTAATCCTGGAGATGTGTACGAGTGTAGAGGGTCCAGTCCATAGGCGGAGAAGCAGGTGTTTCGAAATTCTTCCATCACATCGCACAGCAGAGTTACGTCCAATTTTATGTAAAAGTCGGAATATTCCCCTAAGGTTTGAATGTTTAGTTGGTTCCAAACATTACAAGCATGATTGTAGTCTTCAACGGAGATTTCACTTTCATTTAACTTGCTATTGAAGGCTTCAATCGGTGGCAGACTGGTTTCTTCGAATTTTTCTGCAGAAGTTATGTAATCATAGGGGAACACTCCTTTACGCATTACTAAGTCCAATTTATCTTCAGGTACAATTTTGCTGGTTTCTTTTAGATCTTCTCTTTTTAGGTTCTCAGACAATTTGCTCAAACTAGATGACATAAATCTATAAGAGTCTACGAAGCGAAGTTTAATTTTACCTACTGTTTTTGAGAAACTGATGTACTTCTCCAATGTTTCAGCTAATACTTCGATTTTTCCATCATCTCGTCCTAACTCTGGGATAATGAAGTGGGAGTCATAGCCGCTAAGATTGTGTAACACGACAGGGATAAAGTTTGGCAGTTTGTAATTTATATTGCATGAATTACAAGCAGCTCCTTTGTATAACCCTGTCAGGTGATCGTGATCTCTTACTTTTTGATTTTCTTCACTGAAGCTCTTCTTGCATAAATAACATCTTGTTGCCAAATTGTATTCTTCTTGTTGATTTTGATTCAAAGGTTCCATAGGTAAAACATTACCGAATAAGCGTTGCACCTTTTCAGCAATGTCATACAACTGGTCTACGAAATGCTTAGCGGCTTCTTCCCCACGGTAGAGTATCGGAGTGGATGTTAAGCCATAGTCTTGCAACTGTTCTTCAGGCAAAGTCGATTTCACCAATAAGCAAAAACTGTTAGGTTGATGCAGTTGATATTTGGTTCTTCTAGTCACCTCACCATCCGGAAGCTCCTGTGGTACTAACGTGGATTCGAAATCTGCGTAGACGGCTACTGGAATCCGATATTGGTGAACTGTTTTGTTGAATTGGATGAACGCTCGAGATGGCGGCGGCAGACTAATCTTCACTTCATAGTTGTCATTACAAAGTCTTTGGTGTTCCTTCAACCACTCCGATCCTCCACGTCTCAAATCTTTATTCGTAAAACAAAAGCATCTCTTACACACTGTCACTCTAATTTTATTTTTCGTTAATTGTCGTACAACCAATGCTTCAAAATCTTTTATCCACACATAATGTGAAATTTCGCCTTTAGTTATCAATAATAAATCAGTATGGTTTCTTTGCTCCACTTTTCCAACTCGTAGAGGATACACATTGTTCGAATCATCTAAGCCGAACACGTTAACAGAAACACCTGGATTTTGTTTCTCAAATTTTGCAATTTGATTAAGACTCACAGGATACGACATTCCTCGGAAGTTGTAGCGGTGTTCGTTTTCATAATATTCCCTACCAACTCTACAAGGATTATGTTTTACATACTTAGTTAGCATCGCATACTTAAAACATTCATTATCCCCGTTTGTAACATTTCTGCAAGAGTTGGTGTCTTTAATTTTCTTTGGTAGAGGGATAAAGCTGCTACCCCTCATACCATATCCATGCTTGTGAACCCTCACATCCATACCTTCAATCGATGATAGCGTCCAGCCAGATCCTCTTCCTTCGTGTTCTTGGAGTTTCATTAGCAGTTCATTCAAACAATCTTCTAAAATTTCGTTGATATCAGATGTGGTTGTAAGGGTTCGGTTTTTAGCAATGAATGCTCTCGGTGAGTTTTCACCATTGGTATTAGTAAACATAGCCTCCAACACCAATCCAAATTTAATAAAGTTCAATCTTGCCAATTCTTCCATCAATGTTTTTACAACTAAATTTTTAGCTTGGGTTATAAAGTTTTCCAATTCCAATTGCACATTATTAATTTTGAAATGAGTTACAACTGGTCCTGGCAAGGCTGTGGTGCGCAGTTGTCTTATTTCTTCCACTTCTTCTGTATCCTCTTCTTCCATATCCTCTTCTCGGGTACGCAGTTGTTTTACATCTTCCACTTTTTTTCCTTCCATTTCCTTTTCAATAAATCCTCCAGCTGTAGATGGTCCAGCTCCGGCAAATTGAATAACACTTGGTCTTCTTCTTTGCATTAACTGTAAATAGCTAGCCCAGTCCTTCTGCTTCTGGGGTTTTTCCAAAAACCGATCAATCGCATCCAAGTCTTCTTCACTTACTACAATCTCTTCTTTTCTGTCCTCTTCACGATGCAATTCTCGGTGTAACTGTAGATAGCTATCACAGTCGTCCATCTGTTTCTGGTAGTTTTCCAATAACCGATCAAACGCATCCAAGTCTTCTTCACTTACAACAATCTCTTCTTTTCTGTTTTCTTCATGATGCAATTCTCGGTGTAAAACAAAGATATCTTCATCTTGGAAAAACTCACCACAAATATCGCAAAGAGCCATTTTTGAACAAGTTTGGCTTTGAGTGTGCACTCGGTGAATGTCCAAGCAATAATGAGCAGCGCGCTCAACCGGGTCCCTTTATACCCGAGGTTGAAGGGTGGGGGAAGGTGACGTCATATACATCCGGTTTATCAATCATTTAGTAAATTTGGCTTTTAAACACCCATTTTCAATATATTCTTCAACAGGCTTGATAAACCAATAATGTTTGGTCTAAATCCACTACTTTGTACAAATATTTTGAAAGATGTCTGTTTGAGCAAGTTTATGTGGAACAAGGTCACTTGGAATTATTATTTTTAGCGGGATAGAGCACTGCAATAGAGCCATGGTATAGAAGTGGTGTATCCATCCAATTGGTTTGCCCTTTTTTATACCCCCACCAACTATGCATTTATGTGGGTCAAGGTCGCGTAAAAATACCCTTTGAGCGGGGGATAAACCACTAAGCAGCATGCTAGTCCATTGCCGCAAAGTGATCTATCCCCCGCTCTGTTCTACAAAAACCTCAATCAAGTCCAAGTTCAAGTCCTAGTTTAACACTTGGTTGGGAGAATTACATTAGTTTGATACTTATTTCTACCGTTACACTTGCTCCATTCTCAAAAAGATATAAATAATATAATCCTGGGTACTGTTCTTTTTCACGTCCTGCATGTTCCTTAATAAAGTCGAAGGCCAATCTTTTTGAATATTCATTATGAAACACTTCTCTTACACAAACAAGGATTTTTTCTTCGAGAAATTTCACTTGAATTGTTGTTAGTTTGCTTACATCATCCTTGTCTATCAGGGGTAGCTTGTAGGTGAAAGTATTTGGTGGTAGTTTGTGCGTTCTATCAAGTAAACAACAAAATTTTTTATACAATTTCTGCTCATTGTCTGTAATACTATTAATACCAAACAGATTATAGTACGAAGGATCATAAGGTATACGACGATACATTTTAAGAACCGGTCAGCATAAGCGCTGGAGCTAAAATGAGAAATGCGTGCAACCCGGCCGCCTTATATCCCCACCGGGTGACCACGCCCAAGGTACCCGGAGGGGGGGGGGCACTTCTCGTCCGGAGCAAAAAACTTTTTAGTCAAGGTCAAAAATTTTTCCCAAAAAAAAGTTCGGGGGGGGGGCACTTCTCGTCCGGAGCAAAAAACTTTTTGGTCAAGGTCAAAAATTTTTCCCAAAAAAAAGTTCGGGGGGGGGGGGGGTTCGCACTTTTTGTCGGGGGGGGGGGCACTTCTCGTCCGGAGCAAAAAACTTTTTGGTCAAGGTCAAAAATTTTTCCCAAAAAAAAGTTCGGGGGGGGGGGGGGTTCGCACTTTTTGTCGGGGGGGGGGGGGGGGCACTTCTCGTCCGGAGCAAAAAACTTTTTGGTCAAGGTCAAAAATTTTTCCCAAAAAAAAGTTCGGGGGGGGGGTTCGCACTTTTTGTCGGGGGGGGGGGGGGGGTTCGCACTTTTTGTCGGGGGGGGGGGGGTTCGCACATTTTAAAAAAATAATCCCCACTTGAGACATTTATGTTACCATAGCTGAAGCCTCCCAAGGACCCAACTATAAACAACTCCAAAATTGTGGGTTACAAATACCTAACTGTTATATTTTTTAACAGACATTAATGTATTAACTGTGTTAATAAGACCTGACTGTTAAACACTTTGAAAGATTTTACATATTTAGGTCAAGGTCACAAAAAAACTTTAAAAAAATAAGCCCCACACCCCCCTTTGGGGGTGTGAGGCACTTAGGTTGTCATCGCTGTAGCCTCCGAAGAGACCCAACTATGACAACAAGGCAACATCCAATGTCGTGTACCCTTCGCCACGCAAGACTTGTAAACATTTACTGCATTGTTTTTTCAGTAGCTAACAAAGATTCATTTACATAATTTTGTGTTTCCAGAAGGAAACAAACAAACTGAGGACACCCTAGTGGCTTACGTCCTCGTCCGAGTGCAGAGGCCGCCACAACCTTTTGCATGCCAGCGTACAAACGAACATGCTCCCAAATGCCATCCGCAACCTTTTGCATGCCTGGCAGGAGCCTACCGATAATTAAAATAGGCTTTACACGGGGGCCTACTCCCGTAACCTATCTTTAATATTTTTAATTTACAATGCATTGAATTTTTACAAGTCTTTGTGGGTCAAGGCCACACGGACATTAAAAAATTTTGGCCCCCGTACATCCATGGCGAACCACGAATGTTCGGGGGCCTTGGGGACTAAAAACACAAATAGCTAACAAAGATTCATTTACATAATTTTGAGTTTCCAGAAGGGAAACTAACTGAGGACACCCTAGTGGCTTACGTCCTCGGTCCGAGTGCAGAGGCCATCGGCTTATTACCCCCATATAGGCGTACAAACGGACCAACTCCTATTTCTCAGCCGCATTGAAGCATGCATGAGAGTTCTCAGCCGCATTGAAGCATGCATGAGAGGAGCCTACCAATTATTAAAAGTGGCTTTACACGGGGGCCTACTCCCGTTCCCTGACTTTACAATTTACTTTGAGCATTGAAAAAGCTCAAGGGGGGATTGCTAAAACAAGCGTATACACTTTAGAAACAAATAACACACTTACAACACACAATTGAGCTCAACGTAGTCAATGCTGGAACAAGCACATACACAATAAACACATAACAAACAAGACACAAAGGATAAAAGACACAGGAGACATAGGGTATAAGTAAAACACTCTCATATAAAGCAATTCGCAATACCCAAACGCAAGCGCAATATCTTACAACTAATACAAGTCTTAAAGTTAGAGTAGACTTCGCTAAACACTGAAGGCGCCATTCAATGTTTAGTGATGCCTATGGCGGTCCGTCCCGGTCGTTCACGTTCAACGCGCGGGAGCGGACTGCGAGCCGGCTCTGGCTGGACCCCCTTATATCCCCGCCGGGGCTGCCACACCCAGGATATCAGGGGTGGGGGAGGGGGTGGGGGTGGGGGTGGGGGTGGGGGTGGGGGGGGTGGGGGTGGGGGGGGTTCGCACTTTTTGTCGGGGGGGGGGGTCGCACTTTTTGTCGGGGGGGGGGGGTTCGCACTTTTTGTCGGGGGGGGGGGTCGCACTTTTTGTCGGGGGGGGGGGGTTCGCACTTTTTGTCGGGGGGGGGGGTTCGCACTTTTTGTCGGGGGGGGGGGTTCGCACTTTTTGTCGGGGGGGGGGGGTCAGGTAAGTTAAGTGGGTCAAGGTCACCCACGACACTTGTACTCTAAGTGTTGGCTGTACCCCCACCACAACTGGGTCCCTAGGCTGCACAACACCGCTTCGCCAGTATGTCTCCGGCTTCCATGCGGTGCGTCTCGCTGTTCCATAGCTCTCTATATGTAAGTAATTTTACAAGTTCTGAATGTAGGTCACTACACTTTAACTCTGGGACGATATCGACTTGTAGTATTTCAGTGTTTTGACTCAAGGTCATCACACTTTAACTCTAGCACATCGGTTATCGTACCAGAGGTGCTCAATAACCTAACTTGTAATGTTTAGGGTGGCGTTTGCACGCCACATGGTATCGCCATGACTGTCCAGTCCAAGTTTTGAGTTAAATTAATTTTACTGTAATCTTTTCCATTTCCGCTTCGTTTTGCCAAAGTATAAGGTGTCGCTTAATAAAGTGGTATTTCTCTAAAGTTATAGGAGATTGCAGGGATACAATTAGTTTATTTAGGAGACTCTTCATCTTGGAGTTTAACACAATTTCCACTTTGACTTTGCTTCCTCGGCTCTCACAGCCTAAGCTGTACAGAAATGTTTCTTTTAGTGCCAACTCGGGCCAAGAGAACAGTGTGTTGACTGTAGGACAGCTCATGGTGAAGTGATGCGATACTCCAGCGTTAAGCCTCACCTTCCCCCGCCACTGTGACCTTCCCCCACTCCTGCTGTTTCCCCCACCTCTTTTCCCTTGACTCGTGCGCTACAAGCAGTCTCTCAGTATTGTGTGGACTTTTGTGAGGAGACGCCATGTCGCGGGACACTTTGGGTAAGAAACTTAGTCGTGTTAAGGCTTTATTAGTTGCTCACTGTCCACCACTCAAAGTTAAGGGGGTTTCGACTTTAGCTAAGTGGCGCAAACTATTGCGCGGACACCCTAAGTTTTATACAAAACGGACTAATGTCAGTTTTACTGATGAGGATTTGTTTAAAATATTGGATGAAATGACTTTTCCTTGCAAAATTCAGTTAGTTACTCCCATTCCTGACAGTTTAGAGTCTTAGTCTCTCAAGCCGATATACCTAGAGTACACAGAGCCGGACAGTCAGTCGCTCGGTGTCTGTCGTAGGGTGCACATCGCGGTTGTAGTACTGGTCTAAAGTAAGGCAGCTGGGCTAGTTCAAGGTCACCCGAGCGGTGTCACATGACGGTTTAGGCAGAGTCACGTTGCAAACTTCAAGTTTCCTCTGCACTTTTGCTGTTTCTCATCGCAAATTCGCTCCAAGTCGTCAAGGTCATGGGAACCGGACTAAAACTCGGAGCGTAGTGCGAGAAACCGCAAAAGTGCCAAAAAATTTTAGGTTTCAGCGTGACCTTGACCTTTGTGACATCGATGACGTCATTTTGGTGACGTAAGGGGTGATGACGTCATCCGCACGTCATTTCTGTGACGTCATGGGTGTGACGTCATGGATGTGACGTCATTAGTGATGACGTCATCGATTGCGTCATCGATGACGTCATCGATGACGTCATCAGTGGGGTCATTGACCTCGATGACGTCATCGCTCAGGTGACCTTGAAGTGAGCCAGCAGCCTTACTTTTGCACTACTCATATATATATATATATATATATATATATATATATATATATATATATATATATATATATATATATATATACATAATATATATAAATTTTAATGACTATTATTTTTGGTCTCTGGGCACCTCAAAACAAAAAAGTAAAATGGTCCCGGGCTTAGGTCTTACCATGAGACCTACGGTAATAGCTTATTCCCTATGGGAAATTCGCTAAAAAGAAACTCCCATAAGAAATACATGGGTAGAAATATCTATTGAGTATAACTTGAGTTTGGCCAAAGAGAAAAGTATTGTAAACAGTACGCTCGCCTTGTCATCTGCATGTGAATACCTTTAATTTCAAACATAACCTTGCAAACCGGTTTGATGCAACCACAGGACAGTATAGGAAAAAGATGTATTTCTTTAATATGCTCGTATAAGATATACAAATGTTTTACACTCGTCGAAACATCATTTATTCGTCCTGACACAAGATGCTGTAGATGAACAATACGGAGCCAAGTGGCTGGGCAGATATTTTTGGCTTTGAGTCATTCGTTATATTCTGGTTCCACCCTGTTAAACATTGCAAGTTCTCACGACGTTCTGTCATTAAATGTAACTTAATCTGTTGTTCTGATAACGTTAAGAAAATCTTGATTTTGGAGATACAAAGGATATAAAATAGGATGATAATCAATCAATTGTTACTAAATTGATGGTAAAATTATTCTTCTGAGGTTTTAATTTTTATGGAAAATCTAAAAAAAATATAACCACGCACTGTTTTTTTTTTTTTTTTAACTCGTCAATTTTTTACAACAAATAATCCTAATAGGGGTCGAGGAGCCAGCCTGAAAAAGGTATGAGAGGGCATATGTCACATTAAAAATACTCACTTATTCTTTATTTGATATTATTATTGATCAACTCATAGGATGCCAGTCCATTATAGAGATCGTATGAGTGTATCTTTGAAATACTCCCGTCGCAGTCCGACCTGCGTACCCAGCGAATTTTAAAAAGGAATTTGATATTTTGTACTTTCCCCACAAACACCATTGGAATAAGTACTTTTACTACTATGGAATGTTGTTAGAGAATGTTATTTGTTAGGAAATATAATGGTTAGGTAAGATATAAAAATCAAATTGAATTAATATTTGGCATTTTTTTTATTTTTCTCATAAACCCACGGGGATGAGTAGGCCTATGTAGGTTTGCCACGATATAGGTGTTGTTAGCAAATTTTAGTTAAACCCTACTGAGTAAATGATCATACCAAATTTTACCAAGTTATATCAATAAATAAGCGAGATACATGGTTTAGTTGATTTCCCAAAAGATTAATGGGAACCCGGTTTTGGTTTACTCCATAATCTGTTAAAAGCCAAGTTAAAAATTCAAAATACTAATTGTTTTAAAGTTCTTTTTAATTGTTTATGTTGGTTGTTGAATTTTTAAAATTGAGGTCCAAAAATGCCTAAACCCATTTTTGACCGCCATAAAAATCCGTTCCCATAACCTGAGGCCGTCCCCGATCATATTGGTTCGCGAACTCATGAAAAAGACCTGGTCTTACACCTCCATACCAAATTTCATCAAAATTAGAGGTCCCCCATCAGTACCACAGACACATATATACATATAGATAGACACATATATTTTTGTGTTTTGTATAGACACAGAATCAAAATCAAATGAAAATGAACGAATAGTGTGTTTGGCTTCTGTGGACCTCAAAATGAAAAAGTAACATGGTCCCGGGCTTAGGTCTTACCCTGGCTACTCGTAATAGCGCATTCGCTATAGAAAATTCGCTAAAATGCTTGAGATCCACTAATCCACGAACTCATTTTCGTTATTGTTTTTATGCTTGAAGTGGTTTATGGCTGTCAGGTCCATAGTTTTTATGTCCTCAATCAAAATGTCCATTTATTTTGGTCCACAGATAATATGGCCACTACTTTTTGTCCAACTATCTTATGTCCACTCGAGTGTATGTCCTCAGTCAAAATGTCCATTTATTTTGGTCCACAGCTAATATGGCCACTACTTTTTGTCCAACTATCTTATGTCCACTCGAGTGTATGTCCCATCATTAAAATGTCCACAATGTTTAGACGTATTGTTTAGTATATAAAGTAATTGAAAAAAACACTCTAATTTCTATTAGTCATTCTGAGTAAAGTCTGTCTCTCCGGGATGATGACTTTTGCTCTTCTTTAATAGGCTATGTATATTACGAACTTCTTCTCGGAAGATAGATATTGATGGTTACGCTCTTCTGCTCTTCTTTTTATACTCACAACTACCCTACGAACTACGAACTTCGATTTCGGCCCTTGTCAGGCGCGGATCCACGGGGGGGGGGGGAACGGGGGAAATCCCCCCCCCAAGGGCCCAAGAATTTTCTACGTTAAGTAGGAGAATATTTAACCGATTATCCAAAAAAAAAAATGAGTATTTGTTTGTTATACATAACCCCGCTACTTTTTGTGTCAATTTGAACTGGTATCTTTAATAAAAACATACACAGTTAAAAGAAGGTTATTTAATGAGCATAGTGTAAAAATTTCATATTTTTAGCGAATTTCCCATAGGGAATAGGCCTAAGCTATTACCGTAAGTCTCATGGTAAGACCTAAGCCCGGGACCATGTTACATTTTCGTTTTTAGGTGCCCAGAGACAAAAAATAATAGTCATTAAAATTTATATATATATATATATATATATATATATATGTATATATGTATATATATGTATATATATATATGTATATGTAAGTAGATAGTACTATGGGGTTCCTAGGACACTTTTGGAGACAATCAAAAATCAAACAAATTTCACAGTTTTTTAATACAATTATGCAATATTTTTGCCATTTTTTGGTCAATTTTCAGCTTTTGTCAAATTGTCATAAAAAATATGCAATTTTAATGAATTTTTAAAAAAAAATGTCTAAATTTTCTACAAAATAAAATTTTTTTAAAAACAAGTAAGATTTGGCTAAAATAGTATCCAAAATGAATAGTTTTATGGAATTTTTAGTGAACAAAATTAATGTTCAAAATGGATAAATATAACAAAAACTAAGTTCAGTGTGCATGGTATGCACGCTTTGAATATTACTGATTTATGATAAATTAAAGTTGTTGAAAAATGCAAACAAAATCAATGTTCAAAATGGATAAATATAACAAAAACTAAGTTCAGTGTGCATGCTATGCACGCTTCAAATGTTTTTATTTTTAAATAAAATTTTAAAATGATTATTCTATAACTATTTTATTTCAGTAATATCATTTTTGATTATATTATATTCAAGTAATTTTTCAGATACAATAATAATATAACAATTTGTTTTACTAGTAGCTACTATATCATAATCAAAATCTGCATTAATAATAATATCATTTTTTGAACTTGAAATATTTGTTGGATTTTTTGTAGTATCAATTACATAAATTGGTCTATTTTCTAGAAATTCTGTTGGACTATAATACATTTTACTACTAATATAATAAACTTTTTTGTAATCTTGATACATTTCATACATAATTCTAAATTTTTCATTGTTTATATCAAAATTTTCCAATTCATCAGGGTAATAATGACCATTTAGTTTTCCTCTTATATTTTTTACATACATACTATCAAATTTAGAAGTATCAAATAACTGATCATTTGTTCTTGATTTTTGAAATCCAATTATAATAAATTTTGGATTATAAATATTTCTATAGATACTTGTTATATCAAAACTTCAATTCTTTCCTGTAATAGTTTTTTGTTCAATGCATTGCCAATGATTAAAATGAAAATTTACTTTTTCAAATTTGCTTAGTTCATTAATTAATTGAATTTTACTTGTTGTTTTGTATTCAATTATAGGAACTCTAATAAAAAATTCATCAATTGTTATTTTACCTTCAGTTGGTAATGTAGCATTATCATAAGATCCATCAGCCTTTTTAGTTTTCCATCTAAAAATTGCATCATTATCTTCTGATCTAATAAATGTTATATTAAAACCTCCTTTGTATATTGGAATATTTACATTTTCAAAAAAAATCCTAATCCAAAATGAGATTAATTACCAATTGCTTCAAATTTATTTTTAAAATTTGATTCAAAACCATTATTTATTTGATTTATTTCTGATTTTGAATAAGTTATAGTACCTTTAATTGTACTTAATAGACCAGGATATTCAATTTCATCAATCAATTTATTATGTTTTCTAACTTCAATTTTTGAAAATAAAAATGGAACAAAATTATCAATTAATTTTATATTAGCACCATTATCATATGCATTTCCATCAGATTTAGTCAATTTACCAGATATATAAAATTGAAATTTAGAAGTACAAAATCCATCTCCAAAATCTATATTAAATTCAGTTTTTTTTATTAGGTTCATTTAAATGTAATTTAGATAATGGATAGAAATTTTTGTATTCAGCTCTTTTAATATCATTTACATATTTTTTGTAATCAGCCATTTATTAAGGATAAATTTTTTAAATCAAAAGCTTTTTTAAAACAAGTAAAATTTTTATAATTTTATGATGTCAAATTTTATAATTTTTATGTATCAATTTCATTTTTACTTTTAAAATATTCAATTTCAGTAGCATGGTCAAGTATAAATTTTGCTGATATTTTTTGATGTTCTAAAATTAATTCCCAATTTAAGGTAAATGCATAATCATGAATGAAATATTCAGTTAAATCTTGATATTTACAAATCAAATCAATATAATCTTTTAATTGATAATTTATGAATTCAGTAATAAAATCTATAGTTAAATTTTGATGTTGAGCAATTTTTTGCCAATTTAATTTATTTTGAAACAATCTCATCATATTAATACTCAACTCATATTTTTCAGAAATATCATCCCAATCATCTTTGTTTAATTGATTTTGGTTTCTGATAACGAATAAATCAAATGAACTGTATAGAGCCATTTATTAGGGAGAAAATTTTGTAAAACAACTTTTCTTTGAATTACAAATACAACATTTTGACTTAATTACATTTATATTTTTCAATTTTATTATCTGAATATCTTTAGAATTAGTTTTTTGTTTACATTTAAGACAATAAATCAACTCCATTTATATAAAATAATTATTGTAATTTATCTATATCATCTTTAATTAGTATTATTTCAGCATTTAATTCTTTTATGGATTCATTGACTCCATCAAATAGAAATTTTAGTTCTTTTTCTACTTTTTCTTCTAAATTTTCAACATATTTTCCAATATTAATTAAAAAGTCTGTAATTTTATTTAAATCCTTTTTATTTTCTGAATGATCATTACCAATTTTAATAATTGAATCTAAAACTTCATCTAATTCTGATTTTATTACAACATCATATTTATTTATACTTGGTTTAACATTAACAATTCTTTTACCATTAATACTTATATAATTTTTTGATAAACCAATAGCATTTACTAGATTTTCAGTCTTTTTTACATGACTTTTAAAACTTTTACTAAAATTATTAAAAAATATATTTAATTTAGAATTTATATAATCTTCTTTAATATTAATTGGATGTTTTTTCTGTCTTCCAAACAGATCAAATATATTTTGTGAATCCATATTTATTAAGGATTAATTTATTTATTATATTATCAAATTTTTTATTATTATTTAATTCATTTAATATAAAAATACATAAATGACCACAAATTGGTGGATCATTATAATTTTGAATTTGATTATCATTATAAAATATATTATCTTTTCCTAGATATTTAACTATTTCTATTGGTGGTTTATTAACTATATTTCCATATGAATCAAAATAATATTTAATTTTATCTTTTTTATAATAACAAACCCAATGAGTTCCATTTCCATCAAATGAATCTAAATTTATAATTCCACATTCAAATTTATTAACTTTATTAGGTAATATATCTCTCATAAATACACCTCTAAAATATTTTATATTTTTACACAATTTTTCTAATTCACCTAATGTTAGTGGTTCAAAATTTTTTTATAATTTTGTTTCGTATATTTTAATGTTTTTTATCTAAACCAGATCCTTCTACATTTTTTAATTCATGATCTAACCAATCAACAAAATTTCTAAATTTAGGAATTATAGATTCTTTTACTACTTTTGCTCCCTTTCTAACATTTGGTGTATAATTTTTAACTATAGGTATATTATCAGCAAAATCTAAAATTTCTTTTAGTAATCCACCATTTTTTATTTCTTTTAATTGATTATATGAAAATTCAAATCTTAATCCTTTATTTAATTTTTTATGTTTATTTAGTTTATTAATTTGTCTTTTAGATAATAATATAATATCTTTTCCATTTTCATAAAATTGATCAATATTAAATTGAATTATAACTGATCTTTTATTTTTAAATGCTAATTTTATTTTTGATTTTTGATTATCTGTCAAGTTTATATTTATTTTTTCCATTTATTAAGAAAAAAATTTATAGTTTTTTATAATATAGATTAACATAATTAATGAAAAATTTTTATTAAAATTTTAATCCTACATCTAAACCCATACCAAATTTTCTTTTCATCCACATAGCACCTGATGTTGGTAATGCAATTAATCTTTCACCAATTCCATGATCATTTGATGTTACTATATCCCATGCTTTATCTTGTAAAATTTTATCAGCTATTTCATTTCTAGATTTTGTATCTTTATGATCTCTATAAAATAAATCATGTTCTTTAGCAGCTTTATCTAAATCATTTATTCCAGGATCACCTCTTTTCACTCTTTTATTTAATTTAGTTCCAGGCCCTAGATATTGATAACCAGGTACATGTAATTCAAAAGGTAAATTATTTATAACATCATTTAAAATACATGATCCATCTTTTAATAATGGTGATGAAATATTTGCCAAAATTCTTTTTAAATACTTAATTCCTTCAGGTTTTTCAATTAATTCATCTAATTTATTTGATATAAAGTCTTTAATTGCTCTCTTTTCATTTAAAAAAATATTATTACCAGCTTTTTCTTGTGCATATATAATTAATAATATTATCTAATTTATTTAAATCATCTATAAATCTATATTCAATTTTATTTTCTGTATATTGTCTGATTCCTGAACCTCCAATTTCACCTTTTAATACCCAAATATGTTTAATTAAATTAATATATTTATCACCTTTACTAGATTTTGGTTTCTTACTATTTGGATCATTATTTTTATAAATTGAATTAGTTTCCTATAAAATCTTTGAATAATTATTTAAATTATCTTGTGTATATAAATTATTATCTGGTTTCTTTTCATAAGTTAACAATCTCCATAATCCATGTGTTCCATTATATTTTTTATCATCAATTATTAAATCATCATTATCAATTACAGTTATTTTATCACCAATCATAAATGATTTTTTATGTTTATTCCAATAAAATCAAATTTATTATCTTTTGTTCTTGGTAAATATTTTTGTGCTAATGGACCAATAATTTTATCTAATGTTTGAGGTGAAATTAAATTTGGGTCAATAAATGTCGATTCTTCTTGAATTATTGGTTGTCTGATTGGTCTAAATGGAGTACTTGAAGGTAAATTTAATTCTTCAGTTTCTGGTATTGATATATTGGCAAAATTATTAACAATAGGTACCAATTCCATAAGGTTTTTATTTTCATTTAAGACTTCACCAATTTTATTTTCAACTTTACCAATTGCTGATGTTATAGGTTCATATGCTTTTTGTTTAATTTTTTCATAATTATCTTCAATTTTAATTTGATTTTTAAATTCTTTTATTAATTTTTTTTCAATATCATCTAATTTTTAGCTTCATTAACAGATATTTTATCCATTTATTACAAAGAAAAATTTATGTTCAACACAAATCATGTTAACATAAACACAAATCATATTAACACAAAACACAAATCATGTTAACACAAACACAAATTATGTTAACATAAAAACAAATCATGTTAACACAAAACACAAATCATGTTAACACAAACACAAATCATGTTAACATAAACATAAATCATGTTAACACAAATATAAATCATGTTAAACACAATTCATTTTACTTTATTTCTGTAATTTTCATTAAATATATAAATAATAATGAAATAAATAATACTAATAAAATAAATATTCTATCAATTATTGAATCAAACATACAACAAGCCATTATCATTATTTAATATCAGAAAAAATTTTCATATATTTTCCATCATTTGATTTTTTAATAAATTAATAGTTAAAAATCCATAGTCTTCTTTCCAACAATCATTATAAATAGTTTTAAATTTATCAAATTTCATATCTGATCCAACAAAATTATTATATATTTTTTTCATATAATGTTCATTTTGTTTAAAAATGCATAACATATTTAAATTATTTCTAATTAATTACATATCAACTTTTGAATAACATTGTGATAAATAAATATATGACATATTTTTATGTCTACCCATTATAAAATATTCTTTAATTTTATCTTGTTTTTCTAAAATACAATCATCAAAAACTACTAATGAATTTGGTTTACATTTATTTAGTGGAATCATATCATTACATGAAAAATAAGAAATTTGTTTATTAATATTTGATTCTATATTTTTAAATCTTTTTTGTAATAATTTATAAGATGGTTGTTCTAATGATTTACTAAAAATATATAAATTTGAATATGGAATTAATCTTTTGTAAATAAAATTTAATAATAATGTAGTTTTACCAGATCCACTTGTTCCTATAATTAATAATCTAATAGGTTGATCATTTTTATTATTTTTATCATATGATTCTAATTTTATATTATCTTTTTTTTCTAAAAATTTCTCCATTTAAATAAGATGAAATTATTTAAAATAATTGGTCATTCATCCAAACTAGAATTAAGATTAGAACATCCAATACATTTAGATGGAAAATATAGTATTGGTTTAAGTGGATTTTATTCAGATAATTTAATATCAAATATACCAAATGATTATAAAAACTGTTATGGATATTCTATTAAAGATGAAGATGATAAAATTATAGATCAATATTTTGATATAAATAAAGGAAATTATACAATTGAAGAAATAAAAAATATTTTTAAATTTAATAAATTAATAAATTTGATGAAAATGATTTTATACTGAAAAATGATGGACCTTATATTATAATAAAATCTCCTGTTAAAATTATAGTAACAACAATTATAATTGATTTATTAGGGTTAAATAATAAAATAATTGAACCAAATGTATTAACAAAAGGAATAAAACTACCAAAAATTAGACCTTTTGATGTTATTGAAATACATTGTAATTTAGTTGATCCTAGTTTTGAAAATCATAAAGATCATTCACATTTACATAAAGAATCAGAAATTCTATATTCATTTTATCCAAATGTTGAATATGGATCAAAAGTTAGTGAAAAACCAAATGAAATTGATTATATTCCTTTAAAAAATATAAATAAAATTCAAAATATTATAATATCTATTCAAGATAATGATGGAAATCTAATAAATAATGAAAATATTAAAAGTATTGTATATTTAAGATTAAAACAAAATTTGTAATATAAAATTTGTCTACATAAATAATAAAAACAACAATTGATTTAATTAACAATAATTTTATATTTAATAATAAATTAATTTTATTTAATAAACAAAATAATCCTTGGTTTAAAGGAAAAGATATTTGTAATATTTTAAAATATAAAAATTCCAGAAAAGTTTTAATTGATAATGTAAAAGAAAAATATATAAAACTTAAAAAATATCAAGTGTAACCAACAGTTACACTTACATAATAATGATAAATTAATTTACATAAAAATTATAGGTGTCACAAATTATGACACCCTAAAAATTGATGTACAAACATGTTTTCAGACGCCCTAAAACAGGGCGTCAATAAAATAGATAATAAAACAATATTTATTAATGAATCTGGTTTATATTTATTAATTTTAAAATCAAAAAAGGTAGATAAACAATAAGGATAGTTGATGATAAATTAAAATTTACAGATATTTTTAGAGGGGACAATTTGTCCCCCCTATCATATAATAAAAAACATACAAAACTTATTAAAATTAGGTAGGACCCAAAATGGGTCCCATATAAATTATAATATTTATTTTAAAAATTTTTAAAGGAGGTAACCTTATACAATAAAAACTTAAGGGTAACAAAACATTACCCTTTAAACATTCAAAAAATATTCATAAAGATAATTAATGATATACAAATTTGAGACCCGTCTTAAAAACGGGTCTTATTTATAATGATAATAAAGTAAAATTTATAGATATTTTTAGGTTAGATATTCAATAAATTATTGAATATATTTAAATTTATTAAAGAAAATATTTAAAAATATACATAAAATTATAGTATAAATTCAATATCATATGGTTATAAATTATTAATATAATTTTGATCATTTTCTTTAAAACTTTCTTTAACATAATTTTTTATTATATTTATAAATGGTTCTATTATAAAATTAAACTTATAATGATATACAAAATAATTTTTATATTTAAAAAGATATATTAAAAATTTATTTGATACTTTAGTTTTAAATAAATATAATTTTATATCAAAATCATTATTTATTAATTCTTTTGGAACAATTAAAATTTCCATTTATTTATAATTATTTTTGTACCCCCAAGGTAATGTATCAATTTTATTTTCACAAATAAATCTTTTGTCATCTCTATTACTTAAAGCTAATTTATTTATTGTAATTTATATAGTTCATGTTTAAAACTTCTAATACAAGTCATTTCTCTATATTGTTCTTGATCATCAAATAAACATTTCTTAAAATCATCCATATGTAATGTTTTATCAACAACACTTTTCTTAATTCCTTTACATTTTACAGGGTTTTTATTATTAAATTCATAACTATATAATTTTGATCTTAAACCACAATATTCTTCTAATATTTCACCATTTAACTCATCTTTAAATTTACCAATTATTTTTTATTCTTTTTACTATAGCATTCATGTTCTTTCTTATAATCACTTGTATCAAATTCATTAATATTTTCTTTAATAATTTTATATGGATCCTTTTTAAATTCTATAAAATAACTGTCTGTGTCCATATATAATAACCTTATATTTGGATCAAACTTCTTTAATTTTTCATAATAAAATTGATACATATGTAATTTTGATAAATCAAGTACTGAAAATCCTATATAGATTGGTTTATCAAACTTAACCTTTTCTTTTATCATATGTGAAGCAATACAGTCTTTATCAAATGTATTAAATGTTTTAAAATTAGGTTTTTTTGCTTGTTTTAATGAAAACTTTTCGTCACCTAATTTAATATCACATCTATTTCTAAAATTTTCCATAGTTTTTCCAAAAACACTATTATTCATCAATTTAAAAAAGTCTTTTTCAAAATCTGATGTTGATTTGGATCTTAATTTGGTATTTAATTCAATATATTTTTTCATATAATTGTCTTGATCAAATGCTATAACTCTATTAACTTTCTTTAATTTTAATCCTTTTTGTAGATAATATTTTAAGTTTCTTGAATGAATAACATAATCTTTTTTATCAAATAATGTTGTGCAAAGCTTATTATTATAATGTTCAGGTGCTAATGGTAAATCTTTATGGTCATCATGTAATTCAATAGGATATTCTAAATCAACATCTAATATGTATCCATATTCAGCATTTTCATCTAATTCTAATATTGTTTCTTCCCATTCATTTAATGTATATGTATTAGGATTCATCCATGTTATATCTTTATAAGGTAATTTTTTACTTAAAGCCCATCCATATAGATTATTTGCATCTATATATAACATATAATTTTCAGGTTTTGTTTTATCATAATTTTTTGTATATTTATTGTTTGCTTTACAATATCTAGTTATACATTGTGAAATACCACCTCTAATACCTTTTTCAATCATTGAATACATATTATAATCACTTATTAATTCTAGTTTAATTTTTGTTAATTTTAACATAGAATCCCAAGCTAATGATGGTGATGTTAGATAATGTGCTGGATGTATTTGATAATTTTTCAAACAAACAGATCTAAAATTTTCAAATATATCAGCTAATAATAATACATCCTGAATATTATACAAATCTGAATAATTACCTAATGTTTTTATTTTTAATTTATTCCAAACTTTTATATAATGTTTATAATCATCATCACTTATATTTTCATTAGTTAAACAACTATAAAATTGATCTTTTTCTAATATTTTATCATAGTTTAATTTTTCGACATTATCAATACATTCATATGGAAATACACCTTTAGAAGTTAATATTTTTAAAGTTTCATTATCATATTCAATTATATCATTTTCTTTTATAAATTTATTTATATGCTTAAATTCTTTAAGATTTTTAGCTAATTTTTCAATTGATGAAGCCATAAATCTAAATGTATCTACAAATGAATTTTATAAATTTTCTAGGTTTATCACCTTCAAATTCATAACCATAACCAGAATTTACTGAATAGTTTATATATTTTTCATCTGTGTTAGCTAACAAATCAATTTTACCATATTTTTTAGCTAATTCTTTTATAAACAAATGTGTATCATAATTTGAACTATTATGACAGAATATAGGAATATTTTGAGGGAATTTTAGATTTAAATTACAATTTAAATGTGCAGCACCCCTAAATTTTCCTGTTAAATGGCAATGATCTCTTACTTTCATTCTTTTATCATCATCAAAACCACTATTTTCACAAATATGACAAATATTAGTTTTTTGATAATTAATTTCTTCTTCATTAGTTAAATTCATAGGCTTTTTATTTTTTGAATTATATTTTTTAGCTATATATTTTGAAATTTCATCTAAATATTCAAATAATTTATTTGGTACATTTATTAATTCTTCTTCATTTTTTGCTCTATAACAAATAGGTTTATACATTTTATTAGTTACTTTAGATACTAAATTGATTGTAAATCCATATGGTATATGTTTTTGAATTTTATTTGTATATGAGCAATTTGGATTATTTTTACAATTATCAATCTTTTCTAATATACTTTCAAAATCCATACAAATTACATATGGATGTTCAAACTTTTTGTAATAGTTTTTAAAACTTACTTTTTGACCAGGAAATGGCATTATAGGTCTACAAGGTTCTAATGATTTACATATTTCTAAATGATTATTCAAGTCTTTATTTTTGTAGAAATGAGTCAAACATCTTCTACAAATATATTTTTTTGTTTTATGTTTTGATAATTGAGAATATACCAATTTATTTAAATCTGTTATTAATATATAATGACAATTATTACCAACTTTATAATATAATAAATCAATTTCTAATTTTACATTATAATATTCAGATATTTGTAATGGCACTATTTTTTCATCTTCATCAATTCTATAAATATTTATTGACATTGATGGATAGTTATATTTAGAATCAAATGATCTTTTTTAAAATAATTTAATATCTTTCAATGTTATTGGATAATCAAAACCTTTAAAAATATCATCATTTATATATTTTTTATATTGTTTAACTCTTTCAGCATGTTTGTTTGGTTTATCAATAGCACATCTAATTGCATATATAAAACAATATTCATCTTTATTTTTAAAATTTACACAACATTTTTTATTCTTAATTTCATTTGGTAATTCTATATATGATCCAGCATTTAATGAATTATTTTTAGATAATTTTAGATTTAATTCAACACATCTTTTTAATGACCAACCAGAGCCTTTTGATGGTTGATTTAGTTGTTCTCTAACTATTAATTTCTTAAATTGATCATCAATAAAATCATCTATATTTAAAATATCTGAACTTTTTATGCAAAAATACATATTACTATTTTGAATTTCACCATTTATTAATTTTCTTTCATATTCACATTCTAAAGCCATCTGTCCTTTTATATTTTTAAATTTTTGTTTTTCTATCAATTTTTTTATTTCATTTCTTTGAGTTTCTAAATAATCATTAATATCTAAATCATCATTTGAATTTGTTAAAATATAATCTTGAAAATATCCTTTTAATGACGAAGCTTCTTGAATATTTATTATATTTTCTTTTGGAATTGGTCTATTTTTAAAATAATCATTTAATAATCCAATTAATTCTCTTCTAGTTTTATTAACAATTTTAATACTATTTTTAATTGCTAAATTTTCAATATATTTAAATGATCTATATTTTAAATTATTTGGATTTTCTTTAATTTTGTTTAATCTTTTAATTAGTTCATCTCTAGATAAATTTTCATAATTTCTGACAGATAATTTTTTTGCAATTTCATTTAATTTTTCTATATTAAATAATGAATAATTTGTAAGATCAAATGTTTCTTTAATATTTGTTAATTCATCTAAAGTTTTATTTTTATAATTATATATATCATTATTTTTACACCAATGTTTTAATTCAAATATTTTATTATCATATTTTTGTTTATTTAGTAAATGTTTAGTTGAGTTATAATGTCTGTCATAATTTTTATATAATATATTTTTATTACAATAAGGACAATTAATATTTTTATTTCTTCGTTCCATTTATTAGGGGTGAAATTCTTTATTTATTAAAAATAATTTTTACTTATAAATAAAACTCTTAAAAATATAAGAAGTATTTCCACTTTTTACTAGGTAATTTATAGTTTAAATCATATTTTTTTAATAAAATATGATTTTTTTTAAAATAAGTAAAATTTTTTTGTCTTCATTTTTTTATCATATTTTTAAATTTTCTAGTTTTGTTATATTTTTGTCATGAATTTTAGTTTCTAAATGTCTTAAATAGTTATTAGTCCATTTAATATTTCTTCCACATTCACAAAATTGTGGTTTTAAAAACATTTCTCTAATACATTGTATACAAATTGTATTTTTTCTATCTTTACTATAATGATAATTATTAAAATTTGAAATATCTTTAATTTCTTTAAATTTATGACATTGTTTTTCATTTAATTCAATAACTTTAATACTATCATATAATTTTTTATAATACACATCCTTACATTCTTTACAATAATAATATAACCCATCTTTAGTATTTTTGTCTTTATAAAATTTAGATATATCTTTATATAATTTACACCTTAAACATATCTTTTCCTTTATATAAAATAAAATTTACAAATTGGTTTTTTTTCAATTCATATTCATAAAAATTTCCAATAATATCTTCATTATTTTGATCTTTTATACTATAAGTAACTGGATTTGTATTATTAATTTTAGAAATTATAAATATTTCTCTAGACCAATTATTTTTATATTTATTAGAAAATGTTGATTTTTTATTTCCAATTCTAACTCTATCATTTATTTTAAATTTTGATTTGGTTATTATTTTTGGTGGTTTATATTTAAAAACAGTATCTAATAAATCCTTTTCATTATTTTTATTTACTTCAATTGGTTTCATTTTAATTGTTGAATGATATGAATTATTATATTCTTTAACAATTTTTGGTAAAATATTTATCCATCTATAATTTTTATTAATTTCAAATTGTATTTACATTTTTTCATTTTGTGTTCTATTATACCTTTCTATTATACTTGATTTTTCTTCATTTTCTGTATGATACAATTTAATATCATATTTATTTAATATTTCTTTTAATTCTTTATTGATAAATTCTAATCCTTTATCTGTATGTAAAAGATTAGGTGATTTATGATTAATTTTAATTGCATCCTTAATTATTTCTTCAAATGCTCTAGAAACTGTTTTTCCATCTTTTTTCTTTAATGGTTTTGACCAAACATATTTTGAGAAAGTATCTATCACATTTAACATATATTTATAACCATCATTTTCTTTTTCATAATTTTTCATTATAATTAAATCTGCTGCCCATAAATCATCAATACCTAATGTAATTATTTTTCTTTTTAAAAATTTCTTTCTAATTGGAGCAAGAATTTCATTTGCTTCAATTATTTGTTCATTTTTAGTTAATTCTTTTTTAATTATAGGTTGAACTTCTTTTTTCAAAATTTTACTTTTATTTGTTTTACAAATTGAACATTTAGTAGCAATTCTATATAATCCATTTTTCATTTCAACAATTTGTGGATTAATATTTTTAGTTTTTTTCTTACATTTGTGACAATGAATTGGTTCATTCATTTATGTATAATTTTTTTTTTTTAATAAATGGATATGTGTTATAGATGTCATAATCAAACTAATTTTACTATTATTGGAAATTGTGTAGGATGTAATATATGTAAAAGAATTATTTATGAAAAAAAGATTAAGAGAAAAAGTAATAAGAATAAACATCTTAAACATATTTTAAGAGAATTTAACCATTTTCAACCATATAAAACACAACAATTAATTAATGAATTATATATTTTATGTATTTCCAATCATTTTGAAATAACACCTAAGAATATAAAATTATTTTTAAAACAAAGGAATTGTACAAATTGGATATTTTACTATCAATTTTTAAACAAAATATACAATATTGATTTGAATTGAATAATGAAGATAAAGAAAAAATTACACTATTTTTTAATAAATATTTATGTTTTAAGAAAAGTAATATATCATACAAAAAATTATTACCTATGATTTTTAAATACTTAAATATGGATTTTTGTATAAAACCTAATTATGATAATGACTTTTTAACATATCTATCACAAACAAATTTGTGATATTTTTTCCTATATAAATGGATCTGCTAGAAGAAATTAATAATATTGGAGAATTAAGATTTAAAGAATATAAACCATTAAAAAGTTTAAATTTAAATGAAAAATATAAAATTGAAAAATTTGAAAGAATTAAAGATAAATATGGATATACAATTATTGTTGAATTAGAAAAATGTAAAGTGCATTTACCAAAAAGATTTACTAATGTAATTGATGATAAATCGATTAAAGAATTAAATAAAAAAGATTTACATTTAATTGTCACTGATATTAAGACATTTGATGATAAAGAAACTGCTTTAGTTAAATTTGAATAATTACTACAATATTATTGATAATAAACCTTAATTTTACTTGTTTTTAAAAAATTCATATTTTATTGAAAAAATACTCTAGAAAACTTAAATTGACTTATGAAAAGTCGACTATTGAAAAAATACTTATAAAATGTGATAATTTTACTTGTTTTTAAAAAAATTTTATTTTGTAGAAAATTTAGACATATTTGTTAAAAATTTCATTAAAATTGCATATTTTTTATGACAATTTGACAAAAGCTGAAAATTGACCAAAAAATGGCAAAAATATTGCATAATTGTATTAAAAAACTGTGAAATTTGTTTGATTTTTGATTGTCTCCAAAAGTGTCCTAGGAACCCCATAGTACTATCTACTTATGTATGTATATATATATATATATATATATATATATATATATATATATATATATATATATATATATATATATATATATATGTATGTGTCCCTAGACACGATAACTCTCGTAAAAATAGTCCGATTGAGACCAAATTTGGTGGAGATGTGTAATCCTACGTTTATTCGGACAAGTTCGTAAACCAGACATATCGACCTATCGGAAGGGGTAGTTTTGGGGGGTTTTGTACACCAAAAATGGGTTTTTTGAATTTTTCACATGTCAACATTAAATGCGAAAGGGTTATAATATCATGATGCACGATTTAATTGTAACAATTTGTAAATAATATAGGCCTAACCAAGAAAATAAATTACTACAATTTTCGCCTTTTTTTACTATGTTATTATTGTCGCCGGTAGTTCCCCCCATCATTCTCTGGATCCGCCCCTGGCCTTGTTGCTTCATGTTCGTGGCGTCCAGCCTTTTTTACATGCTGCATTCCTCTTTGCACACCGCCAGTAAATTGTTCTCTAATTTTTACTTTTTGAATGATAGTGGTAAAAACAATTTTTGTGTTCTAATATCTGTTTATGTTTTGTTCTGTTACTGTGATTAAGCAAAATTAGTACGAGTACAAAACTTGAAACTGTAAAACCATCGAAAACATTAGATTAAATAAAAATGCCAAGAACAAAATTTGATCCTAAATTATTATGTTTTCGTAAAAGTCGGTGGAAAATCAAAACTAAAAGCAAAGAAATCAGCAGAACGTATTAAATAAAAAATGAAATAAATTTCTCTACTCCAAGAAAAGCCTGTTAAATAAATTGTTACTTAAGAAACATTTAGAACTTTTGAACAAGTTGCATACCACACAACACCTTAATGTCTTTAGTGAAATGAAACAACAAGGCAGTATGAAAATTCTTGCAAAAACAAGTTCAAGACAAAAAGGTGATTAATTTAATGGAAAAACAACATAAGAAGGATACGATAAAATGCCCTCACGTTTTTCACAAAAGAGGCGTCGGCGTCAACAAAACAGATATTCAATTCAGTGAGGGTGAGGGTGCAATTGCCCCATAAAGGCCTAAATTTTCATTTTCCTAACAATAAGAAAGCAAATCTATTCTCTGAGCTCTCAAAGTCTCAAACACAGAATCTTCTATTAGACATATAAAAACAGATCAAATACGGGAATCAACTCGCATATTAATTGGAAATAAAGCAAAAAACATCATAAGAAATTCATTCGGAACAAGGAAAAACAACACAAAAAACAACTCCATGCGGTAGGCGTTCACGTATCAGGCATAAACTTGTCGAGCATGATGCAATAATAATAAAGGCCGACAAGGGCAGTTCAATAGTAATTTTGTACAAACAGGAGTAAAAGAGCAAAGTCATTGAGTTTATTAATAAAAACAATACCGAAGTTTTAAATTAAGATCCCACTCCTGCTTATTCTAAAGACATAAACAGAGCCATATCTCAAAGTAAACACTTATTGCCTAAGAGTGGTGTCAATACAATAAAAGTAACCAATCCCAAGGCCCCTATTTTAAGGGGTTTACCAAAAATCCATAAACCAGATATACCAATAAGACCACTAGTCAATTTTATGCCATCTCCTGCCTACAAAATAGCCAAAAAGTTAGACAAAATAATAAGAAAAGAAACGGTCTTAAAAAATAGCCCTAGTGTTAAAATAGTTTAGAATTTTTTGAAAATATAAGGAATCAGGTCGTTGAAGACCAGGGCCGCCCAAGGGGGGGAATGGCGCAAGTTGCGCCATTGGAAAAAATTTGGGGGGGAATGACATTTTGGGGGGGGAATTGAAAAAGGGGGGTTTTAATGTTAATAAGTACTAATTTGCAGTAGTTAAACAATGAATCTTATGAACATGTCAATACAAAATTAATTGGGAGAGGCTTTGTCAGTCCTGTTGTTCTGGATCAAACACGTAGGCCTAATGTAAGCCCTACATTTAGATTCCTCCAATCTTGACTATTACGTCATCGTCGGCTAGGTACTTCGTACCCCTCCCCATTGTTGACCGTTTCCCTCAATCACCTCAAGTTTCGTCTTTTCATAGTGGTCTAGTGTCTTTATTTGATTTGTTTTATTTTCAACTTCAAGCAGCCAATTCCAAAAATATGTCTTCGTACATGTTCGATCAGTATAGGCTATTTTCCGCCGTTTCCGCGGTTCTGTCTCTAACGACCACTTTTCTGTCAAAGAATCGTCATTAAGAGAACTGATATTACAAACGGCTCGGCGAGAGTTTAGACCTCTATATATATATATATATATATATATATATATATATATATATATATATATATATATATATATATATATATATATATATATATATATATATATATATATATATATATAGTCTCTGAGTAACGCAATGGGCAAAATCGACACTGGGAATTCCTTAACAATATAGCCTCTAAGGCCACAATGGTGTTCATGACGGTCGTCGAATGAATGAACTTATGATTATTACTAAAAAAACTTTTGATTAGTTTCTTTTAAAATCTTAGTTTGTTACTAAACCAAGCCAGGCCTGCGGAGAACATAATATAAACAAAAGAAGAAAGAAGGGCTGTTTCATTCCTTTGATGTTGGAAAATGCCGCTTTAGAGTCAGGCCTGTGACGTAATCCATCTGATGTCCATAAGAATAACATTGCACCAGCTGATCAGGCTAATGACGTTTTAGGTACTACTAATTTTGTTGCACCAGCTGATCAGGCTAATGACGTTTTGGGTACTAATTTTTACATCGCTTTGCCCGCTAATGAAACAGCCTTTGTCTATTACATTACAGCAGTTTTCCCCAGTCCTGAAACCAAACTATGTTTACAGTTCGTCGTTATCTAGCTCCTGATGAGGAAAGGTCGTGCACCGCTCCTTATCTGAACCCAGGTTTTGTCCTGCAACCGGGCCACTTGTAGTGCAGTACTGCTGTCCAGGTTATGTTTTATTAACTTTATTAACTATACGCACTTGTTTAAACATTTAATATCTCTCATTCAATTATTTAATATGTCATCTGAATGTGTGAAATGTAAGCAAGATGTGGACCCTAGTGACTGTGCTAAGTGTGCTGGGTGTGCTCTCGTGTATCATCCCGCGTGTACCAAAGGGGGTGATAGGAAATATCAACGTGTAAAGGATAAAGCTAATTGGCGATGTGAAAAGTGTTCTGAGTCGTTTTCTGAAAGTCGCACCAACAGTGATTCTGATATTAATGAAGATAAAAACTCTATTTTAAAAGCTATTCATGCTTTGGAAGGAAAACTAGAAACAAAAATTGATAAAAATTTTTCTGAAATGCAATCTTCAATTAAAAATTTGTCAACAGATATTAAACTAATTAACGACAAAGTCAACACCATGCAAGCAGAAAACGAAACTGTTAGAGCAGAGTTCACCGACCTCAAAAAGAAAAACGAAGACATGAATGCAGAGCTTCATGATTTAAGACGTCAAGTATTTGATTTACAGCAGTATTCACGTTGTTACAATCTGGAGATATCTGGAGTACCAATGACCACAAACGAGAATGTATACGAAATCCTTCGCAAAATAGCGCAATCACTGAATATCCAGTTTAAAGATGATGACATCTGTATTGCTCACAGACTCCAGGTGTCCACAATCAAACAACATCCATCCATCATAGTGAGGTTCGTCTCCAGGAGGACAAGGGAGGCCTGGCTGGCAGCAGCGAGAGCAGTTAAGATGAAGGTCAGCGCATCATCAATCCACTCATCATTCCACAACGTTCCGATATACATTAACGAACACCTCACTGGTTACACCAAGATGCTCCTCAGCAAAGCCAAGGCCCAGGTCCAGGCAGGGAAGCTGCTGTACGCGTGGGTGATCAACGCCAAGGTGTTAGTGCGGAAGGTCCAGGGAGCTCCGGCCATTAGAATCAACTCATTAGAGGATCTGGATAAATTGGTGTGTTAAGTACAGTAAGTGTTATCTTCTTCATTTCATAAAATGAATTAGTGTATGTATAGAGTAAATTCTTGTCAAACTAGTGTATTAATAAAATGGTATTTTAATTTCCTTGTATAGCCTATAGAAAGGTTTCATCTGTGTATCAATTTTTACAGATGATAATAACTTAAACAATCAATAACACAAATTTGTATTACTTTATATTGTAGCTTTAGAAAAAATCTAAAAATATATTTTAGTTTCATAATTTTTTTTTATTTTTTATTCTGAATTGCTAACTGAGTAATATTGTTCTTTTTTCTATTGTATTGTCATTCATTGATAACCATTTTACATATTAAGTATATTTATATAAGCATTCCCTGGTTTTGTTAGTCTAATTTACTTTTTTGTAGAGGTTCCAGCACATATTGATTAATATATTCTTGTATATTAAAATAAATAAGTTCTTCAATGAGTGAAATGAAAATTATTCTTTAGTTTTTAGGGCTATTTGGGATTTAAATGGTGTTTTTTGTTTCTGTAAATGATTTACACAAATCTGTTTCACAATGAATTTATAAAATATAAAGATGAAGGTTTCATATAAAGTAGTATAATTTAGTCTATATATTATGAAGGTAAAATTCATTAATTACTCTCCGGCTTTTTAGATTTTTCAAACCAACTACAGTATGTTAGTAATAACATTTTTCCTTTTGTAAAGAATAACTTTAAGTTTTTAAACTGATTGTTATTTAGTTCATCTATTTATATGTAATTTTTTTTTCTCAAACACCTACAGAGTAAAGAATTGTTGTACTGTCTTTGTATTGCTTAAAAACAAATTAGAAAATAAGAATTTAATTTTTTACTTTTTATTTAAATACAAGTTGTATTTTTTCAAAAGGAAATCGATACTAGTTTAGTCTTTTTTTCTTTAAACTGAAATTTTTCTTAATCACAGTGACATTTTATTTAATCTATCTGGAACAAATTAAAATTTTTGAATTCAAGTTAGTAACTGTGGCAAAGTATTTTATTATTTCTCATAGTATATGAAATTGGTTCTGTGCTTTAATTACTTTGCTGTATAGGTTTAGTAATAGAATTTAATCATATAAGGCATTTTCATATATTTACATACAAATGTATTATTTTCTTCTCATTTTTAAATTTTAAATGTCTCGTTTTCAAGTATTTTAGAGGGTACGAGATATTCCTAATTTCCAGCCGGTTGCAGAACAACCTGTTCAATCTGTTTTTTCTTCAAATTACCGTAATTTCTTCTTTTTTGTCTTAGTCTAGTTTTATGAATTTCTTTGACTTTATTGATGATGATTCATCTGAGAGTGTGGAGTGTAGGGAATTTACAGGAATAAATGAACTCAAAAACTATTTTTCTTGTGACACTGAATCGCTAAAAATCTTTCATACAAACATAAGGAGTTTCAATAAAAACGTAGATAATCTTTTTGTTACTTTAGAATTAAGCAACATAGTTTTTGACATAATTGTGTTAACTGAGACTTGGCTGGGGGATGGGGCAACTGGGGTGGGACTGGATGGATATGACTATCACATGACTACTAGACAACACAATAAGAACGACGGTACTATTGTGTATACTAACAAAAAACTAGTTGCTACATCAAAACAGGTAATAATAGGTGAAGTTGGGTGTTTAAATGTAGACTTTAGTTTAGCAAACAATAATTATAGTATTCTAGCTGGGTACAGAACACATGACAGCAATAAAGAATTATTTATTCAAGAATTAGAACGTTTTTACATGACAAAACCAAAGGGTAAGACATATATTTTTATTGGAGACTTCAACATAGACATACTTGACAGACACGACAGAAATGTTGATTTATACTTGAATATGTTAGTTGGGGCAGGTTTTACTAGTTGTATCAAAATTCCAACCAGAGTTACTGATGACAGCCAGACCAGTATTGATAATATCTTTATAGATAACTTTGTTAGAGATAAGATAAAGGCTGGTGTTGTCCATACTCATATAACAGACCATTATAGTACTACTCTGGAAATTAAACTTGACACTCTTTTAGATAATACCGCAACTGTTGAAACTCAGAAAACTTACATTGACAAAAAACTTTTTACTGCATTTCTAAAAGCACAAAACTGGTCCACTGTTACTGAGGAGCTTGACGTTAATCGTAGCTCACATAATTTTTATACAACTTTAAATAATATCATTGAGTCATCAACAAAATTATGTTTTAAAATTCCGGCTAAAAGAAAACAAATTTAACCCTGGATAACTTTTGGCCTTCTTACATCAATTAGAGAAAGGGATAGGCTTAGTAAATTGTTAAAAAAACAACCATTTAACCAAGTTCTCAAAAATCATTTTAAAGCATATAGAAATAGACTAAATCAGTTAATTAAAACTTCAAAGATAAATTATTACAAAGGAAAAATTGTTCAGTTCGAAAGATCTCCAAAACATTTTTGGAAAACAGTGAATGAAATAGCTGGGAAAGAATCTAAAAAAGAATCATTTCCGATACATAAATTCTTGAGAAATCAAAATGTAGAAATAAATAACACTATGTGTCATTCAGTTGCAAATGAGTTTAACGATTTCTTTTCAAATGTGGGAGCTGATTTAGCGGCCAATATTGACAGTAGTGGAGAACCAATTCTTGACGACAGGGACTATGAGACAAACACTGATTTTGTCATGCACACAGTGACCGAGACAGACATACTGCACTATATTAACAGTTTACGAGGTGGCTCTTCGCCAGGGTGTGACGGTATCGGCGCCTCCCTTCTAAAAGACAATGCTCAATCATTTATTATTCCATTACATCACATTTTTAACGCTAGTATAATAAATGGAATATTTCCTGAGGTTTTCAAAATTGCAAAAGTAATTCCGTTGTATAAGTCCAATAACATACAGAACAAAACAAATTTCAGACCAATATCTATGCTCAGTGTCTTTTCCAAAATACTAGAAAAAATAGTTAAAGATCAGTTTACTAAATATTTGTTCGACAATACAATTTTAACTGACTCTCAATTTGGATTTAGACAAGATAAAAATATCACTGATGCTTTATTTTTTATAAATAAATCTTTAAACTCCTCCATTAACAACAACAATAAATCCCTGATTACATTCTTAGATCTCGCCAAAGCGTTTGATTCAGTCGACAGAAATAAGTTAGTAAAAAAATTGGAATTGATTGGTTGTAGAGGGATTTCTCTTTCCTGGTTCCAGAGCTTTTTGTCCAAAAGAAAACAAGTAGTTTCAATTTGTGGGGTCAATAGCACTGAAAATAATATAAACTACGGGGTTATCCAAGGAAGTACAATGGGGCCAGTTCTTTTCTTAGTTTAATTAACAACATAACTAAATTAGATATTTCAGGAGAAATATTCCTTTTTGCTGATGATGCAGCTATTGTATTTGAGGGTAGAAACTGGCAAGAAGTCCAAAATAAAGCCACAAGGGGGTTGTCTGTAGTAAAACAATGGTTTGATCAAAATACGCTTTCATTAAATATTTCTAAAACAAAATTTATGCCAATCTCTTTATCACCAAGATCAGATCCGCAATTCAACCATATCGTCATTCATTCATGTAAAAACCATATGAATAATGTCTGTGATTGTGATAAAATAGAAAGTGTTGAAACATATAAATATTTAGGTGTTATGTTTGACAAGCGATTGAAATGGTCTGCTCATGTAGAATACTTAAAAAGTAAAGTTAGGAAATTAATTTTTGCTTTCAGGAAACTTGGGGAGATTTTGAATTTATCTGAATTAAAACAAGCCTACTTCGCTTACTGTCAGTCATTATTCTTAGCGGGAATTATAGCTTGGGGTGGAGGGCTAAAATCAACTTTAGAACCTTAGCATATAATTCAAAAGACAATCCTTAAAGTTGCTCTGGGCCAAGGAAGGCGGTTTCCTACTGCAGAACTATTCAATATTTTTAACGTTTTAAACATCAGACAGTTATATGTAAAAACTTTTTTAATTTTTGTACACAAACATTCAAATTCCATTTTCAGCATTCCCACTCACAGTCACTTTACTCGTCATTCAAGAAATATTGGTATTCAAGCAGTTAATCTTTACAAATCTTTTTCTATTACAAATTCATTCTACATAGCTCATATTTTGTACAGGAATATTCCTTCACACATTAGGGATTTTCAAGGTTCCATAAGTAATTACAAACAATGTTTAAATATGTGGTTGTCTGATATTGGAAGGGAAGGTGCTGAGAATGTCATAACTTCTGGTTACAGAGTTGCTAGACTATGACCCTACTATTTTCTTTAACTTAACATCCTGCCTTGTTTGTCTCCCATCCCTCCCCCAATCTATAAATTCTATTTCCTTTTCACAGTTAGTTTTTTCATCATATAAATCTACCTAAATACTCCACACACTCACTTTCAGTTATAATATTAAATCTCCATGTTTTTCTCTTTTTTCAAATTGTTGTTAAAAATGCACAGCGACTCGTACCCACACACAGGCATTGGCCCATGTGGGTACATTTCCATGTATTTTAATTGTACTACATTGTAGTGTATTATTTTTTGGAAATAAAATATATTTTGATTTGATTTGATTTAGTTTGAGAGAAACTATTCCTAGGTTCAATAGTTAGTCTCAAAGTGCCATTATAATAGCCTAAATTATTATTTTACATAATTTAATTTTGATTACTTGATAAAAAACAAACTAGCTAGCCAGCAAGTGAATGTACTCCAAACTGTTCTTCAGTATGATGTTTTATTGCACTAAACACGCAGGCCTAGGCCTATATATGCTGAAAAATAGATGTCTTAAACCAATGATGAAACTTAAATTCATGACATAAAAGAACATACATACGAGGGTAAGAAAAACCAAATACACAATACTAGGCCTACATGCCCAATATCTCTATTATTTTTCAATCTGTCTGTCTATATGTTTGCTTTTTTAATGAATCAATTATACATTTTAATCGATTCATACTACGGAATTAAAACTTGGCACAACAGTTACATATTTTAATACATATATTCGGTTGTTTGGTGTACATAAGCCAGCTATTTTTTATGTTTTAATGAATTGTGATCTGAAAAAATATACATCGCAATTAAGTTACTATACTACAATTAATTACTCGACTTCACGTTACACACATTATTTGCATAGTGATAAGCTGTGTGTGTTATTTTAACTGTAAACAACTTTTGCGAGTATTTCTGATCTATATATCAATAAGAAATATACTGTAACCGCTGCAGCGCGCTGTAAACTTGGCTGAGTATGTGTAGCTGGCTCGATGACGAGGCTGTGAACGGAAGATGCGTTTGCCTCGATCATCGATGAAGTGGCTGACTTTAAGCAAGCAGAACTCGAAACATGTAAAACATAGACACGTGAAATTCTTACACAAAGTTCAGTAAAAATAGTGTTCTTTCAAATGATGCGTTTTTTATGACCTTAGTTCAAAAAACCCTAAAGATAAATAGTGGCTTATGTATAACAAACAAGTGCCCAACACAAATTTAGACATTTCGAACTTTTACCGTTCCAAAATGGCCGTAATTTTAAGTTTTCAGAGCTAAATATCCCCAGAACTATAAAAAATAAAATTATCAATTCGAATTATCTAACAAAAATTGCAAGATTGTAACTATCAAACAAAAAAAGACGACGAATCTTTGAATTTTTTTGTAAAAAATGTTTGTTGTGGAAATGTGCATGAAATTACAGGTAAAACCCCCTAACTTATATTATCTCAATTTATTAAAATATGCAACTTATGCTTCTATGCTTAGCATACAGTATTGCTTCTATAAATACAGTATTTTCAAACAGGTTTCCACTTTGGGAGGGGGGAGCGGTGGTATATGTTTTGGGGGGGGGGGATGCGCCATCACCTTTGGGGGGATGGGCACCCCTGTTGAGGACAATAAAAAGCTAGCTTCTTTTGATATAGTAGACTTGTATACGAACGTACCTGTACAAGAAAAATTATCAATATTACATCAGAACTTGCGAAAGAACTCAAGCTTACCTCAAGAATCAATAGATGAATTAATCGCATTTACTAGGTTAGTACTGACACAAAATTATTTCAAGTTCCAGGATACTCTTTTATTCAAAATGCAGGTTTGGCAATGGGTTCCTCCCTCTCCAATGTGTAAGCAGAAATATTTCTTAACCACATTTGAAAATACGCATCTATTTACAAATTCTAACCGACACAAAGAAAAGATTGTTTTTTATCACAGATATGTTGATACCATAGTCTTTTATAAAGGAAATTCTAGATAATTATTAATATTCAATAGTTTTTATGCAGTATTCACAGAAATATTATATTTGCCCTTGAAGAAGAAAATAACAACTAGCTGAACTTTTTAGATCTCACAATCACCGGACAGATTAAACAATTTTCATTTAAAATTTACAAAAACTCAACTTGCATAGATCAAACCCATATTCACAAAAAATATGCACCCATATTCACAATAAATGGCCGCATATAACAGTTTTGTACATCGATTACTTTAAGTCCCCATGAGCTCAACTGATTTTAATGATGAAATAAATATCATAAAACATACAGCTGTTACTGATGGTTTTGATCGTAGTATTGTATATAAGTTAATCCATAGACACAATAAAAAAAAATCATGAGACCAAAGAGCAGAAGTCATATATTTCGAAAGAGTACGGATAATTTTTTAGTAATAGCATAGAAAGGTAATAGGTTCCAAAATATTATGGCAAAAAATAACATAACTGTATCATTTAAGACAACAAATAGATTTTTTTCATTATTGAAAGAGCGTCAGCAACAAACATCCACTTTTGACAAAACTGGGGTGTATAAGATCAGCTGCAATGATTGTCAAAGGTACTACCAATGAATACAAAAACGTTTTTGTATTCATTGGTACTACATTGGTCAGACTTCCCGCTCCTTCAGAAAACATTTTAGAACATTTGCCTAAAAAAAACACAGCACCTCAAACTTCTACCTTTACAGAGCTTTCAATTAGAAATAATCACAACGATTCCAGTATCGACAATAATATGAGCATTTATACATATTTCCCGGGACCACTATCATAGAAATACTTACTTTAGGGGAGTTTAAAATTTACAAATCAGTTGAAAAAGACCATTAAAACGAATGACAAGCTCTCGTTTCAATCAAATTTTATCTAAGATACGGGTATCAAGGTACAGGAGGGGGAGAACACCATGAGAAATGCAACTCAATGGTAAAATAGAACAAGGAGAGTAGTGACGTCATTGCCCACGTTGGCCGGCAGTCTATAGGCTCAGCATAACATCAGCCCGGTCATGTCGCTCGCCAAACTCCGCTTTTTTGTTAATTACTTATGTTCGTTGTTCGTTCTGTCCGTGTCCGTGTTCGTGTTTATGTGTATTTATTTATTGTTTTATTCTTCTTGACAACTTTCATATGAAGTGCTACCGACATCCTCCAAGTCTACGGATGATGATTCACTTTATGAATCGAAACTAGTTGCCCCAGCAACCATCATTAGATAACACAGAGCATGTATGTAAACCACTTTTAGCAATCTACATAAAATTCAGCAAGGCTTTCGACAGGATAAGTCATTGGAATCTGCCACCCAAACTGGACAGTTATGGCGTTGTCGGCTCAATGCTGCAGTGGTTAAAGAGCTATCTCTCTTTGGATCGAAGGATATTCATTGCCCCCCTACATGTCCAGGAATCCAATGGATACAAATGTGTTTAAATTTTTGTAATTTGGCTACTATTTCCCAAATATAAGGATCGTTATTTTCTCCAACCAATGCTTTACCTACCTTTTCAATCGCAATTTTTGAATCCGTAAAAAGAACACAATCAACATCATATAGCTCTCTTGGTCAAGGATATGAGCATCTGCCTTGCCGATGGCTATCAACTCAGCAGTGATATTTGAGGCGTGGTTGTGTATCCTGTAACCCAACTCGATATTCTTCACAGGATCATATACGCCTACTCCCACTTTATCGCCTCTTTTACACCCGTCCGTAAATATCTTGTAGAAGCTGGAAAACTGATGGTAAATTACTTCATTAGAGACCCTTTTTAAAACAAGTGGAGAGACGGTTTTCTTTGAGATGTACTGTAGATCCTTAAATAACAAAGTATTGTGTTGAAGAATTTCTATTGGAGAATCGAAACTAAATTTAGAGAGTACTCCTTTGTCTAAGCGTTGCCAATAAAATAATTCTTACATTTTGTTAAAGGATTTGATTATTTGAGGAGTTTCCTTACCATTCCAGAAAAAATTATGAGATGTTAGCATAGAAAACTTTTTTTTTGTTTGGTTTAAAATTATTTTTATTTTTAGTTAATCTATATAAAAGTTTGTGTAATTTAAAACCAATAGGTCGTTTGATTGTTGTGTACATAATTTATTGATAAATATGGCTGTTTTAGAGGAACAGGAAACAAATATTTTTTATGTAGATTTATGTTTTTATACATTGTTTTTGTAATTAGTTTTATAATATAAAATAATTGCCTTGTTGTCAAGTTCACCGTAAAGTGATAGTAATAAGCCCCAAAAATAAAATTGTGGTAAAAAATAAAATAATAATGATTTAAGCTGTGCAATATCAAGATGACTGTAGTGCCAGGTGTGCTACACCCCATAAGAGCAATGGTGTCAGTTTCTGCTACATCCGTGGATGTCACCACAGAGTTTTTGTAGGTTAAAAAAGTGTTTTAAAAAACCAACATTTTACTCTTAACGCTGCAGGAAACAACAATCGTTCTAGTTTGCGTTGGAGATTTTTGTCTCAACTACTGTATTTCTAAAATAAGGAATTTCTAAGCAAACTATAGTAGAATTCATGGTTTTAGATTTACCTTGATTAATAATTGTTAATTTGGTCATTACTTATGGTTTGTCTTTAACTAATAATATAATGTAAAATAGAGTAATATGGTGTCGTTACGATAAATATCGTACCCGTGGCAAGACTGTTTCATTCTCTTTATCAATCAGCTGTGTAATGGTAATTAGCCTATTATAACGTAACTTGACTTCCGTTTTTGTTTTGACGCTTCATATCCGGAACACAAAAAATAGCTATTCACTGACCTTAGGAAGAAGTTATGCTTTTTAATCTACAGACCTTGGTGCAATATACCCATTGCGCGTTGGCTCAGCCATTGGCCTTGGCGCAGCCCAGAGTGACTGTAGGAGGCCAGGGCCAGGTGAGCTACATCCCATAAGAGCAATGGTATCACTTTCTGCGACATCCATGGATGTCGCCACAGAGGTTTTGTAGGTTAAAAAAGAGTTAAAATTCCAACATTTTACTCTTTGATACCTGCAAGTGTTGCCAACGTTGCACGAAACAATAATCGTTCTTGTTTGCGTTGTTGGAGATTTTTTGTCTCAGTTATTACTAAAATAAGGAATTTAAAAACAAACTAGGGAAGAATTTATATGGTTTTAGATTTACGTAAATTGAAAATTGTTAATTTGATCATTAACTAATGAGTGTTTATTAATTAATAATTCAAATGTAAAATAGAGTAATATGATGTGGTTACGATAAATATCGTACCCGTGGCAAGACTGCTTCATTTTCTTTTTCAATCAGCTGTTTAATGGTAAATATTATAACGTAACTTGACTTCCGTTTTAGTTTAGACGCTTCATATCCGGAACACAAAAAAAACTATTAAGCTGACCTGGGAAAAAGTTATGCCTCTACAGACCTTGGGCGCAGCCCACGGCACCCGGCCATAGATATATACTAATACAACTGGATCGATAACTCCATGTTGCGAAAACGAGCCGTTACCCCCACCACTAGCCAGTATTCGTGGTCAGTGTTGCCAACCCTGTGCGAGTAATTGTGTACTGTAATTTAAATAAATAAACAAATAAATTAAATAAACTACAGTAGTAATACTGTATTTTTTAGTCTTTCTTACTTATGAAATGATAAATTTCAGCCTTCGGAATGTGCACTAATACATTAAAAAGCTGCACAGTACAGAACCATCTGTCATCATCATAAGCATAATTGAAAATTTAAAAGAATGTAAACAAACAAGAATGCAGCTGACGCGCCGACAACAATCATGTCAGCTGATATTCAGCGCGGCACGGCGGCGGCGCAGCGGCGGCAATACTGGCTAGTGGTGGGGGAAGCCGGCTCGTTTTTACCGCTATTCCGCCATTTGAGTTATCGATCCAGTTGTATTAGTATATATCTATGCACCCGGCCGGCCCGCAAACAAACAATAATTAACTTTGAATTAGAATTAAAGCGAAACTAAGAATTATACAAAGATATATATATTACATAGTTTTTATTTTGGTCTTTTCCAACAACTTTCTCGCTGACAAAATTCTCCTGAGCAAAAAAAATAATAAATAAAACTTCCTCACAGACTTATTCTTTTTGATGTCATAATATCAAACATAAGTTTTTTGCTATGATTTTGTATTTTTTATTATGTCATTATTATAATTTCGATGAAAAAATAGTATCGTTGGCACCGTTATATAGTGGTGTTTATCATACTAAAATATCAAAATTTTTTCTTTACTATAATTATATTTTTTCATGATGTTAATGAAAAGCGGCGAATCAAAATTTGCGCCCGTCGCCCGTAGTGGAGACCCTCTCTAGTTGCAGTGGTTGCAACTACGTGGACTACAGAAAGTGGCTCAACACCTATTAATGTTAAAGGAAAGGATTGCAAGTTTATGGTGTTCCTTGATCACTGATATATCCTAAAAAATAAATGTCACAGATCACGTATAGGTATTTTTGAGATCTGTAATAGGAAGTCTTTGGTATGATTGGCACTATGGTACATGTGATACCAATCAGCTGTGTCTAGTATAGATTGTTCATAGCAGTCGACACTTCTCTAACCTCTAACTAAACGTCAAAATGGCAGGGTTAGAAGGATATTTTGGTTCGCGGGAACCACGAATGGAAGATGATTGGGATGCCGAAAACGAAGAGTACTATTACAGCAGAAGACCACAAAATTCAACATCAAAGTATGACAGAGAAATGCTTGCTAGATCCCTTATTATTAATCCAAAAGTTTCAAGTTATGAAGAATCGGAAGAAGAACAAGGCAAGTCTTACCGCAATGACCAGAATTTAAAAACTTAAAATTGTGCAATAAGTTAATTACATTTCGTAATGATTTTATAATTCATAATGTGGTGTTTGTGGCTCAATCACATTTTAATTTGTTAGTAAAGAGTAAGTTGGGAATTTCTTTCCTGTCAAACAATTGTTTCTATATTTTTAGGTTGGCCTAGGCCCTATTATAGATTACGTGATTAGCCTATCTACGAGTGTTCCCTAGATGTCTTGGATTACCAGAACAAGTCTTGGTTTTCTGTAGACACCTGCTTTTCCTATCCCTGTTCAAAATTGTTTGTGGATACAAAATGGTCGCTATACAGTAATTAAGAAGTTGAAGCAGTCTTAGACCTATTTTGTGTGTAATAAATTGGTTTTGAGCAACTATTACACTTGTCTAGATGATTGGGTTACATACCTTTGCCGTCGTCAATCCAAATAGTTACTTTTAGGTAACAAACTTAGTTTCGGGACTGCTGTCCCATTTTCAAATCAGTAGAAAAGTAAAAATTTTTAAGTGGGACAGCAGTCCCGAAACTAGTTATCTAGAAGAAACAATTTGGATCGGCGATGGCATAAAGGTATGTAACCTAATCATCTAGTCATTGATCAATCCCGAAGACAAATATGAATAAATTACACTTGTCACAGATGTGGGTGGAGATAGATCTTGTAGTATGGGGTAAAATGAACACCCCACAATTGAAAATCAACCACCGGTGTGTACATTACACTTAGCAGGGATTTAATCCATTCTTGGCGCAGTTTTAAACTTCATTTCATCAATAGCTTATTCAGTTCAACTCCACTTTATTGTAATTTAACCTTTATAACTTTATGTTTTATTCTATGCTGTGACTAAAGTAAAACGTCGCACATCCGAATACTAATGTAGTAGACGGCCAGTCTGGATGTTGAAAAATTTGGATGAAACGGTGTCATCACATTATCAAGTCGTTAGGGTGATCAAATAAGATTTTATTCAATATCTTTTTAGATGATCTAATACAAGATAACTGAAAACAAGTATCATGCAATTGCATTTACAGTTTAACTGCATATAGTAATTTTATGAATCAAAAATTGTAGCCCATTTCTTCAATTAAGTTTTTATTTGTGGTAGTTTATAATTTCGTGTTGTGTCATATTGTCTGGTGTCCAGTTTGTTTTTATCAATGTTATGAAATTGAGGTTACATTTACATATGCCTAGGATAAGTGGAAAACCACCGGATACTCCGGAAACTTTTTTATCCGGACAATAGTCCGGTCCTGAGGTGTCCGGATTAGAGGGTCAACTGTATTTTAAAACTCATGAGAGTGAGAAAATCACAATCACAATACAGCACAGCATTATCAGCACAGATATTAGAGTATAGGATTCAAAAGGACCCTGCCTTACTGGCTTTCTAAGTTCCCTTGTAATGCATAGGCCTATGGACATATTTTAATAAGCCAGATGATTACCCCATTGACTTTATACACTAATGTGAATATATTTCTCATACCATAGGCGTGTTTGAAACCAAATTATGGTCGCGATCTTCAGCAGCGAACATGAAGTACAAGTTATATATGGTAGGCAAATCAGTAGGCCTACTACCACTCTTCATTATCGAGGATAAAACATACTATAACCGGGGATTTTGTGATAATGTGTTTTTGCAATACTGTAAAACCAGCTGAGAAGGCTAATTTACAACATCAATTGCGCTGCGAATATGGACCTTCCAAATTTCGGTAGGTCTATCATACAAATGTATTGGAAGAAAAGTCTATTCACGTTAGTTTATATGGTCAATAATTACATATTTTAATTAACTTAGAGTCGAATGAGTGGAGCGAACGAGCTCTTGAACGGTAAATGAACCAAGTGAATGAGCTCATGGTATATTAGATGAGCTTGCCTGAAGGCAAGTCACCAAAGTGAATGAGCTGATCCCCGAAGAAAGGAAGCTCAGAAAACAAGCTCGCTCACTGGCAGTTAATTAAAGTCATCAACAGAAGCAAAACCATGTTTTGCTAATATTCTATATTTTAGTTACATTAAAAAATTACAAAACTTTATGATAGTATGAAGTTATTTTAATTTTGTATCGGTACATTGTTCTAGCATATCTGACAACTAAGAAGTTTATTGCGGATGGTGTTAGAATCGCAACCCTTATTACAGAAAATCTCCTGAGCCACCCATTTGTTGTGCTTCGGCGACAATGTCAGGTACAGTTTGCTCTATTTATCATAATTATTTATTCTTAAAACTTATAAGGCCTAGATCCATTAAAATTTATCAAAACAAATGATCCTGGTTGGATATGTGAGTAGACCTACAGTTAGTTGGCCAGTTAGCTTGTTTGAGCCCAAAAATTAGTTGTCGTAAAGCAAGGGACGAGTGGTTAATGGCCGTCTGCTGCTGTATTCTTCACCCTTTCCTTTTCTTTCCAGGTTGTCTACCGGTCAGCAGGGCCGTAAACAGACCGGTTTTCTCGGGTCATTTTTCCGGTGCCCGGGCCCATAAATTGTTCACAGAGGCCCAGCAAAATTATTACAGTATGTAGTAAATTTTATCTTCAGCAACAAAAATGAAAGGTTTTTAACAATTGTTGGTTTGCAGTCACAGGGTCCCACAATTTTTTACAGAGGCCCAGAAAACGCAAGTAAGTTTTACTTTCAGCAACAAAGAAAATAATTGCTTGAAGAATTTTACCAAGCGACCATTTATGCGTTTATTTTACGGCTCAATAAATAGTTCATTGTGAAGCGCACACTAATTACGAGTGCGCCCAATCAAACTCTAATCAACACCACCATTAAAACCGAGAGCTACGAAGTACACACAACGGACAGCGGGCTCAAAACGGCATCATATCGTTCGCTTGACTTGAGACAGAAGGACTACCGCACATGCGCAGAACTGCAATTGCAGAGCTGTCGCAGAGAATAAAGCCAGATTAATGAAACCGATCGTCCTGACTGAAGATCCTGTCATCCCGTCACATAGTCTATGTTACTGGCTTCGTGTGACTTCATTCTTAATATTGTAGCTTTCGACTGATAAATGACTCATGGAATATTTTTTAGTTAAATTATTGCCAAAACTTGCATTTTTATAACACCGAAATTTCCATTCTTCCCGGTTATGAGGAGCCTAGTCAGGTGATATTGCCCGAGGCCCGTTAAACCTGTCTATGGTCCTGCCGGTCGGGAAAAGTCTGGAATTTTGTGAGGTCGGGAAAAGTACAGAATAGTGAAAAAGTAGGAAATTTAGATTTTTGGTTTGGAAAAACGCAATTTAAAACAAAAATTTGAGTGTTTTACAGTATTTTATAATCCATGCAGTTTATTTTTTGAGGATTTTTTAAATGCTGGTTGTGAGGTAGGTTTTTTGGTTGGGAATTTTCAGAAAAGTGATTTGGAAAAGTTGAGAATTTTATTTGTGAAATTTGGTAAACCCTGCCCACCCTTCTGAGGGATTGCCCAAAATGCGCATTTGACACAGTGCTACCGTGTGTTTAGTGGTTCAGGTGGGATCTTCTTATCCACCAGTAACAACAAGTTCCATTTACATTATAGTAAATTATTGTAAAATAAGTTAAATGTGTCTAATAGTGTGATATTACAAGGTATTATTTAAAGATACTAGTATACGCGTTGCTTTAAATCGAGCAATTTATTTTAATACAATACAAATGTTACTTTTAGGTCTAAATCAATGACATCCGACCAATCCAATTTTGTGAATATCTTTAATCACCAAAACTACACGTATTTACAACTCATTATCAACTGATGTTTAAAATGCTTTATTCAATCCCAATGTTATTTAAATGGGAAATTTTGAGATTTCAATAGTGGACAGCGCCTTTATTTTCAGTCTGATTCTCATCAGTTTTTGGAGGAAACACAGACCAAGCCCTATTCAACGACACCAAAAACTTGAAAATCGGTTTAAAATTGTAGGAGGAGTTCTCGAGTTCTCAACACAAAAAGCCCTTAGCGTATTAAATAAGTATAGATATAATTGAATTTATTAATAATTTATCAAGTAGTAGAATTAGGAAAGACGATATTCCATTCAGTGAAACAATAGTAAATGATAGTTAAGCACTTCCTGTTGACTACACAAGGGGTCAGACAGTTTGATGAAAGTGAAATTCTGCAACCATGCAGAATTGCCAAATAACTGCTGATCCCCAGCTCCGGTCCATCGCAAAGCTAAGGCGGAACCGAAGTTTTCAGAAATTTGAATATAATAGAATATTGGATTGAATATAGCAGGTGGAGACAAGATAATTTGGAGGTAAAATTGAGCAAGAAGAAGGTTGTTTGGTTAGAGTTAAGGTTGGAAGGAAGGAGAGTTAGAGTGTGCAAGAGGACAGTGGCTGATTGGGAGGTAGTTGAAGAACCAGTCTAGATCCAAGAGTTTCTGGCCAAGTGCATGTGTCCAGACTTGTATCACAGGCCCCAACCATCGACCTATCAAGGCAGCTAATAGACACCCTCCAACACACTGGGAGCTTGTGGTCGACCACAGCTGCCCCAAGGAACTCACCGAGGGACGCACAAGGACCGGACCTTGACAGGAGCCGGCCTGAGTGCCGGCCCCGGCCCAGGGGATCTATCGACAGCGGAGGAGGATGGAGGAGGGACTGTGTGAGAGGTAAACACAGTTCAAAGAGTAAACACAGTCAAAGAGGTTGACAGGTGAGAGGCATCCCTGTGTGTGTTGACTGGGTGTTAGACCCCTATAGGAGCGACAGCCACAGCAATTTAAAGATTGCAGAAGGAAAAGTAAATTAATTTGAGTCAAGTATAATTATAATATTTTCAAAATTTTAAGGATTTTAAAAGGGGTTAGAAAAAATATTCTTCTAAGATAAATTTTCATAAGGAGGAAATTTGTAGTATGTCATTTGCCTTTTAAATATAATTTACTTTCTTTAATTTTAACACATATATAGTAGATTTAGATTGGGTGGATTCAAACCACAACAATTTAAGAAGTAGCACAGATTAGATGCAACTAGATCATAAAGTAATTTGGAGTTTGTATTGAAATGAGTGAAACTGTGCTCCAAGTGAATGATGGACTGCGAGAGATGTGTCCAGCTATTTAAACTGTATGTTATCGTAGTTGTTTGTATGTATAGGCCTATCTCTTTGGTGTTCTATGTGTAATATAGTATATTTAGCACGCACACTGTGTTGATTCGGTTGTCCTTCCAATTGCCTCTTACATTTAAAAGAGAGTTGTACATGTATTATTATCACTAGCCACTAATAAAGCTTTACAGTCAAATGTAAAATTACTGATAGAAACAAAGCGTAAGTCCAATGCCTATCTTTTTATGTGCTGATATGACCATCCTTGGAGAAAATATTCCTTTTTTAACTGGTCCTCACTAATTCATAATATCAGTTTGTCTAGTGGGCATTCACCAAGAAATGCAACTAAAATTTCACTAGACCTAATTCAAGAAGCATTTTCATCTACAGTCCACTTAAATTGTAAAATGTTCTAACTCATGCTTTATTTGAAACTTCTTTACATTAGGAAGTGAAAGAGTGTCTGTTAGGAAGTTAAGCTGCACATGTTAGTGTACTTTTGAAAATTAAAAATCTAAACCCTTTTAGGTAAACCACAACTCAAGACGTTTCCACACAACGCCATTCACATTGCTGCCAGTGATAGTGAGGCTTAACCAGCGTCAGGGGTTGGCAACCCTGTGGAAGGGCCTGGGCAGTGTGTTGTTGGTGAGAGGCATGACCCTGGCCATCGAGGATGTCATCTCCAAGTTCACACCCTGGCCCAAGTAAGTGCAGCGAGCATCTGTAAAATCCCTTGGAAATGGAAATGTCACTCTTTGAGAAAAAACTGGGAGAGGATTGCTATTCATGTTCGTGCAACCTCTAGGTAAACATGCCAGAAGTGAGAAAAATATTTTTTTACGTATATTCTCAGATAAAATATACCTATGGAATAATACTAATTTTAAACCAAATCAATGCGCACAAACCAGTAAAAACCACTAATAGTTATACTTTCTTATAACGTTTCAATTTATGAGCTTATTTACGACTTATAAAAACTTCCCAGTCTACATTACTAGTTGAAACCTATTTGTATAAAGAAATTTCTCATCACAGTCCTTATATAAACTTTACTGTATACTTGGTTCAAATTAAGTTATTATTGTTTCTTTAGGGAAGTTGGGCGATTAAGCACTTTGAAGCAATGGGGTCAGCATTTCCTCTTGAAAAGGTAGGTCGAGAATGGCAAATTTTTTGTTTGCCATTTTTAATTATAAGACTAAGGTGAGAAGTATGTAATTACTTTTATTGTGTGAAACATTACTTTAAGTACTTCCCTATAGGTGAAGTCTGTTTTTCTTTAAATTAACAAATAATAAAGTAGGAAAGGTAGTTGGCCTGAGAACTCTTTTACCTGCGTTTCCAAAATGCCCTCCCCAACCCAAACTGATTTATCATGTGCTAATTGATTAATACATTTCATATGTGATCATTTTATGGGAAACTGTAAATGGGAATCTTGATGACATCTTATTTCTAAAAACAGATCAGTTTAGGTATATCACTGCGGACCAGTGATACTTTTAGAAGACTTTTTTTCCTGTTCTTCTATTTTTATCTTTTGAGTGACAAATATCATATCAATTTTCACAATTACACATACAACAGTAAAAACCCCAAGAATAAAAAGATCTAATGACAGAAACAGAAATATCAGCTGTTTTATTGACGAAATCGTGCAACTTTGCAAGCTGACTTAAAGGACTTATAGACGGGGAGAGTAGCATGGTTAGTGAGGACCACGAGTGGAGGCCTGAACACATCGCTCATTTGTTTATCATTTAACCCTCTATCTGGCGAGCGGCGAAATTCGCTTCTCGCAATCCCGTTTTCCAGCGGCGAGCAGCGAAATTCAACTCTCCCGACATCGTTAGGTTCGAACATAAATAAATGCATGACACTGAAACGGAACTGCAATAATACACATACTGTTGGAAAGAAGAGATTCTGAACTTTCTTTTCCATGCATAATATATATTTTTGAGTCTTTTATTTACCTTATAACGGTCTAACAAAAAATCGCTTTTTCTTGAGTAGCGTGTGAGACTGTTTTGCAACAGCTGTCAGACGAAACTTTCACTGTTTTCAAGGTGTTCTCTAGAGATAGGTTTTGGTCACAGACAAACAAAAATGGTACCATTATTTAGAGCATCTCTTGCACATAATTTCGTCTGTTGACTACTTCTTTCTAGCATGAGTAGTTTATTTACTGTGATCGTTTTTGTAAAACCTTTTTTTCCGTCAATCAGAGACGCGTCCTCAGCGGCGAGCAGCGAAAATCGCTGCTCGCTAAAACTTTTATATGTCATATGATTTGTCGATTACATTTATGAAAAAAATACAGAAATGAAGAAGAAGAAATTAAGTTTCAAACTAATGATTATAAGAGTCTTTCGGTTATTATTTAGTTTCACAGTGATGTTGCAAACTTTTACTTCTTTTGTCGTCGCACTCAGTATCCACCGCCATTTTACTGTCTCCCATTTTGATGTGAAGCGCAGCTGACTATTTGTGTTTTTACTTGCAGCTGTAATTTTGTAATAACAAAGAATTGACAGTTGAAAATTATAATTGTGTTAGTTCCAAATTTCAAGTTTATGTATTTATTATTAGAAAAAGTTACTGAATGTGTAGTTACTAAAATTTCTTGACAAATAAAAAGTAAATATATAGTTTTATAGTTGCTGACAAGAACATACATTTTTCTTCAGGGAAAAGTACATACAGTTTCATGCAGTAACATGAAAGTAACATGTAGTTTCAGAAAAATTGAAATTAGTTAGGCCGGCCGCACACCAAAACGGATGCGACACGGCAAGACATGGACGATAAACTATCTTAGGACTTTGCGAGCGAAGATAATAAAATATGTTATTATTAAATAAAATACTCAAACACTATTTAAACATATTTTATTATCTTCGCTCGCAAAGTCCTAAGATGGTTTATTGTGCATGTCTTGCCGCGTCGCATCCGTTTTAGAGTGCGGCCGGCCTAACTAATTTCAATTTTTTTCCAACACAGATTTTGTTTCCATAGTAACAAATATGTTTTCTTAAAGTTCAATAAGAGCTCTTTTAGAAAATTTAACTTTTATCTCGAAGTCGTAATATGTGTCTTGTCTCGTGTTGTTGCGTCGCGCCCGTTTTGGTGTGCGGCCGGCCTTGGGCCTACTAGTACAAACAGTACGTATTTTCATATTTTATCAGATTTCTTTCATTTTATTCAAAATCATATAGTAAAAGTTTATATTTTCAGAATTTGCATAACATTTGCTACAAAATGTATATCTTGGATTTTTTATAACGATATTTTTTTATAAATTGTATTGTGTTGAAATTACTAAATTTTTTGCATTTTCTTTCGCTAAAAAACAAAGTTGTGTTTCTTTTGCTTCTGATAATTTGTTTGTCATTATAATATGAAATAACTAAACATTGTCTAATAGGATACTTAGTTGCCTATAATAAAATATAAATATATTTTTGCAAAAATACCTAAAAAGGTTTTTACTTACCAATATAAAAATATATTGCAATTTTGAAGAAAAAAAGTAAAAAAGTAACAAAAGTATTTTTTATTTTTTTATTATGACCATTTTATATATGATCATATTTTCACGTAGGGAATTAAATTGTACACCTTCTAAAAAAATAACAGGACTGAAAAAAAATTATAACTGCAAATCTTATATAGTTACTTTTGAAATTTCAAATTTATCAAAACAAAGTTCTGGCATATATACAGAAAAAATTTCTAAATGGTTGTCCGAAAATTCATAAATGTATTACCAACTTGTTCTACATTCTTGCCTGAAAAAGAATATATACATATGTATATGATTTATGTGAAAACTAAATGAGGTATTTATACTTTAAAGCATATACTACAAAAGCTGTAAAAATGCTCTGCCACTATAGAAGCCAGACCCCTGCCAGATATAGGGTTAAGAGTCTGCAGTACCTACGCCGTTTCGCTATTTTGTCCCATAAGAACAATGTTAAATTTGAAACATTATTGTGAGTTTGTTTTTCATCTGAAAATTACAAACTTGATGTCATTTTAAATGTAACCATCATAGTATCTTTAATTTGACGTGATACAAAATTAATTTTATAAACAATCACTCGAATAACAAATAAAAAATAATGTATATTATGAGCATTTTCAAACCATTGTTAAAGCATTCTTAGGATGTTTATTAAAAAATGTATTTATGTCCTATGAACCGCCATACCATAATGGTGAACATATTCAAGTTTCATGTGGATTCGATGCAAAGTTATCGAGATAAAGTGTTTTAAAGACATCTATAATTAACATTGTTCTTATGGGACTAAAAACCAAGATGGCGGAGGTACTGCAGACTCTTAAATTAAAACTCATCTGGCTTTCATCCCAATTACCATCTGGTGTTTTTAAATTAAACCTTAAAAAAGTTATTCGTTGGCATCCTGGATGAAATGTCAATATTATTATAATTATCGGGAGTTGAAATAACTACATCTTTGATTCGTATATCTACTATTTCTGATATACCGTATTCCTACACGCCAATAAAGGTAAACACCTGTCTTTTTCTTAACTATTTGATAGAAAACTCTGCATATTAAATTGCACACAAGCTCTATGAGCTCTTGGAATGTAAAAAAATGAATATTGTAAACTTTCATTAATAAATGAATAAACTTTCATGATTTGTCTATTGTCATATAAAAAAATCCTTTAAATGGCTTTTAGAGACATGATCGAACTTTACTTCTCTTCCCATACACATTAGCATGCCAAGAGAGGATGAAAGTCGAAATGAAGTGTTAGTGTGTTATATATGTATGGTGTGTGTGTGTGTGTGTGTGCGTGTGTGTGTGTGTGTGTGTGTGTGTGTGTGTGTGTGTGTGTGTGTGTGTGTGTGTGTGTGTGTGTGTGTGTGTGTGTGTGTGTGTGTGTGTGTGTGTGTGTGTTCTGACAAATAAGCCGGAGTGAGATCCGGCATATGGATGCACATTGGCACAGTGAGATCCGTTTGCGCAGTGAGATCCACCCCCCCAGATCTCGTTGCGCCAAAGCCTCTGATTCGTCCTCCTGAGGTCGTCAGGATCACGGAAATAGTCGAAACAGCTCGAAACAAGCCGACAGCAATCGGATCTCACTTTGATGGATTTTCACATAGTGTGCGTGTGTATAAGCTTCCATGAAACGACACCACGTCACGCTAGCGTCGACTATACACAAACGGATCTCACTGTGACCGTGTGTATGGATACACACGCATTTACAATCTACAGTCACACTGAGATCCGGTTTTTAACGGCGCGGCGGCGGGCGGTCGGAGTCAGCCTGGTAGGTTCACTCGGCGGCCTCCATTAATTTTACCAAAGTTTTGATTTACTTTTTACTAAGCCCACTAAGTTAATTTTTTTGGATTAATGTAACTTTCAGATTACTAAATGCCTGCTTATAGGTATTTAAATTTTTGTCTTGGCTTTAAATTCAAATTACAAAACATACAATATATATATATATTGTATATTGTGGTTTTAGCCTGTATACAGTAGGCCTTCCCAGGGCCGGATTTACGAATTTGCCGCCCATGGGCCCAAAACATTTCTGCCGCCCCCCTTCCACATCCACAAACAATATGTTAAATCCAAAACAATATTCGTTGTACAATATGTGCCAAAATAAACAGCACTGAAATTGAATCAGTCATCTTCAACAAAATGATACAAAACCTTCAAGAACGGTTATACGAGTGTTGCCTCAACACTCAAGGTCATATTGAACATGTTTTCAATTGAGTTTAAACCTACATTTATTTGTTGGTGAAAAGTATATAAAATCTTACAATTTCAATAGGGTACTATTTATTATGGTGCATACGCTACTGTAGAACCATGTCCTCACATGATAACATTATTTTTTCATAATCTATAGGCCCTGACCTCACTATCTGGGTCTAGGTCGAATGTTAATTAAGACTGCATGTTATTTGGGATGAACAGAGAATCTATAATATCTTTTGATACCTTTTCAGGGTACCGCTTTTAATAATTATCTGTTTAATGATCCAGGTAAATCTTAATAAAGTTTTTTTTTTTGAGGGAGAGGCGGAAAAATGCATTACGCACACAGGTGGCCAGCCTGTAGTGTGGGACTCCCCTAAAAAACGGATTTACCCACTAAAAAACCTCCTCTACTCTTTAGGAATCTAACCTGGAATTGATTATCACATTACGTCAGGCTAGGCCTAAATATGGCTTACGCCCGTGGGGCTCGCTCCTTATCCAGCCGCTCGATCAAGGGATCTGGGCCACTTCGCGGTCCAGATCGGTTTTCTTTTCCAGGAGGATGCCCCGGACGAACTGTGACAAACAATCCCAGTTGCCCTCATCCTCCAAAATCTTTTGGCAGACCGAGTCCACCGAAAATGCACCAAAGATTTGTGTGGCCTCCAGGCGGGGCCCTTCCCAACGGGGACAGCGGAAGAATGTGTGTTCCGCATCGTCGGGGACACCCGGGCAATAAATGCAGTCCGGTGAACCGGTTTTTCCCATCCGGTTCAGGTACGACCGAAAATAGCCGTGACCTGTCAAAAATTGGGTCAGGTAGTAGTCCACCTCCCCATGCCGCCGTTCCACCCATGGTTGGACCTGCTTGGTAAGTCGCGCAGTCCATCGTCCTCGGGTGTCATGCTCCCAGCTGTGTTGCTACTACTGGAAGGTTCGGGAGCGCTCTTCTGTTCTTGCCGTGTCCTTCCCAATCTTGCCTTGTCTCTGATAAATCGCCTTCCTCTCTCCAGCCAAGAGCTTGACAGGAATGACTCCGGCGACCACCAGGACGGCAGGCTCGGACACTGTCCGGTAGGCGGAACACACCCGGAGCGCAGCTTGACGCTGAACCCGGGCGAGTCGCAACCTGTAGCACTCCTTATCTAGAGCGCCTGCCCACACCTCTGCCCCGTAAAGGAGCACGGACTGGACCGCGGACATCAACAGACGTTTTCTGCTGGATCGGGGACCCCCGACATTGGCCATCAGCCTACTAAGGTAAGTGACTACCTTAGCGGCCTTGTCCGCCGTACGGAAGATCTGATCCCTCCAGCTTAACTTCGTGTCCACCATAACCCCGAGGTATTTGGCGGCACGAGTTGATGTGACCACCTCCCTTCCCACTCGAAACGGGACGACGGTGTCGATCCTCTTCTTCGTAAGGATCACAATTTCCGTCTTACTGAGCGCAAGCGAGAGACCGTCATCTGACATCCAGGTGTTAACCACACGCATGACTCGGTTCAACTTTAGTTGGGCCAGCTCAACGTTGCGTGCAGCAATGAGAGCTGCGACGTCATCGGCGTACCCAACTAAAGTGGTTTCCTCAGGCATCTCGGACCTCAGGAGGCTGTCATAGGCAACGTTCCAGAGATCCGGGCCGAGTATTGAACCTTGCGCGGCACCAGAAGTGACTTCCATCGTCCGCGTTCCGTCCCTCGTGTCTTAAATCAGGTTTCGAGAGCGTAGATAGTCCTCGATGAGCCGCAACAGATATGCAGGAACGCGAAAGGTGTTGCGAAGCGCATCCAACATATCGACCCACCTCGCCGAGTTGAAGGCATTCTTGACATCAAGCGTAACAAGAAGCACTACTCGGCGAGAGAAATGGTTGTGGCTCTCGGCTCTCTCCACAGCTCTCTGGACTTCGGTGACAGCGTCGATCGTTGACCGTCCCTTTCTGAAGCCGTACTGACGGGGGCATAAGTCCCCGACAGCTTCCACGGCAGAAGTCAGGCGGGAACGGATCAGCTTCTCGAACAGCTTCCCAGCCGTGTCCAACATGCAGAGAGGCCTGTGGGACGACGGCAGCTCGGGATCACCTTTGCCCTTGCTGATCAGTACAAGCCTGGCTGTTTTCCAGGGAGCCGGAAACACCCCTTCTACCAAACAGGCATTGTACATTCTCAACAACAAGTCAGCGTTGATTGAAAATACTTTCTTTAAAGCCTCACTGGGAATCCCGTCCGGGCCAGGAGCCTTGTTGCTCTTCAGGGAGAGAACGGAGGTTTCCAGCTCCTCGAAAGTGAAGAGTGGAACGTCCTCTACCCGTCCGAAGTCAACCGGCGGTCGCTGTGGATGTTCAAGAAACAACGCAGCGACGATCCTCCCCATGGTGGCGCCCTCCATGATGGAAGGTGGAGAGCGGGCGCCGAGTTTCTGTGTTACAAGTTTGTAACCCAGGCCCCACGGTTCGGAGTCAACGTCGTCACGAAGTCTCCTCCAGCTATTCGCCTTGCTCCTGTTGATCGCCTGGCAAAGAGATTTTCTCGCAGCTTTATAGGCCTCCGACTTACGAACTCTGTCTGCAGGAATTCTCGCTCTAGTGGCGGCTCATCTAGTTCTTAAACATGTTCTTCTGAGTTCCGCAATCTCTTCAGTCCACCAGTAAACGGGTTGTTTGTCGCGTCGGGGTTTCCTTCGCGGCATAGACTGGGCGCAGGCCGAGACGATCAGTTCCATCGTGGATGTTACTAGTACCTCGGCTCCAGCCTCACCAGGATTCCCCTGCGCTCCCCGAGAGATGACTTCGGTGAACTTGACCACGTCCCTCGGGAGCTGGTAGAGGGCATTCCCCACTCGACGGCCCTGGCGTTGAAATCGCCACCAATGATGACATGCCCGGTGGTGCCGAGAATGCACTCCTCTAGACTATCTATCTTGTCGCGGAAGTCCTGGACGGCCTCGTTGGGTGTGAGGTAGCAACTGAAAATATTCACGTCCCTACACCGAACCCAGACGAATCCTCGGCCGCGCCCGTGACTCCGCACCAAGACATCCTGTGTATTACGTGCCCAAAATGCAGCAGTACCGAGGCTGTCGGAGATCCAAATGTTTGGGTCTCTGTCCCGATACTGTTCGCTGATAAGGAGCGCGTCAGCACCAAGTTCTCGGGCGAGCTGATCTAGAAGGTTATCAGCTCCCCAGGATCTGTGAAGGTTGGCCTGGAGGATGCGAATTACCGGCCGCTGACTTTTGCCTGTTCAAGTGCGGCTCTGAAGGCACCGCACTGACCAGACCCGGGTAAGTGACCGAGGGCACTGGAGCCTGAATCCTTGCAGAGGAAGCAGGAGGGGCTCGAGGAACATTCCTTGCGTTTGTGGCCCTGGCCTCCACACTGGAAGCAGTTGGCACTCCTGTCGGGCCCGTTACAGTTTCGGGAGGAGTGGCCGAAACCGAGACAGCGGAAGCATCTCGAAACTACCACCCTCCGTTTGAGCCTGCAACTGACCCAACCGACTCTGAGGTGCTGAAGGCTAAGCAGCTTATTGGCGTGCTTTTCGCCCATCTCAGCAACAGCCATGCGGAGTTGACTTCGGTTAGGCTTTGTCAGCCATACCCTCACTCCATCAGCCGGTATCTCCGGGAGTGCCACCTGGATCGCACGGGTCACCTCATCTTCGGTGGAGAGGGCATCAAGGTCCCGAATCTCGACCGTACACTTCGGTTCTAGGGCCTTGATGGAGCCTTTGTCCCCAAGTGCAGTCTTGAGGGAAGCGGCAAAACCGATCTTGTCACTCGACTTCCCAAGTTCGAGGAGGACATCCCCGTTCTGGGTTCGCCGAATAGACTTGATAACGGTGTCGGTCTCTTCCGGTTTGGCCTGCGATCTAATCTGACCCAGAACATCGGCAAAAGATTGCCCCCCTAAGGGCTTGATCAAGATTTCCTCCGTCCTGGGCTTCTTAGAACTGGGTTGTTTAGGCTTTCTGACAGACTTGCCAGAGGCCTCCCCAACCGGGTTTGAGACTTGCGTCCGCTCCACCCTCGACGCACTTTTCGAAGCTGCCTCCACTTGCTTCTGCCTCCTCCTTTCTTTCTTAGACAGGCGCGTCTTCCAGCCCCCCAAAGGTGTCGAGGCAGAGTTTGCTGCCAAGGCAGGATTAGCCGCCGGAGCAGGAACCTCTGCAGGAGTAGTCGCTGGAACAACGACAGCGCCCAGGATGGAATGAGCAGCCGGGACAGGAGATGTCTGCGATGATGCAGTGACAAAAACCGGCCTCGGCGCCAAGTCCAACTCCCCGAGCTCAGGGCTTCCCGACGATGAACCGCTCTGCCTCTTCTTTCGCTTTCTGGCTTGAGTCTGGGATTCAGCCAGATGAGCTTGAGGCGAAGCAGAGATGACTCGGCTCGTGACATCGCGCTCCTGTTTCACTGCCTTTAGCCTGATTTTCCGGCATTCCTCGATTTCTTCAAGAGAATCTTCGAGTTTCGGAATCTTCTCTTTTATGGCCTTGTTTACGTTCTTTTGAATTAAGAGGGCCTTAGCCATCTCCTTCAAAAGAGCTTTCATCTTCTTTAGACATGAGTCTTCCTCCTCGTGGGCGTCGTCCTGCTGCTGCCGAAGCATTTGCAGCTCGAATGCCGCACGAAAAGGGCTCTTCCTGGGAGGTATTCCATCGAGCCTGGCTTTTGAGGTTTCTGCCTCGGTCACCTTCATCGCTAGATTGAATTCCACTTTCTCCTTTTCAGGCTCGGAGGACGATCCGGCGTCACTTACCGTCTTGAACGGTGCCGGTGGGGGGGAGGTTTTAATTACCCCTGTCGGCGTCCCAGTCTTCGAGGTTGGAGACCTCTGCACAATAGAGCTGCGCCTAAAAGCGGCTTGCTAATTCTCCTTTACGTTCTTCGTGTTTCGGTTGATAAAATCCATGCTTTCATGTCACCAGTGCATCGTGCGGCAAGGGGCGGCCCGTTCATTGGCCGAGAGTGGGTGCACCCTCGGAGGTCTACCCCCCGTAGGGGATAAGACACCTCTACCCCAGTACTCTGGGGCCCGAACCTCCGTTTGCCCAGCACCGATACACACAAGGTGCCGGACGTGCACCTTTCGGGGGTCGCACCGTGGCAATGCAGAGTCCGATCCCTGCATCCATGCCGCACTCTCTGACTAAGGTCCGAAGTGGCTGGCTTCTGACGACACACTGGAGGAGACCATCAGCAGTGCGAGGCACACATCAGTCCCTGCAACACAACAGGGGCACTCCCAGGACCCCCCAGCATGCGCCGGTCGAAAAGAAGGTGGAAAGACACCATTGGTTCGGGGTCGAAAAAAAAAGAAGGTGAGCAAGGTTAGCTAAGGAAAGAATAAAGACGGTGAGCTAAGACCTGAAAGATGAGAAGAATGGCCTTAGCTCGGGAAGAACTGTGAGGAGGGTCTCACAGTTTGGCTCAGGTACCCCGGGGTCGCCAAGAAACACCCGTACAGTGAAAAGCCCTCTGCCCCTGAGGGGAAAAAAAATCTTAATAAAGTACAGTATAGTATAATAATAGAGAAGAAAAATAAACGAGTATTCAAAGATCAACTGGGGGCCTATGCAGCGCAATACGCTGCATTTATTAGGGTACCTGGTGATCAAATTTTGCTCCATCGTAATACTTTAAAAAAAAAATCATTACCGTATAGTGAAAATCAGATAGAAAATTATTGGCGTTTCATCGATCGATCTTCACTACCTACTCTCCAAATTACCAATGTGATAGTGTTGAGATGTGGTGCTCGATCTTTTAGGTCTAAATTAGCTAAGATTACGTAATTGTTCTTTTGTTGATATGTCTTAGGGCCTTTGTCTAAACCCTTCTATAAAATTTTGAATAAATTCATAGATGTTGGATCCACATTGTTCGTCTAGTGAAGAGGGTAATGGCAGACTCTCGTTCCACCCCACCCCCTTTCTTCAGCTCTCATCACTGGCCGGACGAGGGCGCCCTTCGCCCCTTCGACCACGAGTTCCATTTTGTTGTAGAATTCAGTCTTCCCCTCGGTAATATCGTCGATTACCCTAGTCCAAGATGATCCTGCATGACTCAATTTTATTACCGGTTGGTCGTATAAATTATTGTTTTGTTTACTTAAGACAATGTTTAAAGCTGTTACATGATTCATCTTTGAATCAATTTCACTTTTTGTTGTTGGTATTCAGAGAAAAATGAGTCTGTTTCAGAACTAGAGGGTGCCAAATAATATCTACGAACGGGCCTGTATTTATGTATCACTTAGGCCATAGTCACTTGAATCGCTTGTTCTGCTATAAACTTTAATTTAGATTTTTTCAACTAATAGTGTACAATATCAAACAATTATCTCTTATATTAATACGTGAAGGCTGTTTTTTGTGAACAAAACTCCTCCGTTATTTCTGGACCGATTTTAATCTTCGAGATGTCAAAATGTTTGTCCCAATTCGTAGTTTTGCATAATGGTTTTACGTTTTTTATATTTATACTACCGGTTTTTTAAACCTGATCCTTCTCGAGAAAATTGGGGTGGGGGAGGGGTTTAAACTGTAAACAAAAAATTTCAACTGTAAACAACACAATTAAACTCGTGACAAACGTTTTTCGAGTATCAAGGCCCATTCTATACGGACCGATTGTCGGCGGCGGATCTGCTCATGCGAAATCTGCTTTCCGCCGGCCATTCTATACGAGCGGTTAATCGGCGCAACAGTGTTGCCAACCATTCAGTTAATGCAAAAAATACAGCATTAAGTAGCATTTACATCTGACCTTGCTAAAATTGTTTCCACTTATATTATTATGTTTTACAAATTAAGTAACACAAGAAAATACTCAAATGCGATCAATTAAAATTATAATATTACAAAAACATAAATATTGTATAAACATACGACATCACAATTCAAACTAGAAAGGAAAAAGTCTTTTTCCAATTAAGTGATGACGTATTTATGTTTAAAAAAAAGAAGACTTTATATGATTTCAATATTTCCAAAATACTGAAAATACCGTATTACAAAAGTTATAATAAAAAGGGATAATGTATGGCCACAAACTCCTACGAAACATGTATACTAAAATACAAGATTGGTCAATATTCGATAATTATTTTTATAGAGAGAAATAAAGGTAGATGACTAAATAGTACAATTAACTTTAAGAAAGAAAATAATAGATATAGGTAGGCTTATATACCTAAAAATAATTGAAAGGGCCTGATACATTTTGACCAGTATTATGTAACAACTTGACATGACCTTTGAACTGTATAACCGTCGGTCGAGGCCTAGTAATCATTTAAACTTTTTTTGTCATGTAATCAGCAAGTAACCAATTACACTAAAGTAGGCCTACCGGCATGTAATTGAAATGAATAACCTCTGCGTCATTGAGATAAATATAGTTGTATTTGTTTGTTTTCGTGAAAACTAACTGTACATTGAAATTTTACCTCAATTCAACTTTGAGATTTTTAACCTTGTCTGAATAATCTTTAGATGTCATTTCTTATCATTTAGGATGTTTTTCAATTTCTAGAAAAATGAGTTTTTCATGTCAAACATGTTTTCTAAAAACAAAAACAAAACAAACTGGAGAACGGTGAGGACAGAGGATTATAAAAGGCAGTGGACGAGAAATGGCGAGAACGAGAGAGAAATTACGAGATTTGGCGTGAGGTTGCGAGATCGACGGCGGAAGCAGAATATACCGCGTCATACCGCGTTAAAAATCTGCCCGTATAGAAGCTCCCATTTAAACTCCATTGTTCGGTAAAATATCAGCTGATCGACGCCGACAATCGGCGGCAGACAATCGGTCCGTATAGAATGGGCCTAAGATTTCCTCAAATAACGTTTTAAATAAGTTATAATATATTTCAGTAACTCCTAGTCAGCTGATATATTTTTAAGCCAAACCTATTCCTTGTTAAAAAGTAACAGTTCTAAAGTAAACTGATTAAAAAACAACTGCTACCAATAATATTGTAAAACTGATACACATTATGTTGTAATGTAAAATTACCAGCTGGTGTGCAACAGTGAAATAAAACAAAAACAACAAAAAAACCAAAAGGCTTCAGCCAATGGGATAGTAGCAAGTATAAACAAACCCCCTCCACCATCTCTCCCTCGAAGGATCAGGTTTAAAAAAAACGGACTATAGTATACGTGTTGCTCGAAATCGAGCGATTTATTTTGATTCAGTGCACAAATAAATGTTACTTTAGCTCTAAATCAACGAACAAACTAATAATGTGAATATTTGTAATCACCAATAACTACAGCTGATTATTAACAGATGTTTATAATGCTTTATTTAATCCCAATATTATTTAATATGGAATTTTGAGATTTCAATGGGGGATAGCGCATTTATTTTCAGTCCAATTCTCATAAGTTTTTGGCAGAAACAACTACAGACCAAGCCCTACCCAACGACACCAAAAACTTGAAAATTGGTTGAAAATTTTAAGAGGAGCTCTCAACACAAAAAAAACCCTTAGCGTATTAAATAAGTATAGATTCTGAGGAGCACGAAGAGCCATTAAAGTTCGTTTTTTGTCCATAAGATTAACATGGGAAACAATTATTTATATTAAGTTGCAAAATAAAACAGCTATTGATAGTAAAACAAACGCTAGCTGAATATAAGCAATTAAACAATAGGTACTGACAAAACTATTCCATATTTTAATACGAGGAGTGTCTATTGTGTGGAACAATTTTTGTGTTTTACCCTTTTCTCAAAATTTAGCAGGTAGACTTTGCTTGAACTTTGGACATATGTGTCTTTGGGCACAAAAATAAGTTTAGAAACTTAACCCCGGAAAAATTCATTTTCCTGTACAAAAACAAGGTTTGAAATGGAAATTTTTGACGTTGGATCTTATTGGTTATCAGATTGGTATTGAAACAACAAAGAAAATTAACAAAGATTGAAATAGAACACTAAACGATTGCGCGTGGGTTTTCAAACTGCTGTTAACTAGGAAAATGGATAGTAGTATGTTCTTGGCATAAATCTTATAACCTGTTTACTGTGATAATATAATAAATTTAATGCAGAATGCTACAGCTGTTTCTGCACTGTTCAAAACCCTAATATTCGTGACTGGCTGCCGGTCGTGATAGCTGATGTGGCTAATGCGTAGGCACCTTGGCCAGGTGTCTACGCAAGCGCGGAAGTGACGGGATCGGTTAATTCTTTGAGAGTTGCACCTCGGTCAACACTGTTTTGCTATTTTTTCTATTATCTATTGTGTGTGTGTGCCACTAATGTGAAATATGCAAAATGACCATATTTGTACACTAAAATGCGAATAGAGCTATGGAATATCATGCCAAAACTGGTTTAAAATATTGCGCAATATTTGTGTTGCCAAATGGTAATGCTAGGTCATAATGGGTTAAAAATGTTTACCTCCAGTATAGATAACAAGCTTATTGAAAAAAATGTTTTGTAAAAAGAGAAATTTCAACAAAAATATAAAATGCCACATCAAACCAAAATTGATCTCACCAACAAAGATGTAGAAATTCCTATTGTTTGTGGTTTCTTTATTTAAATTCTGTAATGCCATGGAAAGTCAAGTTAAAGAGGATTTAGTTTGTTATAAATTATAGTGTGGTTTCATTTACTCTATGTCGACTACTAACTCATACATTCATTATTAGAACAGCCGCAGTGAGTTCTGCATATGTCATCAGTGCAGAGGAGTTGTAGTTAAATATTAATTTATCTTCTGTTGTCATTATTTACGTTTTTTGTGTGATGAACTATCTTGACTAGGGATTTCCTCCTGATCGAAATTCAAGCAAAATTTCAGTTGATCTGGACCCAAGAAGTTTAAAAATATTTTATAACTGAAACATCTGTTCTTCCAGTTTTTTTGCAGTTTTTTTTACAACAGCTGTCTAATGATGCAATCAATTATCCTTCTTTCATAAGATTAACATTGGAACTTTGAAAGACTGTGGGGCCTAGCCCTGGAGTCTGATGTGAATTATAATAGAATTCTGCTCATCTACAGTGTAATGTATTAAGTTGGAAATACGATGTTTTACCATAATTCAAATGTCACAAGTTGGCAGTACCAAAATATGGCCATGTCTACTGATCTTTCGATCATACGATATTCAAATAAACGATCTGATTGGCGGAGCGAATTCCAAATATCCCCTCATACAAACCAACAGTCAGTCCAGCTCCAGATTCCATACCGTACGTCCGCGCTCCGCCGGTCGGTGTGTTTTACTCACAAAACGTAGTTGTTATTTAGTACCCCGTTCCCGGTAAAATGATACGCGTGATCCACTCGGACCAAAACATTTTTGGCGACGAGGATGGGATATTCCAGCGCATCATGGAACAAATGCTTTGTGGTATTCCTGGAGTGTCTTGCTTCCTGGATGCTTTCTAACGGTATGTGCGGATTTCTCCTATGATGTATATGAGCTGAGAAAAAAAGGAGGAAACAAAACATGCTTGCCTATTAACATATAGATCTTACATCTGTGAATTTATTATAAATTTTATAGGAGTTTTTAGGCAGAGGCTCTAAGACAAATCGACATAAAAACTATAATTTAATTCTAGCTAATTTCGATCTAAAAGAACAACCACCAAATCTCAACACTATCACATAGGGAAGTTAGAGAATTATTGATGAAGATCTATGGATTAAATACCAATATTATGTATGGTAATCTGATTTTCACTTCAATTTAATATTCATTCAAAGTAATTTGGTAATTTACCATGGAGCAAGGTTTGATCACCATAGGTACTATGATAAATGCAGCGCATTGCGCTGCACGGGCCCCCTAGTACACTTTTAAACTCATAAAAAAGCAAAATTATAAATTTTTTACATTATACATTTAACTACATTACATTATACCTGTAACTTGAATTCTTTTAAAAAAACTCGTTGTTCAAATAAAAAAGTTTATACTTTTAAACGATTTTTATTGTAGAATGTAGAAAATATCGAAGAAATTTATTGGATACTAGCTGTTATCTGGCATGCTTTGTTATGCCAACCTGAGAATCTTTTATCTTTAGGTGAGCTCGTTCGCTACGCTCACTCGCCTCAAGTCATTAACACTTCCTAGATGTGGACCTCTAGAGTTTGTTACGACTCTTCCTTCAATACTTAAAAAATGAAACTTACCAATACTTTAAATAAGAATATATGTTTATAGAATTAATTGCAAAGAAATATTATTTCTATACGTTGTGTTCATTAAAACTCGGATAAAATAATCTAAAACAACCTTACATGGGTACGTTTATGACGGTCCTAAAGCTTTACATACGACGAGAATGGGGTAAAAACTATGTCCGTCTCCTCGTTCTAAGCTACATCGCCACCAATTATCAGCCAAATCAGTTTAGCCGTTTTTAAATTCAATAACCAACACGAATTTCTATTACATAGAGTATGATTCAACGTACTTGTATGTTACCAGTTACTGTTCATTCACGACATTCTTTTGTGTACATGTTTGAGTTTCAACTTATTATAAAATTTGTCCATATTCAGTTTTATAAAAATATTTTGTCCATAAAAATAACATTTGAACTTGCAAGGAAACTGGGTCAGAGAATTTAAGCGTACGAAAAAATTACAGTAGAATAGGCCGAACTATCTTTTATGTTAAATAAGTATAGTTGGATCACCGTTTAGGTCGAGTCGTTTTCGCACCCATAGGAGACATACAAACTCATACACGTATTCTACTTTATACAAGGCCGTAGCTAATGGGGGGGGTCAGGGGGTCAAAACCCCCCATCCCCGAAATTTTGACACAAAAATCAGCCCAACAAAAAATGTGTAAATTTTTTCATAAGACATCGTTTGAAAATTAAATTATGGTAAGGAATAAACTTAAAAAGAAAGGAAACACAAAATTACTTATTTGTTTCATAAAAATGTTCAAGTCATAAGGAGAGTCGTAGTTAGTCAGCTGTGCAGACCGAGTGCGGACCCCCATATAATAGGGGTCGCGGGAGAGTGTGAACGGCAACAAATGAGCAGGAATAATACATAACATTTAATTTGCCTGTCAATCCACTCACCAGAACTTATTCGCGCCAATCGTGTGTGAGTGTGGGTGTGTACTGTGCAGTTTACAGTTTTCATAGTGACAGTTAGTCTCATAAAGCTTTGTGTAGCTTTTGTGTAGTCTGTTAAATTGACTTATAGAACGACGTAAATGCTCAGTAAGGTTGGTAAGACAAAACAAAAACAGTGAAAATCTGTTTGAATTATGTCGGCTCCAGCATCGGTAGCTCTCGTCCTAACCTTTATATTTGACTAGGTAAGACTGAGGAGGTTATATTCTTACAAGGTCTGTAGAGGAAAAAGCATAACTTCTTCCTAAGGTCAGCTGAATAGCTATTTTTTGTGTTCCGGATATGAAGCGTCAAAACTAAAACGGAAGTCAAGTTACGTTATAATATTTACCATTACACAGCTGATTAAAAAATAGAATGAAGCAGTCTTGCAACGGGTACGATATTTATCGTTACGACACCATATTATTCCATTTTACATTTGGATTATTAGTTAATAACAAACCATTAGATAATGACCAAATTAACAATTATCACTTAAGGTAAAACTAAAACCATAAATTCTACCCTAGTTTGAAATTAGTTATTTTAGTAATAAGTTAGTTGAGACAAAATCTCCAACGCAAACGAGAGCGTTGTTGTTTCCTGCAACGTTGGTAACTCTTGCAGGTAACAAAGAGTAAAATGTTGGTTTTTTAAACACTTTTTTAATCAACACTCTGTTGCGACATCCACGGATGTCGCAAAAACTGACACCATTGCTCTTATGGGATGTAGCTCATCTGGCACTACAGTCATCTTGATATTCTTACTGGACAGATCACCGTTTTGTTGTTGATGGCGAAAAAGCTTGCCGGTATATCTTGTTGGGTTGGTAACTCTGAAATGCCGTTTTGTTTAACGGTAATCTGTTTTAAATTTCTTTTGGAACTATGAATGAGTAGACCTACATCAATTAAATATTTAGATCGTTATCTATAACGAGAACACAACATAACATAACATTATGCTTATGTGCTCGCTGATTATCTCACTCACAATAAAGGAATGTGATTTGATTTGACAGGAATGTGATGTTTCGTTTAGGTTATAAACCATTATTTCATTGCAGTGCATCAAAAGATGAAGTCATTTTTAGAGTTAGGCCTAATGTTTATTGCTTTATTAATAATATTTGTAGCAACTCCTATGAAATCTGACAATTAATTAATTGACAACCCTGCAGTAAAAGGTGAACTCAAATTCTTTGTTCAGTTTTTATGTGGAACTAACTCAAGCTGCTCTGATATTAGATGTACTGTTCAAGTAAATTTGGGAGTGATAAAGTTTAATGAAAAACTTGATTCACAATTCGTTTGACTCCCTACGCTGACTCCTTCATTTCGGCAAGTAGTTCAATTTGGTATTCCAGAGCATTCAGCTGGCACTTAGCATTGTTTGCTGTTTCCAGTATTAGAATATAACCTCCTTGGGCAAGACAACTGAATATTTCTTATTATAAATAAAAGCCGTCAGGCGAGTGATGAGCGGCTTAGCACTTATGTCCATTCATAGGGAAAGACAGAAACTCCGACGAAAGATACTTTAGTTTTTCATTTTTTATGAACCAAATGATTTTTATACACTATAAGGATTGAGTGAAAATATGTTTATAGCAAGTGATATAACAATACTGTCATATTTATTCTGTTGAACATTAATACGTTTTAGTTAAGTTATTGTTATATCTCGTCTCGTTAGCAGAGGCATTTTAATTTAGCATGCAAGTTTGAAGTAAAAAGAATAAAGAAGAATTTAGTACTCCTACATTCAATGATTATTGCTTGTTTTCTGGGCAATTTAATAATAAATTAATTTTATTTGTTGTAATTATGTACGTACTATAATTATATAAAACTTCTAAATTACTTTAACATACTAACATTATATTTAGAATTGTGTATTGTGTTAAAATGAAAGTTTGGAAGTTACTTTCTGTAACTGCGGAGCTCAACCCCCCCCCCCCCCCCCCAAAACAATTGTTTTCTGGCTACGGCTTTGACTTTATAGATATAGATTAAACGTTTAACAATACGGTACACCAAACAATATGACTTGCATTTTTTAACAGAGCCTCGTAATCACTAGACTATTAATCTGCAACGCTAAAATGCCATAATGTATCAATTTGTTCTTACAGTATATTAAATTACGCATGCAAATCGTAAAGGATCTCACTTCGACCGCAACTAGATAGAGAGTGTGTAAACACCAGCGAGGCGGTCGAACAATAATCGGGAAGTTTCAGACGGATCTCAGTGTGACCGTGGTAGTTAAAGTGTGTATAGCCAAGGTCAAAATGGATCTCAATAAAATCTGTGACCTTACATACCGGATCTCACTTTGACCGCAAAAAACGTATGGTTAAATTTGAAGCTATCCCAAATCTGACGAGACTGGTGCATTGTACTAACTACAGGGAAGAAAAGTGTCACTTATTTTATTAAAAAAACCACTCCTTCTAGTGGATCTCATACCGCTGGATTTTTACATGGATCTCGTTGCGACTTATATGCGCATATAGGTGTGTGTGTGTGTGTGTGTGTGTGTGTTAGAAATATAGAGGTTATGTCTATTCTGTTTTCTATATTCATGAAACCTTTGAAGCTGTTTGTTGTTCAGTGTCTTTTGTCAAAATAACCAAACTGTTTAGAAGTCTAGTTGATAAAGAACATTTTAAAATTATAAAGACGTTAATCTTAATGTTGTTTAACTGGCTTGACCACCACCTTGGTCGCAGATAGTGATTGTGTGATGTGCTGCCTCCAGTGTGACGCTGGCCATAGTCACTCCGTTTTACGTTGCCAGTCTCGTGGAGACCGTCCAGAGTGATATCGCCAGTGAGAAGCCTGGCATCTTTGATGTCTTCCGGGAAGGCATGTGCCGTCTCTTCAGTTGGACAGGTACCCAAAAAGGTAAGTATTTTTTTTTTTTAGGAATTTATATATTTATTTTAATTTGGTCAAACCTTTACAAGTATAACAGCCAATTACAAAGTTGCAGTTCTTCCAGTATGATTTTTGCTCTTGAAACGCTATAAAATTGTAGTGGTGCCGGATACAGTTTCATAAGTGCCTCAGTTTTCAAGTGCCCTTGTAGGATCTAAAAAAGGCATTTGACTCCGTTGATAGAGGAAATTGCTGATTAAACTTGAAAATATCAGAATTCATGATAGCCCTTTAGCTTGGTTTCATGATTACTTATGTGAAAGAGTACAAAATGTTGTGATAAATGGAATTTAAAGTGATACTAGACCAATTAACTGTGGAGTTATTCAAGGAAACACTCTTGGGCCGATCTTATTTCGAATGTATATTAATAACATTTCTATACTGACACTTAAAGGCAAAATATTTTTCTTTGCCGATGACACTTTAATTTTTGAGAATGGAGAAAATTCTGAAAGAGTTCGGTTTTCTGCAACTATCAATCCATTTTTAATAAAAAAAGTGGTTAGATCAAAACCTTTTATCCTTAAATATTTCTAAAAACTAAATGTATGTCGATTGCTCTGAGAGAAAGTACAGGTTACAACTTACCCAATCTAATGATACATACATGTGGGAATTACCTTAATACTGATTGTTAATGCAACAGAATTGAAAAAGTTTCTTCTTATAAATACTTGGAGGTTATTTTTTTTAATTGCATGATGTGGAGGCCATATTAAATTTTTAATTTCTAAACTCAGTAAATATGTTTACGTTTTTAAACAGTTGAGGGATATCCTTAATAATGATTAAATTAAATTGGCATACTACTTATGTACAAACATTACTTTCATTTGGCATCATTGCATGGGGTGGATCATTTTAGACTGTGTTTGAATCACTCTTTTCAAAAAAAAAAATTAAAATTAAAAATTGGCTTCAGAAAACCCTTTTGTTACGCCACAGATTCCTTGTTTCGCGAGATATCTATACGTAGTATAAGTATTATTTTAAGACTCTATCTATTCACATATTCAAGAATTTTTACGCTTTATTTCCTAACTCACTCACATAATACTCGGTATTCAAAAAACATCGGCATAATAACTTTGCAATTACTAAAATCTTAGTCTAAAACCAATGCTACATATACAATATGTAAAAACCCCCAAGTATAAAAATATCTAATGACACAAAACAGAAATTTCAGCTGTTTGCAAGCTGACTTAAAGGACTTATAGACTTGTATTTAATTGCAAAATAAAGTTATTCTAAAATGTGTGGAGCAATAACGCATTAGAACTTATTCAATACACTGTTAGAACATGTTCAATAATCTGTATTAAGATGATTTAAAATTATTGTGTGAGATAGGCCTCGGGTTTACCTATCAATTCACTGTCTTGTATTGTAACATTATGTCTATAACAAATAATAAAAAAATGTTTGATTCTCCATCAGTAACAATATTTTTAAAAAAAGTAAGCGAATGGTTAATACATCTGGGTATTTCTGAGTCTGAACTCCTGATCGAGCCGAGTACACTCGGACCTGACCCACCACACGACATGTGACTCATGACTCAAAACACTGACTAGCGTCCTTCTCATCTCACCCTATCTCCCTCTCTCGTTCCACGTTCTGTTTAATTATGTAACTTCTTTTTTACTTTCCCACTTTTTTAAGTTTTCAGTAATTACTTTTTGCTAAATTTATGTTCCACACCTTTAAATAATTTTTTCCTTTTTACTATCTATAATTTTACCTACTTAATTTTATCTATAGGCCTATTTATAGGTTGACAATAGCAGCCGAGCCTACACACAGGCATTATGCAGATGTAGGCTAATTTCCTGGGTTCTACAATCTTTCATTATCTAGAAAAACAGTTTGAATTATGTCTATGTAAATGATTTACATTGTATTTTAGATTTAGTTACTTTTTCTGTTTTAATTGATTTGTATTATCATTTGTTGTTTAATTTTTATTACTTCACATAATGAAAGACATTGTACTATTTTTATTATTGGAAATAAATAACATTTGAATTTTAAATTTAATATTTGAAAAATGTTATGCAGCTTGTGCAGTTTATTATAAATGTACAATGATAACATGTATTAATATTCTTTACAATATGCAAGTGTTAATACTCTTTTACAAGAGAAGATATTTGAAACACAAGACTGCTGGTTCAACTGTTATATTACCTTGATACAAAGTGTATTAAATAATTTCTTAATAAAAAGTAGTTGTAGGAATGTAAAATATTCATTTTAAATACAAAATCAAATTACAGACAACCCAAAATTTTTTTAAGAACATATGTGTGCATTAAATTTTATCTACGATGAATAAAATTATTAAAAACGTTTTCGATATTGATTTTTTAGATTTTAACAATGTTTTCTTTTAAAGTAAATAGTTAATGAATACTGAAGAGTCCCAAACTTACGATTACCATCCTAGTGTTCCTTTAATTTTGTTTATTTATTTATTAACAGTTTACACCTTTTCACAAATAGTAATGCAAAGAACATGTCAAGTTGGCTGTGCTTATCTTATACAAAAACTTATCTTATTACTAAAGCATTGGTAAATGTATATTCCCATGTAACAAGACAACAAAATTAACTGATAGTAATAATAGATATAATATTAATGCACTTAATATAGATATTCATAGTAATAAGCAACCTTAACTTAAGACGCATAATAAAGGAGAAATCGTTCATGCCCTGCTATAAATATTCATATGAAATAAAACCTATGCACCATTCACAACTATTCCCAAATTGTGGAGAATACTTATTCATATTCTTCCTTTCTAAGTCTTAGTTAAATATGCCCTACAAATTTACGACTAGAAGTAATTGGCTTGTCTGCCAAAAAACTTACCACACTATTTATACTGTAATGGTTCTCCTGTGTAGGCCGTATGCTACCCATCTGGTCGTTGGTACTGCCCACCGTAGTGTTTGGGATCTGCAAGTATGGCTTTTCCAGAGTCCTACAGAGCAGTCTTTCTGGTATATTACATCTCAACCTGAGGATATCCCAGGAGAACAAGGTACTTCCTAATATTACATCAAACCATATTACTAATACCTTTTTAGTAATTAAAAATGATACTGTGTCTCATTGGCAATGTGTTTGATTGGCTTGTGTTAAAATAGAAATTAGTGTTTCAAATTTTATTTATAGATATACCACAGGCAATTTCTGACCCTCCTTAGTTTCTTATCTCCCTGATTCTGAAATGCATTAAAAGAATAAACATTTGAGTTGTTCTAGTTTTTACCACAAAGTTCCAGTAAGCGGCAATGTTGACAAGGAGGATATAGAGTGTGCCACAGTGTGTTTTGGTTTGGTTTGGTCAGGTTAGCATAGATAAGTCAATAATGGTGTCTACATTTTAGTTTCCTAATTTTTAAAGTAACACTACCTAAAAATATAATGCACAGCCTAAACTGATTAATTGTGCACACTGTACCCAGTTGCTGACGATGAGCGCTTGACCTTCAATGAGCTTTGTACCCATACATCAAACGCATTGTTGTCAAACAAGCGATAATGAAGATAATAGAACCCAGATTGACGTATCCAGGGAAAGGCGGAAGGGGCGATCGCCCCCCCCCCCCATCTCCGTACGGAAACTTTTCAAGCAGTTTTACCTGGCCAATTTTATATTTTTCCTTAAAACTTTTAAAATATTATAGACATTGTATTTCAATATAAAAAAATAAACAATTTTTATATGCATTTTTAAGGTTGTTTTATTAATTTATAACTCTATATAAATCAAAGTATGAAGGTTTAGTGCAATCTGCGTGTGCGTTGCAATCATTCAAAAGGCTGCATGTAGGCCTATTCCATGCGAAGCCGAACCGTCGAGAATGTCGATCAGAGCGGGCGCAATGTTGGTGGCCCAAAGCTTTGAAGCTAAACTCGGTTGTTTCAGCCATTCGCGCAGTTATATTTTGGTCTTAAATTGTAAAAAACTCGATGTACTTTTAAAATGATAATGGGTGATTTTCATGAAAAACAGTTTCTTCAGGGACAAAATTAGCCTAACATAAAAAAAATGCAAAATTAAAGCGATTTTTATAAGCTTTTTGACGGTGATACGGACGTTTGCCGAGGTCAAAATTCTGGTTTAGCATCTCTTTACTATCGCAAACAATGCACAAAAGAACCTATAAATAACCTATGCAGTGCACCATATAGGTTGGAGCATTGATTTTATATATAGGCTTACAATATAGCTGTATCGTGGAACTAGTTCAACTATACAGTGTGTCCCATAAGTAAAGTGCCAAACTCCGGGAATAGGTTATATGGGTCAAAAAAATAAAAATAAAAATCAAGATTAAATTTTTTCCAAAAACGCTTCGTTGGCTATACCAGATATCCGCCATTTGGTATTTTTTACAAAATAATTATTATATTCAAAATTTTTTCACCGGTCGTTATGAAACTTGGTAAGTATGTTTAAATGAAAAAGACCTACTGTAGGAAAAAAAATTCAACGTGGTCCAGTCAAAAATTTCAAAATGGCGGACTTTTTTTAACTTTTTCCGTTTTTCAGCCATTTTAAATTAAAAGTTTAAAACGTTAGCAATTTTAAAATTTTTAATTGGACCACATTGAATTTTTTTCTACAGTAGGTCTCTTTTATTCAAACATAGGCCCTACTTACCGAGTTTTATAAAGATCGGTGAAAAAAAGTTGAAGATAACTATTATTTTGTAAAAAATACAAAATGGCGGATACCTGGTATACGAAGCGTTTTTAGAAAAAATTTTATTGTTGATTTTATCTTTATTTTGACCCATATAACCTATTCACGGAGTTTGGCACTTTACTTATGGGACACGCAGTAGTTACATCTTTACAAATAAATGTGACAGTGACAGCACATTGATTAGTAAGTATGATTTGAAGATCGGTAACTCCTTAGTAATCTTTTATGTCATCTATAAGAAGAAACAGAAAGTAACCAAGCATGATTTTTTTATTTAGTTGTGAAAAATCAGTTTACCTTTTCGCAAACATAGTACGCTTACATCTTAACAGTTTGTTAACTCTTTTTATAGATAACTTTTATATAAATATAACTGGATAATTCATACTTTTCATTTCCAAATACGTCCTTCAGATCTTACAATTAAAACCTAGACTGCGTTGCACTAAAATTTCTGTTATCTTACAAAATGTAATAAAAAACACGTTTTAGACATAAGTTTTTGCTTTTACTTAAGATAAAAAGTCTAAGATTTAAATTTCCGTAAATGTTCATGGGAATAAAAACAGAGAATTCTCAAAATAAGTTGACAGTGGACTCCAAACCATGATGTTTCGCTTCCTCACCTGTTTACGTGACGTTCAAGGTCATTGCACCCCCCTGCCCCCGAAACAATCACCACGATGTTTTGAGTTGCTATTGCCCTCTCATGGAAACCGCCCCCCCTCCCCCCCCCCCCCCCCGTAATTCGGTCCTGGATCCGCCTTTGTTGCAGGGAGCATTGCCAAGGGACTCCATCAACCATGCTGCTCACCAAGACATTTAGTTTGCAGTCTCCATTTCAATTGTAACGTGTTGTAGGGGGCATTGCCAAGGGACTCCATCAACCATGCTGCTCACCAAGACATTTAGTTTGCAGTCTCCATTTCAATTGTAACGTGTTGTAGGGGGCATTGCCAAGGGACTCCATCAACCATGCTGCTCACCAAGACATTTAGTTTGCAGTCTCCATTTCAATTGTAACGTGTTGCAGGGAGCATTGCCAAGGGACTCCATCAACCATGCTGCTCACCAAGACATTTAGTTTGCAGTCTCCATTTCAATTGTAACGTGTTGCAGGGGGCATTGCCAAGGGACTCCATCAACCATGCTGCTCACCAAGACATTTAGTTTGCAGTCTCCATTTCAATTGTAACGTGTTGCAGGGGGCATTGCCAAGGGACTCCATCAACCATGCTGCTCACCAAGACATTTAGTTTGCAGTCTCCATTTCAATTGTAACGTGTTGCAGGGAGCATTGCCAAGGGACTCCATCAACCATGCTGCTCACCAAGACATTTAGTTTGCAGTCTCCATTTCAATTGTAACGTGTTGCAGGGAGCATTGCCAAGGGACTCCATCAACCATGCTGCTCACCAAGACATTGAGATTGCAGCCTCCATGTTTGCCGCACTGGGGTCAGAGATAGTGTTCTTTCCATTTGAGACAATTCTGCACAGGTAGGCTTTCATGAAAACACCTTATAATGGCATAAAGCAATTATTTACAGATTTATTCTTTACCTTTTCTGTCTAGTTTACTCTATTTGTATATGATGCATTCGGGTATTGTTTGGTATTAATTTGCACAGTAAAAATCAAATAAGTTTACGGAAACAGAGAGTAGTTAAAGAATTAAATCAAAATTAGTACTTTTCGGCCTGACTTATTTTTTGTAAAATCTGTCCTGCAAACCCCTAGATTTGGTTCATAAAAAGGTTTTTGTTAAGTTTTAATAGGCTAATTCATATCAGGTAATAATTGAAAAAAGCTCCCCTCCTAAAAGCTTGATCTCAAAAATATTTTAAAAAGCTCGGCTCAGCTTGGTTTGAGGTTGCAATCACTATTTGCACACCCCTGTGAAAACATGAACTGACTTTTAGCCAGAGCCTATAAAATAACAAGATACTTGAATCACACAATTATTACACTGCCAAGAGTTGTAAATCACAAATGAATGAGTTGCGAATACTTTTCAATCTATACTTTAAAAATCTTATTGTTTCAGTAACACTTATGTGCTTATAATTTGATAACATAAAAACTGCTATCCATTTATTCTTAATTACAAGTTTATTTAAATAACCATTAAATTTGTTTGAACACAGAATTCATCTGCAAGGTACAAGGACAATAATCGACAACCTGGACTCTGGCAGGGAAGTGATTCCTATCCTGACCAGTTACGAGGGGGCTCTGGACTGCTACACCACCACGTTGGAGTCCGAGGGTGTCTGCGGCCTCTACAAGGTATGGCCAGCACTTGGATTCTGGGGGGAAAGAAACATGCTTTCCTATTATTTAAATTTATTTGTCAACTCAAATTGAAAACAAAAAAGAAAGCCTAAAAAGACATAAACTGTAAAACGTTCAAAACGAAATTGGAATTAAAACAAATTGGGAATGAAATTAGATATTCACAGCACTTTTAGTCTCCATCAAAGCAATACAGTAAAATTAATTAGCCTAAATCAAAACAAATTTATGAAGTTTTGTAAAATCATAGATTGTAGATACACACTTTTATGTATCTATAGTCAATGATAAACGATACTGTTGCAGAGATGGTATTGTTTACCATAACTGTATTGTGTTGTAATGGAATAATTAATTGTACCATGTGTCCCTTTGGGCAGTATGAAATTCATTTTTATGCATTTTCCAAATCCGCTCTTCATCTCAAAATGATGGGGGGGGGGGTTAAGGGGGTTAACTTTTTTGTAGAAAACTATATCAAGTAACAAAATTAATGAACTTTTAAAAAGAAAACCAATGGTTCTAATGGATAATTTGTTCAAGGTGGCAGCCCTTGAAATTTTTCATAAAAACAGTTCAAAATTTAAAATGAAATAATTTCCTTCATATTTAACTTTTTGAGGTATATTTTTGTAATTTTAAGGCTTTTAAAATTACTCATAGTATAATAAGACATAATTGTTTGAACTCCTTTTTTAAGACTTCCACTAAGGGACGCCCCAAGAGGAAGTCTTTAAAAATATTTTTCATCATTCTGTATTTGAAAGTAGCTACTTTCCGTATAACTGAGGCCTTCGAAAGTCGTAAATTTAGAAACAGATTAAACTACTCACCGTCAGATTTTGTTTCTGTATATAAACATTACTTTCGGTCCAAGGAAAACAATTCTTTACAGAGTACATTAACAACTCTAGTGCCCATTTCACTCCATCAATCAGCTGACTTTAAAACAAATTAAATTTAGAATTCTGGCTTTGTTTACTTTGTCTAGTGACCAAAAAATTACGAATAATTCTCCTATAAAACTTCCATATTTTTCTATTAAATCGTGATGAAAAGTATCATTCACAACTCGTCCGGAAAGCCAATTTCAGGCTCAGCGTCGCCACGAGCGTGGAACACTATCTTGCCCCAAAATGGGTCACTTTCCGGACTAGTGGTTCATATTGTGATGCACCATATTCTGAGCTATTTACTGCAAACTCGACCTCAAAGGGTGAAATTTGGAAATACTTTTTGTTATGTCAAAGAGGGATGGAAATAAAACGATAGCAAACTTTTCACAGCTGACTATTAAAATGCTGGTGAAATGTTGATTGAATTTTAGTCTTCCATGAGAATTGCATTTGTCTGACCTTATAAAGGGCTACATGGCACAACTCTGAGGATTTATGTGAATTTGAAGAGAACTCTCCATCATTCCCTAAAATTTTACTTATAAATTATGAAGGACAGTTCTGTACTTATTGAGAAGCTATGGTTTCAGTTGCTTATTAATATGTACAAGAATTTATGAAGTAAATGATTTTTTTAGCTTAATAATTCAATGAAATTGGTATTATTTAGTAGGACAAACTTTATATTCGGTGTTGTGTAGGTACTGCTGGCATCAGTGACCTGACTGGAGACATGTCATACACTCTTGTTTATTACTTAAGGCTAAAAACCTGAGTGTTTGATAGCTACAAAACTTGTGAGACTAAATGTCTTATTTGTTTTTTATACTAAACATATTGACTGAACAAAATGTTTGAACCCACATAATGTTCATGTGTGTTGATGACTGCAGGGCTTCGGAGCACTGATACTTCAGTGTGCAGCACACTACGCTTTGATAAAAGTGACCAAAGCTGTTCTGACTCAAGCTTCGACCTTCTTCAGGAGTCCATCTCCCCCTCCACCAGAACTGCTTAAGAGGACTATTACAGCAGAAAACTTAAAAATGGTTAATCGTCTGTGAATTGTGTAGATTGTAAGTTTGTATCTAGTCCATATATTGTACAGTACATTTTTAGTATTGATTTCTGCAAAAACTCTGTCAATGTACCAAATCAGGGGCAAACCATAACATGAAAACAACTATATCCTTCCTTCTTATTATATAATTTCAAACAATTGTAGGCGTACTTGGAAAATAATATTGATATTAAGTTCTTGGCGGAAATGCAATGTTAAATCACTGGCTAAACTAGATAAGATGATCAATCGTCTTATTAATGCTATTGTAATTTTTCTGTCTCTTCAAAATCTGGGATAGCAAATTGATCAAAATTTAAATTACTAAGCTCTTTTTTACGCGATACCTTGAAGTGTATTAATAAACAGAGAGTTTTCTCATAAAGTAAGTAGAAAACTCTAAACATTATTTAAATAATGATGGATTTAACTATTTTTACTGGTTGAAATTACAAAAACTCATTGAAAAGTGTTAAATGTTAAGTATTTCACACTGTTTATACAGTTTACTCCACTGCAAAATACAGGGTGTATATCAACCGGGAAAAACCGGGAAAATGCCGGGAATTAAACCAGACCAGGAAAAAACCGGGAAATAAACAGGAGAATTTCGTGACAATCCGGGATTTTTAATCGGTACGTGTTGTCCGCCGTTCAAGAGCGCTCGTATCCGAAGACCGGAGGCGTTGGTAACCGCCGACCAAGATGCTCCAGACCGCCGATTTTGACACTCGTGGCCGCCGACCGGAGACGCTCGCGACCGTCGATCGAGACGCTCGCGACCGTCGATCAAGACGCTCGCGACCGCCTACTAAGATGCTCCTAACCGCCGATTTAGACGCTCCTTTCCGCCGACCGGAGACGCTCGCGACCACCGACTAAGATGCTCCCGACTGCCGATCTTGAAGCACGTGGCCGCCGACTGGAGACGCTCCCAACCGTCGATATAGACGCTCGCGACCGCCGACCAAGATGCTCCCGACTGCCGATCTTGACGCTTGTGGCCGCCGACCGGAGACGCTCTCGGCCGCCGACCGGAGACGCTCTCGGCCGCCGACCGGAGACGCTCACGGCCGCTTACCGGCGACGCTCCCGACCGCCGATCTAGATGCTCGTGACCGCCGGACCGGAAACGCTCGTGACCGCCGGACCGGAAACGCTCATGACCGCCGGACCGGAAACGCTCGTGACCGCCGACGTAAGATGCACTTAATCTCCCGACCGAAGACGCTCACAAACGCTGATGGAGGCCTCTAGCTACCATTTGTTTTGTTTAGTTTGAAGGCGAGGTTACCACCCTGCTACACATATGTCAACCCCTCTCGATTCATTAGCAGTGATGGTATTGCACTCTAAGTTTTGACTCTATAAAAGTTTTTAGTTCAAAATTAGTATATAACTATCTATTGTCTATTTCTTAATTTCTTATTTACAAGATTATAATCACGTTATATTATATTAATATTTTGCTGAAATATCGTAAGGTTAATCAAAGAAATTTAAGACCATGGACAAAATTGAAGCCTATGGGCATCACACATAACCTTAAGTCCTCACACTGGGTGTTTACAGACCCTGAGATCGTAAATTTTTCTGTTTCTAACTACAATATTTTTTATATACTCTTGTACCGCTTAGTACCTTCAAATGTCAACGTCCTGGAGTTGGCGAGGTATTTTGCTGGCAATTGCCACAGTGTATGGTGTATAAATGGTTCATTGAGGTACCAAGAGGGGATCTCGGACGAGTACTATAGTGTTTCATCTTCATAGCGCAAGATCATCAACTTTAAATCAACTTCAACACCTTAATTTTTTAAATCAGTTAAGTTGGTCAAGGGAAAAAGGGATTTGTAACGGATAAAACCCTTATTGAATTAAGAAGATAGATAATTAGTTATCTACAGAAATGTTATTATTTATTTAAATTTTTTGATATAGTGTTAGTTTTATTTTGAAAACGAGTCCATATGGAATTTTTTGACCAACTTAAAGGAAGTAAAAAGGTCAAATTTAACTAAATACTACCAAAAACATGTCCGAAGTCAAGTTCCATTTTTTGAACAGTAATATTTTTACTTAAAACATAAATATTATTTATAAATGGGGGTTCAACGGACCCCTGAGTTAGTAGTTATCACAAAAAAAGTACGTGAGCACTTAAGGGCTAAATTTAAAGATCGAAAATGAAAACTATGTTTAGTCCAACTAACACAGAGAAAGAAAAGTTTGAAAAGAAATTTTGTCACAAGTAGAGGAAAAACCTTTAAGTGTTAGCCTTGAAATTGGTCAAAGAAAAAAAAATCACAAGATTGCGCGAAAACCGGGAAAATTTCAGAAAAATCTTGAAAAAACCTGGAATTTTATTTCCAAAAAAATAGTATACACCATGAAAAAGTATTATGCAAAAATTTTCAATTTTGAAAATAGCTTTTAGTGTAAGATTCATGTTCTGTTGCAAAAAATCCCTATTTTTTTTAATGATGCAGGAAAAACAGTAGGCCTTAAAGATAGTGTTTTTCATCACTACCTATGTTTTTCTTCAAAATAAAATTCATACACATTAAGATCAAATAAGAAATGTAAAAAATGAAACACTCTCCTATTGCAGATGAAAAAAAGTAATGCAGTTACAGTACACTCTCGTTCGCCCAAACTAATGTGCAGACAATAGTTCGGATGTTGAAAAATTTGGATTAAGCGAGAAGCAAGTTGGCCGTTAGTCATCATTTTGTGGCAACCAATTGTGGTTATATTCATTGTTACTGATAAGCTAATAATACAAGAGATCTTCTGAAAGTAAGATGTAGAAAAACTAATAGTAAAATGGGAAAATCACACTCCATATTCCGCAGCAGTTTTCTTTGTTGACCCTCCGGCATTAACTATCTTAATTGCTATAAGTTTATCCTTGACCGAATCAAAAACTTTTTTCTGCATTTAATTTTTTTGTTCAAAAGTAAATTGCTGCTCCATATATGCAGGTGCAGTTGTGAGACTGACAAGTGGGAAGTAGATATTATTTACATCCTGTCCTCCTGTTCGCGTGTGAATATTTACACTACCTTGACAATCACATTGCAGGACGCAGATTAAGAAGAAGCACAAGTGTGAAATTATACATTATTCAAGATGTGGTACATTCATGTACTGAAGAATAACAAATATAAAACTGAAGGTGCTGAAACGCAAAAATTAATTATTGGTTGTTAAAAGTCTGATCACCAGTTTGGATAAAGCAGGTTTCAGACGTAGCCAAGTCAGATGAACAAGAGTGTACAGTGTTATGTCCAAAGTGTACAGAGACCTAGTACAAATTTGGTTTTCAAACAAATGCACTGAATAAGAAGCCAATTTATAGCCAATGGTTGAACTTAGGCTTTCTTTTCTTGTCTAGGCCTCCCCACTTGAACCCTGTTTCTGTTCAACTAAATATGTAAATTCATGAAAATATTGCAGTAGGTACCAGTATTAACTAAAAATCCTTTTTATTATAACCATCCAAGTCATATTGTATTTATCAAGTTGGAATTGAGGAGAGTAAAATTTTACCTTTATAGGCAATGTTTGAAGCCTTTTTTTTACATGAACTTGTTTTGATCAGGCTAGCCTTTTTATACAATTTTAAGCATTATTATATCTTTTATTAAGAAGGTTAATATTTTTATCGAATCTGTCTCATTTTTATTGTACTTGAGACAACTACTGAAAAACTATTTGTTATGTGTTTTAGTTGATGTTTAGTTTAGTCATGTTTGATCATGGATCTTCAGCCAGTTGAATAATATAATTGGTTTACAAATTGATTAACAAATTCATTGAATAAGTTTCCTAGTAACTTTGATAAATAATGAAATATATTGGACCTGAATGGGAATAAAAATTATTTCTTTACCTATCAATAAATCCAAATGTTTTGTTATTGGCAAAGAATTCAAGTTTTTATGACTTAATTTAACAAATCATAACATCCTTTATGTTCGAAATTAACATGTTTGTGGAGAAAACTTTCTCTTTTTATCCAACAATAAGGAGTGTGCATTAAAAATATATTTATATCTACACAGCAAAATCAAACTTTGTTACATGATGATATGAAATTGACATAAAAATAATTTTTGTAACTTAAGTGATGTGTATTTAGCAATTGCCCACCCAACATTGTTCTGTTCAGCTGTCACTTACGTCTATTTAAAACGCCAAATTATTTAATCAGCAAGTATTTGTGTTTAGTATGGTCCGCAGTCACCACCTTTAAAATTAGAAAGTCAGTTTTGTTTTCAAACAATTTCACTGATTTTATAATGTAATTTATTATTGACATGAGTGAATTGGCTGCACTGGTGATTTCACTTCATACATGGTATTAGAGATAATCTTCATGTTGTTCATCCACCTGTGTTTCAGTTTTTTAGTTTGATACAAAAAAGATTTGCTTGGAAATAAAACCATTGTCAGGAGAAAAATTTTCTAGAGGGAAAGAACTATTGGCCTGGGAGAATCTTGGGAGAAGGGAGTGTAAAACAATCTAATAAATGCCAATGGTTTGAGGATTTTTTTACTAAACTATTTTTACCAATCTGATAAAACACCACTATCTTTTAGTTATGCAGCCAGTTTATTTAATTTTTAGAAAAACTTCGATCATGAAACAAAAAATGTGTTTGTAATTTTAATTTTCTTCAAAAATTAAATAATGTTGTTGTCTTGCAAATTCAGTAGAACCTCACTTATTCAAAGTTCAGGGGACAGCCAATTAATTAGAGGAAATTTGAAATACAGAGAGTTTGAATTATAAAGGTTTATACAAATAGTACAAAACAAGTTTATTTTATAAATAATATAGTCCAATTTAAAAAATAAAAAGTCTAATTAATATAATGAGAAATTAAAATGAAAGGAATGTAAATAAATTAAAGAAAATTATAATAACGCGTCACGAAATTGCGAACTTGATTTTTACAACAGTGTTGGCACTTCATGCAGACTCATCCAGCTGTTAGTATCTGTTATCAACCACTGAGAATGAAGCAAAAATCAAATCAAAGCTAAACCAAAAACACTGCTAGTTAAGAATAATGTAAATTATCTGCCAGCTGTTTAAATTTTGAAGCTCGCAATTTTGTGGCACTTAATATAATATCAAAAACAATTTTCTTACAAATGCCATTTTCTAGAAAATGCCACTGGCATAGATAGACACTAAAAAATTGCAATTTTAAAGATGATAACTATTCACTGTATGTTCTTAATTAAAATTTTACTGGATAAAGTCTATAATTCTTTGTTGCTGTAATGTGTTCATTCTTTGCATGTGATCAATATCCTGTTTTTTTTTTTTTGTTTTTTTTTCAATAGTGGCTAAAGCTGAAAAAAAACATATGCCCCAATAAAAATTTTACTGCTTCACAAATATATGGGTAGTTTCACTAGCACACGGAGCTTCCTTTGTTATGAAGAAGTAAACTTACTATTCTTTTCAGTCTTCGTCTTCTGCACCTATCACATTAAGTTTAAGTCAAGATCAAGTTCAAATTATAGAGGATCAAGTGTAGGCAAAGTTGGAATTTAGAGGTTATATTTGCAACAAAGAATTTAGAATTTAATGTATATTTTGGTTTTCTGATGTAAACAGAGAAAAATTAATTATTCAGGTTCTTAGTGAGGTTCTTCTGTATAAGCAGCAATAAACACTGATCAAAGTGGTGCATTTATTTGAATTTTAAAATATTTTTCCTGCTGGTAGGGAGGGAATGTTTCCCTGCATTTGGACCCCAAACTAGCCAAAAATTAGATTTCAATAAGAAGACTAGGTTAGGAATCATTATTTGCAGAACTCTAATAAACCACCAATGTATGCAGATAAAAACGCATAATTATTTTTTATAATATCTAATTCTATGTAAAATATACAGATATAATGGACTTTTCTATTATATCCAACACTGCTAGAGCAGTTTTCCAAATCTTGTTTTACTTTTTAATTATTTTAAATGTCAATAGACTAGTTTAAGAGTGTTGTAAAGTACTGTAACGAACAATGTTGTACATATTTGTATTTTGCGTTATTACAAAAAATATATTATATAAAAAAATTGGAGTGTTTTATTTGGGAATCTCTACTTAACCTTTCCAAGCTCAGAGCATAATGGTTTTTTTGTTTTTTTTTTAACTGTTGAAAGACAGGTTTTTTTTTTTTTTTTTACTTGTAAAAGCAACTGACTGGAGATTTTGCTTAGTGGAACTTGAGCACTCATTCTCTCAATTAAGTTTTATGTGGATACTGCTATACAGTTGAGTCTTGCAAACCTGTACTAATGTGGACCAAACAGTGTCTGGGTTTATATGTCCAGATTAACGGTAAAAGATTAAACATAAGAAAAAGTACAAATAGTTCATTTTATTCCTATTAAAAACATTTATTTTTAGCATAATATAGATATACTAGGGGGCCTGTGCAGCGCAATGCGCTGCATTTATTAGGGTACCTGGTGATCAAACTTTGCTCCATGGTAATACTTTGAAAAAATATTTAATTACAGTAGACTCCCTCTAAACCGGCCACCTCGGGACCAGGCTCGTGGCCGGATAATGAATTGGCCGGTTAAACCGATGTTCATTTAAAAACGCCATCACAATTTCATATGACCTAAATATAATTATTACTTCAAAAACAACCTTAAATACATTACTGTATGTGATTTATAGCTAATATCCACCACCCATGAAATCCACAACAAACCTACACTAATAATAATAATTCGTTTCTTTATTGTGGTCTACTGGATAGTAGGTCCAAACGCATTGACTTCCGGTGGCAGTCACTTCCGTGCAGGACGTTATAGTTTAATTGGTTTGAGAACGTCAATATGAAATAAAGTTGAATTGAATGATACGTTAGATAAGAAAACTTAGTTTCCGGCGAAATGCGACCGGTTAAAGCAATGTTGATATAAAAATGGCCGGTTAAAAAGATGTTATTTTGTGTCAGGGTAGGCCAATTAAAGCGGAGACCAGTTAAAAGGTGGCCGGTTAAGAGGGAGTCTACTGTATAGTGAATATGAGATAGAACATTATTGGTGTTTCATCGATCGATCTTCATTACCAATTCTCCAACTTCCCAATGTGAGAGTGTTGAGATGTGGTGCTCGTTATTTTATAGGTCTAAATTAGCTAAGATTGCGTAGTTGTTCTTTTGCCGATATGTCTTAGGGCCTTTGTCTAAACCCTTCTATAAAATTTAAAATAAATTCACAGATGTTGGATCCACATGGTTCATCAAACATAAAACGTAAATGACAACAGAATAAATATCAACATTTCATTACTCCCCGGTCCTGTATGAGTTATGCAGCACTCACTGCGGCTGTTTTTGTAATACTACTGTATGAGGTAGTCAATGACTTAGTGAATGAGTCCACATTACTATTTATGTCTAGATCCTTTTTTACTCAACGTTCCATGACATTACAAAATTTAAATAAAGAAATCACAAAAATTAAGAGAATATACATCTTTGTTGGTGTGGTCCATTTTGTTTTTAGTGGCATTTTTATTTTGGTTAAAATTTCTCTTTATAAAAACCATTTTCGTAATAAGCTTGTTTTCTATACTGGAGGTGAAAAACTTTTAGATGTTCTCTTTTACGCAGGTTTTTTAATCAATCAATCCACATTTATTCGGCTGACAATTAAGAAATTGCATTAGCCTATGCATCATAAACTTATCTATAATACCTAAAATTAATTTAAAATTCATAATTTCTCATTTTATATTGTAAAAGTCTTCCATTGAATAAATGCTCTTGTCAATAATATGTCTTCTTAATTTCTTCTTAAATGTGTTTATGTCTGAATTAATATTCTTAATGTCAGTAGGAAGGTTATTGTAAATTTTGGCATAGTTATATTTAATGTGATTTTCATAAAATGATGTTCTATGATAAATGGCTGAAATTTTATTAGTTTTTCTGAGATTCATGTTTGTGTTATTGGTTTCTATAGCATGAATTTTATGTGTAATGAATAATATGTGTAGCGTTCTGCTTAAAACATGTTTATACTATAATAGTAAATAAAAAGATTATTACACTTACAACCAACTATCCATTTTCCTTATAGATTATAGCAGTTTGAAACCCCATGCACAAAAATTTAGTGATCCCTTTTAATATTTGTTACCTTTCATTATTGTTTCAATACCAGTCGGACAACAAATAAGACCCATGTCAAGAATTTCAATTTCCAAAATTGTTTTCGTAAACAAAAATAAATTTTTCGAGGGTTAAGTTACAAAATTTATTTTTGTTCCCAAATACGCGTTAGTAAAACTTTCAAGCAAATTCTACCAGCTACATTTTGAGAAAAGGTTAAAAGCTCAGATTTAGACACTCCTCGTATTAACTTAAAGTATGAAATTATTTTGTATTTCAGTACCAGTTTAATTTGCTTCTTTTCAGCTTTTAACATATGTGTTTGTTTAACTATCAACAGCTGTTTTATTTAGCAATTCAATATGTTCCCCATGTTAATCTTATGGACAAAAAATGAACTTTGAGGGCTTCCCGTGAGCTTCAGAATTAAAATATCAAAAATCTAAAACCTTATTGCAAAACTACGAACTGAGACCATTCTTTTGACACCTCAAACTTTAAAATTTAAACTTTAAAAATAAGGGAGGAGTAGTGTTAACAAAAAAAGGGCATCACGTATTATATATATAGATATAGATTACAAATACAAAAACTAAAAACTTTACCTCATCTTTTAAAACAAACTTTAAAAAGAACCAAAACTGTTTTGTTGACTCCGGCCGATACCATAGCACTTAGCACCTTGGAACCCTGTGCACTTGATTGTTCTGGCTGGCAGACTTTCCAAGTTATCTAGAATTCCAGAATTACACTGCTCTGGCACAGTGAATTTGTCCAGTAGTATATTTCGTTAAAAGGGGCAAAAATGGCAATTTGCCAGCCTTGAGATCAAGTTTGTCTCAAACTTGAAAAGATTGAGAGCAGGCAAAACGTTTTCAGCAGAGTTATGAACAATATTTTCATCCCACTACACTATATGCAATAGATTCTAAACATAGATTCTAAATAGTATATTTCGTCACTAGTCCGGAAAATGGTCGTTATCGGTGCAAGATCCGAGTACTTGAATTCGATCGAGTAAATTACTAAATTTACAGTTTGGATAAAAATTAATAAATTTTAACCTATATACCCCCTCTTACGTTGTTATTTGTTTATCTTGTATTTGAACTATTTACAGCTGTTATTAAAACCACTGTTTCGCGGGCTAGTCCTGAAAACTTTGTTTACCAACTCGTTTATCGAACCCACCGGGAATCAATAGTCAATAGTCAATAGTCAAAATACCTTTATTCATTATTATACATGGAAGTACATGAATGGTGTCATTATTACAATATATTACATCTTAATGATACTAAATAAGTCAACATAAATCAAACTTTTTCCACCCTTGTAACTTCTCATAGCTATTTAATTGTACCTGCATACTTAATCATTAAAGTAATCCCCAATTGAGTAGCATGGTTTGCCAATCATAAATTTTTTTAACTTTGCTTTGAATTTTGTTGAACTTATTTCATTTTTAATATCTGTTGGTAAATGGTTGAAAAATTTAGCACCAGTGTAAGTCGTTTTCTTTTTAAAAAATTCTAAATTATGTTTTTCAAATTTAATGTTTTTCCTGTTTCGAGTTTTGAATGAATGGTTATATCCCAACAACATTTCATCAGACTTGTTTTCTTTTACATACATTATACAATCATGAATATATAAATAAATAAATAAATAAATAATTCTTTATTGTCATTCAGCAATACATAATTACAATAGACAACGTCATACACAAGTAAACAATTACTAAATACTAAATTACATAAATTTTGTCAATACAGAAAGAAAGGAAACTATACTCATCAGATACTCTAATACAGTATGGCAAAAAAAACTAATAAAACCTTGGATAAATTATTATGCAGACTGCTTATTGGAGTTTAAAAGCAATGAAAAGTCTGAATTATTAAAAAATTCATCCACTGTATAAAAGACGTGACTTATTAACCAATTTGATAATTTTGCTTTAAATGTATTTATGTTTTCTGTAATTCTAAATGAGAAGGGAAGTTTATTAAAAAGTTTAATTTGTATATATTTATTTATGGTTTTTCATAAATTTTGATAATCTGGCGGGTGGGATATACAAATCATTTGACTGTCTGGTCAAGTGGCTATGAATTGAATTACATGGAGTAAAATTGGATACATTTTGTTTGACAGAAATTAAATTGTGATAAATAAAAATACTTGAAATTGTCATAATTTCATTTTCTATAAAGAAAAGTCTACAGCTAATCTTATTTGGAATATCGAATAAAATACGTAATGCTTTCTTTTGCCATATGAAAACTCTACCACCTCCAGCACTATTTCCCCATAACAAATTACCGTATAATAAATGGGAATGAAATAAACTATGGTAAACTGCAAGGAGTGTGTGTTTTGAAACACAATGTTTTAATTTTCTCAATAAAAAACAAACTCTGGATAATTTAGAGATCACATTGTTAGTATGCGCTTCCCAAGTTAATTTAGTTCAAGGGAAATCCCAAGCAGTTTAACAGAACAAGAATGTTCAAATTGTGTGTTACGTAGAGTGAAGCAAATTTTCTCTGTTTTGTCTGTATTAATTTCAAGGAAATTGCTTTTGAACCACTGATTTCCAGTGTCAATGATGCTTTCAATGTTTTTTTGTACTGTGTTGAAATCAGAAGATGGTAAAATGAAGGATGTATCATCTGCATATAAGATTGTTTTGCAAGGCATAGAATTTGGTAAATCGTTAATATACAAAATAAACAATACTGGTCCGAGTACCGAGCCCTGTGGAACCCCAGCAAGAACCTCTTTAAATGATGACATTTTTTCCCCAGAAGAAACATACTGTAGTCTTTTACAAAGGTATGTCTTGAAAAAAATTAATTCATGTTCTTTGATTCCATAAAAATCCAATTTTTCCAAAAGTATATTGTGTAGAACCGAATCAAAGGCCTTGCTGAGATCCACAAGAGCCATACCCAAATAACCGCCAGACTCAAATGTGTCTAGAATGTCAGAAACCACAGATTCAACTGCCATAGTTGTAGAGTATCTGGGTCGAAAACCAAATTGGTTGCTGTTCAAAATATTATTATTTGCTAGAAAAGTGAAAAGCTGGTTTTTGACACAAGTTTCAACTACTTTAGAAAATACTGGAACCATTGAAATTGGTCGATAATTAGAAATTAATGATTTGTCTCCTTTTTTATAAAGGGGTATGGTTTTACAAACTTTTAAACAGTTAGGATAAGTGGAATTACTTAAAACCATATTGACTAGGTATGTTAATGGTTCCAAAATGTATGGGGCAATAAGTTTGACGGTCTTGTTTGAAAAGCCATAAAAATCTTCGGTTTTTGATGAGCTTAGGGATTTTATAATCTATCTTCTTATTTCTATAAGGGTTTCGTCTGTTACGTCCCTTTTTCTCTCGACCTACTGAACCAATTTTTAAGATTGAGGTGTCGTATTAAAGCTTAGGATATAATGCAGTGACGAATCGTAATTAAAAAGGTCATATCGTTTTGGGCTTCGCCCCCCTCACCTTTGATTTATTTCTAGAGGGCGCTTTAAAATGTTGGCCAACTTTTATTGCAAGTTCTTTAATGTGAATTGTAATTTAACAGCTGATTATTTTCAGATGAATAATTTTAAACAAAAATAGATCTCTGTCACTTTACAATCAACATTCACGTACTATAGGTGAGTTTCACTCATACAGAATCATAAAATGCACAATTTGCGCATGGGCTACCTCGTATTTAATAAATAATCTTTTTTAACCAAACTCCAAACAAAATTACTATTAGGAGCATTTACATTGTTAAAATAATTAGAAAAATTCAACCCTCTTCCCTTCGCATTGCTACGAGGGCTATTCAGAAAGTAAGGAACGTTTTCGTCTTACGCCGTTAGGCGCGCACGTATCGCCAAATTATTGTATGAGAGCACTCGGGGCCTCAGTGGTTATCCAGCCGTGACACTAGGAACATCGTCGCGCTGCTAGTTTTCTTTATTTTTAAATTCAAAATGGCTGCTCCCGTAAAAAATGCCGCCAGTTGCGAAGTGCGATCGGTAACACGGTTTTTGTTGGCAAAAACCTTAAAACCGATAAAGATTTATCGAAAAGTGTGCGAGGTGTATGGGAACAATGACTTGAATGAAAGTTTTGTGCGTAAGTTGTGTATTCAGTTTACAAATGACCAAACCAGTACTTGATGAGCAGTAGAGTGGACGACCGAGCATTGTGACTGACGAATTGGTCACTAAAGTTGACGAGAAGATCCGTGAAACCCGCTGCTCCTCCATAACGGAGCTTTTGTTATCTTTCCCTCAAGTTTCACGGACTTTGCTGTGTTGCAATTGAAAGAATAAAAATCGATAAATCTCTATCAGTTTGAAATTTTCTGCCAACAAAAACCGTGTTACCGATCGCACTTCGCAATTGGCGGCATTTTTTACGGGAGCGGTCATTTTGAATTTAAAAATAAAGGAAACTAGCAGCACGACGATGCTCCTAGTGTCACGGCTGGATAGCCACTGAGTCCCCGAGTGCTCTCATACCCTAATATAGGCGATACGTGCGCGCCTAACGGTGTAAGGCGAAAACGTTCCTTACTTTCTGAATAGCCCTCGTATAATTATCTAAAACTTTTTTGCCCACATCAATGTAGTAGGCATTGAACTCATCTGCAGAAATTGGAGGCTCAGACTTTTCTTTTTTTAAATACAATCCACTCTCTGACTTGACAACTTGCCAAGCAGCCTTACATCTGTTTTGAGAGCCATTGATAAAATTCTCATTATATTTGATTTTAGCAGCTTTGATACTAGCTTTATATCTATTCCTATATGAAGAGAAAAGCTTTTTCAGATCATCATTATTTTGATAGGCAGGTATTTTTGTCAAATCCTTAAGAAGCAACACAGTATTCCTCATTTGTCTAAGATTACCATCAAACCATAAGTTATTCTTGGCTCTATTCTTAAAATTTATTCTATTTTTTTTAACACTCTAGGACAATGGATGTTATAGTAATACAGAATAGAATCTATAAAATACTTGAAAGCACTGTCAACATCAACCATCTGAAACATTGGTGACCAATCTATGTTACATAAACTAATCATGAACATATTCACATTTTCTTCTTTTAATATTTTGAAGGATATTTCTTTAACTACATTAAAATTCAAATTAGATAATACCCGCAGCAGACCTGCGTACTCAGCGAATTTCCAAAGAATTATTGTTTCAACATCAAAGAACTTTGTGGCTTTCTTATATAATTAATAATCTTTACAAGGAAATATAATATATTTAATGGCATTATATTTCAGAGTAAATTATTTTTATTTAATAATTTATATATTAATATTTATATTGCAATAAATGACTTTTTTTAACAGTAATAAAACTGCATATCCAAAGCTTCCATGCAAAAGGAATGATTTGTTTACAAATCCCAAAAGATAAACATTTCAAATTTGACAAATATGCAGAAGACAGCTGATCAGCTGATTAGGAACAGGTACCTTATTATCCTATCCCCATCTCTCTTGCACCCATTATACACTTATTTTCCATGAGAATACCATGGGATTTAGCATGTAGGTTTGCTGCCATGTGGGTTTTTTATCAAATCTTAATTACTCACCACCTAGTGAAGGTTCATAAAAATTTTTATTGATATATGTTGATAAATAAGTGATTTATAACTTTTTAAAGATTTACCCATAAGAATAACATGGGAAACTTCATTTGAATTTTCTCTATAACCAGTTAAGCTATTTTAAAGATTCAAAATACTAAATTGTTTGTTTTTTAAGCTCTTTTAAATGGTTTTAGTTAAATTTGAAAATTTAGGTCCAAAAATGCCAAAAACCCATTTTTGACCCCTTTGAAACCCCATAAAACCCGTTCCCATAACCCGACAAAGCTGGTTCGCGAACTCATGAAAATAGACCTGGTCTTACACCTTCATACCAAATTTGATCAAAATCGGAGGTCCGCTTCAAAAGTTATCGATACCACGGACACATATATATATAGATATATAGATAGATAGATATATAGATATGTATATATATACATATAGTATATATATATATACTATATAAATATATATATAGTAATATTTGGAAAAAAATAGTAATATTTTAATATTTGGGAAAAATGTATATGAATTTCCATATACATTTTCATATATATGTATATATATATGTATATATATATATATATATATATATATATATATATATGTATATATATATGTATATATATATATATATACATATATATGAAAATGAACGAACGGTGTTTTTGGCTTCTGGGGACCTCAAAATGAAAAAGTAAAGTGGTCCCGGGCTTAGGTCTTACCATGGCTACTACCGTAATAGCGTATTCCCTATAGGAAAATTCGCTAAATTCCCTATAGGGAAATTCGCTAAAAATGAAAAAAATAAAATTGGGTGATCAGAAATTTGCTCTTTCCAAACTTTACAATCAAATAATTTTTTTTCAATGTTTGTTGCAATGTTATCAATACATTTTTTTCCTTTTGTTGGGTAGTTGAAAACATAATATAAATTAAATGAATTCAAAATATTTATCAGCATTTGAGTATCATGGTCATTTTTCAAAAAATCAATATTAAAATCAGCACCCAGAATAATGTTACTAAAAGGTTTTTTCAGTAAAAGGAAAGATAAAAGTTTCTCTAAGTAATTTAAAAATACATTACGATCTGAGTCAGGAGTTCGGTACAATGATATCAAGGTTATATTTAAATTCTGAATAAAAATACAAGCTGCTTCAAAAGTGCTGCTATTCACAAGATGTGAAATATCTATTTTATCATATGTAAAATGGTCATTTATAATTATAGAGGCACCTCCATGGGGATCATCCTCCCTGCAAAAGGAAGCTGCTAGCGTAAAACCCTGGGGAATATATAATGGTATCTCATCCCTTAAAAGCCAATGTTCATTTAATAAGGCAATATTGCAACGGGTGTCCTCTAGTATTAATGTTAATTCATCTAACTTGTTCCTTAAAGATTGCATATTTACATGAATTAAATTCACGCGTAACTTGTTTGAATCATTGGTAGAGCAATTCAATGAGGGGCCTGCTGCAGAGGAGGATTTCCCAAAAGAGCCTTTCCTAAAAAAGAGACTTTAGAATCATTTACATTACTGGCACTGGTTTCACTTTCACCATCACTTTCCACACACATCGAAGCAGGTTGATTGGAAGTAGAAGAGAGGGCTACTACTTCCAATAAAGCTGGTGTCACCTCCTCAGGCTGAGCCACAGGAGAGTCAGGAATCAGCAGCAGATCCGTGGATGCTGGCATCTGTCCAGGTGAAGAGGTCGTTGTTGGAACGTTGACTGTTGAATGCACGTCTTGCTCATGAAGTGACTTATTTGAACTTGTTACAATACTCGAAGGGGTAATTAGATGAGGAGAAATCGGTGGGAATTCTTGCATTGATAAAATATTATATGTATTAGACTCTTTGCTACCATTTTGCCACATGTTCTGTTCTTTACTAGTAGTTTTGATCAAAAGATTAAAAAATTGTTTGTGGTTTAAACCGTTTCTTAAAAAGGCTCTAGATTTTTCATTATAGGTTAAAACTGTGACACAAGCATCAGTTTGTCTCTGGAAATTTACTAAGTTATGTGCAAAATGACTGATAGTGATCTTGTCCCGAACACAGCCCATCGGGGAGCAGATCAAATTTTTCAAGTTTCTTCTTTTAAAATCTTCTGCAAGCTGCATGAAGGCTGTGTCGTAGTCCATTGTTGTAGGCTTGGAATTATATGTAGATTTAGTCACAAGACTGCATATAGTTGCTCCTTTGTTAACTTGTTGAATTGCCAGGTGACTTTTACAATGATGCTCCTTACTTGGCTTGCCACATTGTCTCTTAAATACTTTTGCCACACCAGCACTCATATGTTTTTCTGCAGTGAAATCGGCCGAAATGCAGTGGGCGAAAGCGACTGTCTCATTGAGGTGAAATCTTTTGATAATTTCAGTCATGTTCCCTTCAACAATTTGAATGTTCTTTGCCTTATTGTTAAGCAAAATCTAAATATAAACTAAATACTGTCAATATTCCTAATTCACAGAATTTGTTTTTTACATGCTCCTTATAATCTAAGCCAAGCATTATTCTAATACATTTTTTTTGAAGTTTCAATATACTTTCTAAATTTTGATGGGATGTAGCTCCATATACACAAATGTTGTAGGATATGTGAGAATGGATTAGTCCAAAATAAGCAGTTTTTAAGGTAGCCAAGTCAGTTAATTTTGATAATCTTTTAAGTGCATAAGTTCCTGAATTTATCTTACTTACAACCTTATTTACATGGCCATCCCAACTAAAGTTACTGTCAACTACTAGACCCAAAAATGTTGTCTCATTGACTTGCTGTATACTTTGATTTGCAACGTTAATCTGAGTTATTGGACTGGTTTTATCTCTCTTTGTACTAAAGGGGACAAAATGAGTTTTATTGAAATTGAGCTCAAGATTGAGACTATTACAGAAATTTATTACATTTTTCAATTCATTATTAGCTGTGCTTTCTATGTCTTGAAAATTATTACCTGAAATTTTAATATTGGAGTCGTCCGCATAGAGCACTGCTCCATTGGATGATTTGCTTCCAATTACATTGTTCAATCCATTGATGTAACAAATGAACAATACTGGACCCAAAATTGACCCTTGAGGTACTCCACATTTTATTGACTCCATTTTAGAGTTAATTTTTGTTTGATTTTTATTTTTCAAATGTGAAATTTCAACAAACTGTGTTCTGTTAGTTAAATAAGACTTAAACCATTCAAGTGGTATCCCCTTTATATTATATGTATTTAATAATTGAATTAATGAAATGTGACACACACTGTCAAAAGCTTTATGTAGATCCATAAAAATACCAATACATTTTCCCCATCGTCTATTGAGTCGATGACTGACTCAATAAATTGTACTGTCGCTGTTTTAGTTGATTTCCCTATTCTAAATCCGTGCTGATTGCTATCCAGCAAATTGTTGCGCTCAAGAAAGAACATCAGTCTTCTACAAACCGCTTTTTCATAAATTTTAGAGATTGTGGGTAATATTGACAATGGCCTATAATTTGATGGATTTTTGGAACAATTCTTTTTATAGATTGGAATAACTTTTGCAATTTTTAATTTTTGTGGGAAAATGCCTGTGATAAAAGAGGAATTAATTAAATGAGTAATTACTTTACTAATGCTCTTATCAACAAATTTAATTACTTTGACTGGCACCTCATCAAAGCCACTAGAGTTCTTATTTTTTATTTCTTTAATAATAGTCAAAATTTCTTTTTCATCTACCGGTGTGAGAATGAATTTTAACCCAATTTCACTACTACTGGTAAAGTTACTTGGAGCTACAGGATACAATTGTTGTTGAGTTAAATTTTCTGTTATACTTAAGCCGCGTCCGCACTGGGCGAACATTCGTGGCGAACTTGTTCGGCGAACACAAAAATCAACAAACATTCTTAACGAACAATTAACCGGCCATATGATTTATATTCTCAAAGGTTAGCAACGAACAAACAAATGTTCGGAAGAACTTTGTTCGGCGAACATGTTCGGCCAGTGCGGACGCGGCTTTATAAAATGTTTATTAAACATATTGGCTACTTGAAGAGGATTTGAAATGGTAACGCCATTTTCCTCCAAACAAATATTTTTAGTCCCATATTTCTTATTGGAAGCTTCCTGATTAATTAATTGGCTTTAAAATCAACTAGTTTTGATCACAGCTGACCGTTCCGAAAACAACGTTTATCCCAATGGTACGATGAAAATATTTTATTTGCCCATAAAACACAAAACATAACCTTAACATAACCTAGCGGGATGATCTGCATGTTTTCCGGTTGCTATTAAACTACATCAGTTGCCAGTTTCCGTTGGTTTCATGCCAAAATTTTCTGCCCTAAACCTCAAAAGCATGTTTTTCTTTGTTAGAAGTGAGGGTCGAAAACAGGTAATATTCATGTAGTTTGATTAAAATTTCAGTATTAAACAAATGCATTGGATGAGAAATATACTCATGTTAGTGTATAACAATATTTAAAATGTCTTCAAATATGGTCAGATTGACACTTTTCTTTTTCTTCTTTTTTTGCTGTGCATAAGCAGCTCTGTACACGCGCTGTAATGCTCAAAACTAGGCTTGTATCGGTCCGGCACTCCCCCACCACCTAACGGATGAGCCGCGCCCCTGCGGCCATACAATTCATACGGGGCTATCGTGTTTTCATTGATATTAACTGAGGTAACTTTACTTAACTTAACTACTTAACTTAACTGATTAACTTACTTACTCAATTTTAATGCGGGTTTTACCATTGTACTCGTCATGGAATTGCGGAGGTTTTGGCGTAGTTTTACGTTATTACAAATACCACTGCACCAATACAAATGGAAGGAAAAGGTCTGAATTGGTATTTGTTCTAGTTTGATGTTTGTGAAATACAGTATTACAAGTTTATCTGAAACTTTTACGCTAATAAACAATTATTTTTGGGCCTAATTTATGCGTGTGAGGAGAACAAAAACTAGATTTCGTTGACACCAAAAACTAGAGTCGACATTGACTTTAGTGGAGGTAAAGTACTTGTCAATGCAAAATGTCAATGATGACGAAGTGGACGATGAAGATTTAAACACAGGACTTTGTTCAACCACTTCTTACTACCAGGAAAATGTGCTGGACTACATTTCTGGCTTTATAACGAAAAAAATAAAAGAGAAAACCAAGTGTGAGGACTGTTTAAATGTTAATGAAACAAGATTCCACAAAACTCCAGCCATACATGGATTTTATGGCTTCAGTAAATATGGGTGGTTTGTTTTACCCTGCAAAAGACTTATTTAACTTGGTTAAGTTTTTTCACTCCCATTTAAATGACAATATAACTAAGGAAGGAATGGTTGACCGTGTTGTGAATATAGCATGTCATAACTTCGCCAAAACTGTTTTTAGAGGCCATAAAGATTTAATGCAGCAAGGAGAAACCCCGCACGAGGTAAAGTTAATCAAAATGATTGGATATTTGTTCTTTACAATCAATCTACCACCAATCAAAATTGAGAACATTAAATCAAAACCCAAGTTCGGCTGGCCTTCGACAAATTACACAAGTTATTGTTTAAGAATACATAGAACCATTAAGTGAACATTAATGTTACAAAAATATAAATTTGTGTTGAATAAATAGTTTGATTAGTGTATTTTATGCTTATTTTTTACCTATTACAAGCCTTTCAGCGTTCATTTAATACTTTAACCAAACAAATATATTTAATCACCAGGGTCACGCTTTTCGTATGTATTTTATTTGTAAAATAATTACAATACCTTTTAAAACTAAATAACCTAATTTTTATAACTTCATACTCGAACCACTATGAACCACTATTGAACCACTTCATAGTGCATAAGGTAAATTTAATCAATAAAATATTAGCGTAGACAGCAGCTTTCGAAATAAAAATAATAGGCTGTCGAATATAGTTTATAACCAAATTATTTTGATACAAAATTTACATCATAATCTTCGCAGTGTCATGCAGATTGCAACAATGTAAATTAGTTGAAAATCAAGCAACTATGAGCGAAGTTATAGCTGTTTATGTGAGCGCGAACAAGATAACACCGTAAGAGGTAATGTATAAGGGAGCGACAGTTCACCCGTTAAGTGGTGGGGGGAGAGCTGAGCGGCCGGACCGAAAACCCAGCACAGAGCGCGCGATCCACTTGTAGTTATAGAGATCGCTGGCGTCAACTTAGCTGATGTTTGAAGAATTGCATGGCGAGTTTGTGCGCAATCTTCCACCTCCCACGAGGAGTTAAAATACCCCTGTCGCAGCAGACCTCAGCAAATTTCCACTGAATATTTTTGTTTAATCAACAAAAAATTAATGATAATTTCTTTGATAATCACCTAAAATATATAAAATATTTAAATTAATTTGATTTTTAAGTTGGTTATTTTACTGTTACTTAAATATTGTAGTAAATTCATTTTTTAAACAGTAATGAAAGTGAACATCCAAAGTTGCCATGCAAAAGGAATTGTCTGTTTACAAATCCAAAAACATGAATACAAATCTATTATTTAATACGCTAAGGGTTTTTTTTTTTTTTTTTTACTGAGAACTCCTACAACAACCGATATTCAAGTTTTTGGTGACGTTGGATAGGGCTTGGGCTTGGTCTGTAGTTGTTTCCGCCAAAAATTGATGAAAATCGAACAAAAAATAAGGGCACTAGACACGAATTAAATTTGAAATTTTCTCATTAGAATAACATTGGGTTTGGGTTGAACATTTTAAACATCTGTTAATGTACAGCTGTAGATACATGTAGTTTTTCGTGATTACTGATATTCACAATATTGGATTGGTCAGATGTCGTTTATTTAGAACTAAATGTTACTTTTGTACTGTATCAAAATAAATTGCTCAATTTTGAGCAACAAGTAAACTAGTTTTACAATTAGTTGCAGAAGGCAGCTGATCAGCTTATTAAAAACAGACACCATATTATCTCCTTCTCTATCTTTGCTGTTACAACTTATTTACCATTAGAATACCATGGGATTTAGAATGCTGCCATGGAGTTTTAAAGCAAATATTACTAACTCATCCCGCCTAGTGGAGGTCCATACAAAATTATATAAGGATATGTTGATAAGTAAGCGGTAAATATAACTTTTTGATTTGCCCATAAGAATAGCATGGAAACTTGGTTTAACTTGTCTCCGTAACCAGTTAAGCTAAGTTTATAACTCAATATTTTAAACTGTTTGTTTCTTTTTTTATTAATTTAAATGGATTAAGTTAAAATTGTCAAATATACATAATTAAGGACAAAAAATACTTAAAATCCAATTTTTGACCTCCCACACTGGTTTTCTAACTTAACCTGATGAATGCTGCCTTACACCTCTGTACCAAATTTCATCAAAATCGGAGGTTTTGTTCAAGATTTTAACGGGCACATACATTTATAAAAATTTGAACAAATGTTATTTTTGGCTTCTAGGGAACTCATAATGACTAAGTATCATGGTTATCTGGGCTTTGGTCTTACCGTGACTACTATCCTGTAGAAGCGTATTCATTCCCTAGAGGGAAATTTGCTAAAATGCAAAACCCCCACCAAAAACCATACTTTGAATTATACAGGTTGGAAAAAAAACTGGAAACAATCTTTAAATTTTTAAAAGTATTTAAGAAATAAAACTAAAAACTTCACAAATAAATTTTTAGTGCCAAAGTCTACTTCCTTAAGTACTTATTGTCTTTTGACCGATAAAGGGGGGTCCACAAGGAGTCAGAAGAAAATCTTTAATGTAAGCATAGGTCAGTATGTACATAAAATTAAAGGTCTCTAAGAATAGAGATCAATGCCACAAACCCGACCATCCTTTGAAACATCCTTTTGTTTCAAAAGGATGACCGAGTCAAAAATGGCGGGCGATCAAACTTTGTATTTAAATCATATTCCTGTAAACAAAAAATGCAATAACTCCCGATACACTGAACCTTTTGAGATCAGGTTTGTGGCGAATTGCTTGGAATGCAAAGCCCTTTAAAATGATGTATGATATGACGTATGCCAATTAAGTTTTTCCAAAGACTTCCTTGAGGGACATCCCTAGTAGAAGTCGTCAGGGAAAGTGCATTGGCCATTGTAAAAGTTGGACCCTTTGGAGGTCCAAAGACAATAAGTACTTTAGGAAGTAGACTTTGGTACTCAAAATCAATTTGCAAAGTTTTAGTTTTATTACTTAAATAATTTAAAAAATATTACACCGTTTCAAGACTTTTTTCCACCCTGTATATGCTGGGATAGTTTAATTTATTAACAGTTTAGCAAAATACATTGAGAGAGTAACCAGGTACGAATTAAGGATATTGAAATTAGATTACTCATATCCAGTTATACATACAGTATATATTTCTCAACAAACATTTAGTTATAAAACAATGGACGGACATTCTTTGATCAGCAATAACATTACAGGTTTAGCTAAAATTATTTACAAATTTCTATTGATAGTAATTTTTTTTATACGAGTAAAGATGATATAATTAAATTTTTTGTTTCGTAATTCTGCTTTCTTACAATATTGATCTAATTCATAAAACTAAAACTGAGTATTTTTGTCAAAATTTATAAAAATACAATTTTTTAAAGAATTGATTGAATTTTAGAATTCTTTAATTCTAAGGGGAATTGGTGTGTGTGCTCAGCCAATTCATTAATTTGAACTAAACTAAAATTATTATAGCGAAATTAGGTGCCAATAAATACTGTAACCATACACATGTAGTAAACTTAGCCCACAAAAAAAATCAATTCTACCCACGGACTGCACCATAAAGCACACTTGAGTAACTTGAACTTAGCGCTCTGTGTGACACTTTCTAGACAGTCCAAGCCTAACTGCATTGAAAATGCGATAGAATTTCCCATTAGGCTGGCAGTCTATTAGTACATGTGTACATGTGTACATGTGCTAACGGGAATAAACACTCACAAGCTTATCAAAATGTAACTCATTTTTTTCAGAAATAACAAGAACAAATAAGTTATTTATCATAATGTACCAAAACAAATAACAATGGTGTTACTATAGGATTATATGGGAATGTCTAAACTAAAAGGAATGCTGGTAATAGGTGGGACAAGTGCAATAATAATAAGGATAATAACACAAATATACAGCCGGGGTTAAACATAAATTTGGCTTTGTCAAACAGTTAACACATCTTACAAACATACACTTTTGGTGTGCAGGTCAAGGATTTTATCATAATATGTCACTAATACCCAAAAATACCTCAATATTTTAAACTGTTTGTTTCTTTTTTTATTAATTTAAATGGATTTTAAAGAAACAAGCTTACAAAAATAGTTATGTTTGATCAATTAAACTTATGCAAAAAGCTCGTTGGTGAAAATGAATTGTCATCAAAACAATTAATGAAAAACAATTAATTTGAATTGTGTTACTCGAAACACAGTGAATTTCAATCTTGAACTAATTAGCCTGCAAAGTCAGCTTTATAGTGCGTGGAACAAACGTCATATTACGTAGACATCTTTCACTTCCGGATACCAGCACCAAACTTTGGGAATTGACTAAACACATGTAAAAGAGTAAAAATATGCCGGGAGGCAAACTTAAATATAATGACGTCACAAGCAGTGACGTCATCAATATGGCCGCTCATCCAATTAAAATAATGTCGCATATCTCGGAAACCCCTTAACCGATTTTGACATTTGACATCTTATTTGAGAGGTCTAATCATGATCTATAATAAAGGTTATTACACTTTTAGCGGTAAAAACAACCGTTTTTGAGTATTTTGTAAAATATTAATTATTATAAGTATTTGTAATTATACCGAATTTCCCACAGGGAAGAAGCTATTACCGTAGGTCTCATGATAATACATAAGCCCGGGACCATGTTACTTATTCATTTTGAGGTGCCCAGTAACGAAAAATAATAGTCTTTAAAGTTTATATATGCATATATATGTATGTATGTACGTATGTATGTGTCTCTAGACACGAGAACTCTTGTTAAAACCGTCCAATCAAGACCAAACTTAATAAAGATGTGTAATCGTACGTTTATTTGGAGGAGTTCGTAAACCAGATATATTGACCTACCGGAAGAGGTAGTGTTAGGCGGTTTTGTACCCCAAAAATGGGTTCTTTGAATTTTTCATATGTAATTTTAAATACCCACGTCGCAGCAGACCTGCGTACTCAGCGAATTTCCATTGGAATTCCAGATTATTTACTTTCCCCATAAAAACACCATAGGATCGAGTATGTAGGTTTGCTGCCATAGGGTGTTGTTAGAAAATCTAAGTTAATCAATAATTGGTGAATGTAAATACAAAATTGTATCAAGCTATGGCAATTTTTTATTTTCCCCATAAACCCCATGGGGATGAGTATGTAGGTTTGCCGCCATATGGGTTTTGAAAGCAAGTGTAAGTTGAACCCTATCTAGATAATGTACATACCAAATTTGATTAAGTTATGTCAATAAATAAGCAAGGTATAGGGTTTTCTTGATTTCCCATAAGAATAACATGGAAAACATATTTTTGGATTTTCCCCGTAACCAGTTATGCTAAGATAAAAATTCAAAATACCAAATTGTTTGTTTTTTTAAGCTCTTTTAAATGGGTTTAGTTAAAATTGATAAATTTTGAAAAATGAGGTCCAATAATGCCAAAAACCCATTTTTGACCCCTTTGAAACCCCATAAAACCCCGTTCCCATAACCCGATCACGCTGGTTCGCGAACTCATGAAAATAGACCTGGCCTTACACATTCATACCAAATTTCATCAAAATCGGAGGTCGCTGTCAAAAGTTATCAGTACCACGGACACATAGATATATATATAGATATATATATACATATATATGAAAATGAACGAACGGTGTTTTTGGCTTCTGGGGACCTCAAAACGAAAAAGTATCATGGTCCCGGGCTTAGGTCTTACCATGGCTACTACCGTAATAGCGTATTCCCTATAGGGAAATTCGCTAAAAAATTAAATTTTGATCTTCACCACTGGATTTAGCTAAAAAAAATACACACAATTTAGTATTTTGCAGCTTTTCTCTAACCCCATTGGTTACCGAGATATTAAAAAGTATAAAGACAGTACCTACATTGTATTTTGGGGCTCCAATGTTAATCTTAAGTAGGAAAAAGAATGTGTTAATATTTCACTTATTAACCAATATATTTTGATGAAACTTGGTATTTAGCTTCATTTGGTTGAGATCCATCCATTCATGGTAAAAAATCTTGGTTTTTGTACTTATTATGCCAGAAACCTGCATACTCTTTTCCCATGTTAATCACATGGAGAATAGGCAAACTAATATATTCATGGACAGATATTGATGAAACTTAGTATATGGCTTCATATAATCGAAATAATTTTTGATGCTAAAACTACCTACTTTCAGTGTTTCCCATGGCAGCATACCTGCATACTCTTTCCCTATTTATTGTATTGATAATAGACATTTATTTTCCGATTTATGAGCACGTCATGAAATTTTGTTTACAGGTTCATCTGTTCAAAATTAATATTACTAATTTGAAAATTCGCTGAGTACGCATGTTTGCTGTGACGGACACCCCAAAATACAATGAACTGTCTTTAGACTTTTTAATATCTCGGTAAGCAATGGGATAGAGCAAAGCTGCAAATACTAAATTGTGTGTTTTTCTAAATTGGTTAAATCCAGTGGTGAAAATCAAAATTTAATTTTTTTAATTACATATGAAAAATTCAAGAACCCATTTTTGGGGTACAAAACCACCTAACACTACCCCTTCCGGTAGGTCGATATATCTGGTTTACGAACTCGTCCAAATAACGATTAGGCCTACACATCTATATTTAGTTTGGTCTTGATCGGACGGTTTTAACAAGAGTTCTCGTGTCTAGGGACACATATATACGTACATACATACATATATATGCATATATAAATTTTAATGACTATTATTTTTCGTTACTGGGCACCTCAAAATGAAAAAGTAACATGGTCCTGGGCTTATGTATTACCATGAGACCTACGGTAATAGGTTCTTCCCTGTGGGAAATTCGCTAAAATTACAAATACTTATAATAATTAATATTTTACAAAATACTCAAAAACGGTTGTTTTTACCGCTAAAAGTGTAATAACCTTTATTATAGATCATGGTTAGACCTTTCAAATAAGATGTCAAATGTCAAAATCGGTTAAGGGGTTTCCGAGATATGCGACATTATTGTAATTGGATGAGCGGCCATATTGATGACGTCACTGCTCGTGACGTCATTATATTTAAGTTTGCCTCCCGGCAGATTTTTACTCTTTTACATGTGTTTAGTCAATTCCCAAAGTCTGGTGATGGTATCCGAAAGTGAAAGATTTTTACACTTGTTCCACACACTATTCTAATCTAATCGTTTCTAATCTATTCTAGGCTAATCGTTTTTAAAAACTCGGCTGCGCCTCGTTTTTAAAACACAATTACGCACCAAAAAGACCCACTTTTGCTCCTAGTGATGAAAACTACTATTTCATATTTTTATGAAAATATCTTTGTTGTACAAAACTTGTACTGTTGTCAGTATGGTGAAAGTCTGCTCCAAACCAACACCTGCTACTTAGATAAAGCCGGAGCGCTCTGATGTAAAATGCCTTCTCACGTAATCTTAAAATACAATATGAAAACAATTATGTGTTTTTTTTTTACATTGCTGTACCAATAAAATTTAGTCATATTTTGTTTGAAATAATTGTAAACGAGTCGTTGCCTGTCAATACTTGTCGGATACAGCTCCAGTCATGGTGAATGGAGCGCTAGACAGATGGTGTGAAACATGTATAAAATGTACTTTTTAAAATTGCTATTTACTTCTAAATAATCAGCTGCTTTACATAATTAAGTCAATTCAAACAATTAAACAATAAAAATTTTTTTATTTTTTAATCCACCGACTATGAGTAGTTTAAATAGGGTAACACTGTATTTTTTCCATTAAAAGAATAATACATTATAATTATATAGGTTTTTGGTACTGGCCATAGTAAACCAAATCCTTCTTAAGCGTTTGCTCTTCTAATGTATTTAGACAAATACCTCATGTGTTTAAAATCAGCTGATTGAAAGGTTGTAAAATAAATTGATTGCAAGAATTTGGAAATTTTGATTTTGTAACTTACGGAAGTAAGATAATGTTAAAGCAAATAAAACCTACTAATAAAGAAAAGTTTAGCTTTTATTTGGTACAAACTGCATGTAAATCGGTGCAGTGGAAGTTTTAGACAAACTGTCCATAGGATTGAAAAGTTTACTTTTTTTCCCCATATTAAATCTCCATAAGAAAAGTTTATTTTTCATTTTTGACCAATTTCACGTAAACATTTTTTAAATACAAATAAAACCCACTAATATAGGACTGAAAATGTTTGTTTTGGTATAACCCGCATATAAATCGGGCCAATAGAGGTCTCATACAAAATGTCCAAAGGCGTTTTTTTATTTACCTGTTTTAAATGTACTGTATAAGTGTAGTATATCACGTTTCAAAATATATATTTTATTCAAGAACAGTTTTATATAAATGTGGTTATTTGATGTTGTCTCGAAATTCATTTGAAATGTCTATAGTTTCAGTCAGTCAGTACACTATCATTGACTATGTACACTAACGTGAATAGACCAATGATCCAATACAAGAGAGCAATAAAATAGAGATCCAATGCATTTAGTTTGAGGCAAAAATTTGGAAGTTTCGTACGCCAGAGTTGCTGCCATCGATGTTGTTATTATTCAGCTGGGTTTGCAGTGCTGCCAAAACACTTAACAACATAAACATAACCCTCAGTTATAAAATATTCCATCCTTGGTTAAAAAGAGTGGTAATACTGATTTATTTACCATATGTCACTTGTACTTCATGTATGCCGCAGAAGATCGCACCAACGTCAATAGGTTTGAAACACGCCTATGCTATGAGAAGTCTATTCACGTTAGTGTATATAGTCTAAGGTATTATATTTAGTCAGTTAACAGTTTTGTTTGTTTTATTGTATTTTAAGAACATACAAAATCAGACACTTTTGCTCTTTCTGATGAAAAAACTTAGTTATTTCTTAGCTAAGATTAATGACTTCTGACTTGATAACATGTCTTCTGTAAATAACTTGTTTGTTGTTAAAGCTCTTTTTACGTTTTGGATGAATTATGATATGCATTAAGCTCATCAGTAAATTAAATTTTAACAGGCTACAGTTAATTAGTAGGTAAATTATTTTCAATTGACATATTTTCTGCAATTAACACAATTTATTAATTGATTAGCATTTTATTTTTTCAAGAAATAAATGTAAAGTACCAGGTTAACTGAGCCTTGCTCGTTGGTTTTGATTCAATTTTAATATTTTCACCAACAACCAACTATACCTCTTCATAGTTAACAGCTGTTTCAAAAGGTCTGCTTAACATTAATATTCCTTTATTTTTGTTTATATTTAGTTGTTATTTCGTTACCAAAATAGCAACCCATAAGACCAATGTTAAAAATTACAATTTTTAAACTTAAATGTAGATAAAATTTGATTTTTCCTGGGATTGAGACTGTTTCTAAACTTATTTTTGGGCCGAAACCCTCTTTAATGCAAAGTTTAAGCAAAATCTAACAGCTAGATTTCGAGATCGTGGAACACACATCCCTTCAGAGATTCCTCGTATTATAGTATATATATATATATAGGATATATACAGCCAGTATCGGTTAATCTTATCAGTATTTACTATACACTCCCTTCATAACAGATTCAATTTTAAGAACAAATTGAAACTGTACCTTTGGGGAAAAATATTCAATAGATGAGTACCTTTATGACGATGTTTACTTATTACCTTTATTAATGACTTAATATTAATTTATTTAAGATTTTAGTCCTCAAATAATGCAATAAAATATTCTAATAGCTAAAAATAAAGAAAGTACACTTGACTTGTATATGCAACTTGCAGCAGAAAATGAGAATTGACTCAAAATGTAATTTGCATTGTTTTGAAACCAAAACAATGCGTAGTAAAAAATTAAAGAAATAAGTTTTGTAGGAATAAATTATTTACAGTGCAATAATTTAAAATATGAGTGTGGAGCTAAAATTAGAGTTGAACAATGGATGTTTTTTTCATCATAGACTTTGTTTATAAGGTCTTAATTTAGTATAAGAATAAACACATCAAATAAATTTACAGATAACTTCACGAATGTTCATTATTACTAAAACCTGAATTCTGCACTATCGCAATATATTAAACTACAATATAAATATAGTTGACAACATTATTTCAATGATTTCACCAATTACATTCTATAAATTAACTAGGTGGACTAGTATAAATTTTGTTCATCAATGATCTTAATTATTAATTTTGATCTTAAACTTGAATCTACAAACAAAAACATAAGGACGAGGTTATAACCATTTGTTTAAGACAGGTAAGTACCATGTTACATAAAATAATCTGTTTCAAAACAGACTACTCAGATTAATCATCGTTAACAGTTAATGCACTTAAGATCTAAAATTGTGTCTCATTTTCAGGTCACTGTATATTTAAGTGGCTAATCTGGCATGGGTATTACTTTTCATTTTTGTTTGTAGGATTAAAATCGCAAGGCAAGGAAAAAGTTTTGGAACTGCTTTGTACATGAAATCATACTTCAAGGATTTCTTCGTTACAATCTAGATGATAGGTTTCGACATTTAAAACAAAACCATTTTGTATTTGAAGAAAGGATTTCCATTCCATTTCCATTCTTCCAATTTATGAAACTTCAGAAGGCTTAAGTGAAAAGTCCATGTATCATATGAACACAGACTGTGATATAATTACTGAACATTACAAATCGAATGACATTGTAAAGCTTCTTGCTAATCATAGTTCTCTTTTCTTATGTTGTTCTTACAAAAAAACAGACAAAGATTTTAGGAAAATTAACTGTGGGCCATTTTTGATCAATAAAGCCAACATAGGCTACCGTAGCCTACGAAAAAAATTATTCATTTCAATAGAGAATGGCTGATTTCCTTCAAAAATTGTTTTTTCCAAAAACGTTTTGTTTACCAGATATCTGCCATTTTGTATTTTTTTACAAAATAATTGTTATCTTAAACATTTTTCAACAGATATTTATAAAACTCAGTATCTTATCTTATTCTTATACTCTAAAACAATCAATGTTTGTACGGGCAAAATTTTTTTCGCTCCAACGATATTTGATATTTTGGTTGATTATGGGTCTTCTGGCCACGAGAAATCGATTGGAGTTGGTCCCATAGCTGAGAAAAATCCGGTTTTCGTTCTAGAGCCCTTCTAAGTTCCCATGTTATCCTTATGGAGATTTTTATATTTAACAAAAATCAGCTGATAACTGTAGATAAAATAAACCAATGTGTTACATCTTTAACCTGTGGTTCAGGAATATTACCAAATTCAGCACCCTTCGGTCTGGCGAGTGAGCGAAGCGAACAAGCTCGTCTTAAAAAGGAAGAGGGCGAGTGAGCGGAGCGAACAAGCTTTGTGTGAAAAACCAAAGTAATAATTTTACCGAACATAAGCTCCGTCTCCCTGGTACTGCATATTTAAATAAAAGAGACCTACTGTAAAAAAAATTCAACTTGGCACAATTTAAAATTTCAAAATGGCGGTCATTTTAAAGTTTTAATTTAAAATGGCGAAAAAACAGTAAAAATATTACTAATATTAGGCCTACTTAAAAAAATAAAAATTTTTAATTGGACCAAGTTGAATTTTTTTATAGTAATTCTCTTTTATTTAAACAAACATACTTAGTTTTATAAAGATCGGTTGAAAATATTTGAAGGTAACAAGTATTTTGTAAAAAATTACAAAATGGCATATATCCAGTAAATAAAGCGTTTTAGAAAGAAATTTTATTCTTGATTTTCTCTTTATTTTGACGCATATAACCTTTTCCCAGAATTTGGCACTTTACTTATGGGACACCCTGTATAAACACGGAATAGCACACCTCAAAATCAAAGAGTTTGAATGTGTTTGGACATTTACATTTTCCTACCTATGAGCATTAATTTTCATTTAGAATGTAAACACAAGAATCAACGAGAAAATGTAACTCTCGTGCACTCCAAAACTATGGCAGGGCTTGTAACAGTTCTTGAGGTAAATAAAAATAAAAAATAACCAAAATGATAAAAAAATAACCAAAAAATAACCTTGAATAAACCCAAAATGTCGCTAAACATTCCAAATCGGAATATTCAAAATATGAAGGCAATAAAAATTATGTAGTATAATTTTGAACTAGGTAAGTAATCATCTACTAAAGCAATAATAATAAAAAATTTAAAAATAGGAAAAATTCTCCCTGATCCATTTCTTACTTTTGTTCATTTTTTCCTCTTTCAAACATTTATTTAGTTTTTATGAGCTTCATTCAAATCAATCAATAAAAACCTAATTGCCCCCGAAAAAATATATAAAAATAACCGAATTCCCCAAAAAAATAACAAAAATAACCAAATCCCTAAAAAAATACAAAAAATAACCATGAGCAAAAAAATAACCTGTTACAAGCCCTGTTATGGGTTTTGACATTTGAACTCCAAATTGTTACAATGAATCTAAATTGATAAAATTCTTTTTTTTTGTCACTAATAGATTTCAAATATTAAAATTTTAACTTGAAGTTTTTAAATGATTAGATTTACACCAGCCACCACAAGAGATGTCCTTTGAGGGCGGGGCCAAGGGGAGACGTCATCTTGAGCCAACGAATGAGATCCAAGCTATGTTGCCATACTTATTCCTTTCTGTACTCCCAAAGGATAGTTGCATTAATCACCTGTTTTAAATAATTAAATAAACAGTCCAAAATAAAGTGTGCAATATGGCAACCCAGTACTTATTTCCTATTGGGTGCGGCTCAAAGGACATCTCTCGTGGCGGATGGTGTAAACAATAACTTCAATGATATAATCAGCAGCATTCACAATTTGTGACCAACAGAAATTTCAACATTTTAATTTTAAATTGGTGTAAAATTAATTTACAAAATTAATATAAAATATCAATTTCTAATAATTAATGGTAGTAAAATTTTAAGATAAGGAATAAAGCGTTATGAGTCTGCAGTACCTCCGCCATCTTGATTTTTGGTCCCATAAGAACAATGTTAAGTATAGGTGTCTTTGAAACACTTTATCTCGATAATCTTGCATCGGATTCGCATGAAACTTGAATACGTTCACAATGATGGTATGGCATGGATATATTTTTTAATAAACCTCCTGAGATGGTTTAACATGGTTTGAAAATAGTGATAATTTACATTGTTTTTTTATTCATTATTCAAGTGGATAATTTTTTAAAATTAATTTTCAATCACGTCAAATGAAAGACACTATGATAACATTTAAAATGACATAAAGTCTGTAATTTTCAGACAAAAAACAAACTCACTGTAGTGTTTCAAATTTAACATTGTTCTTATGGGACAAAACGCCAAAGTGGCGTAGGTACTGCAGACTCTTAATTTGTTTTCAAGGTGAGATTGGCACAAAGAGTTGACTATGCAACACCAAAAACAGCACAGCTGGAGGGATCACATTCACTTGCAATGAAAACAAGCCGACTGCTAACTGCTGAAACATAAGTAAACAATAATACATAATACATGACTCGATGATGTTCAGCAAAAAGCAAACTCTAAATTTATGTCTAATACCAACGTAGAAGAAGTTCTTTTACCCATCACTCAATGAATAATTGAGAAACAAATTTAACAGGCGTTGTCAAGCCACTCATGTACAGCTTACAAAAAAAAACTGTTTAAAGTACCTTAACTGCCGTGTAGTCATTTTTCTGTTTTGTTTTTGTTTAATGACACAATATGTCATTAACACACACAGACAAAAACAATCACACATACAAAAAAAGTTTATAAATTAGCTTTGAACTAAACTTTTAAATCAAACCTTGATTCTTGACTACAAAATGATTAGACAACAATTAAGGTACATAAATCATTTTACTTAAGAGGGGGCTAAAGGGGTAGAGTGATTATTTTGCCTGCACAGTAATGTGGCCAAAGCAGAAACTACTTGAATACGTTTTGCATATTGTTTACAACCATACTGCGGGCGAGAAACAATATCCAGTATTCGGTGTAAAACACTGTGGCTAAACAAACCATGCTACACTTCAGCACGTGTGAGACCCAACCAAGACTATTTGGCCGCGGAATGTAGGTATTTTAATTAATACATGCTATTAATTGACTACATTCATAGTCTGCACACTCAGCAGTTTCAGTGGCTGCGATAGAGGCTGTCAGTATCAGTGGTCTCGCGGATAAAAAGTTCATTGTGCAGTGCTTTACCTGCTCTCATTAATGGGAGAGATTTGGTACCTCACCAAGTCTGATAAAGGTGGGAGGGGTTTGATTTTATTTTTTATTTTTTTCCATATTAAGATATGATGGTCTAAGGTTGATCCAAAGTTGATAAACTTTGAACAACTATAGCCTAAGATGGATTCAAAATATTTTAAAAATTTGAATGCGAATCAAATAGCCCTAGTCTTTATCTTTAATTTAAAACCTCTCCCACCTTTATCGGACTTAAAATAATGGTGAAAAGTGGGAGCAGGTGAAGCACTGCATGACGTTCTGAGAGGGGCCTTTAGTCCTCTCTTAACTAAAGTAATATGTTTGGCTAACATCATAAAGTCCAGCTAATCATGTTTGAACACCACTCTTAATCAGATATTTCCACATTTAAACTTAAATTTATTACTGTACGTTGAGTAACCTAACTTTCATTGTAAAAAAATAGAGCTTTTGTTAATTTACTTATAGTACAATTGGATATAAAATTAATAATTTATTTTAATTTAACAATTTTAAGTAAATTGGCATTTGATGTAATACCGGAGAAGGTATAAAATAAATAATTTTCCAAATGGCTTCATAACTTCAGAAATACGTCACCGGGAAAATTCCATGGATAATGCCCAGATGGAGCTAGAAATAATTCTGGTGGCCGATTAAATTAATTGCCGATTAAAAATAGTTCTAAGCGATACCAATTAGAATTTAGAACCAAAATGCACAGGGCTCAGAACCCAACCGTAACTAGAATAAGGATCAATTCGAAGTGTTGGGTGTGTTAATCCTTGCCCTCAAAATATGTGTTGGAATTCTACTTAAAGTCAAGATCTAAAAGGTTGAATTAATTACGTTAACGTTCACGAGTAGATAATCCCATAGGCCTCACCCAAATATAAGAATATATTCGAGTTACGTTAGGCAATCACCATAGACGGCTTGCGTGTATGTCTAACGATGAAAACTGATAAACAATAAATTAAGAAAATGGGGGTAGAGAAACTAAAATGGATAAATCGAGTTCAACTGGGACTTGTGATGAAAATAAAAATAAAATTCCGTGAACAGTTGTTCCTGACAAACCGTGACAGGTTAGCCAGCGAGAATTAAATTAAAATAAACTACGTAGAAACTAAATAAAATGTAGGATAGTTTGATAATTTAGTAAAGCTGATTTTAATAAATGTGGAAAAAGAATGATGAACGAAAAATAATACCATCGACAGAATAAAACGTACTGAGGAAAAAGTAAAGTAACGTGCGTGTAGCTCGTCTCGACGTCGGTTGAAGAATAATCTTTCCACACGGCCAATTCCTTCCCCCATCACGGCCGAAGGGATCAGCTGGTTAAAATATCCTCGAATTTAACTTCCGGCGTTTGACAAAAAGAACTGCGGGTTCACCAGCTGACATGAAGAAGAAGGAAAGTCCTTGCCATCTGCCGGGTCTCAACAAACGCTCGTTGGGGTTATGTTTATGTTTTGGTCATCGCAGTTAGTACTGTTGTCGGCAGTTACTGCAGTGAATTATGGTTGGAATAATAGTATTCAAGTGTATTTAATGAGAGCTTAACGTATTAGTGATGTATTATAGTGAAATATATGATGTTTAATAAAAAGTTGCCCAGTCCTAGGGCTGGGCTGAGGCACGGCGTAGGCCTAGCCTAGTTTATAGCCCAGCCTAGCCTGTGTTCTATTTTGTAATGTGATTTATTCTGGGTGAGTCTTAAGGGTTTGTTTACATAGACACTTTATTTAACCCCCCCCTCCCCCTAAAAATATGATACCTTACAAGTACTTTATTATTAATTAGATAATGTACATTAGTACTAGTGGCTTGTAGGCGCACAAGATTAGAGGCAACAGAATATAAATAGTAATAATTAAACCCTAGTTGATTAAATATACTTCACTATTGAAAGTTAAGTGGAAAAAGAGAGTTCTATAATGATAGGGTTGGCTTGTTTGCTTGGATCAGCTGCCTACAACATGAGCTCATTTTCTAAGTTAATTTTGCCTATAAGTGCAGTGCTTTTACACCCATTACAAATCCTGCTTAATTGTCTATACTTGTGAACTATCACTATGTTAAAACATAAGTTTTTAAAAGTAATTAATTATTATTTAGTAGAGACCAATGTTAGAAGCACATATGTAGTAAAGGAGACAATAGTACCTTAGGGATGCTTGTACTGTGGAGAAAGGCGATGGCGATAGCGGCATGACCGAACACACCACGGACCGACGGCGAGGAGAGCCAATGTTGACCCCAGGACCACGAGGTAGGACCACAGGACCAGGAAGCGTGGTGGCAGCCACAGCACATTGTAGCACCACGCCTCCCCTCTCTCATCTACAACAACACAACGTAAGCCTCAAGTGTCACCCTTGTACATTATTCCATGAGCTAATATTCAATTGCTTTGTTGAAGGTAACATTCAGCTCAGAACATATTTTCTTTAACAGTAAATAGATTACAATTTTCACAGTAACATTAAAAGATCTGCTAGGTTACTATTGACCCATTGACTATAGTAAGGTTCACAAAAGTAGTCCGATGAGAGTTGATCCACTATTGGCAAATCCATCCAAAAGCATATTTTTTACTATATTACACATGATAAACATAGCCACAAATACATTGCAGGACGAGAAGGTACACAGATGTTAAAACTTTCATCGGACTATATTCACGAACCTTACTATATTACAGCAAACTAAATATAAATAGTTTTACATTTTTTTGATTTTTTTGTGCAAATTTGTTATGTGACTTCATTTAATTACCACAGTTCATGACAGTAGACACAATTAACCTATCTAGATACAACAAATCCAGTCTTATGACCTGTGATTTTAATTTTTTGTATAATGAATAAAGAATCTTCACAACTTAGCGCCTTTCATATTTGCACAATTCACTTTCAGTACATAAATTTAGAGTAGTTGCATCTTGCTTCATTTGGAGGCTCTGTGGATGGCCTGTATGCGGTTAGGAGAAGGACAGGGGCACAATGAAAACTTTCACTTCTCAACTGTCAGTTTTTCTCAGTTAACTTCAACTCCTTCAAGTAAAATATATATATGGCAAGTAAAATGGGGGAAAACAAACACAGGTTTTCACTGTTTTCAGCATAGTACATTAATTTAAACCTAATTTTCTCAGTTGTTTTAAGATAGTCCTGTATATTATTTATGGCTTGGTAAAATATATTTCTTCCAAATAATTGTTTCAACTCTAAACAGAGTGCTTTATACTGTTGTATGAAGTGTTTTTTACTTTTTCAAAAGAACAAGAATTCTTCACTTTTATGCTTATAGACCTATATATGTATTGTCATAATTGGACTTGTTAATGACCAAAATGATGTTTTATGGCCAACTCTGCCTTATTAAGATTTTGCAAAATATGGAACGACTTCCACCAATCACTTAGTTGGACAATCTAGAGATGATTGTATTTTCATAAAAAAAATAATAATAATTACAGTCTAGAGGTTATACTCCATAAATTACCTACATTTGTATTCCTACAACAGATGTCAGTGTGGTTTCACGGTGTAAATAAGCTCTTAATGTTTGCCATTGAAATTAGTATTACTGATAATAAAAGACATTTCTATGTTACCTACCGGTATCAAATCATATCAAATCATTTATTATCACAAAACGTTACAAATATTGTAGCTCTACGATATTTGGTACTCTATTGTACTCTATTTGTACTCTAATACCGTTGGTAACAGGTGACAAATGTCATTAAAATAAATTTAACTAACTTAAATTAAAGCAGTGTAACAGTAAAACCAAATCAAAGATAAATTAAAATGGAAAAAATACAAAACAGCAGTCTATCCTATGTCTCATTTCATGTGGGAGGGTATAGGAATTCATTTACCCTACAAAAATCTAATTTTTCATCTAAATGTTGTGTATGACATTTCATAGTTTGAAGATAAAACGTGCTCCCCCACATTTTTTTAATAAATTTTCCAGTTGAGGTAAAAAAGAATGGACATACCCATAAGGGCGACTCCGAAGCCCATATTTTTTACTCCCATCCTATAGGAGCATGTAGGTACAACAATTTCATTGACAGTTGTGTCGGACCGCTGGAACCTCCATGAACTCTTCTGTAAAACATTAAATTAACCAAGCATGAAAACACCTTCAAATACATTTCAAGACTAAACACTCACAACCAAACTTTCATATTTTGCAATTCTAAAGGCGGTTGTAACTGTCTATTTTATCTGAAGAAGGCTTCTCCTATAAGCCAAAATATCACCAAATGTTTTTTGTCTTTTTTGTGCCGTCAACTCATCCAACTTATTTCCGGGCGAATCAGCAATGTCCCTATTTTTTTCTCTCAGAATTAGTAAAAAGGGATACACTAAAACCCTATAAACACCCAGCATCCAAATCAAAAACAATAAAGAAGTTGATATTACAGCTGACTCAAAGCTGAACTGCCTTACTGTGCCAGGAAACATGCTGAGGATCCAATCCAGAAGATACTGGTTATGTGATATACGCCACTATGAGTGTTTTTGATTGAGTTGAGACAAGTTCAGTTCTGTCTTGAAGCTGTACTATTATGTATGGTATCAGACAAATATAGGGGACAAGTAACTTATAAATTGCAATCCTTGCCAAACTTGGCATTAGATCAGGCATGAAGATAGCTAAATAGAAATCTTTGAGAAGATGAGAATCATTGCAGAAATATTGGGTGTCCATAAAGTCTTGCCCTGATTTCATAGCTTTGCTGTCCAGACACCATTATAGCCACAAGCATCTTACATTAGTTTTTTCAAGGGAATTTAATCTAGTTTTTTCTCATTAATTTGTTACGCCTACACTTAGCTGAATGACATTAATGCAGTTTATTTATAATGGATTACAAAAACAAATCTTGGTGGCCTGACTAAATAGCTTAGGTACCTTATTCACCACGCTTGACCTCTCTGAATTTTGTTATGTCCACTGATTTGTCGAAGATTTGGTTTATTCTTCCCCACCGCCTAATTTAGAAACTCTAAAAGACGAAATAATAAATACAGTGACGTCCGTTACTCAGGAAATGTGTGATCTGAAATGGAAAAATGGTTGTTTATAGAAAATTAACTAAAAAGTCGCCTAAAAGATTTACAGGCTACACAAGGCGCACACATTGAAGTGTATTGAGTTTGTGCCTAGCTGTAAAAAACTTAAGAAATGACTTGTTAAAACTGAAAATAAAACTTTATCTTACCACCTATTAGTTTCACACTATTCGGTTTCTTTGTCAGGGCAAGACTTTATGGACACCCGGTATATCAATTTCTGTGAATTACTTTCAGAGGTAATTTTTCTTAACGTCACTGGAATGCCGACTGGTTTCTAGACTCAGTTGAAACTGAGTGTTATTGAGTGTAGAAACCAGTTGGCATTCCAGCGACGTGAAGGATTGCAGAAGATATATAGCTATTTGTGTATGAAGAGCGTAAAGTACGTCATTGCCACTCAAAAATTGTGAAGGATTGCAGAAGATATATAGCTATTTGTGTATGAAGAGCGAAAAGTATGTCATTGCCACTCAAAAATTGTAGGTGGCCGCACGAAGCGTCAGCTGAGAGCAGCCAAACTTTTTGAGAGTGGCAATGACTATTTGCACTTTTAATACACACATGATTTTTCCTACCAACATTGAACATTGCAACAGATTGAATGTGTATTGAATACAAAATGTCATTTAGATCATGGTGTAACTATCTTAGGTGTGCTACTGCGCATCCACGGCCGGGCGGGGCGGGGCAATGCTATGTCACCTTGGGATGAGGCACTATATCCCAATATAGCGCGGCGTCAATAAAACGATGATTTGAACTACTTAAGGTCAACCTAAAATTTTGAAATTTTTCACGATTGTAGCCAATGAATGGAGATAGCGAATGAATAAAAATAAAATGATATTATTAACACGGGTGATCTGGAAAAAAATTTTAATTGGTATTCATTGTAACCAAACATTAAATTGTTGGTAGGCTATAAAATTACGAATTATTTGGTCAGGAATGTTTGACCTGCGGGAAAGTTTTATATGGAGAGCCAAACTTAACATGATCAACAGCTATAGCTCGCTAAAAGCAATACAGTAGACTCCCTCTTAACCGGCCACCTTTTAACCGGTCTCCGCTTTAACCGGCCTACCCTGACTCAAAATAACATCTTTTTTACCGGCCATTTCTTATCTCAACATCACTTTAACCGGCCGCCTTTCGCCGGAAACGTAGTTTTCTTATCTAATGTCTCATTCAATACAGCTTTATTTCATATTGACGTTCTCAAACCAATTAAACTGTAACGTCCTGGACGGAAGTGACTGACATCGGAAGTTAATGCGTTTGGACCTACTATCCAGTAGACCACAATAAATAAACAAATTATTTATTATTAGTGTAGGTTTGTTGTGGATTTCATGGGTGGTGGATGTTAGCTATAAATCATATACAGTAATGTATTAAGGTTTTTTTTCAAGTAATAATAATATTTAGGCCATATAAAATTGTGGGTTGGCGTTCTCAAACGAACATCGGTTTAACCGGCCAATTCATTATCCGGCTGCGGCCTGGTCCCGAGGTGGCCGGTTAAGAGGGAGTCTACTGTATTTCCATTCTTAGACGGAATTATATCAGACGAAAAGGTGCGCGCGCAGGAAGCGGATACGGCCATGATCTACAAACGTTTATAGAAGTTTATAGAAGTTTATAAAAGTTTATGATTTACATTTAAAGGTACAAATTAAATATTTTAAGGGACTATAATTGTGTAATCTATTAATTTATTGAAAGTGAAGCGTAATACAATTTCAACGTTTGTACAAGATAGCGATCGAGCCAAATAGTACAACATTTTTACGCAAATAAGTTAAATGACTAAAAAGTTATTATTTTGTATAGGATCATGAACTTAACTATAGATAAATACATAACATAATTATATAATCAGTTAAAATACCCCCGTCGCAGCAGACCTGCGTACTCAGCGAATTTCCAATGGAATTTTGGTATATTTTCTATTTCCTCATAAAATCTATGGGGATGAGAGTATGTAGGTTTGCCGCCATATGGGTTTTGTTGGTAAATGTAAGTTAAACCCTACCTAGTGATAATACATACCAAATTTTATACGGCTATGGTGTTCTTTTGATTTTCCCTATAAACCATATGGGGGGGGAGTACGTAGGTTTGCCGCCATATGGGTTTTCTAAGCAAATATAAGTTAAACGCTTCCTAATGAATGTACATATCAAATTTTATCAAGATATGTCAATAAATAAGCAAGGTAGGAGGTTTAGTTGATTTCCCATAAGAATAACATGGAAAACATATTTTTTGGATTTTCGCCATAACCATATAAGCTAGGTAAAAAATTCAAAATACTAGATTGTTTGTTTTTTTAAGCTCTTTTAAATGGTTTAAGTTAAAATTGTTGGATTTTCGAATTAAAAGTAAAAAAAGCCAAAAACCCATTTTTAACCCTTTTTTGAAACCCCGTAAAACCCCGTTCCCATGGTCCGATCATTCTGGTTCGCGAACTCAACCTAGTAGACGCTAGCTTACACCCCTGTACCAAATTTCATCAAAATCGGAGGTTCCGTTCAAAAGTTATCGTGTTCACGGACAAATAGATATATCTATATATATATATACATATATATCAATTTGAACGAACAGTGTTTTTGGCTTCTAGGGACCTCAAAACGAAAAAGTATTATGGTCCCGGGCTTAGGTCTTACCGTGACTACTACCGTAATAGCGTATTCCCTATAGGGAAATTCGCTAAAAGATATACATGTAACTTAACCTGTTTAAGTATAGAATGTAATATTTAAAACATGAACTTTTAACTAGGTTCACTTACAGAATAATCTACTATTTTTTACTATAATAAGTTTACAATCGTTTAAAGTATATTAAAAAATTTTAGTAAGTTAAAACACTACAATATTATGTCAATTAATTCAAAGAGTCATAAACCCTTTTTTATCCCTCAATTTCCAAAACTTTTTTAATTTTTTTTTTTTTTTTTTTTTTTTTTTTTTATAAGCTTCCTTGTTTTTCCCTTCCGTAAACGGCACAATGTGGCATTTTTATATGTCACCGGTAAGGAGAATCTCACATTGCGACCGCACCGCTAAAAAGCTACTCACTGACTGCAGGCGGCTTCCGCTCAACTTCAAAGAAAAACAACGCTGCCGCGGTGTATGAGAGCGTCGTGGCGTATGGATAGGTGGCAGAAGATCATAACGAATGTTACAATCCTTTATATTGCCACATTAGTAATGAAACCACTCAAAATAAGCCAAAAAGACACACAAAAATATTTGAATCCCCTTTTTGAATAATTTTTAATATAATGACAATATAACTTGATTTTGTACAAGTTTTACAGTTGTGAAAACAGTAGGGGTGGGCGAGTAGTGGTTTTACGATTCGAGTCGAGTCGTAGTGTGGAAAAGTTTAAAATGAGTTTTTAAAAATAATATTAAATAATAAAAGTAAAAGTATTATTAAATTCATCTTTATGCATGAGAACACTGAAAGATAACATCAATTTAGGGTACGACAATAAGAACTACTTAGATAAAAGTTGATAAAAAAGTAAGTATATTTATTTACAGTTTTCCTCTTACAATGTGTAGTACAAATCAATTCTGAGAATTAGGCCTAAGTAAAAAATTTCATCAACAACAAAATTAGGGATGGACGGGAATGGATTTTTAGTTCGGGACGGGAATTTTAATTTCCCGTCCAATTTCGAGACGGGATTGCTCTCCTCGACGCTATCAGGAAATATTTGTTTTGACTTTTATCTGAGTTTCGTATAAAGAAAAATGAATGTTAAATATCATCTGGTTCTGTTTCCAAACTGTTCCGACACTTGTTTTTGTATAAGTTACAATGAACCTCCTTTAGTTGAAAAGATTTTAAATATCTAATTTTTATATTTGCAGTATACAATAAGATAAGGATACAGTACAAATTTTCTTGTAACCAAACAAAATTAAAATCAAATCACTAAACAATATACATATAAAAATGTCCATTAAAATGTTATAAAAGTTTTGTTGAATGAAATATTAAACGTTTTGTACAAAGAATTAACAGAAAAATTATGTAAATCAAAATATAGATTAAAACAAATGGAAAAATTGTAAAGAAAACAAAACTGTATTACATAAATAGGCCTAAGGCCTGCTCAGTTAAAAAATAACAATACCCCCGTCGCAGCAGACCTGCGTACTCAGCGAATTTCCAATGGAATTTTGGTATATTTTCTATTACCACATAAAATCCATAAGGGATTTTTTTTAATTATTCTACAAATTTAGGGCAACCCCTAAGGGGGCATGGGGGCAGAGCCCCCATCGAGCCGTAGGCGAGTTTTGGTATATTTTCTATTACCACATAAAATCCATGGGGATGAGAGTATGTAGGTTTGCCGCCATATGGGTTTTGTTGGTAAATATAAGTTAAACCCTACCTAGTGATTGTACATACCAAATTTTATAAGGCTATGGTGTTCTTTTTATTTTCCCCATAAACCCTATAGGGGTGAGTACGTAGGTTTGCCGCCAAATGGGTTTTCTAAGCAAATATAAGTTAAACGCTTCCTAATGAATGTACATACCAAATTTTATCAAGATATGTCAATAAATAAGCAAGTTAGAAGGTTTTGTTGATTTCCCATAAGAATAACATGAAAAACATACTTTTTGGATTTTCTCCATAACCCTTTAAGCTGGGTAAAAAATTCAAAATACTAGATTGTTTGTTTTTTTAAGCTCTTTTAAATGGTTTAAGTTAAAATTGTTGAATTTTCTAAATAAAAGTAAAAAAAGCCAAAAACCCATTTTTAACCCTTTTGAAACCCCATAAAACCCTGTTCCCATGGTCCGATCATTCTGGTTCGCGAACTCAACCTAGTAGACGCTGGCTTACATCCCTGTACCAAATTTCATCAAAATCGGAGGTTCCTTTCAAAAGTTATCGTGTTCACGGACACATAGATATAATATACATATATATCAATTTGAACGAACGGTGTTTTTGGCTTCTAGGGACCTCAAAACGAAAAAGTATCATGGTCCCGGGCTTAGGTCTTACCGTGACTACTACCATAATAGCGTATTCCCTATAGGGAAATTCGCTAAAAAAACAAGAAATTGAAATTATAATAAATAATAACACTAGAAGTGGTTCAACAAACCAACGCCATTTATAACCCCAAGAAATGTTCTTTTTTTACTTATTGATTTAACTGAGACAGGTTCTTACTTAGAGATTATCATAAAAATTGAACTTTGAAAATATCCAATATTAGACCTAATTGTTTTTATTTCTATGTATTCATTTAGCTATTTTTTGCTATATTAAAAAAGGAGTGTATGATGAAAAAAACAATGAAGGTTTTAAGTTATGAACCTCAAAATCTAATAAATGTATTTGTAATGTTTAATAAAAAAAATATATATTTAATGGGATTTGAAGTTTTTCATTTAAAAATTATATTAAATTATAATAAGATAGCCTACTTTTAACATTATAAAACAGTAATTCAATTAAAAATTGATTTTTTTAACAACACTTTGCCACTTTCCTTTTGGAAAGTCACACAACTTTGGTTGACGTTTTGTTTACTTTGTAAGAATTAGGCGAATTAAACGAGCCATCCCTTAGTTTTCTACGACAATTGGTTCAGAAAGTAGCATTTGGTACTAGGAGCCAAAAACACCTAACTTTTGGACTGGGACGGTGGCGACGTCCTGTAATCCAGCTACTTGGAGGTCACGAATTGTGGATAGTTATGAGCGATGGCTTGTGGATGCGATATTCCCTGGTGGGGATTAACGTCCGCACTAGTGAATCCTAGTTCATCCATAAGTACCATCCTCATAATTAGACCAATTCGTATATGGGAGGTTGAAATTGTGGTTCGGATTCCACGTTAAACTGTAGGTCCCTAGATACCATTGGCTGTTGGGCTATGAATTAACAGTCCTGTCTAAGGAGAATGTCGGCCTTAGTCAGTAACAAGACTACAAGATCGCGCCACAATCATCCTACACTCATCCCTCATTCATACTTGGCTTTAAACTACATATTGATTTAGGTCGCCATTTCAATAAAGGTATTAACGGTACACCCCTCTTGAATAAATTACTGCCGGGCGTCGATAGATAAGCTGAACAATAGATCGTCTCGGGGGCCGGCCGTGTTTTTGTGCTCGTTAGCGAGATCGCCGGCCGCCAGACGTAAACAACTATTGTCACAGCTGCGGGCGCGCGCCACCGGGAGTGACGACGACGACTACTCGACTCGATTCTCGAGTATTTGCAACTACTCGACTCGAGTTCGAGTAGGACTTATTACCCGAGCCACTACTCGAAACTCGAGTACTCGCCCACCCCTAGAAAACAGTCTAAAATTAACATGAATTTAAAAAGTTATGCAACCGAAATAGCAGTACTGTACAATATACGTTACGGCACTTTTGAAATGAAATGAAATGAAATGAAATGAAAATTCTTTATTTCAACAGGCAAAGTTAGGGCCACATGGCCCTTTCTTACACTTAACCTGATTACAAAAACATGCTTAATTTAAATATATCGAACTAAATAATAATTAAAACAAAATACATCTTTATCAATTTCTTACAAGAAAAAAAATTAAAATGCTACAAAAACAAATTAAAAAACAACAAAAGGTTTAAGACACTCATTCACTCTAACACACATCCGACAGTGACCCCGCAATGACAACACCCCCTAGGACGCACCGACCAAGACCATCCGCTCAAAGAAAAGTTTCTTTAGTGCTGCCACAAACCGGGGACGGCTATCGATGGACTTTATGGATTGGGGCAAATCATTCCAAAGGCGGCAAGCAGTAACAACGAAAGCTCTGTCATACACGGCAGTCCTATGGTGAGGCATTCGCAAGGTGAATGAAGCAGACCGCGAGGATCTAAGACTACTTTGTGAGACAAATTTGAAATCATTTTCAAAATATTTGGGAATTGAAGTTTTCAAGATTGAAAAGACTAATGAAAGAATTTTGATTGCTCTCAATTCATTTAATTTCAAGAGTTTTGAATCAATAAAAAAAGGTGTGATATGCTCGTAGTGTCTCAGATCATAGACATATCTCAGGCAATAGTTCTGAGACCGCTGGAGCATATCAGAGAAATTCACAGTCAAGTCATTGATCACAGAGTTGCAGTAAGTAAAGTGAGGGAACACAAGTGATTTGACTAAGTGCAATTTCATATGTAACGGTAAAAAATTTTGTAATTTCTTGAGGGAGTGGATTGAAGCGAAAACCTTTCTACGAATATCCACAACTGCATCACCCCAAGTAAGAGTAGAGTTAATAGTCAGTCCTCAGTTTTTCACTTTGTCATAGTAGGGAAGAACGTTTCCGTTTACCGTTATTGGATTTACAGCATCAAAGTTAATGGAAGTTCGTAAACGTGAGTGACAGGTAATAATCGGTTGAGTCTTGTTGTGATTAAGTCGGAGTCCATGCTTCTCAGTCCAAGTGATTATTCTCTTTATATCTTCATTGACTTTAGACACACATTCATTTATTTTACTTACTGAGAAATGTGCGAAGATTTGAAGGTCGTCAGCGTACATGTGGTATTTACAATGTTTAAGAGTCGAGTTAACGTCATTTACGTAAAGTACAAAAAGCAGAGGTCCAAGGATTGACCCTTGAGGCACACCGCAAGTAACTGTTTCCCAGTCAGACATATTGTCATCAACCATAACACACTGCCTCCTGTCTGACAAATAAGATCTCAGCCATTTAAGAACATTCTGTGAAAACCCTATAGCCCTTAACTTTTCTAATAGGATGTTGTGATTAACACAATCAAAAGCTTTTGAGAAATCAAACAAGGTTAGAATCGTACCCTGTCGACGTTCCATTGCAAGTCTTATGTCTTCTGTAACACGAAGAAGTGCTGATTCAGTGCTGTGCGCTGCACGAAAACCAGATTGATAGTCAGAAAGAATATTATTTTCAGTAATGAAGTCAGTAATTTGACAGTGTACGATTCTTTCTAGGCCTTTAGATAAAGCGGGCAAAATACTGATCGGCCTGAAATCCTGGCAAGAAGCAGGAGCTGAGATCTTGTTTAAAGGGCGAATAAAGGCAGACTTCCACGAAATGGGAAAATAACATTCTCTCAAAGATACATTAAAAATGTATGTAATGGTAGGAAGAATGGCAAAGAGAATTTCTTTAATCAAGCGTGTCGATATTCCATCAAATCCTATAGCATTGCTACGGATTCGACGAATAGCCTTTAAAACATCAGATTGTATGACAGGCTTGAAACAGAACTCAGGATAATCAGATTGTTGGGTTGGGGAGTTTACTAATTCGTCAAGAAAATGCTTTACCTTTTGTTGGTCAATGTTTTGACTAAAGGAAGAAAAGAAACTATTTAATTCATTCAGAGGAATATTTACTGGTTGCGGATCCGATTGCTTCCCAAGCCCAATACTTTTCACATTGCGCCACAAAACTCTACTTGATTGGTTTTTATTTTCAAAAAGTTTATGAATATACCTTAATTTTGAGTTGCGAAGAAGTTGCTTTACTCTGTTTCTCAAATAACGATACTGTTCCATTACATTCTCATCACGAGAACGTTTAGCTCTTCTATAAAGACAATCACGTTGAGCCATTAAACTGCGAATTTCAGGTGTCATCCATGGCACTGGCTGTCTTTTCGTTAAGGGTTTCTTTACAATAGGTGCATGTTTATCAAAAATTTTTAAAATTGCAGCATTGAGTTCATTGACCATTTCATCTAAAGAATTTAGATTTTCAATAAAGTGCCATGGCGTTTGTTGGACATCACGCATAAAATCTACGTGATTCATATTTTTAAAGTCTCTGTATTTGGTGAATTTATTCTTGGGCTTAGGAGTTTTGATTGAATACACACAATAGATGAGGTCATGCTTAGATATTGCAGGAACTGGAAGCTGCCCATGATGAATAATGAGTTGGGGATCTGATACTACAATTAAGTCAAGGAGAGTGTCAGACTCGGCAGTGTGATGTGTAGATTGAAGTGGAAGTATAGTCAAATTGCATGAGTCAAACATTGAAGTCAAATGTCTATATTCATAGTTTTGTAAAGTTGAAAGTAAGTCCGTATTGAAGTCACCCATGATCAAGACATGACTGTACCTAAACATGCAATTTAAAAGTGCGTTCTCAAAATCTAATAAACTACCTGTTCTTGGAGGTCGATAGCACACTCCCAACAACAGTGCATCCGCCCCAGACAAGTTAACTTCAACAAGTAAGAATTCTGGCTTAGCCGAGTACTCAGAAGAAGAAGAGTGGACAATTTTGAATTTTATACCCTCCCTGACATACACCGCAACGCCTCCACCCTGCGCACTGATCCTATCATTACGTTGCAGAGCACAGCCAGGAAGAGATACTTCATTAGAATGAATACTCGGCTTAAGCCAGGATTCAGAAATGCAAATCAAATCAAAGTTTCTTGAACTAAAGATTTCCCTAACCTCATCAATATGAGCAGGCAATGACTGAGCGTTGATATGCGCCGCCTTCAGTTTTTTTGGATAGGGAGATAAACAGTGAGTAAGGTAATCAGCGGTGGAGAGTATTGGAAGTGTAGAGGGACTGGGGACTGTGGCGGTGGCAGGGGCGGGGGCGGGGGGAGTGATAAGCCGGCCGGCGTGACAGGCACTGTGCCGCGGATTTGCTATCCCGGGTCCACGGGTCGCGGCGCCACAGCCGGCGCATCCCAGGAGCCATTCCCACACGGGAACACTGTCAGATTCACGCACACACACATACATTCATACAAAATTGTAGATTGAGACATATTTACATCCATATCTTAACTAATTTGTACATTTTGTCTGGCTCCAATCAAAGTAAATTATTTTAATACAAGAAAAAATTAACAAAACCGTGTAGTTTTAATTGAAACAATTCAAAATAAATTTACACAAATCCATTTAAATTATATAAGTCATTGCAACAATAAATTGAGAAAAAAACTATTTCAATCCAGTGAAAGAAAGAATAAACAATCTTATTTGAAATAAAAATATTACTTTTAAAACAATGAATAAAAAGAGAATACAAAATACATTTAAATAATTTCAACAGTATATTAAAAGAAAAACAATGATTCTTTTTTTTATCCAGTGAAAGTGAGAAAACTCATTTCATGTAAAAATATTGCTTTTAAAACAATTAAATGTAAAGAAGAATACTGTACTTTAATAAATAGCTTAAAATTGATTTACTAAATTAATTAAATAATTTTTACACTCTTGAAAATTGAGAAATAAGTAATTTAAGTTGATTTTAAACTTTTGAAGAGAATCTACTATATATTTGTCAAATACCACTCACTCACGTATCAGAGTATCTCCAAAACTATAAGGCCTAGAGGGTTAAAACTTGGCATGTACGTTCATCTTTGCTCAAAAACGCTCACTAAGAAACGATTTTGCAAAATTCCGTCAGGGCTCCACCCTACACGACTTGAAACTTTCGTTACAATGTTATTCTTATGGGGGATTTTTAATACAAATCAAAGCAACAACGAATCTCCAAAACTAGCCAGCCTGAAGGATTGAAATTTGGTATAGAAGTTCCTTTCTACCCATTGATGCTCATTAAGAAACGGTTTTACGAAATTCCTGCAGTGCTCCGCCCCACACGATTTCAAAATTTCGTTACAATGTTATTCTTATGGAGCACTTAAAATACGAATCTAGGAAACAACGAATCTCCAAAACTATAGGACCTACAGGGTTGAAATTTGGAATGGAAGTTCCTCTTTGCCTGTAGGTGCTCACTAAGGAATGGTTTTGCGAAATTCCTTCAGGGCTCCGCCCCACACGACTTCAAATATTTGATGTAATTAGCTGTTGAAGATTCAAATCTGAATCAGCTGTTAGTGAAATAATACATTAAAGGATGACATAACCATGTGACAAAATTTTTATCTCTGTAAACAATTTAACTGGTGTAAAAATGTTTATTAGTTAGAGTTTAGGTTAGGTTTAACCTACTTTATCAAATGCCACTTACTCAGTATCGTCGAATCTTTCCAACGGGTTTCGGGGGTTGGAAAATTGGCCATGGACGTTCCTCTGTGTTAAAAAATGCTCACTAAGAAACGGTTTTACAAAATTCTTTCAGGTCTCTACTTCACAGGACTTTAAAATTTCCATTTAATATTATTCTTATGGCCAATATTTTATACAAATCAAAACAACAACGAATCTGAAAAACTATGGACCTACGATGTTAAAATTTGGCATGGGCGTTCTTCTTTGATCATAGATGCTCACTAAGAATAGGTTTTGCTAAATTCCATCAGGGCTCCGCCACATAGGACTTCAAAATTTCTATCTAATGTTATTCATAACTAATTTTTAGTTTGAATAAAAAAAATATAAAAAACACTATAGGATCTATGAAATGAAGATGAAATTTGACGTGGACGTTCTTCTTTGCTCATATGTACGTGCTTACAAAACTGTTTTGCAAAATTCTATCAGGACTCTGCCACACACGATTTCAATTTTGGTCTAATGTTATTCTTATGGCCAATATGAATCTAGGGAACAACGAATATGAAAAGCCAGATGACCTAAGGGGTTGAAATTTGAAATGAAGATACACTTTGCCCATAGGTGCTCACTAAGAATCGCTTTGTAAAGCATCTTTAGGGCTTCGCCCCACGGGACTTAAGAATTACTTTTGGGGCCTACAGGGTTGAATTTTGGCATGGACGTTCCTCTTTGCTCATAGGTGCTCACTGAGAAACGCTTTCACAAAAGTCCCTTCAGGGGTCCACCCACATGTCTTTGAAATTTCAATATAATGTTACAATTACGGCCAATTACAATATGAATTGAAACAAACAACGAATCTATAAACTATAGGGCCTGCGGGGTTGAAATTTGGAATCTCTTTGGTCATAGGTGATCAATAAAAAGTGGTTTACACATTTACTTCAGGGCTCTGCCCCAAAAAACTTCAACATTACTGTAGAGCATACAGGGTTATTTTTTTCATAGACGGTCATCTTTGCTCATAGGTATTCACTAAGATACTAGATACTGGAGGGGAACCAATAAAAATCCTCGAAGGACCTGAGGTAAACTATTAAAAAGAAATTAAGACCTTGAAAAGAGAGATGAGGTGGAGTTATATTTAAAACAATAATAAAGAATGTTATAAACAATGACATGTGAGTTAAAATACAACTATTGAAAAGATATGATAGTGAAAGTAAATTATTTAAAGTAATGGGGTGTGATTTGCTTCATGTATTACTGTACATAAATTGAACAAATACGGTTTGGAAATATAGTTTTTGAAGTCCTTTAAAGCTCCACCTCACTGGTCTTAAAAATTACTCTATGGCCTACTGGGTTAATTTTACATTGATTTTCCTCTTTGGCCATGGGCATTCACTAAGAAACGATTTTGCGAATTTTCTTTAGGGCTCCGCCCCACAGAAACTTTAGGTTACCATAGATCCTACGGGTTAAAATTTGACGAGGAAATTTCTCTTTACTCAAAGGTACCAAGAAACGGATTTGCATACATAGTTTTTGAACTCCTTAAGGGATCCGCCCCTCAGGACTTAGAAACTACTAGAGAGCCTACGGGGTTGAAATTTGACATGGATGTTCCTCTTTGCTCATAGGAAGTCACTTAAAAATTGTTTTGGAAATATAGTTTTTGAAACCCTTTAGGGCTCCACCCCACTAGACTTAAAAATACTCTACAGCCTACGAGGTTGGAAATTGAGATGGACGTTCCTCTTATGGGTATTCACGAGGAAAAGATTTTGCAAATTTCTTTTAGGGCTCCACTCCACAGAACCTTTAAGTTACCATAGATCCTACGCGGTCAAAATTTGACGTGGAAAGTCCTTTAGGGCTTTACCCCACTTGACTTAAAAATTACTCCATGACCTACGGGGTTAATATTTGAAATGAATGTTCCTCTTTGCTCATAGGAAGTCACCAAGAAACGTTTTTGGAATTATAGTTTTTGAAACCCTTTAGGGCTCTGCTCCACTGGACTTAAAAATTACTCAATGGCCAACGGGGTTAATATTTGACATGATCGTTCCTCTTTGCTCATAGGTGCCCCGCTTATACTATTTCAATGTATATTAGTGTTAATGTACATCTTAAGGAAGAACATTTCGTAGATCTTAAAAGAGATTAAAAAACAAATTCTACACGGGCGAAGCCGTGACGGGCAACAGCTAGTATTATTATATATGAACAGACATAAGAAAATCTACATGAGAAATTTATAAATAAATAAAAAATAAATAAAAAGATGCAGATCTAGTAATTTAAATTATAAGGAACAATGCATAATAATAACAAGGAAGTAAAGTTCTTATCTCATGGAATTGGAGTTCCGTGACTAAGCCGGCAGGTCCGCCACGCGCGTAGCCACGCCCCTCTGGCCTCTGGTGTCCATCCACAGTATCCTGCCGTCTTGGGTCCACACGTTCTTGACGCCGTACCGCGACACAGCCTGTCTGTACACCTCTTAGCGCCGGTACGTCAGGTCCTCCCTGATGACTAATCCGGTCCCCTTCAGCTGTTTTTTAGCTTCGAAAACCATCCGCCGTGCTCGGTACGTAGCAAATTGAACAATAATCGGCCGATGTCGCACCCTGCCGTCTAGTCCCGCCTCCCGTTGCTTGCCGACACGGTGTGAACGAGAGATGGTGTCCGGTGGTAGGTCTATTCCCAGTTTGTCACGGCAAATATCGATCATCGGCTTGTCAGTGTTTTCTCCTGTGTCTTCTTTTATACCAAAGATGCGGACGTTATTACGTCGCTGATATTGTTCCAATTCATCAGTCCTTTCCATTAGTTTTTCGTTAGTATCTTTTATTGTTTCCTGCAATTTAGTCACTTCTTCTTGCAGCTTAGATATAACCTGGTTAAAAGTAGTCAACGCAGCCTCCACCGCCGTCTTCACTGCCTTTTCCACCACCGCCTGGACCGCGGCGAGCAGCGCTGGGTCGATGTTGTTTTCATTGTTGGGCGGGGGCATTGTTGTGACAGTAGCGGCCGGACTCGCTGGCGACGACAGCGACGGAGCTGATAAGGAACTCTGGACGTTACGCTCGTCACTACTAGATAGCAGCACTGGTCTGACTCGGGTTCCTGAACGCAGGTTTGGTGGCGAACGAAACATGTAAGTCTTACAGGTTATAATATTAAAATATCACTAATATTACCACTGTAGAACTCTTCCTATCTCACAAAACACTCACTTTAAACTAACTAAGCACTGGATGACGGTTTTATTAAGGAATATATAATGTTTATACTAAAATATTATAAAAAACGTGGAGCCGAAACGTACACGTGTATTACTGTTTCAAGGTCATCCCCTCTCTTCATCTGAGAGGGGTCACACTTTTTTGTGTGACTAATTATTAAATTAATAATTACCGCTATATACTCAAACTCATTAGTCATTAATAATGTACGTTTTATAAAATAATCACTTTATGTAACTTATTATGTAAGATGTAGTTATGTAAAATCTTTATGTAGAAAGAAGAAAGTAGAAAAAATAAATGAAAAGACTTGAAAAACTTATTAGAGTATTAAATAAATTAACAATGGATCTTGGTGAAAAATTCCGGAATTTTGAATTTTTAAATTGTGAAACAGATAAAGAGAGTTTAGGTAAATTTTTCATAAAATGTAGATTCCCATACAATGTAAATTATTGTCAGCAAAATAAAATTTATTATTATTATTATTTACAATGTAATTAATAATTTAACCCATTTAAATATTATAATATAGAGTAAATGAACCAACTAAATATCCCATCTACAAACTTTTGTATTACTGTAGGACCTTCGTGATGGTTAGGCTATATCGTTGGCTGCCGTGTCCGCTTCACGCGCGCGCCATTTCGCCTAATTAAATTTAACCTAGCAATGAAAATATTGCTTTTAGTGGATTAAGGCTGTTAATTTTATTAAATTAGACTTTTCCTCTAAAACTTTCCCACAGGTCGAACAGTCCTGACCAAATAGAACGCAAATTGGTAGCCGACTAACTTTTCCATGTTACGTTTCACAAAGTTTAAAACATTTAATGGTATAAGTAAGTTAATTTTAAAAATAGACTCAAATAGTTTTGCTCATAAGCATGCTATGTTTATGGCTAGCAATACATCCAAATTTTAAAATTTTTTATCAACTCTAACTATTTTAAATCACGGTTTATCCGTGAAGCGGCACACGTTCTATATGAAACGCTCTCATCCCAAGGTGACGTCAGCCCCCACCCCGCCCGCCCCATCGTCACCGATGCGCAGAACGCTCCCAAACTCGTCCGTCTGATGAACACACCTAAGATAGTTACACCATGATTTAGATTACTTTTTATTTGTTTCTGTTGGAACACACTGTTGACAATCAAACATAACCTCAAACTAATAAAGAAGCAATTACTAAACTATAACAATGACTAACAGGTGTACTGTGGCATGGTTTGTAATAACAGCTGACTTTAAATTGCTGTTTAATTTAGCAGGCGGCAAAGAACATTGCTGCTCTAGAGCGGAAAAGAAACAGGAACCAGAAATGAACTGTTTGCGTAGGGTTAACAGTAGGCTTGCCATACGTCCCGGTTTGACCGGGACAGTCCCGGATTTTAGCTGTTGTCCCGGTGTCCCGGCCGGTTTTGCTTTTGTCCCGGTTTTTTGTAAAAGTTGAGAAAACAGTAAATTATTAATAAAAAAAATAGCATTTTTGTTTGTTCAATTTCTTAAAATGAATGTTTTTTTTTATTTTAACAATGAAAAGTACTATTATTAAATTTGCATGACGATTCAATTTGTAGAAGGCAATCGAATTTAAAGTAAAATTAATTACGTCCGAGAGGTGAGGGGGGTAAAGGTTGGCTGGGCAAGTCTAGTGCTCTAAAATAGACATACTATTTAAAAAGGTCTATTCCAGGAATATTTCAGTGACAAAAAAAGGCCATTTATTAATTATGCAAAATTTTTTATAAAAAATGTGTTGGTCCTATGTTTTGAGCATTTTTTAGAATAAAAAGCTAACAAAAATATGCAACTGCTTTAATTTAATTTTTTTATTTAATTAATTAATCATTCGTACAAAATATAAATATTTTAAATTTTCCAGACTAAAATAAAATTTATTGTATGTATGATCAAAAAGTTTATTATAAAATATTTAAAATCCAAGCTTAAATTTTGCATAATTGAGAACACCGTATCGTTCTCCATTTACGCCCTGGGGGGGGGGGGGGGGCAGGTGGTTGGGTTTCATACTAGGTGTCCCGGTTTGGTCCTGTAAAATTATGGCAAGCCTAGTTAACAGGTGTGACAATGTAATTATTTCCATGCAGTAGTAGGAAAGTTATTTAACCTTTTGAATTAAGAAATATACCTTCTATATTGGTTGTTTTCATGCAGTCGCCAAACGACAAACCAGGTCACTTAAATTTTGTCAACGATTGTGAGATTATAAACTTGCAGTTAGAGACAAGAGTTAAGGGATGTGGAAGTGGCTTACCTGGTCTGCCAGAGAGTTGGTGTCCAGACTCTCCACCAGTCTGCGCTCCCCAGTGTCGATGTTCCCGCTGAAGTGAACGGACTTGTGGTCATGAGCCGACAGAATTACGTGGGGTCTCAGTCTCTGTAATACCTGCGGGCAGACTACCAAGTAATAGCAAACACTAGCCACTATTATATATGAGAATAAATCATAAGAAAACACAGTTCTTACTGAATGGGCCGCTAACCTGACCTCAAATGGATAACCGATCCAAACACCAAAACAAAAGGTTTCTTTATATATATATATATATATATATATATATATATATATATATATATATTGTTTTTTAATCTACCAGATAATTTTGGTTTAGATGAGCCCACAGTACGGACGAAGTCAGTTCACGATAATCAAGAGTTTACTTTCAATAATATTTGTTACTCTAATCATTTGCCTTATTAAATATTAGTGATTTACCATAAAGTTTACATAAAAATATCAAAGATCTAAAATTAAATCTGGATCAAAACAATTTGGTTTTCTATTTTGGACCCGAAGAACCACAATAATTAATTACAACACTTTATTATGAAGTTGTAGAATTTTTATGATTAAATGAGGGCTTTTCCTTTAACGCAAATTAATTGAAAGAGGAGTAAAATTCAGCTTCTTCTAAAATTAGTTGTATTCAAATTGAAAATAAAGGCTAACCTCAGCTGCGAAGGCACTTGGCAAGCCGAGCAATGGCATGTGTGAGATTACAACCCGGGTTGTTTTGTCTCCGGGAGCCAATGGGGACACTCGCGGAACTGACCTCTGCATCTTGTCAACCTGCACAACAAAGCAAATCCTCCTCATTAGGCATGACATATACTATAAATTAACAACCAATCACTCTTTTAATTTAAAAAAATATTTCTTACAGTAATGAACTATGTATTATAGTGAAAAATATGTTTGAGCATTAAGACATAATTTCATATTTACACTTAGGATGAGCAAAAAAATTCTATTGTAAGTAATCATGTATTTTTGGCAGATCAGCAAAAATTGCTTAAATTGACAAAGCTGTTCGGATATTCAATTTTTTTTTTAATTTTGTGTAACTGCAATTTGCTTTTGGTGTTTGTTAAATATTTCACAGTTAATTGAAATAACTTTTGGTTATTTTTGTTGGTACTTTATGTTTCTGTCCAGCCCATCAATACTTTTAAAAGCAAATTAGCTGTTCCTAATGTTTGCCCTCCCGTAAAATAAGTTTGTCAAGCATTTCAGGGTCAAAATTATTTTTATGTTCCAACACAAAAAACCCAATTATTTAAAAAAAAATTATTTTTATAATATTTAACTAATTCTCATGATTTCTAGGTAAAAAAATTATACTAAGCAATCTATAACTAGAGGATAGATTTTGTATCAAGTAATTAAAATAATTAGTGATGGCCGTTTCCAGAATTGACTTGATTGACTTTTTTTATTAGCTTACAGACTTCTGAGCCACAAATAAGCTTTTATATTGGAAAGAAGAGGCATGTATGTCATTTTTTCCTCATTAAATGCTTAGATTAACTTTTGTTATATGACTAAGCACCTGTTTTCTATGTCCTTGAGATGCAATGTAAAATGTATATGTGCTAATAAAGAATTTGAATTTGGATTTCTTAATTCCGTTTCCGATTCTAAAATTTGCATCTCGATTCTTGATTCTGCATTCAATACCGATTCCAATGATAGCTTGATGTATTTTGGGGGATCACACGATTAAAAATAATTAATATTTTCAATATACTATCAAAATAAAATAATTATAGGCCTAGGTAAAAACAGAAAAGACAATGGAATTAGTAAGAAAACAATTAAAAAACATTAAAATATTAGGGGTATTAATGATAAAAACTCCAAGAGATCATAAAAACCCGTTTTTCATTTAATCTTAAAGAACAGAAAATAATACTGTAAAAAAAAGGAATTTGAAAAAAAACCAAGTCTATCCATGATGTCACAGCTCACAATACCAAAAATATATTTCCAACCCATATCAAACCAAGAGTCACAATTATTTAGATGGAAAATGCAAAGAAACAAGATAATTACTGTAGGTCCAGTGTTACCAAGTTACAAGATTACCGTATCCAAGTTACAAATAGGATACATTGGCAACCTAAGCGGATGGGATGTAAACAACATGATTCTAATAGTGACATGATTGGCTGTAGAGTTAACTCGGATGCCATAAACAATGCACACTAGTAAAGTCCCACTAGCGCTCCAAGCCACTGTATGCTTGTTAATGGTATGTCTGATGGTTTCGGGGGACTATCTCTCAAATAACTTCTCGACATATTGCGTCATCAACTCACTGAAGTTTTGTGACAATGAAGGTCGGAGTTAATATGTTCTTGATGATAATAATTTTAAAAGGCTATTATCTTGCTCTCTTAACATTATGTACCATTTTGAACATTTCAGGTCAGAATCGGTATCGAATATAAATATCCCATGTATCGAGTGTAAACATGGAAATTAAATGTAACTAATATTAATCTCGATTCAAAATTTATCTCAGTAAATTCACTTCAATCCGCCGAGACCGGCGCCAACCAGACGGCAACTTGATACAAAAAATGTACCGTGATCAGATGTACAACGCTGGGAGGACGGACGGCACGCACATTCTCACGCCATGTAGCAATTCTTAGAATAATCATGCAAGAAATATAAATCGACTCACCGATCAGCAATCAGCGGCAAAGATGGCGGCTTGATGACGAAGTATTCAATCGCCAATAGGGAATAAGGAAGAGGTGGAAATTGAAAGATAATTGGCTGGGAGGCGTGGACAATCGGAAACGGGGATAAAATCAAAAAGTAGTGGGGACAAAATTGGAACTTAGGAGCGGAGGAAATGATCAGTCTTCAAGGAGTAGAGAGGAGAATGTAAACATGGAAATAAAATGTAACTAATATTAATCTCGATTCAAAATTTATCTCAGTAAATTCACTTCAATCCGCCGAGACTGGCGCCAACCAGACGGCAACTTGATACAAAAAATGTACCGTGATCAGGTGTACAACGCTGGGAGGACGGACGGCACGCACATTCTCACGCCATGTAGCAATTCTTAGAATAATCATGCAAGAAATATAAATCGACTCACCGATCAGCAATCAGCGGCAAAGATGGCGGCTAGATGACGAAGTATTCAATCGCCAATAGGGAATAAGGAAGAGGTGGAAATTGAAAGATAATTGGCTGGGAGGCGTGGACAATCGGAAACGGGGATAAAATCAAAAAGTAGTGGGGACAAAATTGGAACTTAGGAGCGGAGGAAATGATCGATTCCTCCAATCGAAGATTCCTCGATATCGTTGGTATTAAGGGTATTGTGGAATCAAGAATCGGTACTGGGCCATCACAAAAAAATAATTGTTTGACATGTCCCTTACGCTGCTAACGTACAGAAATCTTATTGGATTCTTAGTATTCTCATAGAAAAAAATCTTAAAAATTAATCTTGAACTGGCTTAATTCTAGTTATATTTCAACCAGTTATATCTATATCTATCACAAATAATCAACTATAGCAGGAGTAATCTAATTTACCAAGGATTGACTTTAATGTTTTCAACTACAAAAGGATGGCATTCCCTTTATTATTAAGAGTTAAATTAGATTAGTTTCTCAAGGTTGTAACACAGAGCTACCTATGGAACACAGGTTTTTCTTATCTCATTTCAGTCAGCTTTTTTATAATGTGCATTTCATTTTGTGCTTAAATTTTGGATATCATAACATTGTATGTGTTATTCTAGTTTGCTCACCTGAATGACCTGGATGTTGCCCCAACGGTAGATGTCAGGTGGGCCGAAATGTTGTCTGAACCTTAACACTTTCTTGTCAGTGACTAGTTCGTCCTCTCCCCCGATATCATTGTCTCCCGCCACAAACACAGTCTGATTGGAAAGTAACAATTGATTATTGATATTTTAAAATTGTTGATATTACATATGATACTTAAAATATTCTGTGGAAAACAAATTTAGTTCTGAACTTGTGGTTTTTGGGGCAACAGATCATATTTTCCATGTTAACACATATATCAAAATTACAATACAATATACACAAATTGGCTTAGCTCTTTTTTATAAAAGTCCCTTATATGCTGGGCTGAGGCAGGAATGCGGGGAAAAAATAAACAAAAGAAGGGCTATTTTATTCCTTTGATGTTACAAAATCATCAAAACCAGCCTTAATCAAAAGCGGCACATTATTATTATAAAATATTGCTTTTGATTCAGGCCGGTGACGTAATATGTATGATATCTATAAGAGTAACATGCACCAGCTGTTTTTTTTTTATTTATTTTCAGTTGGTAATATCATCTAAATTCTGTAGCTTTTATGTGGTTCGATAGTCATTGCGGCCCTATATAAGATTGTCTGATCGAATAAATAACAGGTATGATAATGTACTTATTTAAGTCGATAATAAACCCTTCATTATGTGAGCACGCTTTTATTATTACTGTAGTTGAATATTTCATTTTTTGAATATTGGTTTCTGTTTTACTTGATTTGTAAAACGCCCGTTAACCTGGCCGTTTAGAAATGCAGCCAGGGTCCGGTCTCGAGCCCGATTAATAAAAATAAAATAAACCTATATTAAATTGGAATACTTTTTCTGGTTAATGAAATTTAGGGCTTATATGTCAAGTGGTTTTTGCATGATGGAATTACAAATTTACAAAAAAACATTCAATCTTTCCCATTTGAAATATAAGTAGGATTTTTTTAACTGTTTTCAAAATGACGGGCATAAATATACTTCCACGGTTTTTTATCAGTATTGAATCCAAACTGATGAAGAATCAACTCCATGGTACTTCTATTAGAGGTATTTTTGACACTGGTATCAGTCCATCTCTACTAGTTAAGCATAAAGATGCAAAATTAGTTTTTGTGAGAAAAAAACAGTTTTAGAAGCATTAATAATGTACCTTATTTGCATCAATTTGGTTCAAGTGAAATACATCTCTAAACCTTAAGAAATATCTTTGGTATTCGTCATCTGTTGCTGTGCTTCCCTCGTCCATCAGGTCTCCAAGAAAAATGATTGCCTCTGGCTGAACATAGCTTTTTGCCAGGGCAAATGACAGCTTCAAATACCTGGACAAAAAAAATCCTCTTTTAAGATGTGGCAGTCACAGCTGAGAGGGCAATGTAATGCCAACCACCCCAAGAGGAAAAACTGCCTTGATTAAATTCTTGTGGAATACACTACATAACCTTTTGGAAACCTGCCCGGTTGGAAACCTATCTTGGTTGTAAGGCAAGTTAACCAATTGGGCCTACGTAGAGATCGGGCTCGCTTAAAAAAAAAAAAAAAAAAAAATTAGCCTACGACCAATGAACAGATCCAAAATACTGCCTGCTCACCACAATACAGCACAAGCCCAAAACTTAAAATTCTAACAACTTAAAAAAATACAAGTATTAAAACCGGACTCTATTAAATAAAAATTCTGAGAGAGTGAAATACACGGTGGCCTAACACACCACCAAACCACCATGGCTCCGGCAACTGGACCTTACTAACCGTTTTCGTTAACCTGGCAAGGCCTCGTCTACAGGTGAATTAAACAACTTTTATACGCTGTTTAAACACTGACTCTCAGGATTCTTAACACTTCAAACTGATGTCAAGCCATAAAAAAACAAACTTTACACATTTAACTTTATTACAAATTCTGAACACTGTACCATTTAAGAGCCCAGTTTATTTTCTTTTTTTTTTTAGGAAAAAGTTTTTAAAATAATAGTAGCTTTAGGTTTACAGTACAGTGGGGTACTGCTAATCCAAACCCCGCTAATTTGAAAATCCGTTTCATCCGAACGCATCCCAACGGGGAAAAGCCGATTTCATCCTTAACTTTTAAAGAGCAAAAATCAAGAAAACATGGCTTTTTCATGCAAAAACAGTAACTTTTCTGTGACACCAAAAGTTTATTTTTCACATTAGATAATAATGCAGTAAAATAAGTTGAATGACTCTAATTTAAAACAAACACAAAATAGCAAGGACTTTGTTTATTGAACATCGTTAATGTTGATCTGATGTCAACTGGTGTATACAGCGTACCTAAACACAAATAAACAAGGGGTTTTTAATATGTATAGTCAACACTAAACAAATAATAGTAATCAGCGCCAACAGTTCATAACACTAAAAAAATTGAACTCCGCAATCCTGGCCTACTCCAATACACTGATAACACAGCGCAAAGTCCAATAACCCAATGACTCGTATTTGGAATAAGGAAAAGAGAGAGATGACAGGTATGGGGTGGGGGTCTATTTTTATAACTCTGTCTTCGAGTCAGTGGTCAACGGACAATGAACTTCCTTCTGGCCGTCTGTGCACCTGTTTTAGCTATTATTAGCTGTGGTGGAACAGTGGCTGGTGGCAAAGCGCCCCCCCCCCCCCCCATTCATATAGTTTAATGTGGGGCAAGGAGGTGGATTACATATCTCATCAAAAATTAGTTTGAGATGAGTTTACACACACATCTGCGTACTAGTATTGCTTCCACTGTTAATTTCCATTTAAGTCATGTGAAAGGAAGTAGGTTTGTCAAGTTCAGAAGACCTCTGTAATCCACCACTTTGTCATCCCGGCGCTTTCCAGCTGATGCTAAGGTATCATAAATATATTTTGGATTAATGAGTTTAATATACCGTTGCAAAATTTAAATAATATTAGTAGGCCTATATTCAATAGCAACAACAGCAATAGCTGCTTATGCCATGCTGGGGTGTTGAATTGCTCCAGATGGACATAAGTACACAGCTGGGAAGGCAGCATAACCAATCTTACTGCCTTTTTAAACAGGCACTAGTCAAATCGGTAACCTATTGGAAAGCTCCTGCAATGACCTCGAAGTACCTCATACCGTTCAATGAACGTCAAAGTTCTGTGGGTTTGTTTTTACATTTCTACTCTCCAACAACTCGTCAGATCCCCAACGGACGACACTCTGGGTTAAAACACTATGCTAGAACAGGGCACTGTTGCCAAAAGCTGTGCGGGAGTGCCTATCCCGCTCTAAAGCTGTACCCGAGCACCGCTCAAGACCGCTTCAGCCTCACTGCAGCACTGATGATAGTTATTACGAGGGCCATTCAGAAAGTAAGGAACGTTTCCGTCTTACGCCGTTAGGCGCGCACGTATCGCCTATATTAGGGTATGAGAGCACTCGGGGCCTCAGTGGCTATCCAGCCGTGACACTAGGAGCATCGTCGCGCTGCTAGTTTTCTTTATTTTTCAATTCAAAATGGCCGCTCCCGTAAAAAATGCCGCCAGTTGCGAAGTGCGATCGGTAACACGGTTTTTGTTGGCAAAAACATTAAAACCGATAAAGATTTATCGAAAAGTGTGCGAGGTGTATGGGAACAATGTCTTGAATTAAAGTTTTGTGCGTAAGTTGTGTATTCAGTTTACAAATGTCCGAACCAGTACTTGATGAGAAGTAGAGTGGACGACCGAGCATTGTGACTGACGAACTGGTCACTAAAGTGGATGAGAAGATCCGTGAAATCCGCTGCTCCTCCATAACGGAGCTTTCGTTATCTTTCCCTCAAGTTTCACGGACTTTGCTGTGTTGAAATTGAAGGAATAAAAATAGATAAATCTCTATCGGTTTAAATTTTTTTGCCAACAAAAACCGTGTTATCGATCGCACTTCGCAACTGACGGCATTTTTTACGGGAGCGGCCATTTTGAATTTAAAAATAAAGAAAACTAGCAGCGCGACGATGCTCCTAGTGTCACGGCTGGATAGCCACTGAGGCCCCCAGTGCTCTCATATCCTAATATAGGTGATACGCGTGCGCTTAGCGGCGTAAGGCGGAAACGTTCTTTACTTTCTGAATAGCAATCGTAAAAGACTATCTCCACAAAATGTTATAGCGTATCTTCTATTTCTACAACAATTTTTTTCAAAAGTAAATTTCTTTTCTTAAAAGTAGAGATGATTGATAATATTCATTACATAACTAGCTTTACTGTAACTGTACTATTATAAAGCCAATTTTACTTTAAGATCTTGGAAGAGAGTTATTAACAGTTATTGTTTTGCTGATTTCATAACTTAATATTTGTTTATATAGGCCTAATGCCTTTTTCGTAATAATGGAAAATGTCTCAGAAAAAATGTTTAAGTATTTTGTCTGTTTTAAACATTATAATTTACATAAAAGTTCTAGACACTTATCTAAAAATTCTATTCTCATTTCAATATGGCTTACCTGTCATTATCCCACCTTGCAAACCAAGGTTCTGATTTCTCACCCAAAATCTGTGGATCTGCCACTAACAAAAAAGAGTGTAAATTTTTAATGTCCCCACATTTTATCTCTGGCCATGTCAGGGACTTTATCAAATATATGAAGAACTCATTGAAGATAATCAATCCACTTAATATCAATAGTATTAGATGGAAAACATTCCTACGATGAGAGAAAAAATGAGCCTTCTTAACTAGACAACTGTACGAGCATGGTTTTATCATTGAAGGATCATTCAGCAACCTGAAAAAAATTAATGTCCAACTTATCACATTTCAAAATAACCAAAATCCAACAAAAAACAGCAAACTAAAATTCTTTCAATAAGAAAAAAACTCACCAATGGTGTTTCGCAAGGATCAGACCTTTTCCTGGTTTACATTAACAATATAACAGACTCTGTTCAGGAGTTTGTAATAGGATCAGACTAAGCAGTATTAGAGAAAGAGTCAAGTGAAAAAGCAAACAATTTGCCGATTTCTTTTCTTCAAACATATTGAAATTAAAAATTTCAGAAAACAGGATACATGTGTATCCGAACTGCACAGAAACAAAATTAAAATACCCCCTGTCGCAGCAGACCTGCACACTCAGCGAATTTCCAAATTAGTAATATTGATTTTGAGGGCCATTCCACCGTTACGTACGGGACATTTGTACTATGATTTCTTACCTTTGCAATTGTTCAAATCCTATTTGGCTGAACTGAATTTTGATGATTATTATACTATGTCACAAACAGACTATCATCTAAATTTTGACACTTAGAAATTAATAATATGTTTACTTTAGTGGATGTAATAATAAAAAATATCTTTGTTGCATACGGGACATGTCAAGTCTACCATTACTTTTGATTTCGAGTGAAAAACCCTAAACTCAGCTCAGTTATTGAACATGTATTGTTCTAGTATTTTTTACCAATATATACTGTTATACCCTTTACCAAAACAATAATTTTAACTCTTAATTTGATAAAATGTATTAGTAGGGAATTTTTTTATGGCTGTTACGTACGGGACAGGCGTTGTTACGTACGGGACTTTTGCAAATAATAGAATGCATAATAGTATGTATTATTTTTAAAGAATACTTTATTAATACATTTATACAATGAAGTTTACTTAAATTATTATATTTTTAACCTAATTGGGTGCAGTAATGAAATACAACCATATTTTATGTAGGAATATCAAACTTTAGGAATTTAATTAACATGAAAATAACATTCCTTAGTGATCCTTAGCTAGACAAGAAGAACCTTTTAAAATATGCAGTAAGTAGCTCAACTAAGATATTTATACAAAAGGTAAGAACAGGAATTAAAACCATACCTGCAAAACAACATTACAACCAAACATGAAAACTCACATTTTGAAGGAAATTGGCTTTTACAAATCATCAAAAAGAAAAATACCTCTAGATTGTTTAAGTTGGCAAGATTGTTTTAACAATATCATTTTGGTAAAAACTAATGCAGTCAAATCACCACTTGAAGTGTTTGGGTTAATTTGTTAGCATTGAATGAAACTTCAAATACATTTTCACTTATAACCTTTAGGATTTTTCCAGGGTAAAGTGGTCCTTCATAATTAACAACGTAGAAGAAATAAATTCCATGCTAGTTTATTTTGCTCAAATACTCATCTCTGGAGACAAAGCATTTAATCGGGCAAAAATAGATCTATCCATGTATAAAATTTGATGAAATGATGTGATACCAGGTAAAGGAGCTACATTTTCCCAAGGTTTTTTTTGAATCAGTTGTATGTGAAAATATGATCTTCTCCAAAATATTAATAAGGCTAATCTGTATATTAATAGTCAATTATGTTTCTTTTTGTCCTATTTTCCCAGCTTGTGGGAATCGTAGGAGTAATCTGGATATACCGTTAGAAAGGTGTCCTGTAGATGAGCAGAATTTCATCATAATTCACATCGTCCCCTGGGGCTACACCATACAGGCTTTCAAAGTTTCATTGTTAATCTTATGGAAGAAGGGCAATTGCTTGAACCATCAGACAGCTGTTAGTGTTGTAATAATAAATGCTAACAAAAAAAAGAGAGCAGTTGTTTCAGTTATAAAATATTTTAAACTGCTTGGGTTCAGAGTTCAGTTCAACTGATTTTTTGTCGAATATCGATCAGGCAGTGATCTGTAGTATATATCTTAAAATCTCATACCTACATTATCAGAAATACATTGTTCAGCAAAAATAAAAAATCAATGATGACTTAAAACTTCGTAATCAAAATACAAAAGACTAGTTTAAGTTTTTACTTCATCCAAACATCAGAAACTTTGACCGCCAATGTAACAGAATATACACCAAAGTAAATATGATTAAGAGGTACTTAAATGTTTAATAGAATAAAATTGCAGCGTAAAGCACTGTACCTTGATCCATTTACAAAAAATTATATATATATATATATATATATATATATATATATTTATATATATCCTTAAAGTCCTGAAAATATCATTGTAATCATACATTTACTTTTGTGTCCCCTAACGTTACGTACGGGACAATTTTAAAATTTCAATTACATTTTGGAATGAGGCAACAAAATTTTTTTAACTACATACAGAGTTAGATATAGGCACCTCATGTTTAGATTATAAATCATTTATTGATGTTGATTATGTGGTTTGAAAAAATTAAACTCAATCATGTTTCATGTTACGTACGGGACGAACAATTTTAACAATCAAAATTCATGTGTTATAATAACTTGTACTTACATAATTACATGTATATATTGTCAAAGGAATAAAGAACTATTATTACATAAAACTGCTGAATGTCTGCAAATATGAAGTCAACTATTATGACTATTAAATAAAACTCATTCCAACTTTTTAATTCAGGTGTACAGTAGAAAAATGCAGCCTTGAACTTAAAGTTTTTACTATAAGTAGAAATCAACTGATAATGTGACTCGTTTGATTGAAGTTATTGCGAAATAGAAGAGTAAAAAAAATCCAATGCAATTTGTTTAGCCTTTTAGATGTTTATGGAACAGAAATTACCATGGACAGTTTACCATGAAATTATTAATTTAAATTTTTAAGTGATAGTTCCCTGTTTTGGTGGAATGGCCCTTGACCAGATTTAAATCTGTAAACAAAATTTCATCATGTGCTCATAAATAGGGAAATAAGTTACGACAAGATCGACTGTTTTGGTGACAGTTTAGAAAAAATAACTATCCAGAATATGTAGATGTGAACAGATGAAATTGTCGCAGGTCGGCCTTTCCAGCTCTTAGAAAACCAGCTCCTATTGTATTAGTTATATAGGCCTATATTTGTTTATTTTGCATTTGTATACTGTGATATTGCATATGTGTTATGTTATAGTATGAAAGGACCTGTAGTTATAGCATTTTTTTATTAATGTAACAAACTGTAACTTTTAACGTGATTCTATTGCACATTGTGTCTAATGATCAATAAGTAATCTATCTATAAGTAAGTAGGAAATAATGATCTATCTATATATCTATCTATCTAAGAAGCATGATCATCATTTACATGTTATGAAACGTTTACAAAATAATCATTGAGGTTCCACACACTTCTGTTAAAGAAGATTCTATAGTGGTACCAATTCAGGACACTATTGTTACAATCATTGGTTTCTTTAGGCTTAATACTATTTAATACTTCAATAGAGTATTTTGAGTTTAATATCTAGGCCTACGGTTATGTGCGCATTTGATCTTTGTTGTATTTTGTATTACCTATCTACAAAATATCTTTTACAAATAGGCTTATGACACTTATCCGATGAAAGGTGAGATAAAATAAATTATACCACCCGCCACTAGAGATGTCTATTGAGCTGCACCCGAATGAAAATAAGTGTTGGGTTGTCACATAGAATGCTTTATTTTGGTGTATTTACATGCAATATTTACACTTTGAAATTGGGTAGGCCCTTGACTTAGTGGGGTGGGGTAAGACCAGGGATTTTTTCCCAGAATCAGGTAATACTAACCCTCATCAAGAAAAATTTCCCACCAACATTTCCCTGACCGAAAATTGAATTATTTAAAATAGGCGATTAGTGCAACTAGGCCTAGGCATAAGTACAGCAACATCGCTTGAAACTTATTCATTGACAGAAAATCACGTAGCCACTTAGCCCCGACCTCAACGAACAACTCTTGTGACAGCTGGTGTAGGCTATAGGCCTACTTAAAACGCTTATTGGCACTTTTTATGAAAGAGCCATGATCCAATGTATTGTGCTATCGGGCGAAACTTCGTTATCCGTCTCCACCGTTATTATCGATGTGGAAATTTCGATATTGCGATTGAAACTGAGCGATGAAAACAATCGAATTAACAACGATACTGAGAAAAGATATGTATCATAATAATAATCTAACCTAACAGTGTAACCGACAACCGTAAACCTCCGTCACTTTAATTGACAGCGATGTTTATAACAACTAAATCAATGGTGTTTGGAAACATTTAAAATGCATATATTCCCTCAATACAATAGCAAAAAAAACCTTTCTGATTTGTATTTGGCAGCATTAGTGTGACGCCATTTTAGATCTGCTTAAGTCTGCGTCTTCTCACAGTTTGAATTTAGAGATACAGCTACACAACAAACTTGGTTAGTTTATTTTGTGTTGTTCTTTATTACAGGTTACATTTTTTAGCTACAATTTTTACTTTTTCTTTTGTTGTTAGGCCTATTTACAGTTACTTATTGGAATATATATACGGTATTTGTTTTATTACCGTATTATTTTAAAAGGTTTATTTCATTGTATTAAACGAGAAACTAAATCAGGTAATAAAATCGTATTCGTACCGTGTAATCGTATCATCGATATAATAGCAATATTATCGCAATATCGAAATTTCCACATCGATAATAACGGTGGAGACGGATAACGAAGTTTCGCCGTGCTATCGTATCGGATGATACAATGATACAATGATTTTATTGGGTCAATCAACAATACAAATTGTTACAGGCTAGGTTAGCATAGTATACACAAATACAGGAAAAAACTAAGCAAATCAATGTCTTAACATAAAATAAGAAAGGCTTATTTTATATTTATACATCAGATGGACGGCAAAGCTCCAAAATATTAGATCTTGGTATTTTTCATGCAAAAGCACTTATCCCGTTCAAGTAGGCTATAGTACCAGAGTACAAAGTTAAGGCATGAGTTAAGCTAAAATAAGTGTTACCTACTATAAGTTATTTAATGCATTGTACAGAAATATAATTTGTAACAAACTTATTTTATTTAAAATTTGCAATATTGCGTAATTTGGACCAACAATGAGTGAGAATACATCCAAATACAAAAATAAGAAGTTAACCATTTACCATTTACCAGGTCCTCTTCACCACGATCTTCTGACCGGGGAATCGTCAATTTCTTCAGGTGTAGCATTCGTGAGCATTTTGTTTTAGGGCCTAACTAAGCTATCATGTTCAAGATAAAATTCGTTTAGGTTATAGTAAGATTTTTGAATGAGGTATTGTTTTACCAATATAACCTATAACCTACAAAAAGAAAATTTTTTTATAAATTTGAACTCACCACAAGACTAATATAAGTTACATGTTAATTTGAACTCACCATAGGCTAAGTCTAATAAGAATATTGTAAATAATTCATTAGTTTTATCAATTTATAAAGGAATACAAATTCCATGAGATATAGTCTATGATTAAAGTTATGTTTTGTATCCCTTTGTTTTGTATGTTTTTTACTAAGAAAAAGTTGAAGTTAGTTGAACCGAAATTCTGACATTGAGAGTTTTCCGGGCGCCTCACCAGGGTCACCAAACCGGTAACTTCGTCTGCTATGTCGTCTGCTAACAAGACATTTGCATTGTTTAGCAGACGACAGTTACCGTTTTGGTGACCCTGGTAAGGCGCCCGGAATACTCTCATTGGTTTATTCAGGAACTAGTACCGAAATAATCTTCGCCGGTGGGTGACGACATAGACTATAAATACTTTATGTATAAAATCTATGGTATTATTATTGACTATAAATAAGGCATTGGTATCATTAAAGTCAATGGTATCATCGCAACCACTCATGATGTAAATGTTTAGTCATTGACTATTGATACTATAGTATCTAAAGTCAATGGTCTAGTCCAAGGCCAACCACACACCAAGGTAGTTGGCCTTGTCTAGTCTTTTACATCGTGGCATTTACCAGTATACAGAACCGAATAAGTAGGGACATCCCATGTTAAAAAAAATCAGTTTTGCCCCCAAAAACCGGAGTAAAATAAAGCGCTGATGCTAGAATTATTTCTCCTTATTGTCGCAGGAAGCGCTCTTTCTATCTCTTAAATGTCAAAATGAGCGTATTTGTTTACAAAAGAATTAAAACATAAACAAACGTCTGCAAAATTATTCTAGCCATCTATTTCCATTCAACCAATCAGCATGATCCTTCAATGAAAATTACGTTCTCCCTTCCCCATAAGGGTGTCCCTACTTATTCGGTTCTGTATACATTGCATCTACTCACGTAGCAACGACTAAAAGAATTGAACGTAGCAATTAAAAGTTAATTTTCTAAAGCGACAACAAAAAGGGGGGAAATCTAAAGTTAAAATATTTTAATAGCGCCAACACATTAATTAAAAATTTTCGTTAGCACCTACATTACCATAGCCAATAAATTTAGCTGCTACGAGGCGGTTTCATTTTTAAATAGTTGTTGTTATATTTCTCAAAATCTCAAGGCACAGAAAATTTCAGTTTCTTGATGATCCCATTTATTGATAGGCTACATAATTAGTATGTATAGTCAATGTATACATAACCAGTCAATACTAGTAGAAAACTATAGAAACTAAGCTTTCTTATATCATACTGTAGCTGTATGACACTGTCTGAAGAAAAGGCCTTCTTATTTAATTCTATAACCTATAATTCCTTGCCCTTTCCTACTGCGTCTCTTGAACTCGTTGCTGTCCAACAGGATGATTAAAGTATATTTGGAGAGCAAGGAAAGTACTTTTAGCAACGGAAGGATGGCCTGCTACAGGGGTCAATGCTTGCCCCACTGTTGTTTAATGTGTCTACTGCCGACATTCCTGACACTCGCTCTTTAAAGTATGCCTATGAGGATGTGTTGTGTCTGTCTGTGACACCTAGTAGATAAAATAAATGTAAAATGCACGCAACAAGAACTCTTTTAATAAAATATAGAATCAAAACATTACAAGTAAACATTAATTGTATAATAACAGAACATAATAACTACATCAGCTGATTAAACATTTGGTAAATTCATTATATTCTCCCCCACTTGAATTAAAACTCAGGAGAGTGTCGGAGAACCATTCAAGGTAAGTACATAATCTCTGAGGTGGGTAGGCCTTCGACGCTCTCTTGTTGATCGACGTGGAGTCGGTGGAGGAGGTGGCCTGGGTTGGTCTACTGGTGGCTCTGGTTGTCTATGATTTGGAACTTGATTTTCCGGAGCTGGTACAGGTGGTAGTGGTGGAATTTGCTCGACACGCCTTTTAGCTTGATCTTCTTGGATTGGAATACCACGTCTCTGCATGACTGTTGGTTGTTGCTCGAATGTCACTTGTTTCCTTGGCACTATCGTAGCAATCAATTGGTTAATGTGCCGCTTTAGGCATCGACCTGAATCCAATTCTACAATGTAGTGATATTGTCCCAGTTTCTTTACTATCGTGCCGAACTGCCAGAGATCTTGGTTTCCAATGTGAACTTTTGACTGAACTCTCTCCCCCACTTGAAGAGAACGTACACGAGAAGCACTTGGAGTTGATGGAGTCCGTGCTTTCTCGTTGGGAAGCAAAGCGTCAAGACGGATTCGAATCTTCCTTCCAAGATACAGTTCCGCCGGAGTTTTTCCCGATGCTAAAGGTGTTGAACGATATCGGAACATAATGTCTTGCAACTTTCTAGGCAGAGGAGCAGGATCGTCTGAAGCAGCCTTAAGTCTTCTTTTTAACGTCTGGATGCTGCGTTCGGCAAGGCCATTCGTTGCCGGATGATTTGGGGCACTGAATTTCTGGAAAATTCCGTGTTCTTTGCAATATTTCTGGAACTCGTCACTTTTAAATATTGCGGCATTGTCTGAGACTAAAACAAAAGGATATCCGTGAACAGAAAATATATTTTCCAATAGGCAAATGGTTGTTGCAGAGGACGGAGCATTTTTAAGCATGCGAACTTCGGCCCACTTGGATTTTCCATCGACACACATGAGAAAAAAGTGGCCATCAAAAGGGCCAGCATAGTCGATATGCACTCTTTCCCAGTTTTCGTCCGGTTGTTCCCAAGGATGTAATGGCGCTTTTTGTGGAGTGTGACGTACTTTAGCGCAAGGTTCACAACTTTTAACAAGACGTTCGATGTCCTTGTCCAGGCCTTCCCAATAGACATATCTTCTGGCTAGCTGTTTCATCTTAGTGATTCCTAAGTGAGATGCATGAAGTTCATTGAGAATTGCTGTCTGAAGGGTTTTTGGAACTACAACTCTATTGGAGCGGAAAAGTGTATTACCCGCAACTGTGTAGGAACTATCTGTGCAGCTGTTCCTGAGTTTGGTTATCAGTGCGCTTAAAACAGGGTCTTTGGCTGTCTCTTTCTCGATTGTTTCTGCAGTGATTGCTGAGCTAGAAATATGGAGCAGGGTTTCATCATTGAGAGCGTTCACTTCTTCGTCCATTGATAGTGTTGCCTTGTTGTTTGATGAGGCAATGGGAGACCGAGACAAACAGTCGACGTTTTCATTTTCTTTACCTTTCTTGCAACGAACTGAATAATCGAGTCCACTAAGAAAAGAGGCATAACGCAATAAGCGTGATGAAGTCATCTGTGGCAGAGAACAATCTGGATGAAATATACGTGACAACGGTGCATTATCAGTTACAAGAATGAAACGTCTGCCGAAAATATAGTTGAAGAAGTGGGTAACTGCGTAGACTACGGCTAATGCCTCCCTATCTAGCTGGCTGTAATTGGTTTCAGCTTGAGTCAGAGCTCGTGAAGCGTAAGCAATTGGTCTTTCTTCTCCATTGATTTCATGGCTGAGTATAGCGGCAATTCCGACCGGGCTGGCATCTGTTGTAAGGATGACTGGTTTCGATGGATCGAAAGGAATAAGTACTCTGTCACTGCACAATTCTGTTTTGAGTTTCAAGAATGCGGCCTCAGCATCCGCTGACCAGAAAAATTTTACACCCTTTCGAAGCAGCTTTCGAAGTGGATAAGATTTGGAAGAAAAGTCCGGGATGAATTTTGAATAATAAGTGACCAGGCCCAGAAAGCGTCTCAATTCCTCAACATTTCGAGGTCGCGGCATCTGAGTAACTGCCTTAACTTTTGTTTGACACTTCTCAATCTTGTTAAATGAAACAACGTGACCAAGGTAGTTAATACTTTCTTTAAAAAAGACACATTTGGCTCTGCTCAAGTGCAAATCATTGTCTTTGAGACGTTGTAAGCATGCAATTAGATTCTTCTTGCACTCTTTCAATGTAGTTCCGTGACAAATTATGTCATCAAAGTATGCGTCAACCTTTGGCAATCCATACAATAATTGAGACAGGATCCGATTGAATTCTGATGGTGCTGTTTTTATTCCAAAACTCAAACGATTCATTCTGAATGTGCCTTTATGAGTTGATATAGTTTGAATTTTGCTTCCTTCTTCGTCGACTTTCAGATGCAAGTAAGCTTTATGAAGGTCCAACTTGCAGAAATATTTAGAACCTCTGAGACTATGTAGTACATCATCTATTCGGCGTATGGGGTGATTAGCTGAGACCAATTTTGGATTGACTCCAGATTTGTAATCCACACACAGTCTAACGCCACCATCTGGTTTTGCAATCACGACTAGGGGTGAGCCCCAATCACTTGTGGCGACTGGGCTGATAACTCCTTGTGCCTCGAGAGATTTCAGTTCTAGTTCGACTTTTTCCCGCAATGCAAAAGGAACATCCCGCTCACGGATAAACACTGGCTTTGCACCTTCTCTGAGTTGAAGTTTGACTTCTACGTTAGGAACACAACCGATTCTTTCATCAAAAACCGATGAGTATTTTCGAAAAATGTCTTCGAGTGACAAGTCTGTATTATCATCAACGGGATTCAGAACTGAGTGATTGCAACCATCTATATCACTGAGATTTATTTTTAGTCCCCGAATCCACATTCGTCCAAGTAAAGCAGCATGACCAGTGGGCACTATGAAAAGATCAGCCTCCATTGAGTTGTCACCATATGTAACTGAGACAGTAACTTTACCTTTAGGTTTTATAACATGATCTGAGTAGGATCGGAATGAGACACGGGTCGGTTGAAGGGGTATATTAAGACCAAGTCTATTGAAATCTGATTCTGAGAGCAAGGAAAAACGTGCACCTGAATCAACTTCAAATAACTGAGGTTTATTGTTCAAGGTGACAGTAATCATGTACTTATCATTATCTGGACCAACTTCATATAAATCTTCAATTTCATTGATTTCACTGATGCCGTACTCATCTGAATAAACATCCTCTTCATCCTGTGACTGTTGAAACAAGGTATTGGTTCTTGATTTTTGCAGGAGGGTGGTGATGCAGACCTTGGTTACATGTCCAGTTTTCCCACACGATTTACACTTAAGAGAATCTCTATCAGTCTTACACTCACGTGCGCGATGGTTTGACCGTCCACAATTAAAACAAAGACCATCTATACCCAATGATCTGTAATCAATGTGACCCCGTGAAGTTCGAGACTGGAATCGGTGACTAGAAGGGCTGGAACTGCGACTGTTATCGTTTGATTGTGACTTCTTATAACTTTTTTGGTTACCTTGAAGGGACGCAAAACGTTTATCCACACGGTTGGTGTCAGAAAGAACATCTGATGATATATCAGGAGGTTTGCTCAACTGTTTTGCTTCAAATCGGGACGCTTCCAACGCAGTTGCTTTCTTCAGAGTTGCGTCAAAATCATCAAGGGATGAATCCTGTAGAAGTTGTTCGCGGATCCAATTGTCTTTCAAGCCCCTGATGAATTGTGTACGAAGAAACGAGTCAGCTATAGAGATTTTCTTTTTACACGTGGTGCAAGTCGTATAAAAATCACAATCTTTTAAATTTCCTTTTAATGTCACAACAAAATCTGAGATTGACTGGTGGAACTGTTGAGTAACATTGAGGAAATAGTGTTGTGACACCGTGGTAGAGACTGTTGGGGATAACATCTTCGTAAAATTATCCACCAATTCAGAGAAATCAATATCTTTAATGGGCTTGTCAGGACCTGAAAGTGCTGCAAGGTTGTTGTAATGTTCTTTCCCAATTGAGGAGCACAATAGAAGAGCCTTTTTCTTGTCGTTAGTAATATTTTTAAGTTCACAATAATTCTCAAAGCGCTCCATGTATGAAGAAAACTTCTCATTTTTGGCATCATAGTTTTCAAAAGGTATGATCTGAGGTTCAGGAATAGGTTTGTTTCCGAGAGCAGTCGTTAGAACAGAAAGAAACCTTTCAAATTGATCTTCATCCATGGTAACAACACACTTGGCTGTTTACTTTTGGCAGACTTCAGAATTACTATAAGTTTAATAACTGTAACTCATTCTCATTTCACTTATTTCATTGTGTTTTTTTCATCGTCGCCAACTTGTTGTGTCTGTCTGTGACACCTAGTAGATAAAATAAATGTAAAATGCACGCAACAAGAACTCTTTTAATAAAATATAGAATCAAAACATTACAAGTAAACATTAATTGTTGTATAATAACAGAACATAATAACTACATCAGCTGATTAAACATTTGGTAAATTCATTATAGGATGATATTGCACTGGTTTATCAGCACCAGGAATTCCGACATGAAGGAATACTAACAAACGACCTCAAGACCTTCGGTGAATACTTTAAGGCCTAGAAGGTAAATCCAAACCCAACTAAAACTGAGGTATCTTGCTTTCACTTGAACAATATACTACCCCACAAAAAAGCTTAAAATCGTATTTGACGGTGTTGAACCATTGACAATCGATACTAGTATCCAAAGTCAATGGTTGACCTAAAACACAATAACCACCCACATACCTGCTGGGAGTCACTTTAGATCGGTCTCTCACATTCAAAAGCCACACCTACACCTACAAAAGACAGCAGCCAAGGTGATAGGTAGGAATAACACTGTCCATCACCTTGTTGGCTCCACATGGGGAACTACCGCACAAGTACTGCGAACCACTGCTTTACCCAACTGCTGAGTACTGTGCTCCCGTGTGGTTGAACATTGTGCATTTCAAAGAGATCAACGTCCAGCTAAACAGACCTTTAAGAGCCATCAGTGATACACTCATGGCTACCCCTGTACCATTTGTCTTGGATACTATCCATTGACGCGTAGTATCCAAAGTCAATGCCTGTACCCTGCTGGTTCCCGGTGCTGTGTGTATAGCTCCAGCTGAAATAAGACAAGGAAGACCTTACTAGGGAACATAATAAGATCGTATCTGCTCCACAGCTACCCATCCATAATTACCTACCCCAGGAGATGGGCAGATTGAGGCCCCGAAGACCACCACTGCGAGCAGCATCCCAGTTGACGGACACCAAATTTTCCATCCATACAGACTGGACTTCCTCCTGGAAACGGTGGAAAAATATGGTAACTACTCCTAAATGACTCACTCATTATCTTTACATTCAATGAACAAAACATCACTCAGTGTTGCCAGTTAGTTGTGGGGGATTTCATCAAAATTGGGGGATATTGCTCCCCATCACAGCAGACCTGCGTACTCAGCAAATTTCCAAAAGAATTTTTTTTTCTATATCTGGTAGGCTCTTGACTTAGGTGGCCTGGGTATTTCCGGGTATTTTTTTGCGATTTTTTCCTGAATCGTTTAATACTAACCCTTGTTAAAGAAATTACTCCCCAACATTCCACTGCAAAATTCACTATGCGTGTGAGGGGGGGGGGGGGTTGGGAGGGTGTTGAAAAAAGGGAAAATCCATTGCTGAATAAAAACCATGGGCCTATGGGGTCCAGTAAGTTGATTTTTTTTACCAGAAGCGATCAAGATTAGGTGGACTACCGTTGTCGCCGAACTTTTTTATTTGTAGCATAATCATGTGTGTCCTGTCAATCATGTAATGTCTTTGTTTATCAACAAAATATATAAACAAACGTACGTTGATGGTTTGTTTGTTGTGATTGCAACATCGAAATTTGACACTTTGAAATACATGATTTTGCTACAAATAAAATAAGTTCAGCGACAAAGATAGTCCACCTAATCTTGATCGCTTCTAGGTAAAAGTACGTAGGTTTTTCACCATATGGGTTTTGTAAGTAAATATGTTAATCCCTACCTAGTAAATGTACACACAAATATTAATTTTACAAAGCTATATGGTATTCGTTTCATTTTCCCCATAAACCCCATGAGGGTGAGAACGTTGTTTTGCCACCATTTGTGCATTGTAAGCAAATATCAGCATTGAATTTACATACTAATGTAAACTAATGGGTAGTATGTTAAGTCAATGATATCAGTTAGGTCCAAGCATTGACTCTACATTACATACTAAAGTCAATGGTCCTTTAGTATGTAAAGTCAATGGTCAAAGTCCGCAGAACAAAGTCATTATTATGCTCTTCCTCTATGGAGATTGGAGCGAGATGGTGACTGGAGAGCCCGGCTTCGCTTCGCTTCGATAATCGCTTCTGCCAGTCTTCGAGTCTTCGACTTTTGAGTTTTGACTTAACTCATAACTCATACATACATTAAAAATGAAAGTAGACAGGAGATTGTAAAATGTTATCGATGTGAAGAGATTAGTGTTAAAACCATTTTATGAGTTGTGCATTTTCTTTTGTGAAACAATCATAGTGTTTAGTGCTTCTTAGCTGTATTTATCTCCTTTCATTGGTTGTTGGCCAAACATACCCTTCATTAAGGCCTCAAAAGTTAAGGTTTAGCATTTTAGCTAAATGAAAGTCCATAAACCTCACTGGGTGTCTCATGATGGTGAGTATTTTTAATTTTTCATATTGGGACTGAGTGCAAAGGGCTCGAAAAGAGGTTGCTCTAAAACTGTTAGGTACAATTCCCTATGAAGAAAACAGCTGATTGTAAACAAACCATAACAAATACTAACTTATAGGTTAATTTGTTTACTTACATCAATGAGACTATATTTCACTTACTTCACTTATCCCTCCGTCCCGTAGAGCACATAGGACCAGTCATCGAAGTTAAAGTAAGATTGGCTTGCCATAATTTTAATCCTCCGAGCGTTCAATATAGCACCCCTGGAGCGTTACGCATTTTTTAAAGGTTTTGCATACTTTCAAATAAAAATTAGTAAAAAGTATATTTTATGACCTAGCATAATAAATGTATAGGCCTATATTATATACATGAAACGAAACGACCCACGAAACGGTGGGAATTGTGGGTAAAATGGCACCAATCAACAGGGGACAGAAAATTAACCCTTAAGTAGGCGCGCCCCTATTTGTAACGTAAGTGGGTGCGCGGGGTCATCTAGGCCCCCAACGTAAAAAAACATTGTAAATAGCCCACTATTACTTTGAAAATTTTTATGGTTCGTATTGCTATTGTTAAATAGATGTTTAATAACAACAATCTGCCATTTTCATCATTATTCATATTTAAAATAATAATAATATTTAAATAATTTTAGTTTTATAAAATCTTATTGAAACTAAAACTTTATTTTTATTTTAAGTACTAAAATGCAATTGTGTCATAATTTGTCACTTTACATATATAAGTTTAATATATGTATATATATCATTTATATACAGAAGTAATTTATATAAGACACTCTACGTAGTCGTAAACTAAATCTTACCTATATATCCTTGGGTCAATCCATTAGAAGTGATCCAGAGCATGTTGCTTGACCATTTTTAAATAAAATGAAACTTTCCAGGTTGTTTCCCTTATATCTCAAGGCTTTGAAACCATATATAAAAAAATTTTATCTTTGTTGGTTTACCTTTGGCGGTCATTTTGGATGGGCTGCGCACGCCCATTTCTGTGATTGCAAGGGTTTACAAGAATGTTCATAACTAATTAAGTATTTGTCTTAGAAAGATGAAACAAAAACCATTTTGTTTATAATTTTACAATGTAAAAAAAAGGTTCAGTACATTATTTGCATATCTCTATTATTTCTATAAGAAAATCTTATGACAAATTCAACAACAAAATCGACTAAACTTCGCTTTTCGTAATTTTTTTTTAGGTATAAGGGCAGTAAAATACAATATTATTTATTTTTTTATTTAAAGATATATGTTAGTAGTTTTACCATAAATAATATGGACTGTGATATGCTAACCCTTTAGTTGTTATAAATTTTCAAAAAATGAATTTTTGGAAAAATTTGCGATTTTGGCTTTAAATAACTTTTATGGGGTTGGTGATAGAAATCTGAAATTTAGCCAAAATGTAGGTCTAATGTATAAGTAACAATAAAATAAAAAAAATTCTTGTGTATTTAACTTGGTAAAAAGTTATAACTTCTTAAAAATGTCGAAAAACTGCGTTAAAACTAAGATTTCTGCTGATGTTGTTTGCTGTAGAAGTGGTAGAAAAGATTTGATATTGTACTTTTATATTGTAATATATCATTTATGAATATATTTTCATCGTTTGTTTCAATAAAAAAAAATCCTCTTAATCATTTTTTTTTTTAATTGACATTTTGGCATTAATTGCTTTGAACTTTGAAAAATAGGAACTATTGATCTAACTATTTGAACTCAGTCAAAACTTTATTCTGCTTTCATTACATTCCAGTTTGATTTTACCCTTGTGGCCAAAAATAAATAAAAGCTAGTCAGTCACTTAAAAACACAGAATTTTTTTTTACAATTTAACAAGCCGAAAGTTTAAACTTTTTGATAACTTTAAACATTATAATAAAAATGAAAGTAGGTTCGTACATGATCAAGTACATCAATCATATTTGTACAAAGTGGTCTACTTACATTCATAAGAACTAGTATACGTGTTGCTCGAAATCGAGCAATTTACTTTAATACAATACAAATGTTACTTTTAGCTAAAAATCAACGACATTCGGCCAATCCACTACTGTGGAAATCTTTAATCACCAAAACAACACGTATTAACAGCTGATTATTAACATATGGTTAAAATGCTTTATTCAATCCCAATGTTATTTAAATGGGAAATTTTGAGATTTAAATGGTGGATAGCGCCTTCATTTTTAGTTTGATTCTCATCAGTTTTTTGCGGAAACAACTACAGACCAAGCCCTATCCAACGACACCAAAAACTTGAAAATCTGTTGAAAATTGTAGGAGGAGTTCTCAAGACAAAAAAACCCTTAGCGTATTAAATAAGTATAGATTAGGCCCTACTTTGATGATACATGTTTAACTAACAGCATTGACATTCTTCAGCAATTGTGTGCGAACGACCAGTTACCGTTGTAAGTTCTAAAGGAGTTAATTTCCTTTTAAACATTGCTGATCGGCACCCACACTTTGTCATCTTGAGACTTTTTGAATTATGTGCGGGGATCAGGAGGGTGATAGAAAAGAACCAACACATCATCATTTTCATGAATTGTATCCAACACCTCTCCTAACCACCACTCATTGTCGTAGACACAAGCGATTGAGTCATTTCTTTCAATCGAGAGGGGAACACTGCTTGTAACAGGATGATCTTCATATTCCATGGATTCAGAAGTGAAGTAACACCTGCAAATCCCTTCTGATATGGGAATGTACTTATGATAGCTCCTATAAGTTAATAAGTGATAAACTTTAAGGTTATCCTTTATCAAAAGGTTTAAACTTTCGGCTTTTTTAAATTGTAAAAATAAATTTCTATACTTTTAAATGACTAACTAGCTTCTATTTATTTCTGGCACAAGGGTAAAATCAAACTGGAATGTAATGAAAGCAGAATAAAGTTTTGACTGGGTTTAAATAGTTAGATCAATAGTTCCTATTTTTCAAAGTTCAAAGCAATTAACGCCACAATGTCAATTAAAAAAAGATATGATTAAGATGATTTTTTTTATTGAAACAAACTATAAAAATATATTCATAAATGTTATACTATAATATAAAAGTAGAATATCACATCTTTTCTACCACTTCTTCAGCAAACAACATCAGCAGAAATCTTCGTTTTAACACAGTTTTTCGACATTTTTAAGAAGTTATAACTTTTTACCAAGTTAAATACACAAGAATTTTTTTTATTTTATTGTTACATATACATTAGACCTACATTTTGGGTAAATTTCAGATTTCTATCACCAACCCCATAAAAGTTATTTAAAGCCAAAATCGCAAATTTTTCCAAAAATTCATTTTTTGAAAATTTATAACAACTAAAGGGTTAGCATATCACAGTCCATATTATTTATGGTAAAACTACTAACATATATCTTTAAATAAAAAAATAAATAATATTGTATTTTACTGCCCTTATACCTAAAAAAAATTACGAAAAGCGAAATTTAGTCGATTTTGTTGTTGAATTTGTCTTAAGATTTTCTTACAGAAATAATAGAGATATGCAAATAATGTACTGAACCTTTTTTTTACATTGTAAAATTATAAACAAAATGGTTTTTGTTTCATCTTTCTAAGACAAATACTTAATTAGTTATGAACATTCTTGTAAACCCTTGCAATCACAGAAATGGGCGTGCGCAGCCCATCCAAAATGGCCGCCAAAGGTAAACCAACAAAGATAAAATTTTTTTATATATGGTTTCAAAGCCTTGAGATATAAGGGAAACAACCTGGAAAGTTTCATTTTATTTAAAAATGGTCAAGCAACCAATTATTTTTTTTCTGGATCACTTCTAATGGATTGACCCCCTTGATTGATAAAGGCAAACAACAATCACAAAATAAAAGGTATTTTTTTTATTCACACGGTAACTGGTAATGTATTGCTAAAAAATATAAGTAAACAATGTAGATACAGTTTTAATTTGTCCAATAGGCCTATACCAACGTCTTCTTCAGATTCAAGTAAAAACCGTCTAACTTGAGCAGTTTGTGGGTCTTCTGAACTCATCACGCACTATACTTGAACTGCCGTATTTCAGTATGATTTTACGTCCGTCTACTTTAATTTTGTAATAAACTCAAAATAAAATAAAGCTCAATAAAGCACACATAAAACAGAAGTGGGCGCGTGTCGATATAGATGACCCGACCATGCAACGTCGGTAGGTAGCGGGAGTGCGCGCGTGGGGGTATAGATGACCCGACCATGCAAAGTCAGTAGGTAGCGGGAGTGCGCGCGCGGGGGTAAGAACTACCCGGGAGTGACGAGTTTTATTTGAACGGACTGTACACGACATTGTCGAAGGTCAGCGCCGAACTGATCGTTGCGATCGATAAATCATAGACGTGCCGGAAGGCACCTAGGCGCTCTGCAGTGTTGTCAACCTGAAAAAAATTTACAGGCATTTAAATTCGCGTGGGGTCGTTTAGGCCCCCGCGCGCGCACTTAAGGGTTAACGTGTATTCGCACTCTATACGGTATATTGTTAACCTCGTTGATTTACACTGACTAATTTCCATGGTTCGGGAGTGTCGTTCAGCCCTTAGTTCATCTGCATAGAAATACAAAATTGCAGGTCTCCCAGGCAAGGAGAACTCTCAGTTAATTATTGCTAAACTCCCTCCACTAAAATCCATAGGATAATTACTATTGACTAATTAGTGTGCTTCATCACTATTTTGGCAGCCCCTTAGCCCAATGTTGATGTTCATAAGGGTTCCACAAGAAACTACCAGTAGTCTCTAATTCTTCCTTGCTATTTCTCAGGTGAAACTTCTTTTGACCTGTCCGTCATCTATCTTAAGAGGGTAGGCTAGTCACGATTTCATCTTTTCCCTATTAGAACCATATTAACAAGAAACGCAATCACTGTTTTATTTGTGATCAGAAAAATTAGTGTTTAAAGCTCTAAATAAAGGGTTCATTAAGACACATAAGTTAGTATGTAGGCCTATGGTTTTGTGATAAGTACCCTATTTTTTTTATTATGATATTAATATTTTATACAAAATATCTCCTCGATTTAGTGATTTGCTATTTTTGTCTAGCCTAAAACTAGTAACGCTTATTGCATAGCTATAATTGAACGTGTGGTACAGCATGGAATTTCCTTGGTCTGATGTTTTTCTACAACCAGCAAAATGATGAACTTACCATCAGTGATAGTCTTTATAAATGTCTACGTAATGAGCATTTGTGTCGGTGCTGATCAATTTTTATATATGGAAGAGATTCCGTAGCAGATTATAGTTGCTGGATTTTCAGTTAGCTTAAAATGTACATTTCACTATTTTCTTTGTATAAACATGCCTAGGCAATACAATTTTTAATGTACCTATATTTTTGGGCTAAATCATTTTTGAGTTCGATGAAAAATTTTCTGTGGATACCCCATGCAAAACAAAATATTATCCTATAACTTTCTACTCTTCTTACTGTTTCAAGTAGGCCTATGTGCTCTGTAGCCTTTACAAGTAACCAGTACGTTAAAAAAATCACGAAATAGGTCTGCCAATGTAAAAACCCAAAAGGCCTATGTGCCAGATATTAGGATTAAGTAAGTTAAGTGAATTTATTTACTGTAATATGTTCATTTATCAAGAGTGCAAAAATTCTCACTCAAAACCAGAGCATTGATGTTTTTTTTTTTTTTTTTTTTTTTTTTTTAGATTTGCCGATATACTCAATTGATATTCATCCAGACGGATCACGTTTTGCTACTGGAGGGCAAGGGTAAGTTTTGGTTAGGTTGTTAAGGTTCTTAAAAACCCTTCTCGTGAAGGAAAATATTGACCATAAATTTTTTAAGTGCTGGGTGTATCATTTATGTGACTACTGAAAATTGCTGAGATTTCCAAGAGGGGGTGAAGAGCGCATGTGTGAAAAATCTTTAAAAATTGATTTTTAACCCAAAAATTCTAGAGAACAATATTTGGATCTTGATTGTATGGAAAACCCCATGGAATCATTGTGACGTTTTGAAATGTCATGGAGATAAGTGATATTCTTTTTAAGTCCGCAGTATCGACATCGGTGACGAGCGGTGTTTTGGATCTTGGCACTTTTCAGATGAAAGGCCGAAATCTGAAATATATAGCATGACAAAGCACTGAAAATTGTTAATTACACCTTTATAGCCTATTAATATTTTCATCTCTTACTCCCTGCTACCATAGTTCAATATGTTTTAAAAGTTCACCATCAATTAATATTAAATCTACTTTTTAAATTGTTACTATTTTTTAAACTTTTCCATTATAAATAACTTGTACATTGTTTATTTTAGGGGAGGATTCCGGTCGAGTGGTCATCTGGAACATGGCTCCAGTCGCAGATGAGTCCGTCGAGGTGGACGACTCTGTTCCAAAGATGCTCTGTCAACTGAATAATCATTTAGGTCGATTTCTTCTAATCCTATTGTTTTGTTATTGATTTTTTACCATATATATCTGATAATTTATTAATAAATCAACATCTTCCTACCAGCGTAGGCTGCTTACACAAAGAATACTAATACAAAGTAATATAATTATATAAATGGTTTCTTAAAATTATTGCTGAATGTTTACGGCAGTTACTGCAATGAGATATAGTTTTCTTTTGATCTAATTTAAATTTTTTCCAAAAGTCCACAACAAAATTTGAAACAGTTCCTCTTGAGCCAATTAGCAATCCAAACACTTTCAAAATTTTCAATTTTATAATTTTTTTTTGTAGAATTTTATTGTTTTGCTGTAAATTTTCATCTTTTCCAAATGTACTTCTTCAGCCTGTTCTTCACTGGTCTCAAACCGGATTGTTGGATCTATAATGTATCCTTTATTATTTTTTTCTGTCCAGCACAATAATATCACTTCTACGAATTGAGTCGTTTTCTGCTATTGCTGATACTTCCTCATATACTTCATACGACTTGGATCTGAATTCATCAGCAATGATAGATCTTATTCTATGATGCCGGACATGTCTTAGAAGGCTACCATTTTGACACTGTCCAAGGACATTAGGCATTGTTTTCAAGGATGTATGTCTCGGCTGTAGGACAATGCCTACACCGGTTGCCGTCCTTGGGACCGGCCCGGTAGTCCTCTAAACTGGTGCACAATTTGCGACCATTTTAATGTAGTCGTTGTATTCGGATTCGGTGAGACCTTCCAGTTCTTGCATTTTCTTATTTATTGAAGTACATTGTTTAAAATGAACTACTCCTTTCCCTCTCTGTTTCAGAGAACACCATTTTTCAAACTCTAAATGTTGAAGGTGTTGCCGAATGAATTTTCGTTTGATGCATGAATTTGATTCCATATATGTTAATCGTAATTTTGCTAAACACTCACTGATTTCTACCTCATAATTTCTCTGATGTGATATATCAGGGTCGTCTTACTTTCTTCAGAAGAACACATATATTTATGTGTTGTATATAAGCTTCCCACGATGCTTTTACAACGCCTAGACCTTTGTTAATTTTTGGAGAGAGTGAATCATTGAATTTTGGAACATCATTTGGTATGTTCTAAAATTTCTTTTATAGCTGATCTTAATACCAAATCTACATCATAAAGAAAGGTTTGACTAATTTTGTTCAAAGCAGCACACTGAAATGGGAATATTAGTGTTAGCCAAACATAGTTATTTAGGACAAATAATTTTTGAGGTACTGATTTTAAATATCTTAATAAACATACACAGTATGCCTAAAGAATACTCAACTAGAACAGTATATTATTCTTGTCACTGTAAATTAAAAAAAAAAAATGCTGTGATTTAATTGCAATAAATTGGAAGTACAATTTTAAAAATATAATAATTTAAAAAACATATGATGAAAAATAGATACTATTGTATAAAGTTGTATAATGATGTTGTTATGCTTAAATGCCTTTTAATTGTCAGGAATTTTGTAAGACTGCACAGTTAAAACAAAAACAAAACAACTATAATCGTATAATTAACGTGTGTGTTCCAGCCTGTGTGAACTGTGTCCGATGGAGCTACTCTGGCAAGTACCTAGCCTCTGGCGGGGATGACAAGATGGTTATGGTCTGGGTCATCAGCAAATCGGGTACGGTATAGTATATTTTAGTTTACTATACTAAGAATTAGTAATATGCATATTTTTGGTAATATATATTGAAAATTAATTTAGTATTGTCTACTATTATTTGTTATGAATCTAATAAAAATTAAATTGATATTTACACTTAAACCCTGCCAAACCGCAGGTTTAAGCCAGTAATACATGAACAAGTAAACATTTCGCAAACATTCTTAAATACAGTCTGACAAAATGAACCCTTTCAATAATCTGATATTTTGTCTCTTCATTAATATATTTTTTTGTGATTCGACTTAAGTTTAATTGGTGACGAGGAAATTTATATTTTTCTTGATTTTATTGTATCCTGCACATACCAAAATTATATACGGTATTTAAAAAAATTCTCTACGAATGACATTCATTGTAACTTATACAAAACAAGTGGAACAAATGGAAGTAGAACCAGTTGATATTTTACATTAATTTGTCTTTATAAATTAATGTTGTCATTAATTTGTCAGATAAGAGTCTAAACAAATATTTCCCGAAAGCTTCAAGACGAGCGATCCCGTCCCGATCAAAAAAGCATTCCCGTCCATCCCTAGTGAAAATACAAGGATTTATTCAACTAGAAATTGCAAATTTTTAATAAAACGCTTATAAATTCATCCCAAAATTTTATAATTTTTTTTTTTAAACAGATACTAGGCGTTCTTTTTACTCACCTAACATAAAAAATTTAACATAGACGGTCACACATTACTAGCGAAATTCTTACATCACACATCCATACAACACTGATATTTTGATTTGGATTTAAGAAATTTTAGTTTACGCAGTGTATTTTTTATTATTTGTTTGAAATTTGACCCTGCCTATTTCTGTATTGATCAATCACAATAAAGATTATAAAGTGCTATCATTCAAGCCGTCGGGTTAACCAAGGCGTATTAAAAAAATTTAAGTACAATTTTGTTACAATGATGTGAAATGTTTTTACAATCAAAGTTTATATAACCCTATTTGTCACAATATTGAAAAATGAACTGCTTGTGTGTAATGGCTCTTGGTAGTTCGGGTAGGAGTGCCACTTTACTTTTCTGTTTCTCTCACTCACAGTCACCGGGAGCCAGGCTGGGTTCTTGTCAGCCCTGTTTGCAGTACCTCTTAATATCAATATCAGGTCTAAGTCAGTTTTTGCCAAAGATGCACAAAAGATTATACCATTGACTATGTACTCTAACGTCAATAGACCTCTCATCCAATGCATTTATTTAGTTTGGGGCAAAAATTTGGATGTTTCGTGTACGCGGCCAGAGTCGCTACCATCGATGTTATTATTCAGCTGGATTTACAGTGCTGCAAAAACACTTGACCAAAACATAAACATAACCCTCAGTTATAAAATGTTTCGTCTTTGGTTGAGAAGAGTGGTAGTACTGATTTGCCTCTCATATGACTCTTGTACTTCCATGTACGCCGCACGAGATAGCACCACCTTCAATAGTTTTCAAACACGCCTTTGCTATGAGAACGCCTATGCTATATTCACGTTAGTGTATATAGTCAAAGATTATACTCTTAATAACTCCCTCATATATCTTAATCTTGATTAAGTTTTCAAGTTTTACTGTCCAGAACATGTGTAACACAGGCATGAACATTGTTAATTAAGTTACCGGTACATAAATACAATCAAATTACCTATACATAGGTAGTCCTAGTTGTACAAATACTTCATCAAATTTATAAAAATAAAAAATCTAAGAACCATTACAGAAAAATAATAATAATCATTACAAACAGAATGAAATACTTAAGGCCTTTGCATTTTAAATATCAATTATTTTATCTCAATTGTCAACTGAATATACAGTAGAGCCAACACTAGCGAACATTCCGGAATAAAATTACTTTTTAATCTGCCACTGTATTATCAATCCTAAAAGCCGTCTATTCCAAAAAAATATCTCGTTAATAAAACAGTTTCCATTTAGAAAATGGTTTGGAGTACTGAAATTAAGATTGTTTAAGGCTGTCAAGAAATAATAATCTTGACGAGCAGAAAATATGTGGCAGGGGCCAGTTCGGTGTTTGGTGGCAAGGGTGCGGTGAATGTGGAGTCGTGGAGGTGCGTATCTACTCTCAAGCGGCACGATGGAGACGTGCTGGACATCGCATGGTCACCACACGACGTCTGGCTAGCAACCTGCTCTGTGGACAATACCATCATAGTCTGGGACGCTCACAAGCTGCCAGGTAAACCACCTAAAGGCACAAAAAAAACTCCCCCATCTCTTCAACTTAGGTGGAAAAACAAAAAAAGTCAGTGTGTTTCAATTTTGGTGTATTGGAGATGTCCTGCCACAAAAGTTGTTTTCAGAGTGAAGTATTTGTAAAATACCATTAGGATTAATAGCATAATCAATCTACTATAGTTCAAACAATTATAGCTATTTTAACCCAAATTTAGAGGAATTAAACTTCACCCAATAAACTAAGTTTTAAATTTTCATATTACAGTACACTCTCGTTCATCGGACTCGGCGACATCGGAACTCTGCTTCATCGGAACTGAAAATCTTCACATTATTAATTTCAGGGTGTCTAGTAGTCTTGAAAATCTGGAAAGTCTTGAATTAGTATTGAATTTAACAATGGTCTTGAAAAGTCTGGAATTAGTCTTGAATTTGCCTTCTAGTCTTGAAATTTCAAAAAAAATTTTAATTATGGAGACGCTCGTGATCGCCGATTAAGATTGCTAACTGGAGATGCTTATGATCTCCAATCAAAACGCTTGCGACTGTAGACAGTAAATGCTCGCGACCACCGTGCGGAGATGCTGGTATTGACTCTTGATTCAGTGTAGGCATATGCTGAAAAATTTCCTAAAAATGGTGTTAACTATCATTGGCCTACAAGCCAATGAAAAACAAGGAGAAGCAACATTTTAATTATTAACAAATATATGTAATTTTTATGTGTTCTTGAATTTGTAAACTAAACAGCCCTACGAAAGACCGGCACACAGCTAGTATTTAATAAAAATAGAATAACACACTTGTGCTTTATTTTAATTCAGACCATTTTAATTTCCAGTGTTGTTGCAGAATTAATATTGCTTATTATTAATAAGTTAGAATTTTATGGTATCATTTTAATAGTCTTGTTTTTGACAAAAATTATTAAGATTCATTGTATTAGCCGCTGATTTGCTATTGAAGACTAAAATTTACTAGCCGCTGAACTGCTATTGAAGACTGAAATAGTATACACATACCTTCTGTCTAGCAGCTCAAATTTGTTGTTATATATTATCACCACATGCTTTGCCGTGAATACAGCATTGTCAAGTGATATAAGAACATACTATCCATCGAAGGATTGGTCTTAAAGATTAAAATAGACAAAACATATCACAAACACAGTTCAGTTTGTCTACAGCAGACTCCCTCTTAACCGGCAACCTTTTAACCGGTCTCCGCTTTAACCGGCCTACCCTGACACAAAATAACATCTTTTTAACTGGCCATTTTTATCTCAACATCGCTTTAACCGGCCGTGTTTCGCCGGAAACGTAGTTTTCTTATCTAATGTATCATTCAATTCAACTTTATTTCATATTGACGTTCTCAAACCATGTAACGTCCTTGACGAAAGTGAATGCCACCAGAAGTCAATGCAATTGGACCTACTATCCAGCAGTAGACCACAATAAAGAAACAAATAATTATTAGTGTAGGTTTGTGGTGGATTTCATGGGTAGCGGATGTTAGCTATAAATCATATACAGGAATGTATTTAATATTGTTTTTCAAGTGAAAATTATATTTAGGCCATATAAAATTGGAGGTTGGCGTTCCTAAATGAACATTGATTTAACCGGCCAATTCGTTATCCGGCCGCGGCCTGGTCCTGAGGTGACCGGTTAAGAGGGAGTCTTCTGTATTTTGATTCTTGTCCAATCCTTAAATGGATAGTATGTTCTTGTATCACTTGACAATGTCGTATTCTCTGCAAAACATGTAGGGATTATATTCAACAATAAAATTTGAGCTGCTTGACGGAAGGTATGTGTACTATTTAAAACAAATCTGAAGCGGCAAATCTGTATAAATAATTTTGTAAAATTTAAAATAGAAATTAATATGTCGAGTAGTGCAATAGTCTTGAAAAAACTAAAGAAGTCTTGAAAAAGTCTGGAATTAGTCTTGAATTTTGAAAGAGAAATAAACTAGACACCCTGAATTTCTTTTCTTACGAAATAAATAATTTTTCCGTTTTAGCGCCTTCAATTTCCATTCGTTCTATCCGCACAACAGTGAAGTATCACATTTTGCATCAAAAGTCATAAGGCGTTTTCCATAATCTGTACCCATCGATGTGATTTACATCGATCGTGCCTACATCGGCCGTGATACATCGGCCGTGGAGTATTCGCACAAAAATAGAAAGAGGAAGGGGGCAGGAAGTGAACAATACGTCCGCTTCGACCGCTTCCCAAACTGTCATTCAGTCTGTCTCGCGTCGCGACTGCACCTGTGTTACGTGGAAGTCAGTTGACTGCTGGAATATGAATATGGAATATGAGAATAAAGATTTTTGATCTTTATTTCCTGTGTTGTTTTTATTCCTATCGGTTCATTGTTACCATGTTCAAAGTTTGAGTGCCTTATTTTCATAAAATCTCTTGTGTTATCTTAAAAACAAGAGTGAATACAATCACGATAGGTCACCGTACGGGCGGAAATGATGTCTCACGACGGACTCCGCTTCATCGGAATTTTTTGACATCCGAACCGGCCGTCCGCCACATTAGTTCCGATGAACGAGAGTGTACTGTATCTCAGTATTCTAAATGTATTTTAGTGTGTAAAAATTTTGTCTTAAACAGGTTGCATCTTGTTGTATAGGTAACATACAGGCCTACAAATTGACTTGATACTGAACAAATTGCAGTCTCTACATGGTGTTCATTAAAATATGTCACACATTTCAGGGGGCTGATAGTACTCGTCAATTTGAACAAAAAATGACCTCTTGACATATGTCGAAAACTCTTCGTTTAGCCGCAAGCCACCATTTTGTTGTTTACACTGAATAATTATTATTTTTGTTATGGATCATTATATTAAGTTTACATTTGGCATGAACCTTACTTACTTACTTCTGAAGAGTCGTCCCGATTGACCACGTAGTGGTGTGAGACCAGTCAAGTTTCAAGGATGGGAAAAGAGAATGTAAGGAAAATTTATGAATTTGTTGAATCAAAACTCCAAATCAAAGGTCCTCGATCTTATAAAGACATCTTTCAACGAGGAAAGATTTGAGCCTACTCCTAAAGATGTTTTTTTTTAAAAACTTTGCCCCAGCATAACCTGGTTTGGATTCAAAAAGTTTTAAGTTGTGCATTACAGCAGTTCTTATATTTTTATTTCTAGTGTTATAACAATGAGTTGGAGGGACAAACATTTGGTCATGCCCCTTGGCATACATTAGTCTCATAGATGTACAGGCTTGGAATAGTCATTATGTCTAAACTCTTGAAAGAATCAGAGCAGTGATCTCTGGGTTTAAATTTACACATTAGCCAAATTGCTCACTTTTGGAGCTTGAACATTTTTTAAATGTTAATTTTGGAGGACATTCCCCAGAGAATTATTTAATAACTAATATGTGATTCTATGAGGCTGTAATATACCAACTTGCAGAGATTTATGCAGTCAAGACGCGACATGTACCTCAACACGAACAAATTCTCGGAAATCCTGCTGCAGAGAAGTGATACATGAGCATTCCAGGAAAGATTAGAATCCAGCTCAACACCCAAGAATTTGGTTGTTGAGGAGAGTTCCAACTGATGGTCTCCAATGAGGACACAAAGAGTGGAGTTTACTCTTGAGTTTTGCCTTTGCCTGGTTTGAATGAAGATGGTGTTTGTTTTCTCTGTGTTGAGGGCAAGCTTGCAATCTGAGAAATACTGAGCGAGTTGGTTAATCTGAAGGAAGGCAGAGATTTCAAGGTGTTCAATGTCCCTGTGCTGAACAAAGAGGGTAGTGTCATCCGCGTATGTGACCACACTATCACCAGGGACGTAGTCAGAAATGTCATTAATATAGATGATAAAGGGGTCCAAATGATGGAGCCCTGCGGCACTCCGCAGTTGATATTTTTAACATCAGAAGTGTAGGTAGTTTTGGTGCCATTTACACCTGAAGCTGAGATTTCAGTAACCTGTTTGCGATCAGAAAGGTATGATGAAAACCATACCTAGGGGAGTCATTAACAGAAGTGTAGGTAGTTTTGGTGCCATTTACACCTGAAGCTGAGATTTCAGTAACCTGTTTGCGATCAGAAAGGTATGATGAAAACCATACCTAGGGGAGTCATTAATAGAGCTGCCAGTTTCTCAATGAGAATCCACACAGTCGAAAGCCTTGGACAGGTCTGCAAAGCATCCGAGGAGGCTGCAGCCCCCGTCCAAGGCCCCGAGACAATCGTTGATGCTAGTTTGGTTGACTTATTGGGCCTGAAACCGAACTGTTTCTCAAAGAATAGATTGTTGGATTCCATGTAGTCATAGACTTGAATTGCGATGACCTTCTCAAGAATCTTAGAAACTGAAGAAAGAAGGGCTATCGGCCAATAGTTAGAAATGTCTTCATATAGCACCACACCAATGTTCATGTTCAGGGGGAAAATTTTTTTCCGATGTGTATTTTCAAAATGGCGTCCATTTTAAAATGTTAAACTCTAAAAAATCAAAATTTTACATAAATTTTACTAGAAACAAAGAGTTTGATAAATTAAATTATCTAACTAATGATACCAAGATCTTACAACAAACAATTAAATTTTTGTGATTTTCCTCTTAAAATAACCTAAATTTGCATTAAATTTAATGCAAAATAAATCTGTAGAAAAATGAGTACAATTCCAGTTAAACCTCCTACTGTAAATACGAATACAAATCCTGCCGATCAATAACTCCATTATTTGTTGTCAGATCTTTACAAACTTGGTACCTTTAGTTAGATAACTTAATTTGTCAATATTATTCTCTTGTGAAATTATCGTTTTTGAGATATTTGAGTTTAATAATTTAAAATTTTGAAAATACATATTAGAAAAAATATTTTTTTCCTGAAAATGAACATTGGTGTGATAAAGGTTCATGCCAAATATGAACTTCATATAATGATCCGTTACGGAAATAACTATTATTTAGTGGAAGGATTTTTCAACATATGTCAACAGGACAATTTTTGTTCCAATTGAGTACTATCAGTCCTTGAAGTTTGTGACATTTTTTATGTACACAACAAGCAACAGTATCAAACTTCTGACTATTAACACTCAAAGATATCTACAAAAAAACCTATTGCATTAGCAGGGTTGCCAGCATCCGGGAATTCCTTGAAGATCGGGAATTATGCGTGAATAATACAGTCTGGGAAAAAACCCATGAATTATGCATGAATTTTCTGACAACTCCTTGGAAAAATGTAAAGTTAAAATAACACTAGTTTTTGTGTTGCGTTTTGTATTGTGGTTATTTTCCAATCTCTTGGCGAGTACCGAGAATGTGAAGGAGCAAGCATAGGAACAGATATATCATCAGTTGTAAAGAATAAAACAGCTGTTGACTCGGTAACAGACAGCGAGACAGCAGACAGCTGACTAGGGAGCGTGACCTTGATTCCTCCTACCCTTTAGTTTGCGCATCCTGCGCATGCGCCACCACACGCGAATGATGTGTGCCGTGTGCTGCTATTGGACTGTCATCTACCGTTCCAACGGAAAAGTTCTGTATTAATTTTACTACATGTACCTGTTCTGAGGAAAGTGTTTTTTTCCACATTTGATTGAAATATCCAAATATTAGGTATCGAAAACTACCATCTCTTCTCCCTTCCAATAAAACTCCTTTTATAGCTAATAGGTTATAAGAAATAATTGGCCGAATGCATTAAAATGAAATTGTTATCAACTGAAAATTAATGTTATAACGCATGTACGATGGCGAATCTTTAATAGCCTATACCTACGGGATGAATATTTCCCCATAATATTGTGCAATAAAAACCATTGTGTAGTTGTCGATTTGCAAAAATAACTTTGTCTTGGTTTATATTTTTTAACAAAGACAAGAAAAATCGGAATTCAATTTGGCAGCCAAACCCCCTGCTCTCCGATTGATGAATCATTGTAAACAATCAGTGGGCGAGTCCATTCTACAGCGTGAGCGGTAGAGGCTTGGAGTGGGGGAGTGTTCACATTACATAGGCTGTTTTTCTAACCTTATCGCCATTTGGTTTCCGAATTCCCCCATTAGTCTCAGGAAATTCGCTTAAAAAAAAATTTATAAACATAATTTCTTACAAAATTATTTTTTTATTACTCTTGGTAAAAACATTCCAGTCCACCAGACGCCTTGAACAGAAACCTATTAATTCCAAAAACAACAGACGTCGGCCGGGAGAGAGTGTTTGTTGTCCTTCCTATCGTCCCTTCTTCCTTCCCATTGTACTCGCCCCCCCCCCCCTGCCACGGCTTACACCTTTTGTGTGCGTTTGTGCGTGTGCGTGTTTCTTCCTCTCTTTCTCCTCCATCATAGAATACTCCCCGTCCAGTGGATGCACAGTGTCTAGTAACCTAACCTAACTTAACATATTAGGTTAGGTTAGGAATTTGGGGGGGGGGTGTTAGGTTAGGTTAGGTTTCTTAAATGAATGCTTGGACAACAATGTAATTGATTGACCGCTATTTTGCACTCGCTGCGTCTTCACTTTGTTTGTGGCCCTCCCAATCGAACCACAATTACTGTATTATTAGTGATCAAATAAGAGTACTATTTAGTTTGTGTATTAATGAAAAGAGGTGCATTTACTAGATTTTAGTTTTTGTCATTCGCACATTGGAAATGTCTGTAATAATTAATAAAATTTAAATGATTAACAATTTTGTGAACATCCTTACTTTATCCAAATTGAATCTTATCTGTATTTGATTAGCGTATTAGGAGCCTTGAATTTTGTATATTTTTGCTGGGAGGACCGGGTAAGTTGCTTGAATTTTTCTGAGGCCATTTGCTGACAACCCTGATTAAAAAGTCCTTCTAAAGATAAAGAAACCTGTATCTGTCTGATAGAGCAAGAAATGTGTAACAAAAGATATTTCCATTTAAGAAAAAAGGGGCGTTTAGCTGTCTTATAAATGTCAAGTCACAAAGAGGAAAACTAATACCACTGATATGATAAATGGGATTGTGATTTTGTTTGTTATGTCATCAAAAACCATTGGACATATTAAGCTAAACTTTAGCTCGAGCAAAGAAAAAATATCTTATCACAGATTATTATGGGTTAATTTTTGTTTTGTAAATATATCAGGGCTTTGTGCCACTGGCTTTGCAGTTCCCATGTTATTCTTATGTACACAGATTGCATAAGATTACTTAAACAAATTAAACAGATAGTTTTTTTTTTTTCTTTTACCATTCTACTCTTAGTAGAGGCGGGTAAACGAAGCGAACAAGCTAATTTCAGGGGTGAACCAGCTTATCCCAGAAGCAAGTGAGTAGATCAAACAAACACGCTCATTGATAGTTAATTAAGTACAATAACATGAGCAAAGTCGCCAGAGAAAAGCAGTTATTACATATAAATATAATACAATAAAACATCCAGAGCTGTTAACTAATACAGCAAACCACGTATGTGATTTGCATGCTTTTTGTCAAACACAAATTTAATACTGTCCTTTACCACTGATTGGTGTTGAAGTTTGGTTTCTGGTTTAGAGGTTGTAGCAGTACTGAAGGGCCACAGGGGACTGGTGAAGGGAGTGACGTGGGACCCGGTGGGCAAGTACCTGAGCACGCAGTCTGATGACAAGACCCTGCGGATATGGCGGACGGTGGACTGGCAGGAGGAGGCAGTCATACAGAAGCCCTTCCAGGAGGTTAGCTCCAATCAGAGCCTGGGTAGTTCATATTTGCTTTATTCCAAAACATCTAATTTATTGTCACTTAGAATTTAAAAGACGCTAAAACTGAAAAATACTCTTGACTTAAAATAGCTTAAACATAAATGTGTGTTTTTTTCTTAAGTCCCATATCATTTTCATTTATAGATTAAGTGAATTAATTTTTTGTGTCAATTTTAATTTTATATGGAAAAGTATCTCAATATAATTTTCTACATTTCTATAATCAATATTAAGTTGGCCTACTTTATTCTTAATTTATTTTTATTGGCTACACATCACTATAAAAATAAAATAAATTTTCTAGTGATGTGTGGGCTTAGTCAATAAAAATGAACTAAGAGTAATGAATGTTTAATACCATCACGATTATGAAATTATGCCGTCAAGAATTAAGTTACTTATCATGTCCTATATCAATATTTTGTATAATGACATCACGAGGTCTGTAGCCTGGTTTAACAATCTCACATATCTTCCATTTTTCTTCTAATCATTTATATTACTATAATATAAATAGAAATAGTATGTTGAATTTGTTTCGATGAAGTACCTGGTATCGGTGCAGGTCTGAGGCTCAGATCATTGAGCGGGATGTGGTGGCGTGACATTGATCTACCCTGTTGTTACAGTGCGCGGGCACGACGCTGGTGCTGCGGCTTAGCTGGTCCCCAGACGGCCAGTACCTAGTGTCGGCCCACGCCATGAACGGCTCCGGGCCCACGGCGCAGATCATCGAGCGGGACGGCTGGCGGCATGACATTGACTTCGTCGGCCACCGCAAGGCTGTCACCTGCGTGGTAATCTCTCATACTAACGTTCTTCAAAAACTAGACAAGTATAATACAATACAGTGTTATACGTTTGGTTTTTGCCAAAGTTATTTACTTTAAAATATTTGATTTGTTTCTGATTTTATTTTTTAACTAGCTTACCCGGCATGCTTTGCAATGCCAACCAGAGAAAGTTTTTGCCCTTCAGGTGAGCAAATTTTAAATGGTTAAATGAATTTATGTCCCATTCAGTGTTGTTTGTTTAAGTAACTAGTTACAAAGAAAAAAAGATTCATAATGGATTTAAATTATTGATTTATTTTTTATAGTGTTCTGTTGTTATGTTTTATAATTTAATGACAGGTTAGAGAAAAAACATTGTGCATTTTTCCAGCAGTAAGTGTTAATGTGATTCAATCAAAAATATTTATTTATTATATAGTGTTTGTTTGCAGCGCTTCAATTCCAACATTCTCCAGCGGGACTTCTCACGAACTGGCAAGACGCAGCATGCATGCTGCTGTGCGATCGGGTCGCGGGACAAAGCCATCTCTGTGTGGGTGACAGCGCTCAAGCGACCGCTCGTAGCTGTGCAGAACCTGTTCGCTCGTCCTGTACTGGACCTCACGTGGAGTGCCAGTGGCCTGCAGCTTATGGCATGCTCACTCGACGGCACTGTTGCATATTTTGAGTTCTCCGAAGAAGAACTAGGCCGACCACTGACAGCTGATGAGAAGGTAATTTAGAGTGTTATCCATGAAGAACTCGTGTGCTTCAATTTTTCTTTTTGAATTGTGTTTTCATTATTTTTACTAAAGGAAATGATGCTATTAAACTAAGGAGAAATCCCCTGGCTCATAACACATTTACAAAATAATACATAATTTACAAAATATTACAAAATATTGCAATGTTACCAAAATGGGCCCAAGTTATTCATCAAAGTCTTCCTCTGATTTTATATTCCTTGAATATTTTTTAAACCACCATGCACCATACAGATAAACAAACACAAGAGGTCTATGAGTAATCAAGGTTTTTTGGTACGTGTTTAAACTCAACTTAGTTCACGGGTATATCAAGCAAGCCTTTGATCAATCCTTAATTAACAATTAAATAGTCATAAATCTGTAAAAAATTATAAATATTACATTCGAACAAAATATTATACCAAAGTACAGGATATTTTATTATCATACATCTTAAATGTATTCCTAGCCCAAACATAAATGTTCATGTGTGTTTCTGTGTTTAGAATGCTTTGTATGAAAAGACATATGGAAAGTCGTTTTCTACTAGCCAACCAACGTCTGCTGTCGTCCTGGAAAATCCTTCTCTGATGAACTCCAAAAAGTCTGTGCCAGAACCCCAGGTAAGGTTCTCTCAATATGGTACCTGCAGATTTACACTCTGATAATAATGTATTTAAGAGTCTTATTTTCTGAGATTATTTATTTTAGTTTACACTGAAAATAAAGCTTCCCATGTGGTGCTGTTTATTTCTACTGTGATAACTCTTCCATATCCAGATGACTTATTTCCAGGAAGTAATAATAATATTTATGCAGTGGGACCTTGATATATTGATCCTCAGTATATCGAAATCCTCGATGTAACGAATTTTTCTCATTCCCCTTGATCCTGCCTATCGATCTAATGTTATTTCTACCTCTATGTATCGACAGATTAGCGAAGATAACCTCAATATAACAAATTTTTGGAACGCCGGTACACGACCTAACCACCTCTACATAACCGAACAACCACCTCTACTACAACACCTCAATATAAAAGTTAAAAAAGAACAAGTTGAATCATTGAACTCATCCATTTTCTTTCATGTTGCAACCTGTTGCTCTACGGATGTTGCCTTTTGCGATGCCTTGTGTTAGCAGCGCTGTTTAAGGTCACCACACAAATTGTGGGTGGAATTACACCCACAATTTGTGTCTCTACGCTGATGACACTAACCTTCAAATAAACGAAAAGTCTAAAGACGAAATAGAGCTAGCTTCCTTTTCAAATCTTGCAGTTCTCGATCAGTACTTTAAGGATAACAGGTTGTTTTTAAACCCAGCAAAAACCAATTTTATTGAATTTAAGACATATCAGAATAAAGATCAATTGTTACCAGACATTCTCTTAAATCAGATTGAACTAGAAGAAGTAAAAGAAACCAAATTTTTAGGGCTAACAATTGATAAAAACTTATCTTGGAACAGCCATGTCAGTCTTTTGATTTCAAAATTAAGTTCTGGTTTATATGCTTTCGCTTTGAGACGCCTGTCGAAACTATGTTCAATAGAAACCCTCAGAACAGTATACTTCTCGTATATTCATTCTAATATTGCTTTTGGTTTATCATTATATGGAGCAACATCAGTCCAAAATTTTAATGCAATCTTAAAATTACAAAAACAAGCTATTCGAATCATGCTAAAATTAGGGTGGAATGACTCAGTCAAACACCTTTTTCCTCAGGTTGGAATTATGACAGTATTTGGTATGTATATATTTGAGACTGTGATCTCAGTAAAGCATCGATTGGCTGAAGTGCAATTAGCAGGGGAGAATCACAATTATAATACCAGAAACAAACACAAGATTGCTGTAGAATCACACAAACTTCAATTTTATTGCAAAAAACCAAAATATATGGGTTCAAAATTTTATAATATATTGCCAAGTGATATTAAATCAGAACATAAAATAGACCGTTTTAAAACAAAATTAAAAAAGTATTTAATTAGTTTATCACTATATTCTCTCTCTGAGTTCCTTTCTCAAAGTTAGAGAAACAGAAAAAATGGATTTTTTATCCATAAAAAAAAAACAAATTTAAATTTTATTAATCTTTTCTTTTATTTTAGTTATAGATTATTTTGTAAACCATTGTTGACGCCATTCTTTGTACAGTGTACATATAAATGAATAAAGATGATTTGAATTGAATTGAATTGTTCTTGTTTCTCGCGTTTGCAGTTAACTTATTTTGTTACTGTAGTGTTGTTCCATTCATTACCTTAAGCGGCTGTTAGCATTTTGTTTAAAGGATGTTTCATTATTGTCGTAGGAACTAATTTTACAACCTCATGTTTACAGCATGTATAAGAGTACAAATGTCTTCTAGTCCAGATCAATACTTATTAAATACATTTTGTGTTTGCAGCACTGTTTAGTTTTTTAGCTTGTGATAAAAATCCCATAGAAGGGTTTATAAACAACTTATAATGTTACAGTAGACTGCTATAGGATTTTGTGCAATAACAAAATATTGGTTATACAATCACAGTAAACCTGTATTTATTTCTCAATTGCTAGGCCTATTGGAAATAAGTAATGGTATTATGAGGTGGTCGTTGTAATATTTCGTAGGCTAAATAAATAAATAAAATATTATTAATATAGGCTTTTATAAATTCTACCCGTAGGCTATATTATTTTGCCCAGTATTTGTGTATCTCAGGGGTGGTTCTTTGCCGTAGGCTGGTTCTAAGTAAGTGTGTTTTAAATGTTGTATCACTACGTGTAGTGTTCGGCCGCAGCACTTTCGTGCAGGCAAATGCCGTGTAAATGCGTGTAAAATGTTAGGGTCGCAGGGGCAGGCAAGTACCCTTGTTGGTATAATGTTTATGGGTGTGTGTTAGTGTAAATGTGAACTAATATTACGTCTACGCTAATAACTTACCGTACCGTTACCCAAGGAATAATTATACACTCAATACAATTTACTGACTTTTAATTTCCTTTAAAATACTACACAAAACTAATTTTTACAATACAATTCTTCCTAATTGAATCGCAGAGCAAATGGTCATAGACCCGCAGCGATTCCCGCTCGGCCGGCGGCCGGAGAGTGAAGTGTCCAGGCTCGGTGACGGTGCCGCTTTTATACCAGTGTAGCTCACCCGCAGTCGATCTCCATTGTTGTCCAAATCAGCTGACCGCTGTTGCTGCTCAACGCCGCCAGGTCGCAGTGTGTGTCGCCCAGCTGACTAACAGTTGTCAGTTTCTAACCTGTGAACTTAATTACACTATTTTATAATAAAGCATTTTTATGTTGCGTTCTCACTTATTTCCAACATATTGAAATGTATTATTTTGTTTCTGTAATCAATAAAATTCTTATTAAACTGGTAATAATTGTTATTTCTTTGGTTATTATGTAAATAGGTAACCTAACCTATAGGCCTACCGGTAAGTACGTTTGTTTACAACATAAATTGTACCTAAATCACATTTAATGAGCTGAAATATGAGTACAACTATTAAATACAATGTTAAAACAACCATTTAAAACAATATTTTCTAGTTTAGGCCTAACTGAAACTTCTTGTGAGTGTCTTATTTACAAAATATGTACAACCATCATCTAGGATCTCTTGACAAATCTAGGCCTAAGCCTATTTGTAACATCACATCGTAAACCTCAGTACATCGAAGTTTGTAAAAAAAAACCTTGATATAACGAACCTCAGTATGTCGAAGACCTTGATATTACGAATTTTTAACATTCTCCTTCAGGTTCGGTATATCGAGGTTCCACTGTAGCACGAGACATTCACATGTATAGCAATATTACATTTAAATACTTTATTTAAAAAGTTGTATCTTACATTACTGAAGTTTCGGCATCAGGGTGGTTTAAACCATCCTAGGGTGTTTTACAACTGTTTGGACAAAAGGTAAATTCTCACTTAGTTTTTTTATTTCCATAACACTCTTTACTGTTTCCATTAAATTTATTGGCATGAGTGGAAAATCAAATAAAAGAACATTATCGTATTAGTTTTTACTTCTAAATTCTACTATGCTGGATTTAATGGTATATTGACGATTAATATTTTTATTCTTGAATTGTCCAGCTATGTAACTGTGATTGTTGGCCAAGGTGGCTGCTGCTAAGGTGGTGACCAAACCTGCTGTGCCTGCCCCTGCCGCCGCAGCCCCCGCTCCCACCCCTGCCCCGTCGCCAGTCAACAACAAGCAGATAGAGACTCGCACATCAGACGGACGCCGCCGTATCACGCCTGTCTTCATACCGCCCGTCAAAGACACTGGGTGAGATGGGTGATGAAAATATCCGTCATTACGCTTTGTCCTAAAAACTAGAATGCTTTTTATATTTGGTACAAAAAAGGCAATAGTCAGCCCATGTTCTATGTAAAAACATGTGCGGGTTTTATTTGTTTCCATTAAACATGTCAAATTAACCTAAATGTTATGCAGAGCAGTATCTGCTAACATAATTTAACATCATGCAAGAGCATAATAACTCAGTACGAAGCCCAAGTAACACAGTGGGTTTCTACTCATTTTCCTATTAAATTGTGGCAGTTGAATATGAAATATTAAATGCTCACCATTAAGTTGGGAGTCTTTGATGCTGCCTCAAAGCTGAGGGAGAAATTCTGTAAACTGGCTTCTTAGGAAAGTTTTGAAAACTTTGTAAGATTTGAGTTCCTAGTTCAAAATAATTATGTTTAGTGTTTGTGATGATGTTCTAAACATTGCACTTAGAAAGATAAACTCAGTTTGTAAAGAGATATCTTTTCATGACAATAACTCTTGGCATTCATTGTATTGGTTTTTTTATGTGACAAACTTTTAAAAAACACTGTGAAACCAAATAGAAGATTTTTTTAATACAGTAGACTCACTCATCCAACCAGGGTGGTGCAAGATTAGTAAAAATGCGAGAGTAGTAGATGTAATCAAAAATCAAGAGTTTTATTGTCTCCGGTGTGTCAGAGACACACCAGAGACATATACCAGAGGCTAATATACTCAGCCTTAAATTTTCTCAACCATGTAATATATGATTAAAACAGCTGTTGTTTTAAAATGTTAAAAACAGAAATGTACTGTTTATGTTTTATTGTGATATTTTTTCTAGAAGTTGAATAAAAAATTAGTCTTGTATAAAAGTTACATACTCGTATTTAATTCTTATAATAAAATAGGCACTTTATTATTAACCAGACTGTGTGGAATTTTCTTTAGATGATGATATGACTGCAGAAAAGCGGCCATTAGCGTTGAAACAACGTTAAAGTGCCATTTAAACTAACGATAAAAAGTTGAAATAGAGTATAGGTCCAACTTCTTAGGCCTATACAATGTTGGATCCTTGAAAAAGCAGCCAAATCAGCAACGGAACCATGTTTAATGTCTTAACTTATGTGTAATGTAATATTGAAAGAAGACTATAAAAAAAACTCCACAAAGGCCCGGACTACTGAAAGGGCGGGTTACACTATAATTCAAAAAGATAGATTTAGTTTTACTGCTGTTATTATAACATTTTTATCTGTTCTTATTTTTGTGATGTTACTATCGCTTTCCATTTATAATTTTTTGTATTTCAGAGAGGGTCCAGCACCATTTATGTCTAATGAAGTGATTCGATCTTCTTCTTCCCAAGAAACGTACAGTCGGATAGAGATAGTTCGCCGTGAAGAAGTAGTAACTCCTAATGTTTCCACTACTGTGAAAGCTGTGGAAGTACAGGAGCTACCTCCAAGGCAGCGGTAAGAAGATGCAATATGCAAGTCGCATTTTAATTCATTTTCTATTACTTCTCAAACATTACAAGACTTCAAGCTTTATTATACTAGATTTATAATTTTTTTAAAGTCTTTGTCATATTGATTTTATTCTTCTTTGAATGTTCTCTTGATAGCTATAGTTTTAGGTTCCTAATACTGTTTCAGTGTGGTAATAGACAGTCTTTTTTAACAGCCTATTATGCAACAAATGGGCAAAGTGTCACTTTGATGCACTCAAGAGAAATGTTTACACACGAGCTGCAGGCAAGAGCTGAATAAATTCTCTTGAGTGCAGTAGAGGCAATTTACGCACAAGTTTCATATATTAAATTATTCCTACATCTGCCAAATATTTATTTTTGCTTTTGCACCAAGTAGTAAATGTTTCATACCTGAGGAAATACTTTGTACTTCTCCTTGCATTTTTCTGGTACATTTAATGACACTGTTTTAGCAGCCAAGGGGTGTTGCTAAATAAGTCACTTAAATCACTAAAGCCACTGTCATAGTTGTTAATTTTGTCCACTTACCTGCAGTCTCACCTTAAATTGATTTGCAGGTTATGTTTATGTCGATTCCCCATCGAAAACGCCGAAAATGACAATAGGTCAATTGTTTATGTCCAGTATTGCCAAATTAATTCCTGCTTAAACAACATTACCCTGCTGGTTAATGCATATATTAATAATTAATTTTTTTGTGTTCTCAAGTTGAAACACTGGAGTGCACAAAGTAAATCAACAGTGCCTAAAGTAAAATGAATACGGAAATCACCTGCTTTGCGACGCATATCGAGTGCAAAACAACTGCTTTCTCAATCTGTTTAAAAATAATAATACATTTTGTTGGTGCAAGGATAACATTAAACTTCCTTTCCTTTTCAATTCAGTAAAATTTAGACTATCACTAACAGACAATCATTGGTTGAATGCTCAGGATGATAGAGGATGCTCCAAGTGTGCAGAGGCCAGTTGCCCCATTTAAACGGAATTTGGACAAGACGCTGTCGGTTATCAACAAGAGGCCGGCCAATGGAGGCAGAATGGTGGGTAGCGGCAGCTCTGTGTCTGTGGTGGCACCTTCGTCAGCCTCTACGGGCCCTCTCTCACTGCCTTGCCCTCAGATGCGACCCAACACCCGTCATGTTGTGAGTAATCCCCTACATCAGCACATTGATTTTAAAACATTATCTGGGTGTGCAATCAAGGTCACGAGGTTTAAAACTTTTTAGACAATGTAGTTTTATGACAACTGACTTTAATGTTGGTTAAAATTACTTTAAAATATTTCCATGGTACTGCAATATTGAAAGAAGTATACAATCTATGAACTGTAAACCTAGAAGTTACGCTATCACAGCACCCTGCGAACTTGGCTCATGTGCCTTAAATAAAATATATTGGGTTTGGCTCACAGATTTTCAACAAAGTTGAGGTGTCAACCAAAGTTATTGTACCCAGTAAAGAACTAAACGATCAAACATATGTCTTTCTTGGTTTGAAAATTACTTTCTATTGATTCTCTTTCTTCCCATTTCATTGTTAATTGTCTTGTTTTTAAACTCACTGAATGTTGTACCAGATTTCGGGTTCGACCAAGTGCCTCGTGATAGAAAACGAGTCTTGTCTGAGCCCGTTTGGCCGCCTAACACAAGTGAAACTAATGATGGGAGGCAAGCAGCTGTGGGAAGCTGTGCTGGGTGAGTGTTGGCTTAAATCTTAACACTGTCCAAAAACTTCTTTTACTCCTAGCTAAACCCATAAAATTTTCTCAAGTCAGTTTACAAACAACTTTGTATCTGATTTTATTTTATTATTCTATAGACGTTAAAGAATACTGTCCACTATCATTCTATCAGCCATCTAGTAAAAAAAAGAAAAAAACACCATCTTTGTACTCATAGTCACAAATGAGCCCCTGAAAGCCAAAGTGGTATAAGTCAAGTTTTTAAAATTTTTGAGATATTGGTACCACTGAGCAGGATTTAATCCAAAGTATATACGGGCAAAACGATATAAGTCAGATGACGTCAGAAACAGCTGTTACAGAGGGTACCTGTTTTGGCTATCAACGAATAAGTGTTTTCGATGAGAGCAACAGTGGTGTAAGTTACACACTTGTACCACTTTGGCAGTTACTAGAGTGACTTATACCACTTTGCCTGTCACAGACTGCAGCTTATCCATTGTGTAGCTATCATGAAAGCTTGATGCTCTCTCTGAAAATAGAGTTATTTTATTGAATTATTGAGAAATTGTGTTCGAGTGATTATTATAGAATGGAAGATAGCGACGATGATGTTAGTGAGCCATCTATATTGGAAGTAGAAGATCAAACCGATGGAGAGGCATCTGAGTAACAGTACAATTTTAAGGATTTTAAGTGTAATTTTTAAACATTTTTACAACATTGTGGCCTATTTTTATAAATAAATCAAAATAATTGTGTGACTTATACTCTGTTTTCCTCATGTACCTGTTAAAAATCTTTAAAAGCCAAAGTGGTATAACTCAATTACGTCACATGTAACTATGACGTAATGTAAAACAAAATTCCAAAATTGATCAAAAAAGTTAAAGCAACTCAATAACAATAAGTTTAGACCCAAATATTACACCAAAGATTAATTTCTGATTTATTGTGAAAGTTCTACTAAACACTTTTGTTTCTCAAATCAAGAAAAACATGACTTATATCACTTTGGCTTTCAGGGGCTCAAATAGCAGCAAACAAAACAGAACAAGTTTGCATAATTTGTTTTAAAATCCAAGGGAACACATTGTGATTGACTATGGGTAACAATATTTTTAAAAGGTTTTCAAATTTACAAAGTTGGATTCAGTCTTCCGAATTTGAATTGCACTATTTTCCTGAAATGCCGTGTAAGTTAGAAGCAGGTAATGGATCTGGATGAACCAGAAACAATGTAGCTTTGGTGGACATGTCTTCAGGCAGCGCAGTGTGTGTTTACGGGGCCAACGCCAGCGTGGTGGCTCTCGGTTGTGCGGACGGCACGGTGCACACGTATGACACGGCCACCGGCGCCCGGGTGGTGCCTGCCATGGTGCTCGGTGCTCCCCCGGCGCACCTGGTGCTCGGTGGTGCCAAGCTGCTGTGTGTCACCGGCGCAGGCCTACTCAGCGTATGGTGTCTGCAGCAGCGAATCAGCCTCCTCAGCAGCGTCAGTGTGCAGCCCATCATGGCCGCCGGCACAGGTATGTATGTAAAAAGTAAAAAAAAAAAAATGGTTTTGTTTTCCTAAATGAGTCAATTGAGTAAAGTTATAATTACTTTGTGAACTGTATTTGTTTTTTTTCATGAACTCGCTGAAGCTGGCCTTATTTAATCAATTTTAATACACCCTTCACTATAATTATTTTGGGCACACAGTTAAAACAAAGAACCTTTCTTTTGCAGGTCGTATTAATCGATGCTCAGTGACACAGTCTGGTGTTCCTACAATAGTGTTGGATTCAGGAAGAGCGTTCATGTACTCCCTCGAGTTTAAAACATGGTAAATATTTTGTAGAATCCCCACTAAAAATATCAAAATTAAAAGCTATGGATATATATATGTTTACTTGATTGTAAACTTGCCAAACGACTTTGTTTACTTAAAAATTAATAAGACAGAAAAAATGAATAAATGAGAAAGTTTTTGCTAATTTTCTTTTTTAATACAAAACTTGTTCAAGCACAGAAGATAGAATTAATTTGAACAATAAACAAACAAACATTAACATATGTATTCATTGTGAATAGCCACCGGAACTGCGTATTAATTAAAATATGGTTACATACCAATTTCCATCCAGCAGTTCAATCTTGGTCCAAAGTGGATGACCCGGGTTTCGACCCTACTGGGTCATAATCATATCCATTTCAGGGACTCACATTAAAATTTGTCGGTCGTGATGACTTCGTCAGTTTTACAAAAAACACATAACACAGTTTTTACACACATCATGACTACATACGTCCCTAGGCCTAGGTGTTTGTGCGTGTAGTCATGATGTGTGTAAAAACTGTGTTATGTGTTTTTTGTAAAACTGACGAAGTCATCACGACCGACAAATTTTAATGTGAGTCCCTGAAATGGATATGATTATGACCCAGTAGGGTCGAAAACCGGGTCATCCACTTTGGACCAAGATTGAACTGCTGGACGGAAATTGGTATGTAACCATATTTTAATTAACATATGGTTTTGGGCTATGTACAATTTATTTGTTTTTACTAAAATTGTATTCAGGCAATTAGCTTTAATAAGATTTAAATTATCTATAAAATATGAATACAATTTATTGCAGGATGAGATTAGCAGACAATACAGACCCGGCAATCCGAAACACACAGAAGTCTTACCAGTCTGCCTGGCAGAATCTGCCAGATAACGGGACAGCTCCCTTGCGCACAGCTCAGTCTCATTGCCACAACAGGTACAACAGTTTACTGTACACAGTGGCACGGTGGTATATATTTTATCCACTTAAGATGCACAATAAATCTTGTACAGTCAACTCCCAACTATCCGGGGGCGGGTAAACCGGGTTGCGGATTAACCGGCATCACAAAAAGTCAATTTCAATTTCAATTATTTTTTGAGTTTAGACAACAATACTATCATTTAACAATCTTATATGTTATAATTACTTTAAAAAAAGTACCTTTACTAATTACACTTGAGTCCGGCTAATCCGAACTCATTGGGACCGAACGCTGTTCGGATCAGCTAATTGTTCGGATTATCCGAAATAATTCAATAAGGGAGAATGAAGCAATTTAAACGGGTTTACGTGTTGTAATATTAGCGAATAATACACAAAAACCAATTTAACCAGTGCTTTTACCCTTATATAAGCAAAACCAACAATTGCACAGCCCATAGCAGACAGCACAATGGCCCACTGCACGTAATTTTAGGATGTGATCAGAGAGTGGGCAAGCAGCGTGTGCTGCCTGTATGCATGGCGTGAAGATACTGTTCGCTCGCGCCCAGCGTTGCCAATCACCTTCAACAACTTACCCTCAAATACCCTAAAAAATAACAAAATATCGGAAAATCAATAATTTTACTAACAATCTAAGTTGTTAGTATACAAGAATGGTTAATAAAAGTGTATCAACTGTTCAATTGGTATTAGTTTTTCAAGTGATATTAATCACTCTTTTATTAAATCTACTTAGGATTTCGACCCATTCCCGAAAATTCACACATTTGAGTCAAACTTGACAATTTTAGTAAAATTATCCTTCAATCCTAAATAATCATTACCCTCAAAAATACCCTCGAAGGTCCAAAATACCTTCAAAAAGGGTAATTACCCTCGAATTGGCAACGCTGCTCGCGCCTAGCGCCACGGACTGTATCCACTGACAGCAGAGACTGACTGTACTGCCACGCCCGCAGATGTGATGTTTATAAGAAAATGGCGGAACTACGCGGCAAAAAACAGACTGACTAAACTTCAACAAAAGACGATGTTGGACTTTATGGTCAATAACAAAATAAATTAATGTTACTCAATCAATCAATCAATCAAAAATTCTTTATTCATTCTGTACATACATACATGAATAGTGTCAATACAAAGAACACAGTTACAATACTACAAAGGCGTAGGACAGCTGTTAAACAATGCTCTTTACTAGTAAAGAATTCAGAAACATAAATAAAATTATTAAAACTTTTACAAACTTTCCCTTTAAAAAAATAAATAAATAATAATAATAATATAACACAACAAAAAATATTCGAGTGACGTAGTATATTTATTTTGCGATGGCTTTGTACGAATAAATTACAAAAAATATTCTTCAATGGAATAACAGCTCTTTTGCAATAAATATGTTTTTAAAATATTTCGAAAACATGAGTTGTCTATTTTAGTTTTTATGTTTGGAGGCAAATTGTTAAAAAATTTTGATCCCATATGCATTGCTTTTTTGTAAAGAATTTCAATCTATGCTGAGATAGATTTATTGCATCTCTGTTCCTGGTAAAATGTGAATGAGTATTCCTGTGGAAATTTTGTTTATGAAACTGGCTTTTGACACATATTATACATTCAAGTATATATTGGTCATACTCGCCTACGGCTCGATGGGGGCTCCGCCCCCATGCCCCCTTAGGGTTGTCCCTAAATTCGTAAATTAATAAAAAGTCAAGTATGAAATTGGTTAGTTCCACGGAAGAACTGAACAGCCAAGACAGTAACAAAACCGTTTAATACACACAATTCACAATCGATAGTTAAAAAAGCTTTGAAAATCTCATATGAATCGGTTTTAATAACTCTTCGTAGTTAAAATTTGTTAAAATATTTTGAGTGTGATATAATGATTATTTATTCTGGGTGTTATGCTGAATGGAGGGTCCACTCCCTGATTTGTTGCCCCAATTCCGTAATTTCTGTAAAAACTTAATGCAGTGAACGGGCTTGTTGAGGGTTCAACTCCAATGTGTTCGCTGAATTTTTTGTAAATAAAAAAGTCGAGATTAAACAGGTTAGCTTTACCAAAGAAGTTCACAGCCAAGACAGTAACAAAAGGCTAGTACACACTGTGAGGGTGTATACGGTAAACAGATAGATTTATTTATTACACCACTTACAAAAATAAAATATTATACCCCGGATAAACTCTGAGAATGGGTTCGACCCTTCAATATCAATAACCAAAATGTTACACAGGGGAAGGTAAGGTTGTTATTAAGTTCTATACAACATGTGAAACTAACTGAGACTTTATTATCGGTATCATTAAAGGACATGACATTCATACATGGACACAAGAAATTAAAGTCAATTGTTTATTCGTTTTCCTGTGCCCTGAAACGAAGATTTTCACACGAGACAAATGCCCCGTGTGAATAAATCAAACTTCAACGCGGCACTTATTATGCACTTTAACTGCACTACACTAAACCATGAATTATGCGAGACAGATGCCCCACACAACAAAACTTAGGCTTATTTTCTAATGCACTGACATTCCGTCTACACCATCACGTTCACTGGCGGGTGGCACAAAACATTGTAAACACACACGCGCACTTGGTACTTAATTAAATTTTGTAACTTCCGCAACTAAAGAAACTAACAAAAAGGCGATAGCATGTACGGCGTATGAAATAAAATATATCACCGACGTCACGTCTGCGAGACAGTTGCCTCCGACACGACGAATAATTAACACAAAACAAAATAAAATCAGCTTTGCTCGAAAATACACATACCAATATTACAAACTTATCACTAAAAAAAACTATTTATAGCTATGATACGGTCCTATACGAAAAATGGGCCACGTGGGTCCCCGGGAGCTAGGCAGGACGACAATTTGTTATATTTTTTTCCCACACTTTTGGTCTACGAGACAATTGCCCCCGACCAAATAAATTACTTTGATGTAATTATACTGATAAAGATAATGCTCGAGGTCTGAGAGACATTTGCCCCTGACCGAGCGGCAAGTTAAAACCTTCTAAAATCTCGTGAAGAAAATCTAAATTAAATTTGGACCAGATTATTAAGATAAAAGGAATTGATTAACAGTGTATCGAGAGTTCAGACTGCTGTTTTACTTGCTAAAATATTTAATTTTCGTTTGACTTACCGAGCAAAGTAATGAGCCTGGTTTTCGGTATAACTGCCCCAACGATATGACATCTTCCTACATCAACGGTACGGCACGGAATGATCTTAAGACTCTAGTTAGTTCGTTGCAGAGGGCAGCGATTTTTCGGCGACGGTGGCGCGCGCCGGCGGCGACCACGCGACTCGCTTTCCTCGCGAACAAAAGGACCTGGGCCTACTGATAAGAGCCGGTAAACAACTGTCGCTGTCACACCCTCCCGGGAAGTACGAAAAAAATTTTAATTTATTTAAAATTTTCCGAATATTAAAATTTCTCTTATGCCGTAGTCACAAACACAAGATCGACGAAAAAAAACAAATCAGAACAAATCAACCAATATTTACTATGCACATTTCAATGTAAATAAAAACAATTGTTATTGCACTTGGGAAACAGACACAAAAATACAAAAACATATCTACTCCGTAAAATCATCCTCTGACATATCCGGCGTTTTTACCGACCACAGATCCATCCCGCGAAGAGTAGGGTTAGCTACCTTTCGATTTATCGAAATTCTCAATGATGTATTTTCTTCTGGTGTGAAAACCATCTTCTTTCCGGCGGGTGTTATGACGTCATCGACACCGGGAGATGAGTCGTTGAGATCCTCAACATCAGACATGATGTGGTCCGCGAACAGCTTCTCCAGGGGAGGCGTGTCGAGGTCTAGGACGTCGTCGTCCCACTCAACTGGTGGCGGAGGGGGCGTCTCTATCGGCTTAACAGACGAGGCCGCGGGGAGAGGTGTTATCCCCAAGGTGGCAGTTTCGCACGTAGTAGGGGTTGTGGGCCGTGGACGTACCACTATGGCCAACTCGTGTACGTTCCATGGCTCCACATCTGCGATTCTCCACGGCTTAATACGAACCAGCCGCAGAGTAGGCTCGTCGAGCAGCGGAGTGCCGGGGGTAGCCCGAGGCGCGGGGCTGATTGGCGGTCCGGGAGGTGTGTTGAGGCCTTCGGCCCACGAGTGGAGCGTAGGGGAGAGCCGCTCCGGTATGTTGCCGGGAGACAGTAACCTGAGTGCCTCACTCAATGGACTCCAGACAGGCTCAACTCCCGAGTTCCGCACGAGACGCACTTCCCTCTCCGGAGTTCCATGCGGGGCGCGGGGTGTTAGGAATCCCGACTTAAAGGATTTCATCAGCCGAAACCTATTTTTCCTTCTCTTTGATTTCCTCTTCTTGGGGGGTCGGGTTTTAAATGCCGGTCGGGGTCGATCGTCGGAAGTGCTCGGGACTGCATTTCTGTAACTCAAAACACTTGACTAAACTAAAATAACTACACGAAACATGAAATATTTACATAACTATTTACATTGATTTCATTTATCTGATCGCTTTTAAATCTTTAATATGCCAAGTACCGTGTGATCTGTTGTTGTCATTTACGAGCTCGTAGACCCGGGACGACAACTTCCGCTTAATCGTAAACGGTCCGATAAACTTGGGTGCGAGAGCCGCTGAAAAACCCTTATCGGCTTTAGATAAGACGAAATTCCGGCGGTATACCTTATCGCCGACCTTGAACTCAGCCGGGCGGCGCCTCAAATCATAATATTTTTTTTGTGTTTCCGAGGATTTTATCGAGTTTTCCGATACTAACTTTTGGATTTGGGCGACTTTCGTTTTGAGCAACTCAGCGTGTTCGTCAGGTGTGAGCGGCTTTGACACCTTACTGTCAATTTTCTCCCACCTGAGCGATCCAGGTTGTTTCAATTCGCGGCCGAAATTCAGAAAAGCGGGACTAAAGCCGGTGGATGAATGTTTAGCGCTATTCCAAGCAAAAACTAGCTCTTTAATATTTTGATCCCATTTTTTCTGGTCTTTCTCACAGTACTGGCGGATCATAGTTTTAATTGTTCTGTTGGTACGTTCCACAGGGTTAGCCTGCGGGGAGTACAGTGGTGTAAAAATGTGTTCGAAATTATAGGCTTTGGCGAGTTGAGAAAAAATTTTGTTATCGTACTGGACACCGTTATCACTCGTCAATACTTGTGGCACACCGTGGCGATAAATCACTAGTTGTTTAAATGCGTCACTTACGGCTTGCGCTGTTGCACTACGCAATGTCGCGCACTCGATCCACTTGGTGTACTTATCCTGGAAGAGTAGGATGTACCGGTTGCCCTTGGATGACCGCGGTAGGGGGCCCATGAGATCCGAGCTGACGTTTTCCCACGGGGTCCCTGAAGTCCTGATTCCCATGGTGCCTTGAGTCCGCCTCTGGTCGATCTTGTGTCGCTGACACGAGTCGCACTTTTGCACAAAATCACACACGTCACTGTATACCCCGGGCCAGTAATACTCTGACGTCACTCTCGCTAACGTCTTGTCGCGGCCGAGATGACCCGCCGTAGGTGACGAGTGACACTCTTTTAATACACGTTCGCGATCCTCGGTTTTTACACATAACCTCCAGGGGTCGGCATCCGGTAAAGAATTATTATTTTCGGCACACCGACGTAATAAAACACCATTGGAAATTTTATACTCGGGGAAGTCGCCGGGGTTGTTTTCGACATTACAGAGCATGGTGTCATACCACACACACGCTGGGGCGTCAACAGTACTCACTTCCGGTATACGCGATAACGCGTCGGGAACCGTGTTTAGCCGTCCTTTCCGGTATCTTATATCGAAATTATACTGTTGGAGTTCCAGACCCCATTTAGCTAATCTCCCGGTTTGGTTTTTCATGGAGTTTAGCCATTTTAACGCTTGACAGTCAGTCACGACCGTGAACTTGTGTCCCTCGATATACTGGCGGAATTTTCTTATCGCGTGAACGACCGCGAGGCACTCTTTTTCGCACGCGCTGTAACGTCTTTCCACGTCAGATAGGGAGCGACTATCGTACGCGATAACCTTTTCCTCACCATCTTGAATTTGAGCTAACACATTCCCGATACCAGTAGCGGAAGCATCGGTTTGAACGATGAAGGGCAAGTTAAAATCTGGGCATACTAAAATTGGGGCTTGAGTAAGTTTTGTTTTTAACTCTGAAAAAGCCGCATCTTGTTCTTTTCCCCAAAACCATTTAATGTCCTTCTTTAATAAATTATTTAGTGGTCGCACAATATCAGAAAATTGAGGTACAAACCGTCGATACCATTGAGCCATGCCGATAAACCGCCGTAATTGTTTCGCGGTTCGGGGGGCCGGATATGCCACTATCGCACGCACTTTGTCCTTATCTACGGCGATGCCTTTGTTACTCACTACGTGACCCAAGTATACTAATTCGAGGCGACAGAATTTGCACTTATCAACGTTTAACTTTAATCCGGCTGCCCTCAATCTACCGAACACTTCACGTAACAGTTTTAGATGATCCTCAAAACTTTCGCTCACGAGTATGACGTCATCTAAGTAGGGAAATGCCACATCATCGAGGTCGGTGCCTATTACTTTGTCTAAAAGACGTTGAAAAGTGGCCCCGGCAGAGTGTAACCCAAAAGGAGTCACTTTAAACTGATACAGTCCTCTGCCGGGAACCGTGAACGCCGTATATTGTTTACTGTCCGGGTGCAATGGCACCTGCCAATATCCATTTTTCATGTCCAACGTGGATATATATTTCGCCTTCTTTAGTTTATCCAGTATGGCAGAAATATATGGTATTGGATAAGCATCGGGAATTGTACATTTATTGACCACTCTTAGGTCCTGGGCGACACGGAATTTACCCGACGGTTTCTTGACTAACACGAGCGGGCTGCTCCACGGACTATCCGATGGTTCGATAATGTCGTTTTTTAACATTTCGTCAATTTCATTATGTAGAATTGTTGTCATTGCGGGGGATAGCGGGTAATATCGTTGTTTTACGGGCACGATATCAGGTTTTGGCCGTATAACGTGAGATATTACGTTGGTCCGCCCTGGCACTTTATCGAAAAGAGGGAGTTCTACACTTAAAAATTCACTTAATCTGGAACTTTGATTACTGGTTAGCTCTTCTAAAGCGGCCAAGTTATTTACAAGGGTTTCCGAGTCATTAATATGTACAGATCCGAAAAACTCGGCAAGATTGGGAAATAATTGGTTTAACGCGTCTAACCCAAGGATGACATCAACAGTTAGGCCGTTAATAACTTTAACTACACATGATATACATTTGTTGTCACACTTAATGTTTATATCAAAAGATTCTGAAGTTTTACTTAACGTGCCGTCTGCAAGACGGACGTATCCCTCCCCGGGCGAAATAGTTGAGCAGTGCTTGCTCAAAATATTGCCGATTTTTTTGCTCACATACGTGTCACCGGAACCTGTGTCTATGAGGGCGTTGCATGTTACACCTGGGAGTTCAACGCACAAAAATAAGCGGTCATCGGCATTCGTTTGTTCATTAATCTGCCCGGATGAGGCCGTTAACTGGGGACATTTAATTACGTTATCGGCGGTGTTGTGGACGAGATTTTCGTGAGATAGGCTAACCAACTCGTCGCTGATTAGGCCCGCGTCGCGTTTCCCGCACTGCACTTAGGGCACGTTTTCACGGTCTGTCCCTTCTCGCCACACCTGTAACAAAAGAGGGATCGCGGTCCGCGACACTCCGAGTACCGATGTCCGGATTTCTGGCAGTTCCAACACTTGTCCGGGGTCTGTTGGGGAGGCTGGCGCGCTGCCGGTGTTGTCTCGGCCTTGGCCGCGGCGACCGCAGGTGCGGGACGACGTTCCGGTGGCCGATAAGCTCTTGGGCGATAAGCGGTATCGGTGAAGCGGGACTGGGCGGGGTTGGGAGGGGGGCGGAAGGTCTTTGCTTCTCTGATGTTATGTTCGTACTCTGTACCTAATTTTAAGAGTTCGTGAAGAGATTCAAAGTCTCTTTTCCTCACATATGCCTTGTATTCGGGACGTAAATTTTTATATATCATCTCCAGTTGTTTCTGCGTAGAAAATCCGCCGTGTCGCCTCATTTCTGTTCTGAGAGCGATGGCGAAATCAGTGATTGATTCATCTTGACCTTGCGTGCGTTTCCGGATGTCATCTTCTAAAATTGTCAAATAATCGGGCGGTAAAAATGTGTGTCTTAAATCCGTGATGAAGTCATCCCATGAAGACCAATCTTGCTTGTTGTTGCGATACCAAAGTAGCGCTTTTCCTTTAAGCAGTTCCGGGACTGCTACTAATAATCGTTCTTCTGAGAATCCGTATGCTGTTTTGAGTTCTGACAATCTTTCAATAAACCCCACGACACCTTCAACGCCGTCAAATTTTAAGCCCCACTTTCTCACTAAATCGCACATTTGGCCGGTAGTGGAGTACGGCAATAGCGGAAATGTGTGAATCTGTTGTTGTTGCTGATCTGGAAGCTGTGCGTGTCCGGTCGGAGGAATAGTCTGCTGAACAGGTTCGGGATGTTGGTCCTGAGAAGGATGCTGGTCGGTAGGTCTAGTGATGTGGTGAGTTTCGTGTTGCGCTATGTATTCACATAATTTCACGCGCATTTCTTGCACTGACCCTGTCGCCGGGATGCCGCGTGACAGAAGTTCACCGAGCAAAGGACGTTTTTTGAGCCGGTATACCCAATTTAGGGAACGCCTTGGGCTAGTTTCATCATCACCGTGGGTACTCATTTTTTTTGTGACAAAGAAAAATTAAAATTTGCAACAACTGAAATTTAAGGTTCAAAAATACACAATAAACTAATTTAAATAGAATTTTCTTCGGGCGCCATTTTTGTGAGGGTGTATACGGTAAACAGATAGATTTATTTATTACACCACTTACAAAAATAAAATATTATACCCCGGATAAACTCTGAGAATGGGTTCGACCCTTCAATATCAATAACCAAAATGTTACACAGGGGAAGGTAAGGTTGTTATTAAGTTCTATACAACATGTGAAACTAACTGAGACTTTATTATCGGTATCATTAAAGGACATGACATTCATACATGGACACAAGAAATTAAAGTCAATTGTTTATTCGTTTTCCTGTGCCCTGAAACGAAGATTTTCACACGAGACAAATGCCCCGTGTGAATAAATCAAACTTCAACGCGGCACTTATTATGCACTTTAACTGCACTACACTAAACCATGAATTATGCGAGACAGATGCCCCACACAACAAAACTTAGGCTTATTTTCTAATGCACTGACATTCCGTCTACACCATCACGTTCACTGGCGGGTGGCACAAAACATTGTAAACACACACGCGCACTTGGTACTTAATTAAATTTTGTAACTTCCGCAACTAAAGAAACTAACAAAAAGGCGATAGCATGTACGGCGTATGAAATAAAATATATCACCGACGTCACGTCTGCGAGACAGTTGCCTCCGACACGACGAATAATTAACACAAAACAAAATAAAATCAGCTTTGCTCGAAAATACACATACCAATATTACAAACTTATCACTAAAAAAAACTATTTATAGCTATGATACGGTCCTATACGAAAAATGGGCCACGTGGGTCCCCGGGAGCTAGGCAGGACGACAATTTGTTATATTTTTTTCCCACACTTTTGGTCTACGAGACAATTGCCCCCGACCAAATAAATTACTTTGATGTAATTATACTGATAAAGATAATGCTCGAGGTCTGAGAGACATTTGCCCCTGACCGAGCGGCAAGTTAAAACCTTCTAAAATCTCGTGAAGAAAATCTAAATTAAATTTGGACCAGATTATTAAGATAAAAGGAATTGATTAACAGTGTATCGAGAGTTCAGACTGCTGTTTTACTTGCTAAAATATTTAATTTTCGTTTGACTTACCGAGCGAAGTAATGAGCCTGGTTTTCGGTATAACTGCCCCAACGATATGACATCTTCCTACATCAACGGTACGGCACGGAATGATCTTAAGACTCTAGTTAGTTCGTTGCAGAGGGCAGCGATTTTTCGGCGACGGTGGCGCGCGCCGGCGGCGACCACGCGACTCGCTTTCCTCGCGAACAAAAGGACCTGGGCCTACTGATAAGAGCCGGTAAACAACTGTCGCTGTCACAACACTTCTCACAATCAATAATAATTAAAGCTTTTAAATTCGTAAAAAATTGTTGCAATAATCAGTGATAACAATAAAATAACATTAAAACGAAATAATACAAAATCTGATAAACGAGATAGAAATCACAAAAGACTCCAAAGTTTTAAAAAGATTCCCTAAGACCCGAGGAGGAACTTACTAAAAGTATGTAAATTAGTAATACCAACCCCGACAATAGCTGAATTCATATTTTTAATAGTAAAAATAGTCATATTTTTAATAGTGTAGAGATCCGGCAAAATGTTCTGAAAACTGTAAGCCATTAATAAAATATATCAGTCATATTCAGCAACATTTTTCGATAGGACCAATCGTTTTGTCAGTATAGTGGAAAAACTAAAAACGCGATTGGGGTGAGATACGGCAAAACTGCATTGGACTGGACTTGTAGAACGTTTACAATAGAATGTAATACAAGCAAAATAAATATCAATTTGGCAGTATATTTGGCAGAATAAAGTAATTTACAAACACTTTACACGAAAAAATGTTAAGAATTTTGTGTTTTTTCAAGTTTTTTTAGACTTAATTATAATTTAAATTGTTTAATGGCTGCCACAAAGGTAAGATCTAGTTGATACCATAATATGTACTTAAGTTCAAGCATCCGTGTGCCATATAAGTAGATAACAAATTTTAAAATAGCGAGATTTTTGTGAAAAGAATTGGAAATTTTGAAAGTAAGCCCCTTTTTAAGGGTGAAGGGAGTGAGATAAGGCAAAATTTCAAAGGACTAAACTTGTAGAGCGTCTAATTCCTGACCATGAATATCCTTTTACATTCGAGGTAGGACCTCTCGTTCAAAAGTTACAGCGTATTTAGAAAAGCCTTACATAATGTAGATTTTACAATTAAAAGAAATATTTTTTGAGGGGGTTAAAATTTGAAAATTCTATGTTTGGGGATTTTCCCTATGTATTCACCATACAAACTACATGTGTGCCAAATTTCAAGTTTCTAGCTCATCCGGACTAAAATTACGATTTATCTATTGTTCCAGAACCGGTGATTTCCCACTACTTATGATCAAAAATCCGAAAAAGTGAAAAATGTATTTTGTCAGTAAACGAGAGGAGATACGGTGAAATATGTGGAGGTAAAATTTTTAGATATTTAAGAGATCTATCGAAATAAACCTTAAGAAAATTTTTACGACCATCCGTTTAGTCACTAGAGCCCGAAAACCGAAAACAGAATTTAATTAAAAACGCTCTGGAGGCTTAACGGTGCGAGATACGATAAAAAGTCAAAGGACCGAAATTGTAGAAAATAAAATTCCCTATCGTAGTATTGTTCTCAGATTTTAGATAGGACGAAGCGTTTGGCCGCTAGAGCCAAAAAACTAAAATTACAATTTCGGAAGTCCGCCATTTTGAATTTTTTTAGCAGGTTAAAACTACAAATTTGCAAGTTTAAGATTTTATCCTTAGCATTGACTATTCAGGCTAGACGTATGCCAAATTTCAAGTCTCTAGCTCAAATAGTTAAGTCAGAAATTCGTATCCCATATAAGTGAGTGAGTCAGTTACACATGGGGCTGTATATATTATAGATACAGTTAGTATTTCTAATTTTGAAAAATGCTGTTTAACTGACTCATTTATGTCTAATTTAAGTATAATTCTTAAAGCTTTTTTTTGAAGTTTTAGAATTTTGTCAAGGTTTTGTTTTGATGTTCCTCCATATATAGCCAATCCATAAGATAAATGAGAATGTACATGAGCAAAATATATTGATTTCAATGTTTCCAAATTGCACAGAAAAGACATCCTTTTTAACACATATAAACCAGACGCAATTTTATTTGATACACATTGAACATGACAGTCCCACTTAAGTGACAGTCTACGTTTAATCCTAGAAATTTTGTGACATTAATTTGTTCTATTTGATTTTGATCAATATTTATAGATATGTTAGGGGTTTCTTTATTTTGGGCTGTAGAAAAAAACATGTAATTAGTTTTTTCAGTGTTTAAAAATAGACTATTTGCCAAAAAATAAGATTGAATGTTTTTTAGCTGCTCTGTACATGTGAATTCAAGATCTTGGTAGCTTTTTGATGAGGAAATTAAATTAGAGTCATCAGCATATATAACCAGTTTGCTACTAGTGGCATGATTGTTTTTTAATACTGTGGGCATTCCTTGCACATAACAAATAAATAATAAAGGGCCTAAAATGGAACCTTGAGGGACTCCATACTTTGTAATTAAAGGTTCTGAATGATATTTAGTAATTTTATTACTCTTTGAAGAAACAATCTCAACGTACTGTTTTCTGTTGGAGATATATGAACAGAACCAATTCAAAGATAATTTAGTTACTCCCAGTTTTTCCAATTTGTTTAGAAGTATTGTATGCGAGATGCTGTCGAAAGCCTTAGAAAGGTCCATGAAGACTCCTACTACTTTTTTCCCCTCATCAATTGCATCGATAATTGTTTCAGTAAATTCTAGAAGAGCGGTAGTCACGGATTTCCCCTTACGGAAACCATGTTGCTGTTCATCAAAAAGGTTGTTATTTACTAAGTGTTTTACTAATCGGTTGTACATTACTTTTTCAAAAATTGTAGAGATTGAAGTTAGCAAAGATACTGGGCGATAATTACTTACATCCGATTCATCTCCTTTATTCTTGAAAATCGGGACAATTTTGGCAACCTTCAAACTTTCAGGAAAGTTTCCAGTGATAAAAGAAGAATTAATTAAATGGGTTAGTGGTTTTAAAAGACATGATCTTACATACTTTACTAATTTTAAGGGTACTTCGTCATGCCCACTAGATAGTTTGTTTTTTAAACTTAAAATAATTTTGTTTATTTCAGTTTTGGTAACAGGATCACACCTAAATTCCTTGTTGATTTGGTTTTTAGAAGAGCTGTTGCATAAATTAATTGCCATATTTTTTATTAAGGGATTTTTGTGAACTATTTCTTCTATTACATTAATGTAGTGTTCATTAAAAATATTTGCCATTTTTGAGGGATCCTTAGTAATAGTATTATCTATTTTAATCTCATGAATAGAATTTTTTGGTTTGCTGTTAGATTTCCCTGACTCCCTATTTATTATTTCCCATGATTTCTTACAAATGTTATCAGAGTTATTTATTTGGTTGTCGTAAAACGATTTTTTAGATTGCACCAACTTGGATTCATAGTTTTTATTCAACTGTTTACAGTAAACCAACAAATCATTATTACCAATAAATACACTTAGCGTGCTTCGTCAAAGCTACTATCTCCTTATGTTCCTCTACTAGCTCGGTATTGAACCAGGAAGACTCATTGGGGTTTAACCTTTTTTTACTTTCTTTTTTTCGAAAACAATATTAAAATAATATTGAAAAATATTTTCAAAAGTTGTAAACTTATCTTCTACTTTAGCTATGTACATAGAAAACCAACTTTTACGCGACAGCAAATTACGAAACACTTCCATATTACTCTCTGAAAAATCCCTACGCTCAATGTATTGGTATTTTCGTTCTGGCTCTAGTGCGGATTTTGTTATAATTTCTAAAACCTGTCCATCATGATCAGATAGAGCTGTTATTACACCATGTACATTTGTCAAAGATTGGTCTAAATTAGTTACAAAGTTGTCTATAGCTGTGGCAGAATTAATTGCAACTCTGGTTGGAAAGTCGACCATGTACCTAAACCCGTGACATTTAAGAATATTTTTAAAATCATGGACCTCTGATTTTGAACTTAAAACATCAATGTTAAAGTCTCCTGCAATTATAAAGTTTTCTACATCATAAATTGAAACAAAGATTTCAAACAACTGATCTAATCTACTTAAAAATTCTGTATTTTGAAGCTGAGGCTTTCTATAAATTCCGGCCAGAATAAATTTAAAATTATTTACATTATATTTTGCCATACAACATTCAACAAGTTTATCTTCAGTTAAATCATTAAGTTTACTAACTTTTAAAGACTTAGCCTTCAAACCCGCCTCTGACAATATCACCACACCCCCTCCTGAAGTGGTGGTACGACAGTAAACAGAAGTTACTGAATATTTATTTAAATTAAATCTTTCTAATTCATATTTACTCATGCTGTGTTCTGTTAAAACTAAAATATTAGGTTTAATTTCTTCAATTACTATTTCCAAAGATTCTTTTCTCGAGTCCAAATGTTGAATGTTTTGATTGAAAATAGTGATTAGATTTGAAGTTGAACAAACATGATTATTTGGGATTTTTGATGTATTAGAATCTAGGTCAGGTTGATGGTATTGTTGAGAGAGGAGTTTAAATTACAACCAGGTGAATGTTGATGGTGCTGTGATGGATGGCTGGAGGGCGAGCTGTGGGTGGTATCAGCGTCTTGTTCCACTGGTTTGGCTAGGATGGCTGTCGGTAGTGTTGTGATTGCAGCAGCTGCATTTCCTTCTTCTTCCACATTACTATGTAATGAAGCTGGTATCGACAGGTTGAGTGAAGTGTAGTGTGTTGTCTTCAGGTTGTCCAATCCTTCATATTTGCGTACAGTACCTTCAAGCACACTCAAAAATTGAGAGTGTGAGAGGCCATTCCATAAAACTCTGGATGCTGCTTACTGCTTGGTTATAGGATACAATGTAAATAGTGGCCTTTGTGCTACGTTGGAATTCAATCAGATTAGAGACAAAGTGGTCAATCTCTATCCGATCCCTTACACATCCCATCGCCGAACAAACTAAGATTTTCAGCCCTTTCTGCTTAAAATCATCAGTCAACTGCTTGAAAGCTATGTTATAGTCTTGATGTGAAGGCTTTGCAAAGTAGTCGGGTTTGGTAACCAAACTGTAAACCACAGCTTTATCCATCACCTTTTGGCACGTTAATCTTTCTGCGATGTAATCTGATAATACAGGTTTTCCCCACTTACGACGGAATTTTACAGCGACCCCTGCAGACATATGGCGTGGATGTGTGAAATCAGCAGATATCGTATGTGCGAATGCTACTGTGGGGTCCAATTTCCACTGATCCATAGCGTTGAACATATCAGCTTCCACAATGTTTATTTGTTTTGCCTCGCTTGTTTTGATAAAATTTGCTGTCTTCTTTTTTTCCTTCTCAAACATTTGTTTGTTGTTTCTCAACATGGCTGAAATGATTTTGGCAATACTTGTTTTCCCTCGCTTATTAAAATGCATGCCATGATTCGTGTACAGGTGTCTAGGTAATAGATGCAAAGCAAGAAGTTCCACTTTTACGTAGTCTTCAGCAATTCTCTCAAGTTCAGCGTTGATTTTAGCGATTTTTATGTCTAAATCTGGCCTGTCGTGTCTCATTGGTAGAGAGGCCAGGATCACGTTAGTGTGAGCTGATGATCGGAGCAGGCTGTGAATACTATCTGTGAGATGAATTACTTCAGCTGACTCGACGTCGTTTGTCCCACCTATCACCAGATTGTAGTCATCCGATGTTAGTTCTTTAGTGAGTTGTTTTACTTCTTCGACAACCTGGTCTAATTTAGCCCCTGGCCTGACGAAGGAGCATACATTGAATGCAGTTTGCTGTTCTATTAGATTGCTAAGGGATTTCCCATGACTGTCACTAAGGATGATGAGTTTTGATTTGAGATGTTCTTCTTTGTTTACATCAGATTTATTCCTACCAGAATGTTTTTTCTTAATATTCAGTACTGTATCTATTCTTTTATTATGAGATGTTTCACTGCTTGATTGCATTGGTTCCTCAAATGAGAGATCTTGGCTGAGTACATCATATTTATTTCTGCACTCAACAGGAGGTTTGCTTGTACTTGGAATAGTAATAATTTTTGATTTCTCTTTTACTAAATTCCAAGATGTGTTTTGGGATGGACTTTTTAATGATGGATAACAGTGCATACATTTCCTTTCTATGTTCTTTTGAGCCTCTTCTTCCAGTTTTTTGTTTTCATTCTGTATTAGTTCGATTACAGATAGAAGGTTTTTATTTTCTAGTTTATACTTGTCTAGCTCCTGCTTAAGTATTTTAGTCAAAAAATCCCCTTGTCGAGGTTCTTTAAGCTCATCATTAAGAGTTTTTTGTTGAAGTAACTCTTTTTCCAAAGCCAAGCATTTATTTCTTAAAGCGTTCAGTTCCAATCTATTGTCGGAACACACAGGCGTGGTACTACCTGGTACTTGTTTCTGCTGAGATGTGGATGAAAGTGGAGTATCATTATTGTTGTTCATTGGTGATTTCAAACTAACTGCTGTAGATGGGCTCATTATTTTGTTGGTTAATTTGAGAGATTCCCAAGCATCACTGATACTAGATAATGCTTTTTTGTACAACTCTTTATGCTTTTGTGCAACTGTATCTATTGTAAATTGGAGTCTTTTATCATGATAGTGACATAAATCGCCCTTGTTTACTCTTGCAGTTTCATTTGTAGCAAAAAACTTGATATTTTACTTTATAACATTTCTATGAGTTTGAGTGTCAACACTAATTATCTTAGCTGGCCAATACGGATAGCCTTTAACTTTACCAAAAACTAAGTCATTTTCTTTGAACAAAATGTTGGTAGCCATTTTTTCATCCGTCTAAATTAAGCTTAAAGTAGTCCTTACATCAGAGAAAACTAGGTTTTTTTTCTTCTAAAAAATCAGGATATAATAATAGTACTAGTACTTGTTGTTTATTTACAAAAACTCTCCAGCTAGTTACCAGCTATATAATAATAATTAGACAGTTTGTTTGTAATTAAACAGGATGTTTGTTTTAAATAACAGCAGTAAATTTTTAATAGTTTTTAAATGCTGGGTGTCAAAAATAAATTTAAAAGTCTAAACTATTTACATTCAGGGTGATAAAACAAAATTGTTTTTCCCTATTCCAGTTAAATTGTTCTTTCAATAAGTACACAAAGCCAAGTAGCAGGACTTTTTATGTGTACTTTTTATGTGTTACAGTATTAATCTACTACGTGTACAATACTTTTTACAGGGTATACTGTATCTTTTTATTGTTTACATTCTTTTGTTTACGTTGTGTAAATTTAGTCCAAACACAATACTGCACAATATTTGTACAGTATATTCCACAATGGATTACTTCGTTTTCATTTCTTTACCACAATTCTTATCTTTTCCATCAAAAATTCTATTTTCATTACGTAAATTATATTTTTACATTAATTCAAATGTTTTGCAAAATGCGTCCGGAGCTTGTTCGAAAATTTATCCATAAATTATTTAGTGGTGTGATCGTAATCATGTGATTAGGGAGGAACTAGTCATAACGATGTTGTGGCGAAGTGGGGTGGGATGGGGAGCTATGGCGGAGTTATGACCTTGACTGCTCGAAACTGCTCGCCAACCGGGATGTGCTAAAAATAGAAACCAAGACAGGTTACATTTGTTTCCAGTTCAATGTGTGATTATCACTCTAATTCGTAGTGCTGTTCAGTGACACCTAGTAATTTTTAGCGAATTTCCCTATAGGGAATACGCTATTACGTTTTGAGGTCCCCAGAAGCCAAAAACACCAATCGTTCAAATTGATATATATGTATATATATATATATATATATATATATATATATATATATATATATATATATATATATATATATATATAAATAATATAAAATAAAACCAGAGCACCTTTTTTCATTTTTTTATTAACAATTATTTACTGATACGCATTTCGGCTCTTAGGCCATGATCACAGTATCAGATAAAATATGTAAACAAATAAAAACTTAACTAGTTGATAACATCATACGTTAATTATGTACAATTAACATATGATGTTATCATATGATCAACATTAATATATGAATAATAACATATATGATGATAACATATGATGATAATTAACATATGATGATAACATACGAGGGCTATTCAGAAAGTAAAGAACGTTTCCGTCTTACGCCGCTAGGCGCGCGCGTATCACCTGTATTAGGATATGAGAGCACTCGGGGCCTCAGTGGCTATACAACCGTGACACTGGAAGCATCGTCGCGCTGCTAGTTTTCTTTATTTTTAAATTCAAAATGGTCACTCCCGTAAAAAATGCCGCCAGTTGCGAAGTGCGATCGATAACACGGTTTTTGTTGGCAAAAAATTTTAAAATGATAGAAATGTATCGATTTTTATTCCTTCAACTTCAACACAGCAATGTCCGTGAAACTTGAGGGAAAGATAACCAAAGCTCCGTTGTGGAGGAGCAGTGGGTTTCACGGATCTTCTCGTCAACTTTAGTGACCAGTTCGTCAGTCACAATGCTCGGTCGTCCACTCTACTGCTCATCAAGTACTGGTTCGGTCATTTGTAAACTGAATACACAACTTACGCACAAAAATTTCATTCAAGACATTGTTCCTATACACCTCGCACACTTTTCAATAAATCTTTATCGGTTTTAAGGTTTTTGCCAACAAAAACCGTGTTACCGATCACACTTCACAACTGGCGGCATTTTTTACGGGAGCGGCCATTTTGAATTTAAAAATAAAGAAAACTAGCAGCGCGACGATGCTCCTAGTGTCACGGCTGGATAGCCACTGAGGCCCCGAATGCTCTCATACCTTAAGATAGGCGATACGTGCGCGCCTAACGGCGTAAGACGGAAACGTTCCTTACTTTCTGAATAGCCCTCGTATGTAATCATGGCCTAAGAGCCGAAATGAATTGTAAATAATTGTTAATAAAAAATGAAAAATAGGGTGCTCTGGTTTTATTTATATTATTTATTATAATAGTAGCCCTGATAAGTGAACAGAATTTTACAAAAAAATGTATATAAATATATAATTATTAAAAGACTTAAAACTCCATAGTACCCTTTAAATTTCATTTTAATTCACACAACGCGTTTTGGCATTCATGCCATTTTCAAGAGTGTAAACAGGATAACTTAATATAAATAAATAAATAAAAATCTTAAATTAATAAAACATATGACTAGAATATAATGTATATAGACATTTAGAAATTTCATGTTATCCTAAGTGGAATTTGCATTCTTATGTTTTTTTTTTCCTTCATTATTTCTTCAACCTTGTCAAAAATTGGGTTTTCTTTTCCGATTTGCATTACATTCAGTATATTATTAGCTTCTGTTTTCTTATTGCAGTGTATTTGATACTGTTCTACTACATTCATTTTCTCACCTTTCTTTGCTAAATTTAATACTTCCATATTTTCTTTCATATTTTTATATTCGTGTAAGGTATTGAGAATATGTTCTGCAAATGACGATTTCTGTGAGGTTTATATATATATGTGTGTATGTGTCCGTGAACACGATAACTTTTGAACGGAACCTCCGATTTTGATGAAATTTGGTACAGGGTTGTAAGCCAGCATCTACTAGATTGAGTTCGCAAACCAGAATGATCGGACCATGGGAACGAAGTTAATGGGGTTTCAAAAGGGTTAAAAATGGGTTTTTGGCTTTTTTTACTGTTATGTATAAAATTCAACAATTTTAACTGAAACCATATAAGAGCCTAAAAAACAAACAATCTAGTATTTTGAATTTTTTACCTTGCTTAAATGGTTATAGAGAAAATCCAAAAACTATGTTTTCCATGTTATTCTTATGGGAAATCAACAAAACCGTCTATCTTGCTTATTTATTGACATATCTTGATAAAATTTGCGATGTGCATTCATTCGAAAGCGTTTAACTTATATTTGCTTAGAAAACCCTTATGGCGGCAACCCTACGTACTCACCCCTATGGGGTTTATGGGGAAAATAAAAAGAACACCAAAACCTGATAAAATTTGGTATGTACATTCACTAGGTAGGGATTAACTTATATTTACCAACAAAACGCATATGGCGGCAAACCTACATACTCTCATCCCCGTGGATTTTATGGGAAAATAGAATATATACCAAAATTCCATTGGAAATTTGCTGAGTACGCAGGTCTGCTGTGATGGGGGTATTTGTTTTGAATTTAAAAATAAAGAATTTAAAAAATAAAGAAAACTAGCAGCGCGACGATGCTCCTAGTGTCACGGCTGGATAGCCACTGAGGCCCCGAATGCTCTCATACCTTAAGATAGGCGATACGTGCGCGCCTAACGGCGTAAGACGGAAACGTTCCTTACTTTCTGAATAGCCCTCGTATGTAATCATGGCCTAAGAGCCGAAATGAATTGTAAATAATTGTTAATAAAAAATGAAAAATAGGGTGCTCTGGTTTTATTTATATTATTTATTATAATAGTAGCCCTGATAAGTGAACAGAATTTTACAAAAAAATGTATATAAATATATAATTATTAAAAGACTTAAAACTCCATAGTACCCTTTAAATTTCATTTTAATTCACACAACGCGTTTTGGCATTCATGCCATTTTCAAGAGTGTAAACAGAATAACTTAATATAAATAAATAAATAAAAATCTTAAATTAATAAAACATATGACTAGAATATAATGTATATAGACATTTAGAAATTTCATGTTATCCTAAGTGGAATTTGCATTCTTATGTTTTTTTTTCCTTCATTATTTCTTCAACCTTGTCAAAAATTGGGTTTTCTTTTCCGATTTGCATTACATTCAGTATATTATTAGCTTCTGTTTTCTTATTGCAGTGTATTTGATACTGTTCTACTACATTCATTTTCTCACCTTTCTTTGCTAAATTTAATACTTCCATATTTTCTTTCATATTTTTATATTCGTGTAAGGTATTGAGAATATGTTCTGCAAATGACGATTTCTGTGAGGTTTATATATATATATATATGTGTGTATGTGTCCGTGAACACGATAACTTTTGAACGGAACCTCCGATTTTGATGAAATTTGGTACAGGGTTGTAAGCCAGCATCTACTAGATTGAGTTCGCAAACCAGAATGATCGGACCATGGGAACGAAGTTAATGGGGTTTCAAAAGGGTTAAAAATGGGTTTTTGGCTTTTTTTACTTTTATGTATAAAATTCAACAATTTTAACTGAAACCATATAAGAGCCTAAAAAAACAAACAATCTAGTATTTTGAATTTTTTACCTTGCTTAAATGGTTATAGAGAAAATCCAAAAACTATGTTTTCCATGTTATTCTTATGGGAAATCAACAAAACCGTCTATCTTGCTTATTTATTGACATATCTTGATAAAATTTGCGATGTGCATTCATTCGAAAGCGTTTAACTTATATTTGCTTTGAAAACCCTTATGGCGGCAACCCTACGTACTCACCCCTATGGGGTTTATGGGGAAAATAAAAAGAACACCAAAACCTGATAAAATTTGGTATGTACATTCACTAGGTAGGGATTAACTTATATTTACCAACAAAACGCATATGGCGGCAAACCTACATACTCTCATCCCCGTGGATTTTATGGGAAAATAGAATATATACCAAAATTCCATTGGAAATTTGCTGAGTACGCAGGTCTGCTGTGATGGGGGTATTTGTTGTATTACGCTATACAACACATTTTGAAATGCATTTGTTTAGCATTTCAAGAAATGTTTGATAAAGTGACATTAAATTTTAATTGACAGTTATAAAAATTAGCCTAATACATTAATTATCATACATTTTTAACAATTGGTTGATCTTCAATTTTTACCAATTAGACAAAAGTATGAACCATCATTTATTTTATACCGAGCGACCCTCCCCCCTCACCGAGCCACGTACCCTCCTCCCTCACCCTACCTCCCCCCGATGCCAAACAATATAACACCTGACCTTGGTTTTTTGTCCACCTAAGACACTTTGTTCTGTTCCTTTTTTCAGTCAAATAGATCTGTTCACTCATTCCAATGTAGCTTGGCCAGTAAAAAGTAATTAATTTATAATTTACCCGATCAGAAACCCGCAGACTCTTAATTAAAATTTGTTTATTTCATGTTTTACTCTATTTATTGAACTCTTTGTTTTAACCGTCGTTTGGGTTATCCGGGACCTGTCAACCAGTCATTACCTCGGATAGTTGGTAGTTGACTTAACAGTAAAACATAATGAATTCAGTAAAAATACTGCAGTGTAAAATCGTAAGCTTAAATTTTGATTGATATTTAGCGTAAATGCACCAATATCCGACCAATTAAAACTTTTGGCTGATACGGCTAATGCCTCTCCCTCCACTACTACGTGTTCTTGATTGTAGATTCCTGAAAGAATCAAATTTATGAAGTTATTTCAAGAAGAACCTCCTCAACCTCATAACAATAAGTTGTTATGGTCTGAGGATGTATTTTTTTAGTATGAAAACCTCATCTATCACAACAAAATTTTATTTATTGGAAATATGAGAAGTTATTTCAAATTATTTTTCAATAAAAAGAGCTTCTTAGAAATGAATAACTAAGCTCGTTATGTCCGTCGTGTACAAACCCTATAACCACTTGAGGACCACCTTATCCCTTAGTATGTCACACAAAAGTATGTCAGTGTTATCAAGCTAAAGTTGTAAAACAGTTAAATCATAATAATACTATTTCATTACTAAACCACTGTAAACATAACACATTGACATGTCATTCTCGTAAAGTAGTTACTGTGATAGTTTGGTATTAGTTGACTATAAAGAATGTGCCCTTTTTATTCTAGGCTATTGTGCGATCTTTCATTGAGTCCCCAACTCTTAGTTTTGAAATATTTTTTTCATTTCTCTTAGTCTTGTTTTTTGTGCGCTCCAATTCTCAGATTGCGCTTGGTGGATACAATGTCGGTTTCATTTCAAGGTAACCTCCGATAACCATAATATGATCAAGATTCTTAGACCAAAATTACCTATTTATTTGATAACAAATTTTGTTTCTTATGTGTTATGAATAATTTGGGTTTTCAAAATCTTTGTAGAATCGCATCAATGTTACAAAGTTAAAATCACTAATAAATGTATCACTTAATCATATAAGTTTTATTTCAATTGTTATACTGTACTCAAGTTTTGGAAAACTATATTTTGACCTATGACATTAGTTCAATACAATAGTACCAATGAAAACCCCTTTTTGTGCAAACTATGTTTATTGTAAGTTTAAAATCAAGAACTTTGTTGTTGAATAGAATCTAATTGATTATGGTTTGAGGGTGGATAAAATCCTCTTGCATCAGTGATGAGTTGGAGAAAGCTTGTCAGTCTCGATGGGGAAATCAAATGTTGAAATGTCTGTTATGTCCTTGGATCTGGCATGGCATATGGCGGGAACTGCAGTGTCCGAGTTCCACCTGGGAAGTGTTGACTCTGGGAGGGGCCCCTGAACTCTGCAGTGTCCGTGTTCCATCTGGGAAGTGTTGACTCTGGGAGGGGCCCCTGAACTCTGCAGTGTCCGAGTTCCATTTGGGAAGTGTTGACTCTGAGAGGGGCCCCTGAACTCTGCAGTGTCCATGTTACATCTGGGAAGTGTTGACTCTGGGAGGGGCCCCTGAACTCTGCAGTGTCCGTGTTCCATCTGGGAATTGTTGACTCTGGGAGGGGCCCCTGAACTCTGCAGTGTCCGTGTTTCATCTGGCAAGTGTTGACTCTGGGAGGGGCCCCTGAACTCTGCAGTGTTCGTATTTCATCTGGCAAGTGTTGACTCTGGGAGGGGCCCCTGAACTCTGCAGTGTCCGTGTTCCATCTGGCAAGTGTTGACTCTGGGAGGGGCCCCTGAACTCTGCAGTGTCCGTGTTACATCTGGCAAGTGTTGACTCTGGGAGGGGCCCCTGAACTCTGCAGTGTCCGTGTTCCATCTGGGAAGTGTTGACTCTGGGAGGAGCCCCTGAACTCTGCAGTGTCCGTGTTTTTATCTGGCAAGTGTTGACTCTGGGAGGGGCCCCTGAACTCTGCAGTGTCCGTGTTACATCTGGGAAGTGTTGACTCTGGGAGGGGCCCCTGAACTCTGCAGTGTCCGTGTTACATCTGGGAAGTGTTGACTCTGGGAGGGGCCCCTGAACTCTGCAGTGTCCGTGTTACATCTGGGAAGTGTTGACTCTGGGAGGGGCCCCTGAACTCTGCAGTGTCCGTGTTACATCTGGCAAGTGTTGACTCTGGGAGGGGCCCCTGAACTCTGCAGTGTCCGAGTTACATCTGGGAAGTATTGACTCTGGGAGGGGCCCCTGAACTCTCCAGTGTCCGTGTTACATCTGGGAAGTGTTGACTCTGGGAGGTGCCCCTGAACTCTGCAGTGTCCGTGTTACATCTGGGAAGTGTTGACTCTGGGAGGGACCCCTGAACTCTGCACTGTCCGTGTTACATCTGGCAAGTGTTGACTCTGGGAGGGGCCCCTGAACTCTGCAGTGTCCGTGTTACATCTGGGAAGTGTTGACTTTGGGAGGGGCCCCTGAACTCTGCAGTGTCCGTGTTCCATCTGGGAAGTGTTGACTCTGGGAGGGGCCCCTGAACTCTGCAGTGTCCGTGTTTTAATCTGGCAAGTGTTGACTCTGGGAGGGGCCCCTGAACTCTGCAGTGTCCGTGTTTCATCTGGCAAGTGTTGACTCTGGGAGGGGCCCCTGAACTCTGCAGTGTCCGTATTTCATCTGGCAAGTGTTGACTCTGGGAGGGGCCCCTGAACTCTGCAGTGTCCGTGTTCCATCTGGGAAGTGTTGACTCTGGGAGGGGCCCCTGAACTCTGCAGTGTCCGTGTTTCATCTGGCAAGTGTTGACTCTGTGAGGGGCCCCTGAACTCTGCAGTGTCCGTGTTCCATCTAGGAAGTGTTGACTCTGGGAGGGGCCCCTAAACTCTGCAGTGTCCGTGTTTCATCTGGCAAGTGTTGACCTTGGGAGGGGCCCCTGAACTCAGCAGTGTCCGTGTTCTATCTGGGAAGTTATTGAAGTGTTTACTGTGGGAGGGGCTTGTGTCCGTTTGACATCTTGAATGAGTGTGTACTATTATTTTGCGGATGCCTAAATTTTGACATAGAATTTTGTTAAAGATTCTTAAGTTACTGATAAATTTTAGTAAAATCTCCCTAGAAACCACTGTTTCTATAAATTTGTTGATGAGTCAAATTTCAGATGAAAGATAGTATTGTTGATAAATGTGTTTTTATACATTTTAATATTTACTGAAAATACTCCTGCCACCAAAGGGGTATTGTCTGCATCCTCAATCGATTTTCTGTGTTCTTAATTTTTCCTATAAATTGTTTTTAGTGTTTCTTGTGGACACAATTTTGACATTTTTCGTAATGCGTATAGGCCTGATGAAACTTTATTACAGACATTTTCAATGTGATCATTCCAATTCAAATTTTTATCAATTTTCAATCCTAGAAATTTAATGACGTCAACCTCTTGCAGTAGTTCATCTTCAATAAATAAATTTAGTTGGGAGGATAATTTACTATGCACTGTATTAAACTAAATGTATTTTGTTTTATCAAAATTTACTAAAAGGTTCGAATTATTTAAATGCTGATGAATTGAGGAAAGTTCTTCAAATGCCAGTCTTTCGACCATATCATGTGATTTGCTTGAAAATTTTAAATTTATATCATCAGCATATAGGCAAATCCTCCCAGAGTCAACGTGTTCTGGCATACCCTTTAAATAACAGATAAATAACAATGGTCCTAAAATTGAACCTTGAGGCACGCCATAGTTAACATTTTCAAGAGAAGAGGGGACATTTGTTTTATGGTTGAAGTTATTGATGTAGTCTACATCTACAAAATGCCTCCTGTTTCGCAGATAGGAACAGAACCATACATGAGCTCTGCCTCGAACTCCTAGAGAGCAAAGAATGTCAAGTAGTTTATTATGGCACACACTATCAAACACCTTACTGAGGTACATGAATACTCCTACAACATTTTCGCCATTTCCAACTGAATCAATTACAGATTCTAAAAACTCCACCCCAGCGCTAATTACGGATTTTCCAGTACGGAAACCATGTTGTATGTCATCTAAAAGTTTGTTGGACTCTAGGTAATTTAAAAATTGTAAACTCATGGCCTTTTCAAAAATTATAGAAAATGTAGGTAGCAAGGACACAAGCCGGTAATTTTTGGCTTCAAGATCACTTCCAATTTTTATAAAGAGGTCTTATTTTGGCTACTTTTAATTTTTCAGGGTAAATACCCGTAATGAAAGAAGAATTTATTAAATGAGCTAGAGGCTTTTTAAGGCTATCGACCACAAGTTTTATAATTGGCATGGGAACACCGTCATAGCCAGATGAAAATTTGTTACTAAAAGAGAGAATAATTTTTTTAACATCAATTTCGGAAACAGGTGTAGGAATAAAAACATTGGCGGTGTTTGATAGTTGATTAGACATACCTCTATGATTTACAGAATTCAATTTAGGCACTATTTCTGTTTCCACCATTTTTGCGTAATACTTGTTTAAACAAGTACCAATTAACTTTGGGTCATCAGTAATAATTGAGTCTCATTTTAAAAATATGTTCTTATCAAATTAATTTTATTACCAAACCTCATCATTAATAATTTGCCAGGTTGATTTGCAAATATTATTTGACCTGCTTATCTGGTTTTTAAAGAAGTCCTACTTTGCAAACAATATCTGTCTCCTTAACGTTTTCTTCTCTTTTTTCAATTTTACATTTATGTTACCATTTTGTTCATTGTTTAATCTCTTTGACATACTTAACATCTGTATATTTTCTTTAGTTTTTACAATCTCCTCCTTAATCCATTTATTTTTGTTCAACTTCCGCCTGCATTTTAACAATGGGAAACAAAAATTGAAATAGTACAAAAATAAGTCAATAAATACATCATACGTTACCTCAGCCTTAGCATTAAACACATCCAACCAAGTTTCCTCAGATATCATGTTTATAAAGTTCGCTTTATTTGAGTCCGTAAACTTCCTTCGAGTTTCAACTAAATTTTTATTTTTTGATTCTTAATTTAAAGTCATTAATCTCAAGCAGTTGGCCGTCATGATCAGAAAGCTCTGTAATGATTCCAGTTATTTTGACATTGGTTTTCTTAATATTATTTATGAACTGATCAATAGCACTGTTTTTAGTTTTACCATATCTCGTTGGGAAGTCTACGGCACAATACAAAATATGTGATTTTAAAATACAATTTAACTTTTTACTCTCAGGGGTTTTTTCGAGAACATTAATATTCACATCACCAGCAACAATAATGTGTTTATATTTTTTATTTAAAATTTCGAGAGCAATATTTAGTTTGTCTAAGAAAACATTGTTATAGCAATGGCGTGGTGTTCTATAAACACCAGCTAAAATTATTATCTCATTGATAATTTTAATTTCAGCCAATGCAAATTCAAACTCTTTATCTTTAATCAAGTTCTGTACCGCCGGTATTTTTATCTCTCTGGCCTGCATGAAGCTTCGCTAAACTAAATTACCCATAACAAAGTTCAACAGCTGCATAGAAGTTGTAGGTGAATTCTTCTTCTTTCTTTTTACATAAATAATACCCGTGAAAAACATATTTTATACTGAAAATATTATTTTTTTCTATTGGTCCCTTCGCGGACCTTTGCCACTATAGAAAACGACATTAAGTCACAAAAAATACATTTATTTTAAACAAATTTTTGGCTAAACTGTAAGTTGTAGAAACAGTAATCAGCAGTAAACTTTTAGTTTTTGACATTGCGGTTGCTAAGGTAACACTGGCATTTTTGTACTATTCTTAAATTGTTTTTCTATTGGTCAACGAAAACAGCTTTTTTTGTGACCAACTCTTCAATTTTGTTTTCTGCCAGAAAATTAGTTCAAATTACTTCTTTTTATAGTAATGTGCATGACGTAATAAAAGTCACTAGTTAATGTTTGATATGAAAATGAATTCTCCGAATCTCGTCTTTCTAATGGTATAAGTATCAGCGTTTTGCAACACTTTTCTGGCTTAAATGTGTCAATGTTATGCAACATGTCAAAGTGGTCTGTGCACGGACCATGCCAGTTCACAGTTAAAATATAGTAGTCCGTAGGCGGACCTTTGCCAGATAGAGGTTCAACAGGTTATGGAGAAAATTAAAAAAAGTTTTTTTGGTGCTATTCTTTTGGGAAAAAACAAAACCATCTCGCTTATTTATTGACATAACTTGATAAAATTGTGTAATTATATTCACTAGGTATAGTTTAACTTATATTTAGTTAAAATATCCATATGGCAGCAAAGCTATATACTCACCCCCATGGGGTTTATGGGGAAAATGAAAAATATCTTAATTTTATGCAATTTTTTTTTACTTGCACTGGGAGGGTATTATCCTGTATTTACTTACAACAACCTCATGGCAGCAAACCTACATCCTCATTCCCACGGTGTTTATGGGGAAAATAAAATAATTCCTTTTTTTAATCTGCTGAGTAAGCAGGTCTTCTGCGACGGGGTATTTATTTTTTATTACCTACGTTGAATCTCTTTCTCCTCTATTATCCCCAGCAACAAGTGTGACACTGGGCTCTGATCCCATCAATTGCCATACATGCTTCATCCATTATGTTTCCACTTTGGCTGTATAAATCCTATACTTCCCAAGGTGGACTCAACACTGTTGTTGTGTTTTTTTGAATATTTATCATTAAAAAATATGTTTCTTGTTGATAAGGTTGGATCTATGGCTCTCATATCTGATATATCAGTCAAAATAAATTGTATTAGTACAAAAAAATCTTAGAACTAAGGAAAATTGAATTATTTTTCAACGTCACTGAGTCAAAATTAAGGCATGGTATGAGAGCTCTAATTTAACTATTCAACTATATGATTAGTCTAGCAAGTTTCAAGAAAAACTGTTGAAAAACTGTACTTGAAGCAAAGGAATAAAATACCATATTTTTGCTCCAAGGCTGTATAGTTAACATAGCCTACTGCGTTACTAGCGCAAAGGTGAAGATAACTCTTAATCTTTGCAAAAGAAGTATTGAATTGGAAAATGTTGTGTTGCGTTGCAGCCTGGAGCGTGGCCTGATGCATCGGCTGGAGAACACGAGTGTCTGTACTCAGGGATACCTGGAGGAGCAGCTGGTGATTTGTCGAGCTCTCGGCTCCCCATCGGAGTACCGTTTCTGGCTCATCACTTATGTGCGCTTCCTCTTGCATGATGGTTAGTACACTGTACAACTTATGTGGTTATTACATTGATCTTAAAAAAATTATAAACTAACTAAATGTTGTTTTTAGTGTTAAACTGAACTGACCTGGGTTTTTTCTGCATCGAATGCAGTATGGTCTGGTTTGTCACCATGTGATTTGTATAGAATAAAATTAAATGTAGGTATATTCACCTCCACCTCTGACTTCTATATCAGACATCTGTGTCATAGAAGACAAATGTTTTTTTTAAAAGGTTTGATTTTACTCGTTTCAGAGCTCTCTGGTAAAAAAAAGATAGTAATAAAAAATTAAGAGCAGAGATATTTGACGATAACCATAAAAATATGTATATTTAATATTTTTAACACTGATATCAATAATGCATAAAGCTGTGCTGGCTATGATACAGATATTAGCTGAAGTTTTTAAAAAAAGTAGATTTAATATCTATTGGGTGAACAAAATTTTTAAGCCCAGGGTGTCAAAAGGTATTGATCCGGGTGTGATTTGAGGAGCCCCAAAATACAATGTACTGTCTTTAGACTTATTAATATCTGGGTAACCAATTGAGATAGAGCAAAGCTTAAAAATACAAAATTTGTGTTTTTTTAGCTAAATTCAGTAGTGAAAATCAAATTTTAAAATTTAAAAAAATGCAGAAACCCCATTTTTTGGGTACAATACCCCCCAAAACTACTCCTTCTGGTAAGGTGATACATCTGGTTTAAGAACTCATCCAAATACAGGTAGGATTACACATCTCTATAAAATTTTGTCTCGATCGGACCGTTTTTACGAGATTTATCATGTCTTGGGACATACACGTACATACATACATACATATATATATATATATATATATATATATATATATGTATATTTTTAGCGAATTTCCCTATAGGGAATACGCTATTACGGTAGTAGTCACGGTAAGACCTAAGCCCGGGACCATGATACTTTTTCGTTTTGAGGTCCCTAGAAGCCAAAAACACCGTTCGTTCAAATTGATATATATGTATATATATATATATATATATATATATATATATATAACAACAAAGATGATAGTGAGTAGGGCTACTATAACATTATTTGTTTTTATTTTCATTATAAATAAACTAAGTACCCTTTTTACTTTTTAAAAACATTTTTATTTTACTGACAACTAGTTTCGATCCTATTTAGGTCATAATCATGTCTGAATTAACCTCACATGACATGTGAGGTTGAACGGAACCTCCGATTTTGATGAAATTTGGTACAGGAGTGTAAGCCAGCGCCTACTAGGTTGAGTTCGCGAACCAGAATGATCGGACCATGGGAACGGGGTTTTATGGGGTTTCAAAGGGGTCAAAAATGGGTTTTTGGAATTTTAGGACCTTAATTTTTAAAATTCATCAATTTTAACTGAAACCATTTAAAAGAGCTTAAAAAAACAAACAATTTGGTATTTTGAATTTTTATCATAGCATAACTGGTTACGGGGAAAATCTAAAAATGTGTTTTCCATGTTATTCTTATGGGAAAACAAGAAACCCTGTATCTTGCTTATTTATTGACATAACTTAATCAAATTTGGTAGATACATTATCTATATAAAGTTTAACTTATACTTGCTTACAAAACCCATATGGCGTCAAACCTACATACTCACCCCCATGGAATTTATGGGAAAAATAAAAAATTTCCAGAGTTTGATACAATTTTGTGTTTACATTCACCAATTATTGATTAACTTAGATTTTCTAACAACACCCAATGGCAGCAAACCTACATACTTGATCCTATGGTGTTTTTATGGGGAAAGTAAATAATCTGATATTCCATTGGAAATTCGCTGAGTACGCAGGTCTGCTGCGACGGGGGTATTTTACTATTATTTTTGGTCACTGGGCACCTCAAAACGAAAAAGTAACATGGTCCCGGGCTTAGGTCTTACCATGAGACATACGGTAATAGCTTATTCCATATGGGAAATTTGCTAAAACCCTTTAGATGGTGGCTAAAAGCACTGTGAGTAACCAATTTCATTTCCTATTTATTTTATTCCCATGCTCATTTTGACCTTTTACAGTTAATATTATTTTAGGCTTTCTCTTTCTTTTTCTTTTTAATTTGAGTTAATCATCATATTTTAAACTTTATTATTAAATGTAATCCAATTAACTTTTTTTGTAAAACATTCATACAAATTAAAATGTTCTTAATTTTTTGTGTTTATAAGTTAAGACAATAGTTTGTATTTTCCTGATGGAAGGTATTTGGAATAAGCTGATTTTCAAATTAGTGGGACTCTACTGTGTTTAATGCTCAAAACGTGTCACCTTGAGGAGACAATGAATCATGTCGGCAGACTCAGGTAATACTTAAACCTATATAGGCAATTCAAGTGATGCAGTCACAAAACTCAAAAATATGAAAGTACAGTCTAGTTAGAAATCCAATGACAAACTCAGAAATATGTCACCTTGAGGAGACAATGAAACATGTCGGCAGACTCAGGTAATACTTAAACCTATATAGTCAATTCAAGTGATGCAGTCACAATACTCAAAAATATGAAAGTACAGTCTAGTTAGAAATCCAATGACAAACTCAGAAATATGTCACCTTGAGGAGACAATGAATCATGTCGGCAGACTCAGGTAATACTTAAACCTATATAGTCAATTCAAGTGATGCAGTCACAAAACTCAAAAATATGAAAGTACAGTCTAGTTAGAAATCCAATGACAAACTCAGAAATATGTCACCTTGAGGAGACAATGAATCATGTCGGCAGACTCAGGTAATACTTAAACCAATATAGTCAATTCAAGTGATGCAGTCACAAAACTCAAAAATATGAAAGTACAGTCTAGTTAGAAATCCAATGACAAACTCAGAAATATGTCACCTTGAGGAGACAATGAATCATGTTGGCAGACTCAGGTAATACTTAAACCTATATAGTCAATTCAAGTGATGCAGTCACAAAACTCAAAAATATGAAAGTACAGTCTAGTTAGAAATCCAATGACAAACTCAGAAATATGTCACCTTGAGGAGACAATGAATCATGTCGGCAGACTCAGGTAATACTTAAACCTATATAGTCAATTCAAGTGATGCAGTCACAAAACTCAAAAATATGAAAGTACAGTCTAGTTAGAAATCCAATGACAAACTCAGAAATATGTCACCTTGAGGAGACAATGAATCATGTCGGCAGACTCAGGTAATACTTAAACCAATATAGTCAATTCAAGTGATGCAGTCACAAAACTCAAAAATATGAAAGTACAGTCTAGTTAGAAATCCAATGACAAACTCAGAAATATGTCACCTTGAGGAGACAATGAATCATGTCGGCAGACTCAGGTAATACTTAAACCAATATAGTCAATTCAAGTGATGCAGTCACAAAACTCAAAAATATGAAAGTACAGTCTAGTTAGAAATCCAATGACAAACTCAGAAATATGAAGGTACAGTCTAGTTATAAATCCAATTACTAATTACAACTTAGACAAATATAAAATAAGATGTAAATTTGGCTCTATTAAATCTTGTAGAATTTCTTACAACCCCTAGTATACTTTATCCACATCGTCAGAGAAACTAAAAGTGAGTGATTTGGTTGGTCTAAACCTGTCTTGTCTATAACTTAAAATGCTTTAAACGTAAAACCCATCTGAATATGGAAGTAACATTAACCTTAAATCACTTTTTTTACAAAATTCTCAAAAATTCGGGAGCTTGATCCCATGAATCCTGGAATTCTTTAAGCTTAAAAACCATATGCATCCATCTTTGACAGTTGATATATTCATATTACTCATGCAATTAAGACTAAAACTACAACTGAGCTGAATGAACCGAAGTTAAACAACTAAGTTTGCTCACCTGATGCTGATTGTGTTTACATTAGAGTTGGTTTACACCTCTCACAGTATTTACGGATTCTGAGAGATTGTGAATGTTGTGTCTGTAAGCAAAATTGTGAGCATTTCATAAAACGCAGGAAGATGGGAGGGGTCTAAAATTACAGGTCTCGGTCCCATGTACAAGGGAAAAATGTTGACGTTTCCAAAAAGTTACCAGGAAATTAGCAATACCGTTTAAAGTCCTCCATAAGAATAGTATGGGAATTCTAACGTCTTCTTTGTGTATATGAGAACGTGTGTATTGTTTGATTTTAAAACAAGGGCCAGATGATGACAATGAGTGGAGATTATCTATTTATAATCAACTTCAGTGGTAAAAGTATAATATGTTGTGTTAATTGAGTAAAAATTGACATGGAGCGTTACTAACCTTACAAAATATTACAAACTGATTGCAAATGTTTACATCTTTATTGAAATATTAAAAATAAATAAAATTATCTGGTTTGCTAATTGAGCATTTATGCAAATCATAAAAGTGTTTTGAGAGTGATAGAGGTGAAATATGGTTCGAGAAACGCCTACTTTGGTAACCATGAATTAAAGCACTTGTTTTTGTTTGATTTTAACACGAGTAAAATGATCCCATTGAGTGAAGATGATTTAATTTTCCTACAAAATTGTGTATTTCAAAGATGGCAGAATGATGGGATAGAGTTCAAATCAAAGATGTTTATCCCACTGACTAAGGAAGAAATTAGCATGTCTAAAATGTTACAACAAAATGAGAAATAACATTAAAGTTCCTCCATGAAAAGTATGGTGATAAAAAAAGGCTACTTTATTTACACAAAAAAAATGTGTTTAGATTAGGAGAGCCATATATTGACAGTGAGTGAAGATCTACTTTCATATGCTGAGTAAAAATAACAAAATCTGACAGGAACAATATATTCATATACCAAATCGAAATTTATTTTCAATATTCATATTCAACTTGTGGGAAAACAAGACAATAAAATGGGTATGACTAAAGTGTACTAACTATGAAATGGGTGCTGCAATCAGTCACGTTTTTTCTTATTGACATTTAACAATATATACAAAACTGAGCTTTTATAATGTGTTTTTCCCATGATTGTAAAGAGTGTTTTGAAGTGGTCTATGCAAATTATGCTAAAACATTATCGTGAAATCTTGTGGAAACCTTCGTAATGGTCAATATAATTTTAATTTGATGGTTAGGTGCTATTGCACCTATAAGCCACTTGAATATGACAATAATCTCAGAAATGCATCATTGGTTTCTTCATTTGATTGATGAAATGTGACAAATGTATCCAAATAACTTAGGATGTGTAATGTATTACTTGTTTTTTTCATCGCTAAATTTATGTGCTACCGAATGTCACTTCTCTATCTTCTTCCAGTTCTTCTTTCTAATATACTTTCTTATCAATAAACTCAGCAGCCTTATTATTAGAGTTTGAATGTGGTTTTGCATGAAAATTGAAAAGGTAATTATTTATTATTATGTTGCGTAGGTTTGGAAAGTAGATTGCGCTTGATATGTGAAACATTAATGAGGGAGGCCTGTGAGTCGGACAATAACTGCCTATGGAATCCGACACCTCTGGTAAGTTGCTGGCAACTTGGTAAAATAATAAGATATAGGATCCATTACTCGTATTTCATTACTGATTCTTGATTATCCTTAGAAAAGTTAATTTTAGTATTATTACAAGACAATTGTTAATGAGTAAATCAATTTACATGACAATAAATCATTTAATTTGATTTAAAATGATATATTTTAAGCCTTGTTAGATGTGGGCCGGAATACATGCTAGATAATGTACAAGTCTGAGATATTGGAAAGTCCATTTCTCTAGCCACAATGTAGGGATAAAAGTAGGCCTAGTTGTAAAATAATGACTTCATGGGTTTTTTACACTATAATTTGTAACTCAACTCAAGGGTGTAGATCAGTAGAGTTTGAATAAAAATGTACTGTGTTCTTTTTAACAAATTATTTTAAATGATGAAATTAAACTGAAGAAGTTTCAATTATCCAGGACCGACTGTTATAAATAATTTCAAATAGTTCCAGTTCCAGAAATTTTAAAATTCTATATTTTGAAGTGTACATTAAAAGTTATGTTTTTATTCAAGGGAATTGAACGAATAACGCTGCTGCGTGAAGTTCTGAACGAAATGGCATCGAGTGCTCAGGCACAACGCTTGTACACAGAGTTCAACGAACAGCTGCAGTCTTCCATCAATTGAATACATGATCTCACTCTAGATTTCCCTTCTCTTGTGATATTATTGTAGCTTTAAGCTAATATAACTGCCAGTATTGTAATAGTGTAGTGAAAAGAAAAATGTGTCTAGTGGGATGCCAATATTTACAGTAGTTGGATATCCTTCTTGTCAATAAGGTGATCAAATCCCTACTTTTTTAATCATGCTTACAAAATTATATTTTAAATTCTTACTAAGAGGTACGTGCAGTGCTCAGTAACACTGCCGATTTAGATTTTATTATATGTATAATCAGTACATTGTTCAACAATTACCCCACTTTTTACTTTCCCTCTACCTTTTAGATTTGAGTTATGGTAGGAAATATTCATCACCATCACTAAAAAAGAATGGCCAAGGTCCTGAGAAAGGAGGATTTTTACAGTCCTGGTTTTAGTGATTTTGGTGTTATGTGCAGAGCTAGATATGATCTTAGTGAAATTAGTTTTATAGAATAAATGTGGAATATCAATTTGTTTATAAAACAGTATTGAAAGTGTTTTAAAACACCAACAGAGAATATCTTTGCTGTTGATTAACTGCACTGAAGACTGAATGAAAACTGTCTATTATGTCACTGTCTGGCAGGAGTGGTTTACCTAGGGCGAAACTTTTTACAAATTTTGGTCCTAAAAACTGGTCCTAATTTTAAAATTCATAGATCAGGGTGTCTACTGATACTGGAATTACTGGAAATACTGGAATTATACTGGAATTTTATTTCTATACTGGAAATACTGGAATTATACTGTAATTTCAAAATAAATACTGGAATTATTTTATTTTATTAAAATCCGGAAATTGTTATTTTTTAATGCATAAAATATAGATTTTGTCAGTTGATCCGTACATTTCGATGTTAAAATGTTTCACCTGTTATTATTGTTGTTAAACCAACATCAGTATGCAAACCAAAATCAGAAAACTTGTAGTTCTGTTAAAATAATTAACTAAGCAATTAAGAAATCTAAACATTTGTGTTTTAAAGATTAAGCTTAGAAATAAGTCTCTATAAATTAATAGGCAAGCATGTTTATTTTCTTACTTTTTTCTCAGCTTGTGTGTATTGTAAGAGAAATCCGTGCATACTGTTAGAAAGGTTCATCCTGTATATGCACAGAATGCTATTATAATTCACATCAGCCTCCAGGGGTACGCCCTAGAGGCTTTCAAAGTTTCATTGTTAATCTTATGGAAGAAGGGTAATTTATTAAATAAATTAGAGTCGAAATTTGTTACTCCATATTCAGATTAATAGTTCGCGAGTGATACTGGAATTTTTTTTTAAATGTACTTGAAATACTGGAAATATACTGGAATTCCAAAATCAGATATCAGTAGACACCCTGTAGATGTAACGAGTCACATTAGTTATTTCTTTAAAGTAATTTAACACTATACCAGCCGTCACGAGAGAAGTCCGTTGAGCTGTAACCAATAGGAATCAAGCGCGGTGTTGCCACATTGAACGCCGGTTACCAATATAAACGTAAATCATTGAAGCGATCACCTGATTATAAAACGGTCTCTAATGTGTACATCTCGTGTTTTAAACATGTAGCCTATTGTACATTGAAAACAAGAAAGGTTCGTAGTTCATGTATTTATGTTTGGACATCATCATGCATTTACAAAACTACAATTTGAAAAATATTGAGGGTGAATAGCTTGTCATAATTTATCTTTTTTTCATGTCTTGAGTTATCTTGAAAACCTATGTGGGTACTGTCTTCTGTCGTAGTAAGACAACTTTTTACAGTAGCGGCTCGTGGCCCGTGCGTTTGCACGGAAGCGCCGCGCCCCCGCCCCGGTGGCGGGACCGGGAGGCGAAAGTCAAAGGATGGCTGCTGCTTGAAAAACGAAATGAAACAAAAAACAGCAGTTTTATAGTTAAAAGGATCATTTTTCATCAAATTATTTATCTTGATGAGGCAAGAGTGCAGATCAAGTGTCTTGTCTGATTTTGAAACTCTCGTTTAGATAGTCTAAGCGAAAGACCTCCCCCCCCTTAAAAGACTTGAGCGCCCTCCTAGATGGCCGGTGCCTTCATTTGGATGTAGGTGCCCCTTTAGATAAAAATGTGCCAAGAAGTTCCTACACTACTTCTGTTAAAGTTACGTGCTCATTGGGGCGGTTCGGTACGGGTGGGCGGAAGGGCACGGCACTGACGGATATCCTTCTTTTCTTTACATCGTCCTGAACATTCGCACGCTCCATCAAAAGAGATTATCAAAGGAGAGTTAGCTAAGTAACATCATGTGGCCAAAAAAATTATGGTCATAAGTTACATTTTTTCAAGAGAAAGAATAAGATAAAAACAATACTTCCATTATGTTTGCAGGCCTATTATTGCGAGAGGATTCAAGTACTCTAAATGCCTCATAATGTTGTGGTATTATCCATTAAAACTATCAATTTAAATATACTCATCTTTGTAAAGTCGTTTTCACGTAAGAACGACAAACCCGTATCGTCGACCGGAGGGTACGCGCACCGCAGGTGGCCGTATAGCCGGCATGGCAGCTTAAAAACTTCCTAAAATTCGCTCGCCCAACTTTTTGCAATGCAGCGGAAGGTGCAGATCGTCAGGGAGTGTTAGTAGGCTAGCTTTCTGGTTGCCTACAGCATTTTACTTGGACAGAATACCCTATAGTTTCATGATTTTAATGATCTTATTTCTACCGTGATTCATACCAACTAAAACTTCACCAAAATTTCTAGAAAGATAACAAATGAACAAATAACAATTGGTAGACGTACATAATTAGGAAATAAACAACTGCCGGCTTACTGAGCTAAATATAGGCTAGGGCCTAACAGTTAAAAATTATTTGACAAAAACAATAACATAACAGGAACATTAAATAACACAATAACAATAACAGTAATAAAATAAAAGTAACAAAAAAACAACAAAAAACAGAAACATAATTTTGTGTATTTAATATTGTCGACTATTTGATCCTTTATTCATTATTTTACACAATGTATTGATGGTTGAATTCTTGGAATCAGAACATCGTTGCTGGACTTGCCGTGTTGTCTGCTCAGCCAAGGAGTGCTTCTCTCCTGTGGCGGTGGCCCTGTTTTTGCTGTTCATTTTCCAACATTTTATCCAGTTGTATTACTGTCCGGAGATTTCCAATAATTGTTTAACTTTTCTGATATTTTAATAGCAATATTTTGATCGGTTTTAGGGGGAGAGTTTATCCAGGTAATGACTGGGGACTTTCGTTTTCTTGATTTTCCCGGTGTTGAAAAAGTTGGTGTTGGCGACTCTTCAAAAACTGACAATATTGCCTACTTATTTAACTGTTTTTTTTTTTCACTAATCTTGCAAGCAATAGCGCATTCTTTTCCAGTTTGATTACAATTAACACACTCACGAAATGACGGAAAGGAGAACGAGCTGTTTCAAAACAACAATAAACGTTGTACACTATGTTCCGTTCTGCACTGTTAACCGTTTTTCCTTTTTTAATAGCAAGTGATGCGGGAGGTGTTTTTTATCCATATTGAAACATCCACAAAATTTACACTAAACGAATATGATACTTAACATTCAACACTTACTCTTAAAAAATAAGGGTTTTAAAAGACATTGTATTTCGGGTTGTTTACAAATATATTGTTTACATTTGGAAATGTTATTATTTACAACATGTGATTTATTCTTTAGGCTAGGTGAATAACGGCAACATCGCTTGAATCTCATTCGTTGGTCCAAAATCACGTGACCGCTAAGCCCCGCCCTCAACGGACTTCTCTCGTGACGGCTAGTGTAATAATCTTTTATCAATTATTTTGCTGCCTAATAAAAGGAAATGTTGTCCAAGTGTGGACACTTAATAAATCCACTTAAACCACTCCTGTACAGAATTATAAAACCCCTAATTTCAATTGTAGATCTCATTTTATATGCAAAAAAGTGTAAAAACTAAATAAATTTAGTGTACAAGTAAGTTGGGATGAAGTTCAAATGAAGAAGTTTTTATATGTTATTTAATTCAATATATTTTACAACACCAATCCAAAGACGCCTCATTAGTTTGGTTTAGTAATAAGACTCAATTGCATATTTTTTTATACTTTTTTTATTGATTTACTAATAAAGTTTTTACCGATTACATCATTTGAATATAAGAGACGTTAGATTTAAATAATCCTCTTCAAAGTCTCCTAATTTTGATTAAAAGCTCTTTGATTACATTTTCATAAGAGTATGAGAGTTAATTTCACTTGTGACTAAAAAAGTGATAAAATTGTTGTTGGTATTTTTTAGCAATAGCTTTTATGTATTTAAAAAGTTATTGAAATCCAGGAATCCCTTTAGTTTTCTAAGGTATTCATAATGTTGTATTTGTGATAAATATTTATTTTTACAATTGAATAATCTCTTCAACTTGCAGACTCCTTATCAGAGAAACCTATCTACTCAGTAAATGTTAAAAGAAATTTTATACCATTAATAGATAACAGATCCTTAATGTACAGATAAAAAATTGTCCAGCTAAACTGACATACCTTTAAAGATGTTAAATTATAGTTTTCAAAGGCCTAAATGGAGTAAAGAGTTGACAAATAATGTCATGTAAAATACAAACGCTTTGCCAAATGTCTATGATGGCGATCAAAACCGGTCAAGGTGGTACTGTGTTATAAAATAGCCAGTGGTGAAATCAAATGGTTTTCCTGACTATATAGGCGAGTCTATCGTTGTTTATATTTTTATCAAACACATCATGATTAGTTCTCTCTTGTTTATTCGGACTGGACTTACTGTACATTATCAGCATCAGAAAATCTCAATACATTACCAAATAATCATCATTTCTTTTGTTGTAATTACCCAATTATAGTTATTTTCACTAGTGTTTATAATCTAATTCAAGAGATTTACTGGACAGAAATAGATTATCAGGATCTTTTAATGTTGTATCTCGTGTGTTATTACTGCATATCGCTAATGAATACAAAAAAATAAAGAAGATCACTTCGTTTGTTTAAAAAATTGGGAAACATTTTTTTCTGCTGGGGGTGCTGTCAACTGAAATTGGACACTCCAAAAATAGATATCGCCAGTGGAAAGGAAACATTGTGCGAGAGAAAGGGCGATTTAAATTTCTTCAGTATTGCATCTTTTATAACAACACCCCTTTAACAATAAAATTGACCTAGCTTATTTGGTGTCATTGGAAAGCTTTTTTCAAGAACCGTTATTCCCTGTCATTAAATCCGTTAAATGTTGGGGCTTTTCCCATAGGGTTTCAAACATCTAATTTTATTCTAATGGAGATATTATATTCAATCATATGTTTACAAAATAATACTTAACAAGCGATTCTGCCAAAATGTTGTCATGGTATCCTCCTCCTGCTATTTTCAAATGTGTTTACTTGGAGGTAATGATGCAAGTTCTAAATTAGCATTAAATTAGGTGGGGGAAAAAATGTACGTAAATTACTGTAATTAATTATAAGAATATATCCATGGATGAAGACCATTTTCTTGTTTTACAGTGATAAATAAAGAGAGTTAAGAGCATTATTGAAACTAGTGTACATATTGCTCGAAAACAAGCAATTTATTTTGATAAAAATGTTACTTTTAGTTCTAAATCAATGAAATCCGACCAACCTTGAATATTTTTTACCACAAAAAACTACAATGCATCACCTCACTTCTAAAAAAGGTGAAAAAAGTTCACAAATTTGTGTGAACCTTACTATAAAAGGGGACGCTCTCATGGTTGAGTGTCCTACTTCGTCAACCGAATTCTCAACCACTTTGTCCATAAGAAGTGACCTTTATTATTTTTAGCGAATTTCCCTATAGGGAATACGCTATTACGGTAGTAGCCATGGTAAGACCTAAGCCCGGGACCACTTTACTTTTTCATTTTGATGTCCCCAGAAGCCAAAAACACCGCTCGTTCATTTTCATATATATGTATATATATGTGTCCGTGGTACCAATAACTTTTGAAGCGGTCCTCCGATTTTGATCAAATTTGGTATGAAGGTGTAAGACTAGGTCTATTTTCCAGAGTTCGCAAACCAGCATTGTCGGGTTATGGGAACGGGGTTTTATGGGGTTTCAAAGGGGTCAAAATTGAGTTTTTGGCATTTTTGGTCCTCAATTTTCAAAATTCATGAATTTTAACAACCGTTCAAAAGAGCTTAAAAAAAAACAATTTAGTATTTTGAATTTTTAACTTTGCTTAAATGGTTACGGAGAAAATCCAAAAATGTGTTTTCCATGTTATTCTTATGGGAAATCAAGAAAACCCTATATCTTACCTATTTATTGACATAACTTAATCAAAATTGGTATGTACATTATCTAGATAGGGTTTAACTTATACTTGCTTACAAAACCCATATGGCGGCAAACCTACATACTCACCCCCATGGGGTTTATGCGGAAAATAAAAAATTGTCAGAGCTTGATACAATTTGGTGTTAACATTCACAAATTATTGATTAACTTAGATTGTCTAACAAGACCCCATTCAGCAAACCTACATACTCGATCCTATGGTGTTTTTATGGGGAAAGTAAATAATCTGAAATTCCATTGGAAATTCGCTGAGTACGCAGGTCTGCTGCGACGTGGGTATTTTGTATTCATTGACATCACACATATGGCATATCCAGTAAAAACTGAAGGTAATGAAGAGTAAAATTTCAATTCTTTCTATTTTTGATGTTACTATGGATAAAACTGAGTCCAGAACAGGTAGATCTGAATAAACAAGAGTATCCATGTACTGTATAACTTAGGCTAGCTGCAATGAGGATATATTAGACCAAGTAAATATTTCAATACAAAATTCAAATAAATTCAAAATTGTATTCAAGTATGTTAATAAGTAAACAATTTGTATATTTAATCTGTCAATGGTTTATGACAAGAAAAATTTTGATGTTTTCTGCTTCAAATGGCAGAGGTAAAATAATTGTTAAATGTAAAAAATACAAAAAGGTTTGACGAATTTTTAATCTGTCATTTTTTATTCCAGCCAATTATTTTACTTCTCATAATCAAGCATTTTATTGAGATTACTTTTAAGAAAGAGTGCCTTGGTTTGGGCTCAGTCTTATACATAGGGATGGGTAAAGTTGCGAATTCTCCGCAACGGTTGTAACAGTTTCAGCTGCAGGCACACAACAATTCCAAACAACGGTTGCAGTGGAACTAGTTGTCGCGTTGCCCGCTGCAGCGCTACGACCGCTCTGTCCTCCGTAGTGTACTACAACTGTAGCGGCCATCGAAGCAATAAAGTTTCAGTTGCAGCGTTGCAGGCAGTTGTCTGAGCAGGACAGTCGTTGCGCTGCGGCAACGACTACGTCGTGTAGTTGTAGACTTCAAGTTGAGATCGAAACGATGTGTAACATTAATTTATTGTACAGTAAATTGTCATGGTTTTTGGGCTATTATTACCAGTTTTAATTATTTACTCTTAATTGGGCTTTTATTCAATTGGAACAATTAAACACAAGAAATCACAAAAAATTTTCTAAACAGTCTCATCCAACAAAAAAACAATCACAGCAATTATTAATACCTTTTGGACAGTGTAACATAAAATATTTTTCTCCCCATTCAAAACAGATCACAGTGTTACAGTTATGCTTCCTTAAGTCAGACTCGGCCCCAGAAATTTAAAACAGCTCATTAAATCAAGTTTAGCCAGATTCACCCAGCGGTTTTCCCCCAAGGGAACAAATCATATGAAATGTCAATTTATAATCTAGACGATTTACCAGACACAGTTACGTGGATTAAGGATTTATCAGCCCCTCAGGCTGTCCAACAATGCAATATTTTGGGCCTTCAGCCAGCCGGGACCCTTGAGGAAAACCGAGTCATTTTGAAACAATTTGTGCTACAGCGCAAAAAAGAGAAAGCTTGTTCAGCGGATGAAATAACTCATCAGAACAGATGTTAGCGTCAAACATCTTTGTCACATCGACAGCAACACCCCCAGTGGTGACAACAACCACTGTGTCGCACAATGTGCCTGTGTGCTCCAACATTTTCCCCCCACTAAATCCACCAGTGAGCACTACACTTGCTATGACCCAAGTAAAATGACTACCTCAACAACGACAGTTACGCCTATACAGACCACCACACTATATCCGACTTTACAAATACTTGTTCAGTCATTACAGACCATGACGTTGAATGCTGTTGCACAAACCGCCAGCACAATCACAGAACAAATGAAAACCCTTACCACAACCAAACCACATGATGAATCCCAATATCCTCCCTTTGTCCGAGACCTATTAAAGGAGGTTCCTAAAACTTCTGGTAACAATCCTCATCAAACATTAAAATTTTTTAAGGAACTTCACAAGATAATAGAAATGAATTTAGTCCCAGAGAAAATAATAATACTCAACGTAGTCCCCTACACCCAAAACAGACTTAGGGATTTTTGGACAACAGCAACCGCCCAAAACCACACTTGGCAACAATTGCTGCACAATGTTCGCAAAGTCTTTTTCACACACGATATTTTGAGAGACATGCAAAACAAATATTTGTACAGGCCCCAAGAATCTCACGAACTCTTATTAGATTATGTCAGGGACATACAAATATTGTATGCCATTCTATCCCCAACAACTCAGGAATCTGAAATTTTTCAGACAATATTCAGAGGAGTAAACCAACAAACCAGAACAACATTTGCAGGCCTTAAGCCAATAACTTGTTTACAGGATTTGATAGATATTGCCCCACTTTCAGCTAGCCTGAAAACCAATCAACGCTCCACATTCAACAACTATTCCCATAGATGTTCTTCACCCAGATCCCAACAGTTTCATGGCTATCATTCCAGTCCAAATAATTCGTATAGGCCCCAACAAATGAGTTATCACCAGTCAAATCAAAATCAAAATCGTTGGCAGGCAACACCCAGACATACCAACCCCCAAGCTTCCAGACCTAACAACCAAACAGCAACTTCTTACCCCCATCACCAAGGAAGAATGTATGCACCTCGCTACCCATATCATCCTCATCAAAACAATCAAAATCAATAAAATTCTTCCAATTTCAACAACCGGGGTAATTTAAACCCCAAGCGGAGAGGTCATTAGGCAGCTCACTTCCCCCTACTTTCAAGCCTGCCTCTAAACCAAATCAGGTAAATCAAAAGTTGGTAACACTAAAACTAGTACGAAATAGCAGTTTCCAAAACAATTCTCCACCCAAACCTGTCAGTAAACTTAAATCCGACCTCACCAAAACCGCACGCCTATCATTGAAAATTGGTTCCCACACTGTCCCAGCCTTAGTAGACACAGGAGCATCTTGCTCAATAATTTCTGAGGAACTATTTAACCAAATAAAATATATCAAAGGCGTGGTAACAGAAAAGCCAGTACCAATTTCATCTTCTGCCACAACAGCCTCGTCACACCCATTACATTTGAAATATAAAGTAAAACTTCATTTTAAAATTCAATACCTCTCATGGACTTTCCCATTTTATGTAGCAGATCAATTGCCAGTAAAAGCCATATTAGGGATAGATTTTTTGCAGCTTACCAAAGCAGTTATAAATGTAGCCAAACAGACCATAACCTTCCCATATTCACACCCTTTAAAAGTGATACACAGTCAACCGATGATCAGCCACAAGAGACCACTGGTCCCAAATATGGTCCAAACTTAAATGAAATGCAGTTGCAAAGATTAGAAAAACTAGTAGGAGAATTCCCAGACACCATTACAAAAAAACTAGGTAGGACTAATTTAGTAAAATACCATATAAATCTTAAACCAGGGCACACAGTCAGATCCAGACCTTATCAATTTTCTCCCATAAAAACAGAAATATTACGCAAGCACATAGATGACCTATTGAAGGGAGGAGTAATAAGAGAATCCATGTCACCCTACGCTAGCCCCGCCTTTGTTATTCCAAAAAAGGGAGGAAAAACACGAATGGTAGTTAATTATCGAGGTTTAAACAGTGGACTAGTTCAAGGAATACCCCAATGCCAACGTTACAGGCGAGCTTCGAACACCTTGGTAAAGCAAAATGGTTCACCCTCTTGGATTTAAACTCAGCTTACAACCAAATTCCGCTAGATGAAGAATCAAAGCCTTACACTGCCTTTGTGGTCCCCTGGGCTCAATTCGAGTTCAATTATGTCCCTTTTGGCCTGGCTAATGGTTCAATGGTCCTTACAGATTTAATGAACAAAGTTTTCAGTGATATAAAATTCAAATACGTGTATTCATTTTTTGACGACTTAGTAATATATTCAGATACCTTTGAGAAACACATAAAACATATCCGTGAAGTACTAGAGCGGCTGAGCAAGGCCGGCCTTACGGTAAACCCATCTAAAATGACCATAGCGTCCAACGAGATAGAGTTTTTAGGCCACATGATTAAAGACAATACACTTTCCATCAGCAGAGAACGGACCAAACCGATAGACCAGTTTCCCACACCTAAAAATATCAAACAGCTCTCGAGATTTTTGGGAATGACAGCATTCTACTCTAGATTCATTCCAAACTATTCAAGCATTTCCGAGCCCTTAAATAAATTAAAGAGAAAAGGTCAAAAATTTATATGGGGAAAAGAGCAAGAAGATGCATTTAAACAACTTAAAAGTGCACTTACGGGGTCGCCAATACTAAAAATGCCCAATTTCGACCTTCCTTTTGTGTTACATACCGATGCCAGCAGATCCAGTATAAGTGCAATAGTCTCACAGCGATATGATGATGCCCTACTCCCAGTCGCATATGCCTCTCGCCCCACCAATAGACATGAAAAGAATTACAGCGCATTTGAATTAGAGGCCTTGGCAATCACATACTTTTTGGACAAATTTAGAACATATTTAGAACACCATCACTTTGAATTATATACAGATTCAAATGCCTTAACTTGGTTATTAAATCATCCCCGACAAATCAATGGTAAAATCTCCAGATGGATTACATTGATAAATGCCTTTCAGTTCACAGTACATCACATAAAGGGAAAAGACAATGTAGTGGCAGATTGCCTCTCCAGAATGTTCGAGGAGCAAGGCCCCACTCCGTCAACTTCCACTAACCCAGTAGAGCAAGTAAATATTTTATTCAAACTCCCAGAAGCATTTAAATACATTAAGCAATATCAATCAGAAGATCCATCCATTCAGGGAATTATTAGAAACCTCAAAAACAAGAACCCACCACCAAATTATTTTTACACGAAGGCATTTTAACCCATAAAGCACAAAACCAGACCAAACCTCGAATAGTACTCCCGGAACGCCTCATTCCACTTTTATTTAAATATTATCACCAAGCTCCAAGTACTGCACATATAGGGATAAGAAAAACCTGGTCTCGAATCGAACCTCACTTTTGGGCAGAAAACCTTAGAGACACCATCTCAGAAATGGTCAGAACATGCACAGCTTGCCAGAGAGCTAAACAAGCTCCGAACACTAAAGTAGGACTATTATCTTCAGAGGTACCGTTTCAAAAGGTTTTCATTGATTACATAGGCCCCCTACCAAGGTCCAAAAAAGGGAACAAATACATTTTAACTATAATCGATGCCTTTTCAAAATTCACAGTTTTTCTACCGGCCAAAAACACAACTGCTAAGACCACCATATCATTACTCCACACAGGTTTATTTGCATATTTTGGATTTCCCAAATATTTAGTTTCCGATAATGTTAGTTCCTTCAAATCAAAGGAATTCTCAGATATGTGTCTTCAGTTAGGGATTCGCCATGTGACAACCAGTCCATACTATCCGAACCCGAGTCATGCCGAAAGAGCCAACAAGAACATTAAAGTAGCTATTAGAATTTATCACTCGGAACACCAAATGGACTGGGACAAAAATCTCCATTTCTTTCAAATAGCTTTCAATTCAGCCAAACACAACAGCACAGGATATTCTCCAGCAGATCTCTTTTTGTCCTTTCAAATTAATCACCCCCTGGAACTGAATTGGAATTTAGATACACTTATCCCCACTGGAAACACACCAAAAGACATTAAAGACAAGAGGAAAGAAGCACATACAAACTTAAAGAAAGCCAGAGCAGCCCGGGAAAAATATTACAACCAAGGCAGAAAACCCCCCAGTTACAAAGTAGGTGATTGGGTGATGTATAAACTACAGCACCAAAGCAAAGCAATAGATAAAATTAACTCCAAACTCCTACCGTTGTGGTCTGACCCAGTTATACTACAAGCATTCACATCCCCGGTAACTGTTTTGCTCATGGACCCAAAGAGTGGCAAAACCATTAGGAGAGCCCATGTCTCTCAGCTAAAAAAATTTTTCATGCCCAAGGTAAAATAAATGGCACACTCGCAGCCCCAGAAGACAAGGTTGTGATTTTAGGTTAAGTTAGTTTAAGTTAGACCATCCCGCAAAAAATACATTTTACACCAACAAACACTGGCACAGGGTGCCTGATTGCCACCTTCCTGTGACTAAGGTCGCATTTCGAGTAGGCGCGCCCTTCAGGACAGTGGTGACTCCACAGCTCCCTGTTGCCTGTGTCAACACACATAAGGCAAGCAGCCCTCCTCCACTGCATTAGCAATAAAATCTTTAAAAAAAAAAACTTAATTTTTTAAATTTTTATTCAATTATGGATTTATGTGCTACATTTTTTGTATTTTTTTTTTTCAATTTTAACACATAAATTCATGATTAATGCCAGTGGGGAAGAGCGGATTGTTTCATCAAAATACAAGCTTATATTTTGATGCAACATTCCATTACACCACACACACACACACACACACACAAACACACACAAACACACACACAATAGAACACATTCACCTCAAACCGGCATTTAGATTAAGTTATTAATTAAGGAAATCTCTATGGGTTATTACAAATAAAATACCAAAACCATATAAGAAAAGAATATGAAAAGATCTTGTAAAATATATATTTAAGAAGTATGCATGCATGAAGCCTTAAATTAATGTTATTTTTGGAACCAAATATACTTATATAGATTCACTTATTTATTGTTTAAGATGATACATATTTGATAAAAAAATGTATGTAATTAAATTGATAGATCCGACTTGGGAAAGCTAAAGAATTTTGCAGGTCATTTATATTTAATACAATTAGCCAGTTTACAACCTTCTCTTCCCCTTTGCTGCTTGGAGGGAGGGGGGGGGGGAACCCGAGGGATCACCCCCATAGTATTGTCACCCCGGAGGAGCGGTGCTGCACACAATGGGACTGGAGACATCGCCCGCGCATGCGCAGAGCGCAGAAGCCGGCAGGTAAGCCTAATCAGCAAGGACTCAGTCTCAGTCGTAAGAGAGCCGGGCAGCCGCAGCATGAAGGTTCTGTGAGTACTTTCAAACCTTTGGGGAGGAATCTATCTGGGGGAATAGGCTAACCAATACTTTTCTAAATTTACGCTAATGATGTAATTATTTAAGTAGCCTATATTTATTATCTAGCGTTCACCCTTCTTATCAACCCGGTAAAATTATCATAATTACTTGTTTCTCACAATAAAATGTCCCATGTCGGAATTAATAGATTTAATATGTAGGATCAATACTCATCAAAGATGATACAAAACACAAAGATTTCTTAAAATACCAAGTAATATTTTTATGTAGAATTTTATTACTAGTGTATATTAGTTTACTGCAAAATAATTGATTTGGTTATAGACAGAATTATTTTTAAGAAATAGGTAAGTTTTTTATCAGAATTTATGTAATATATTTAAATAAACTAACTATTTGTACTAACTATTGTATTGAAATACTATAGATTAGGCAACTTTAGTGTTATTTCTCTGTAATCTTTACTCGGACAGCCGGACAGCGCCGCCAGCAACAACGTTTCAGTTTCAGTTCCAGTTCTAGCAGTTCTGCCGACGACGACAACGACGATGCTGCAACTGCCATTTCTCGCAACCGTTGCGGCCTGCAACCGTCGAGTGAGTGAAACGGTTCTAAAACAACGGTTGTAAGAATTTTTACCCATCCCTACTGATACATAAAAATTGGGACAGTCGCGACACTCGTACCTGCAAAGCCTAGGGTCCGGAAGTCACTAGCGATCCCTGATGCCTAGTCTTGGGACTAGAGAGCTGACGTAACAGGCCAGACGCATGTAGACAAAAATAAAATGAAACACAAGCGATACTGGTGGTCGAGAACAGGACTAAGAAATATTAATGCCAACTATCACCGTTCAAACTAGGGATGGATGAGATTGGATTTTTATTTTGAGACGGGATTTCCCTTCTCGTGGGAAATGTGCGTTCGGAATTTTAATCTGATTTTGTAACATTGTTAAATCCTGATTTATGACAGATATTACGAATAAATATTTAGTACCTTATTACAAATAACCCTTAAACATAGGCTAACGTATGGTGATAAGTGTAAGGATACAACATTGAAATAACAAAATTTACCAGACTGAAATACCAGTCTTATTAGTTAAATTAACAATTTCAGTCTTGTCTTTTAGCGAATTTCCCTATAGGGAATACGCTATTACGGTAGTAGCCATGGTAAGACCTAAGCCCAGGACCATGTTACTTTTTCGTTTTGAGGTCCCCAGAGGCCAAAAATACCGTTCGTTCATTTTCATATATATGTATATATATATATATATATATTGTAAAATTCTGTTCACTTATCAGGGCTACTATTATAATAATGAATATAAAATAAAACCAGAGCACCCTATTTTTCATTTGTTAATAAAATTGTTAATAATTGTTAATAAAAAAATGAAAAATAGGGTGCTCTGGTTTTATTTTATATTCATTTTATATATATATATATATATATATATATATATATATATATATATGTGTGTGTGTGTGTGTGTGTGTGTGTGTGTGTGTCCGTGGTACTGATAACTTTTGAAGGAGACCTCCGATTTTGATGAAATTCAGTATGGAGGTGTAAGACCAGATCTATTTTCATAAGTTTGCGAACCAACATGATCGGGTTATGGGAACGGGGTTTTATGGGGTTACAAAGGGGTCAAAAATGAGGTTTTGGCATTTTTGGACCTTAATTTTTTAAATTCAACAATTTTAACTAAACTCATTTAAAAGAGCTTAAAAAACAAACAATTTAGTTTTTTGAATTTTTTACTTGGCTTAACAGGTTACGGAGAAAAGCTAAAAATAGGTTTCCAATGTTAATCTTATGGGAAACCAACAAAACCCTCTATCTCGCTTATTTATCGGAATAACTTGATAAAATTTGATACGTACATTCACAAGGTAGGGTTTGACTGATATTTGCTAACAGCATCCATATGGCGGCAAACCTACTTACTCACCCCCATGGGGTTTATGGGGAAAATTTAAAAGTGTTGAATGATACAATGATATTTACCTTACCTAACTATTACATTTTCTAACAAAACTAACATTTTCTAACAACATCCAATGGCAGCAAACCTACATACTCATTCCTATGGTGTTTATGGGGAAAATACAAAATCTCAAGATCCTTTGGAAATTCTCTGAGTACGCAGGTCTGCTGCAACGGGGGTATTTGTTGTATCTTGTTTTTGCTATATTCAATTAAATATGTCTCACACTAGTCACACTTAACAATACTCCTCAATATTACAAAGGTAAAACAAAAATAATAGTAGGCCATAGATGACGGTCATAATCATAATTATAAACATTAATAAAAACTAATACAATTTTTTTTAAGTAATTAATAAAATTTTATGTAAATTTATAAATACTAGTAAACGTGTTGCTCGAAATCGAGCAGTTTATTTTAATACAATACAAAGGTTAGGCCTACTTTTATCTCTAAATCATTGACGTCCGACCAATCCAATATTGTGAATATCTGCAATCACCAAAACTACACGTATTTACAGCTGATTATTAACAGATGTTTTAAATGCTTTATTCGATCTCAATGTTATTTAAAAGGGAAATTTTGAGATTTCAATGGTGGATAACGCCTTTATTTTCCATCAGATTCTCATCAATTTTCGGCGGAAACAACTACAGACCAAGCCCTATCCAACTACACCAAAAACTTGAAAATCGGTTGAAAATTGTAGGAGGAGTTCTCAAGACAAAAAACCCTTAGCGTATTAAATAAGTATAGATTTAAAATAAAACACTTTACTTTGCTTTAAAATCATGTATTTAAGTATTAAATTGCTAGTAAATTGACCTAGCAATTCGTAGATTATATATGGCCCGAACATTATTTAACGTTATTCACAAAATATTTCTCGTCTAGAAAAATCTCGTCTTGTTAAACAAGATTTAAAATTTATTGAAAGATCAAGAAATTTTGAGACATGTCTATCTCTAGTTTAAACGTTACGACCCAGGAAAACAAGAGTTAACAGTAAATTTATATTATTTTGAAACAAATTCTTGGACAAAGAAAAAATAAAATGATAAATTCTATAAGCTTTGCTCAATTTCATTAGGTGTGTAAGAATACAAATATATTAATTTAGAAATTAAATTAAATCAAACTAAACTGAATTAAATCAAAATGTAAATGTCCTCGTTAGATTATTTTGTTTCAGTCACTACAGACTAATAAAACACTTACACAATTTTATTTTAATAAGAGAAAAGCTTGACAAGTATTAAGGTTAGGTTAGCCCGTTATTATCCTATTGTTAAACAAAGAGTTTAAATTCAAGTGGAGGAGAATAAAATTAATTTACCACCTTTACAATCTGAAATGTTTAATTAGCTGATTTAGTTATTATTCTGTTCTGTTATTTTAATTAATGTTTACTTGTAATGTTTTGATTCTATATTTTATTAAAAGGGTTATTGTTGCGTGCAATTTACATTTATTTAATCTACTATGTGTCACAGAAAGAAACAACATTTATTATGAGTTAGCTGATGCTACATCTGAGCGTGTGTCTGGACTGTTAGGGCAGACTAAGCACCATCGTTCGCTAGCGACTTCCGGGACCCACTCTTAAGTGGCCGATTATCGTGACTGTCTCCTATATCAGACTGTGGTTTGGTGATGGTAAACGCTCCCAGTTTTCAGACTCGAGCGCCTTCAATCGGTATTGAAGAACTCCCTCGATCAACAGAGATGTGTGAACCTGACCAATCTGAAAGCGCTCCTACTGGCAGCAAAAGAAGCTCAATTGGAAGCAAAGAGCACCCCTAGGTGATTTATTTTAATAATGGCTGAACAAAATTAGAAGGCGTCTATTGACACTCTAGCCCAGAGCGCCAGAAAATTTTGAGCTGGCCCTGTCTTTTCCCACAGAAATGCATTGTCGTTGCATCTGTCAGCATTGTTTTTTAATTTATCTCTCCGTCTTTCTTCTTCTTCAGATTTTCTCTCAAGCTTTTCTTTCGATTTCTCCTTTTAATATTTGTCTGTTAGCAAAATAACTTTTGCGATTTTGACTGACTACCAACAACCAACCCGTTATTTTTCACCAGTGACCAACCAGTGGTTGGATATTGGAACGAGTGCCCTTTCAGGGCCACCCAGAGAAAAGCGGGGCTCCGGGGATGAGACTTGGCTTTGCCCTTCCCCCCAAACCAACTGAACGAAAATTCAGGAAAATGTGACAGTTTACAAACTGGGATGCGTAATGTTGGACACTCATGTTATTGGAAGTAGCAGGAAGACTATAAAAAAATCAATGTCCAAGGGGGCACGCGGAACAAAGAGGATGGGCGGCATGAGGGAGGCAAGTATGTCCTAATTTACGTTACCTTACGTTCTTGAGGAACAGGTGTACGGGAGCACAGGGGTCTAGTAGGATTGAACAGTATTATATGCTAATAGTAATTACCACTTTGTTATGTTGTATTGAACTATCGTATTTACTTGAGTTATGAACTTATCATGTACATGTTTAAGGTTAATATTATTTTTATTGCATCCAGCAGTATAATAGAGTAGTGAATTTTGTTTTTTTTTTTTTTTTAATGGACTAGATTATTTTAATACAGGGGAGATTATTGGTTAATTAATGGTTTGATAGCGCCAAAAGGTTTCATCAAGATAAGGTAAAATTTTTTAAGAAAATCCAAACACATAAATTCACAGCATAGCTTGAGAATAAATACAGTAAATGTGCATAGGGGTGATGAATTGAAACTTATTTTTGGAGATAGCCCATTTATTTGAACTTTTAGAGCCTTTTGCCCTTACAAATGCCCTCTCAAATTTACACCTATCTTGTATCTATTGGTTTTTGTGGTAATATCTATATGTAAATGAATCCCTATTTCCCTTGGTCATGGAATCACGCATAAACAAGTGTTTGTTTTTGTTAGGAGAATGTTCTTATGAAAGAAAATACTAAGAAAATTCCACAGGGCTCCGTCCCACACGTCTTAAAAGAAACCTGATGGCAAGTGAGCGTAGCAAACGGATTGAACCTGAAGGCCAGTGAGCGTAACAAACGAGCTCACCTGAAGGGCAAAAGATCCCTCAGGTTGGCATTGCAAAGCATGCCAGGTGAGCTAGTTAGCAAAATATACTTACTATTTTCCCATTTAAATGCATGTTATTTTTTCATAACCCATTATTGTAAGACCTAAATCCTTTAAGCAGTGGCGGATTTACGAAGGTTGGGGCCCTAGGCCAACTTTTCTGTGGGATTCCCCCTCCCCCCCCCCTCGTCACTAACCTAATTATGATACTAAAATCTTCAAATTAAGCTAAAATCGTCCTTAATTTTTTATCCTATGCTCTGGTATGATGAGTAAAGTATAATTGCATGTGTACACTCAAATTTATGAAGACGAGCTCTTCTTGAAAAGATGTTAGATTATCCAGCTGTTAAATGGGGGTGGGGAATGGTGCCCATAATGCTTTATTATTGACTATATCTATAGTCAATGGATCTATGCTATAACTGGAGTCACTACTCTCTGTTCAAACGTTTGTGAAAAGTGTGCCACTGTATTTTTAAGGATGTTATGTCCGTTACGTTGGTCAAATTGCTGTTGGTGGGAGGCTATCAAAATAGCTAGTCAAGATGGCTATCCCTACTCAATTTTACCAAACTGTATATAATAGTGTAGATGCAATGGGGTCCTTATTGAACCGAATTACTTTGTTAATATTTCTATATTGGTACAAATACAATTTTTAGACAATTTTTATACACCTAAATGGTAATGGTTTTAGAAAATCGTTAAATTAAACTAACATTAGCTTTAATGTCATCTGTATTTTGCATTTTGACAGCGTCTCACCAATAGCAAACTGGCAACGAAAAAAAATCCAGATGAAAGCGGTGCACTTTTTAGACACAGAGACATAACTTCAGTAAGTTATAATAAAAAGCCCAAAGGGGCCACCGCGTCGTCACTGTTGCCACCATGAATGTGTCTTAACCTATAGGTCACATGATCACCCGAAAATGTCATGGAAAACGGCAGATGCCACAATGACTTCACCAAAGTCTCTCTGTTGTCTTGTGAATTTACGGGTTTTCAACTAAAACAGTCTGCTAAAAAATCTGCTAAAAGCTGATTTTCATCTTTACCGTGTTAGTACATCCTTAAATAATAATGTATATTTGTGACTCCGTGCGGCGCCCCTGCAGCCCGCGGCCCTAGGCCAGGGCCTAGTCGGCCTAGTGGTAAATCTGGCACTGCCTTTAAGTAATAGACTATGTTATAAAAATAACATGCATTTAAATAGGAAAACAGTTTATTTTGCTAATTTCTACAAAAACGAATAGAAATACAAGTAGTGTGTTTTTGGGAAGGCTGGGACGTGACGTCATCACGATGACGTCAGCAGTGATGACGTCATATGACGTCATTACCGCTGACGTCATCATGATGACGTCACTGACGTTAATTAGGTCAAGGTCACGCAAGAATACAAAAAAAAAAATTTTTTGCACTTTTGCGATTCCTCAAAATATGGTGAGAAATTGAAACTTCTCGAGGAATCACAAAAGTGCAAAAAAATATTTTTTTTTATTCCCTCGCGATCAGACTCTTGACCTAATATATCCGTCAGGGGTCATTGACCCGTGCCAGCAGCCCCACTTGAAAAAAAAATTTTATATTTTACTTACCCACCACAAGACTGAGAGCCGAAGAATAATTTCTTCAAACACCCGACAGTGCGACAAACGACACGCGATCCGAACAGCACCGCGTCCGAAGACGTACTGACTTGTACACAGACGGTATCCCAGGTACCCGGCTCAGTGGTGGGGATCAGGAGATGGTGGGGGTAAAGTGGTCAGAAGGAAGAAAAATTTAATTTTTTACAAACTACTCGTCCCAGCCCGTCCTTTACCGTAACTCGGATTGGAAATATTTCCTGAGAAATATTTATTTTTATTTTTTCTCAGGTGATCTTGGAACTTGTGAAATTTCAATGAAACCAAAAGTGAAAAAATTTTTTTTTGTTATTTGAAACTTTGCCGAAAAATTAATAAATGTTTGATATTTGGCTAAATATTTAAATTTAAACTCAATATAAGTAAATTGAGTGCAAAAAGTGAGATGTGCACACCACAAGAGTTAAACAGCAACTGAGCAAGTCTCTCCGTGTATCTGAGGTACTCGGCAGGGTGGTGGGGATAAGGAGATGGTGGGGTAAAGTGGTCAGATGAAATGAAAAAAATTTTTTTTTTTTTGCAAACTATACAACTGAGTTTGTTATTCAGCAATAGGCATAAGAAAGAAAAAAAATATTTTTTATCCACATTGCTCAACGTGTTCAAACGTGTTCGAGGTCAACCATTTGAAGTTTAAAAAAAAAATTATTTTTTTGTATTTTATTTACAAAAATCCTCCTTCATCCCCATATGTGCTGTCCGGACTTGTGCTTGATGTTGTCGAAGAATTTTCTTCACAGCAACATGTTTCTTGTGTATTTTGGACTACCCCTTCTGCTTCATCCATACTGTCGTCGATGAGTGGACAGTCGTATTCCAAGTTCATTTTTATTATCATCCCTGGATTTTGAAGAAGCCGCATGTGCAATTTTTCATAGATTTCTTTTAGGTATTGAAGGCTGTCAACAAGTAATTCCCACTTCATTGTGTGTAGTGTAACCTTTAGCGTAGCTGAGTTGGAAATGAAGCCAGACTTGCATGTAGGATTGGTCTTTTGGAATTGTGGTGGTGGGGGTAATTGATACAACCAGACAGGTCGAAACATGTTCAAGGTCAACCATTTGGAGTTTTAAAAAAGAAAATTTTATTTACAGAGTAATGTTGAAAACTGGCAATTTGGCTGCTTTATCTGAACACTCGATGCATTTTAGGCAGTATACAACTGCGTATACCAAGTAGAAGAAGATTGCAATCAATAAGGCCAAGATTATGAAGAGATCTAATTTTAAAACTTTCTGAATTAGCATATGGTCCTTCCTGATCCGTCTTTCTTCCATCCTTCTTTCCATCATCTCCACTAGATCCACATGCTGGCATCTCCTCCTCCCCAGGCTTTCCGCTTCATCGGCCTCATATATTGGTGGTGGAACATCCATGTTTGCAGCTCAAAAGATGAAGATGTAATGAAACACATTGGTGCTGCATCTCAGGTCTCCAAGAGGAAAAGTGGTAGGGGAAAACCTGAACATGTTAGAACATGTTCAAGATCATCCAATTTGTGTTTTAAAAAAATTCTATCTTGCTACAATACTGTAGCAAGATAGGTTTTTTTATTTTGTTTTTATTTTATCATTCCTTTATTACAATACAAAAATATGCATATTGAAGTACAATGAGGATACAAAATATAAATATTAGTCAGGAGAAATATTCCAAGTTTGGACTGGCTTGAGTCTTCATGGATGATCTGGAGGAGTAGGCTGAAGAAGTTGATGATGGTGACCTAGGTGGCTCGTCATCCCTGGGGACATGAGGGCATTTTGTGTTGCAAGCAAAAATTTGCATGTTCAATCGGTATCCCTGTTCGATTAGTGATTTAAATTCTTGAACAATATTGTTTAATTCTTCCATATTTCTTACAAATACTTCTTCATAATTTGCACATTTTACAGTCAGAGCCATCTTGATGTTTTTCGTATGATGTCCAAAGGCGGAATGAATATTAGCATGGTAGTTTGAAGGTAGTATGAAATAGTGGTGGGGGAAGTTGTTTACACGCTGTCTGATGAGAGGTGGTTAAATTTTTGCCAACTAAACATATTGATTGAACAAATGGCGCAAAGTTCTTTAGGTGTATGGTAACTTAAAACTGGAGCCACATGACCATATTGTAAACATCCATCATCTTGTAGGAATTGTGCCGGGTTGGATACAGCGGCCCTTCCACAACTTCGACAAAATTTTGTACCATCACCAAACTTGTACCAACCAAAAGTGTTGTAACCTCTGTTGTCTAGCTTGTACTGTTTGATAAAAATTTTAATTTGTTGAGGAGCGTTGGATCGTAAAGGATGGCTAAATAGCTGTTGATCTTCAATAATTTTTCTTACACAAAGCTCAAATAGGGTGCTCATCGTTTGACAGTTGCAATCAAACTGAACTTCTTTACAGTCTGTATGCTGGTAACCTGAAATGGTGGGGGAAAACACACACACACACACACACACACACACACACACACACACACACATATTGCTGTTTGAAAAAAAATTTATGTTTAATTTGTGCAAATGTCAAAGGTCAAGGTCACCCCAGAGCTTTAAAAAAGGCAACATATCATTATGTGAAAATTTTTTTTTTGTTTCACATATTGATATGTTGCCTTTTTTGTGTTTTTTTTGTGTTATTTTTTTTGTTTTTTATTTTTATTTAAAACAGTACAAACAAGATTACATGACAAAAATATATATAGTTAAAAAATACAAACAGATACAAGAAAGAAAAAAATTATTTTTTTTTAACACTGCTGCTTGTCTGCGATGTGGATGGTAAGCTCGGTGGAGTTGCTGCCGCTGCATCCGTGGGACACCAAGCAGAGACATCCTGGTTGTATGGAGCGGAGATCTTCATTTTGGAGTAGGTGTACAAATCTTTTGGGCAGGTAAATTTGGAATTTCGGCTCATCTCCCGGAGTGTATGGGGCTTCGCTCAAGCTGCAGCAGATTGCCTCGCCGACTGTAGTTTCCATCTTCTTCATGGTATGTATAATATAATGTTTTTCATCCTTCAGCTCTGAACATTTTTTTACCGGCAAAATTGTAGACTTGGAGTGGGCGTTGAATTGTTCCACCAAAGTCTGCAGAAACTGGTTGGATGCCATGGTTGTTCTAGAGGTCCTCGCTGTCTTCTTGCTCTGAGATGTTGTCGTCTCGGAATCTCGAGTAATACTCGTGCCAGGTCTCGGTCTGCTCCTCACTTTTATAATCGCCGTTACCCCCACCACCATCACCGATTTCTCCATCTTGCAGGTAAGTCGCTAATTTTAAAGCGTTTTTTAACGCACAGTGCCTGTCCCTTTCATGTTCCACACTTTGTGTGCAAATACAAATGTTTTCAGCAATAAATTTAAAATTTTTATCAATTTGCACATCTTTAACTGGAGTAGATGTAAATTGTTCTATCCATCTTTTCTTTTCAAGTCCTTTTGTGTAAATATTAGTAAATCTGTTTGAAAATTGATGCATAATATGATACAAGTCTGAATAACTGGTAAAACCGTCATACCAATCGATGTGATGAAAATATTTCCAAGTCCATCGGTTTGTTGTTGCGGCTTTGCTGATTAGTGAAGAAAAAGAGCATGGTGGTTTGAATAAAAATGTGTAAGGAATATTTTTATCTATATCGTAAAATACAAGTTCTTTAATTATGAACCGATCATCGTTACCACGAAACGCCTGAAATTCAATAATACCCGGTTTGGACTTGATTTCTTCTTCCATGTCCATTTGAAAGGTCACCTGTCTATCCATCACGGTGTCGGAAGGTCAACTGTTTTCCACACCACGGTAGGCATTTATTTATGCCAGGCCATACAGTTGAAGGCGCGTTGGTGTATATTTAACGTGGGCACCATCCCCGGTAGGCCTACACCCACAAAATTTTGAATTTTTTATTGAAAATTTGCAAATTCAAGTGTAAAGTGTTGTGAAAAATTTTAAAACTTTATTTAACTTTCCATCTGGTCATTTTTGTTGTTGTCATTATCATCACTTTGATCCTTTTCATCACTGAAATGTGTTTCTTCATCCGATTTTACAAAATTATTTTTTCTTGCACATATTGTTCCAATTGTCTCCACATTTCAACTTCATGAGGAATTCTGTTGAATATTGAAGTGTCCACAGGTCCATACAAAATTGGTGCATCCGGTTGTTTGTCCAAAGTGTCTGTTAAATAATCTTTAATAATTGAACTGGAGAATACTAGCTGTCTTAAATATCTTGTTATTGGTTCAGTTGCACATGTTAAAATAAAAAATTCTTCTCTGTTCAGTTGAATTTTTATGTCATGTTTGGTCGTATCTCTGAATCTCATTTGATGTTCACCTCTGTGTTTAATAATATCAATTTCCAAGTCTGAATCTAATAGTCCTACCTTTGTTTTCCTGCCAAACATGTAGCTATTAAAGTAACATTCCAACAAATGGAGGTGTTTCATAAAATATTCCCAAGCATTGGCTGTAAACAAAATCATTTTTGTTCCGTGAGTTAAAATTACTGTAGGTGAATAGTCGGTTGATTTCATAACTCCAATTAAAACACTTTTATCCAAACTTGAAGAGATTGGATAAAAAATTCTTAAAAATACTTCCATCAAAATATTTGGTGAAATATTTTCTTCCACATTTCTTTTCCTCTTGGACAAATATTTTTTCTTTTTACCTTTTTCTTCTTCTTCTTGATTTGTGACGTGTTGCTGTTCATTCATGTCCAAAAATTCTGAAATTTCTTTTTCTATATCGCATTCCGTTGTACCACTTGTAGAAGCCATATTGAAGATGATGCTACCCATACGACGTCAGGCAACAAACTGATCAGGAGCGGCCTGCACGCTCCGCTTTTATACTCGCGGAATGTAACAAAACCGGTTTTTTACAATACATTTTTAACAATTCCAGTTAGAGGTGTGTATGTTACAATTTTATCATGTAGAATTAAACAGTATGCAGTTGTATTTGCAGGTATAGCTGCATTAAACTCCATTTCAATCTTTATGTCAACACTTGATGATTTTACTGATTCATTTTGTTTAGAACAATCAATTACAACTATTGTGTAACCATCTAAGTATTCTTCTGGTGATAGTAAAGGTGTATTTGTTTTACCGTAATATGAATTTTGGAATCTCGCATACATATCGTATAATAAACTGTACTTTTTATTATTAAATGACACATTCAAATTGTCGTAGGGGAAAAATTGTGAATTCAAATAAACTTTAATAATTTTTAAGTTGCAATGATCAAATTTGCCTGCATGTTTTGTGATGCTGTCTCTCCTATCTGTTTGTAAACCAAATATAATATACCTGGCTCGTTCTACGTAATTAGATGTTTTAACAGTCCAAGTGTGACGATCCGTAGTTGGCAAGCTTGGATGTTCATGGAATTCCCAACTTCTAAAAGGAATTACAATATCACGATCAGCCTTTAACTTCCTTAATAGTAGCATTCTATGTTCGTCAGCTAATTTAACATGTGGAACTCTCCATACAATTTTGTCTAATGTTAATTTCCATTCTAGGTTTGCATCCGTTGTACCATCTGGAGCTTTAATAAAGTCTTTATCATTAGAAGATCTCAACAAAACTAATTCTTGTTTAACATTTAATATTATTTTTCTATAATCTTCAGCAAATCCAAGCAACAAACGTAATGGAATATGAAAATCAAAATATCCCTTTGTATTCGGAGTGATTGTGTCATGTTCAGGTAAAACCCATCCGGCTGGTTGAAGTAAATTGGTTTCATTAGGTGATATAGATGTTACCCCCTTTAAAGTTGTTGCAATACCTACTTTTTTAGTGGAATCAACTGTTACACCTGATATTTCATATCTAATTTCATCAAACAGGAAAGCCATAGGGTTATTTATAAATGTAACTGTTGTACCTACACTATTGTCCTTTTTTGTTACTTTTCCTTCGATATACAAGTAACTTTCACATGGTAGTGTGTAAATGTCTTGATGTTGTATAGGAATACGAATTTCATCGTTATTGTTCAATTTTGATGAAGTGTAAGGGTTGTGGGTGTGATATTCTTTTTCCCATAGTGTTTCGTCGAATGTCGGACCCTGCGCTATATCCAGTATATCCATAATCGGTTAATTTTAAACCAATCTTTTCTAAGAAACGAATGTTCTCGCGTGTTAACTCCTCCACAGCTGAAGAGCTACTAATGCGGTTTCCCGTAGGCTGTCCACTTTTAAATGATAAACCCATGATTTTTGTATTAAAGTGTCGATTTTAAATGTAATCTAACTGTAATTGGTTCTTCTCGGAAATCTACCAAGTTACCGTCTTGATCCAATACGTTCAACACGATGTCTGAAATGAAAGTGGTGTTCAACGGTAGATATACCAGGTTTTGTGGCTTTTCAACAATTTTAAATCCTGGAGGTACACTTGGGTAAAAAGTATGTATTATATGAGTATTTGCTCCATCTCTGTAAGCTCCCTGTATAATGTTACAAGTTATATCTATACTATCTATCTATCTTCTTATTTCTATAAGGGTTTCGTCTGTTACGTCCCTTTTTCTCTCGACCTACTAAACCGATTTTTAAGATTGAGGTGTCATTTTAAAGCTTAAGATATAGCGCAGTGACGAATCGTAATTAAAAAGGTCATATTGTTTTGGGCTTCGCCCCCCTCGCCTTTGATTTATTTCTAGAGGGCGCTTTAAAATGTTGACCAACTTTTATTGCAAGTTCTTTAATGTGAATTGTATGTTAACAGCTGATTACCTTCAGATGATTTTTAAAAGCCAGATAGTAAACAAAAATAGATCTCTGTCACTTCATAATCATTATTCACGTGCTGTAGGTGAGTTTCACTCATACAGAATCATAAAATGCGCAATTTGCGCACGGGCCACCTTGTTAACTTTTAGTATAGTTACAGTTTGTTTGCCGGAATGTGTTTGATTTGGTTCTAAAATTGGGCTATCTTTGGGAAATCCTAACAATTCACCGATTGAGTGTTCTTGATTAAAATCTATATAATATTTGGAGTTAATTTCAGCTTTCATAGTATTGTTATTACCTTTTAATGTTATATTGTCTTTTCCCATTTTATTTTGCAAAAATTCATTAATATGATCAATTTCATAAGAACCTGTGGGTAAACTGCAAACTTCTAAGTTTGTAAACTTCCCACTGGCATCTTTTCCTTTATAATAATGCAATAAGTTGTTTTTATCTTCCGTAACATTGGGAATAGAGTTGTAAGTTGTAAAATCTAACAGTGCCGCCTCCCAAAATCTTCCTTTTTGCAAGCGTAACGCTGGGAAAAGGATACTTCGTAAAGTGGACGATTTTCCTGTTAATGATACCGTATAGGAAGACATCTCAATTGTGACTGATACTTTTAGCTAGGAATTCCAAACATAAATGGCCGCATATTAAAGTGTTATCAGGTTGTTCTCTTTTATAGTTGTAATATATGTTTTTAGCAGATTTAAAGTAACGCTCAAGTTCTTTAGGTGGTGGTAAATTGCCGAAACTATCAAAGTAATATATATTATCACCTAATTTCTTATAACAAACCCAATGAGTGCCAGGACCTTCAGAATTGTCTAAATTTACAATACCGGTTTCGTTTTTCCACATTTTAACTGGTAAAGCATCTTTCATAAAGACACCGCGAAAAAAAGGTATTTTTAAACATGAAATGTATTTAAATAATTCGATATTTGTTAACGCTTTATGTGGTATTACTAATTGATTTCTTTTATTTAATATGCACGATACGGTCTTAGGTATAGACCTGCCCCGTTTTTTTACCATTGACCATACTGTTGGTTTTTTGCTACCCTTTCTGGTGGAACGTCGTTTTCTTCTAATATTCCCTCCATGTTTTGTCTTTGCCGATCTCCTTTTCACTCTTCTCCTCCTTTTTCCACCTCCTACCGCTGTTTTAGCCTTCATACCTGCTGTTACCACTAAAGCTGCTGCTTTTTCTGCAATACTAGCGTCACTAGACTTTACTCGTTGCCAAGCTATATCCGCGAGCTTTTTATCAGCTATCGATCTATTTTTTGTATCGCTAAATGTGGAATATGCTATATCGTGTTCTTTACAAGCCTGATCTAACTTATTTATGCCTGGATCACCTCTTTCCAGTCGTTTTTTTTTTCAATTTAGTTCCTGGTCCGCAATACTGATAACCTCCCGGTATGTGAAATTCGTATGGTAAAGCGTCTATTGCTCTATTTACGACAGATCCTACTGGAATTCGATTTAAAGCTTTACTTAACAGAGAAACCGCTGTGGACGTGATACCGCCTCCTTTCCGTATAGTGTCTCGATATGGACTGGTGTAATGAAACGCCATGATTGTCTTTTATATTCGAAAAGCGTAACCTATGTGTTACCTCTATGACAGGTTGCACATAAATGATGTAATTTAAGGTGTTATTTAATTAAATATCAATATCACCCCAATCTGATGATCTAAACTTTTGCGTATTGGGGTTAATAAAGTATTTATTAAAAATTTCCCGTTTAATCCAATTACCTCTCTCGGATTCAGACACCCAACTATGATGTGTACGGGTTGCAATAAGATTGTATATATCAAATAATGCATTTCCTAAAACTTTAACAAGAAAATTAACAGTGACAGCATTATCCACATGTTGAGGGTCTTTAAGTTCTGTAATACGTTTATTATTACAAGTATAGACTTTATGATCCTTTAATGATGTTGTGATAGCCTGTCCTACGGTTGCAGCATCATTTGGATCAATTCCTTGTTTTAAATTACCTATTTTCTTATCATTTGCATTAAAAATATCACCAGTTGGTTTATCTAATATCAAAGATTGACTAACTACAACACAATCGAAATCGTTGGTGCCAGGAGATACATTACTTATTTTTTTAAACCTACATGTAAGGTTATTATTATGTAAGGTATTATTATTATGTATTATTATGTAAGGTGCATCATTATATGGATTAGAATATATAGTTTGTGCTACAATTGGAACATCAAATAAATCTTCAGCCATACCTACATTTGTTAATTTCTTCCCTTTACCATCCCAAACATTATTGTTTTGTTCAAGTAATGTAAACTTTTCATTTCCCTGTACAAACACATCCCCCTGCCGTGATACCACTTGGTCTTGTTTTACAAATCCAGTTGTTTCTTGTTTTAAAGTCTCTTTCATTTGACCAACTGTTGCACCATCTGATGGTGCTGAACCATATTTTACATTCGCCAAACAATTACCAAGACAATCGATTAACTCCCACATCACGTATGACACAATGATCTTTTATATATTTGAGATTTACAGCATCATTTTCATTTTTTGGATAACCTATATCGTTAATAACAAATTTATAAAAAGAAAATCCATCTTTTGTCTTTTCAGGTATCAAGGAATGTAAATAGCGTCTATTCACGCTGTCTTTTTCTTCTTTAGGGTCATCTACGTTGGATATACGTTTATTGTTAGCATTATACGTTTTTCCATTGAATTTTAACGTATTTTTTAATTCAGATGACAAATAACCTTTGTTTATTGCATCACCGTTTTCATCTGGTTTACCAACGTTGATAATTCTATGATTTTCTGCATCATATGTGTTATTGTGTAGTCTTAATGTTGGTGATAGCTTTTCCTTTACTATTTTTAAATTTACTGCATCGTTTTCGTCCGTGGGATCTTTTATGTTTTTTAACCTTTTATTACTAATATCATAATCTCCTTCAGGTGTTTGTGGTAAACCAGCACCTCTTTTTAAGTTATTCGCGTAATATAATCCATCCGAGGAATACCGTCCGAACTTGTCGACACTCATGGTGCAACTGAATAGCATTTTAGGGGGTAACGCATTTTTATGAGATTACCCCGCGGTTTCTAAGTTCATCCACTAAAGCCACCCATTCGTTTTCCAATCCAGTATGACCCGCTTCTTTGGCTTCATGTATTAGTTTCATTCTATCTACCAATTTATTGATATTATTGTAATAAATTACGTTTGTATTGTATAGTTTCTTCATCAATCCTTTACCGGTGACTGATTTGCTTCTTTTTCTCGGTTCTGGGGAACTTAAATCTAAAGTGGATGCTACTAATCTTCTTTTTACAGGTTTTCTTCTTATAATTGGTATTAATTTGGAAACAAAATCTTTATATTTTACAGATCTATTTCTATATATGGGTGCTTCAGGTAAATAATTTCTTCTATATGCATTAGTTTGTTCCAAAATTTTGCTATACACTTCCAAATCATCATTTTTTACCAATGCTTTTAAAGGTTTATTTTGAAATAATAATTCAAATAGTCCCCTTGTTCCCTTATATATTTGATCACCTACGCGAATATTATCATATTCATCGACATCTAATTTGCTATTACCAATCATTATACCTTCTTTGGACATTCTTGCTCCATAATTGTGGTATTTTTTAGTAGAATCAGTTCCAATTAACAGTTTTAACAAGTATTTCCTTCCTAAAGGTCCTTTTGTATGAATATTTTCACCCAATAAGCTTATGTTTGATGGTTCTCCTTCTGTTTTTTCTTCTTCACTCGCTATAGATACCACTTCTTCTTCACTACCAGCATATACATCTTCTCTTTCTGCCGTTGTATCACTAAATATGGAGGCTTCCGGGTCCTCATCGCTAATTTCTTCTGATATTACACTTTCCCTTTCATATTCTGTTATCGGCGCAATAATATCACCTTGAAAAGAAGGTTTAGTCAATTTTTTGTTCAATTGTTTCAAAGGTTCAGTAATAGGTTTAAAAGTAGATTCGAGAAATTTCTCCCTTTCGCTGATACCTAACTTTAACGCTCTGTTTTTTGCCCGAATAGAATCACTAAGTGATTTAATTTCCTTTACTAACTTTTCTTGGTTAACCATGTTTGTAGCAAGACGTGCTGTACAAGAATGATTGTGTGATATAGTGGTTAGTGAATTAATATAAATTTATCGAAACCTATTCTGTATCGGCCGTTATTTAGTGGTTGTTCCTTCATAATTGTCAAAAATCCATAATTTTCAGCCCAAGCCTTACAACATATGTCTTTAAACCGTTCATATGACATATGCGCATTGACATGATCGTTATATATGTGTTTTAAGTTAGTTTCATCCTGTTTGAATACAATTAACACATTTGCGTTGTCTCTTATAAGTTGTTTTGGTATTTTACTATAAGTCTGGCCTATGTAAATGCTATCTATATTGTTATGTCGTCCCATAGCGAAATAGCTCCTGATAGTGTTTTGGTTTTCACAAGATACGTCATCAAATATAAAAACTGAAAATGGTTTAGCTTCATGAGGTTGCATTACGCTTTCACTTGCATCAAACTTGTAATATTTCACTTCTGGCACATTATTAAATATTTTTTCTAATAATTGGTATTTGGGTTGTTGTAATGATTTGGAAAAGACATACAAGTTATTGAAACGCAATCCTTTTGGGTTTGTAATCAAATTGAATACTACATTTGTTTTACCACAATTGGATGGACCGGTTACAAGACAACGCACTGTGTTTGGTAACAAAACACCATGTTTGCCGCTGTTTAATTCCGAATTGTCCACCGTGAGTTCATCAATATTATTAATAGGAAAACTATCCTTTTGCTGTATTATCTCCATCCTTTGTAAAGGTTAAACCTAAAATGATGCTCCATCATTATATGAGATCCTTTTTAGGTATCCAAGAATCTTCACTCTTATTAAATCCTAACCATCGCACTTTAACCTTATCTTTTTTCCGTTGCAACACCTTTTCAACAAGATATACATCACCTACTGTGGATTTTAACATTTCATGTCCATAAAACCCTCCTTCAAGCAATTGCCCTTTATTATCTTTTAAAATGTAAGTTTCTGGTACTGTAGGTTGCACCTTAAATACGGTAAAGACCTCATTTGTCCAATTTGGCAGATATCTTTTACTGAATACACCTTTGTATTTGCTTATTCGCACTTTATCACCAGCATTAAACACTTTAGGCTTTAGTTTTTCAACTTTTGGTTTAGTATTCATTTTTATACGTTTTAATACGAGTTTTTCATTTTTGCTAGTCACTTGGCTCGGTTTCATACCAATTGTTCTATGGAACTTGTTATTGTAATCTTTTATTAGTTTTGGTAACATATCAATCCATACGTGCGATCCTCTGTTTGAAAACATCTTGTACATCGCACCTTTTAAAGTTCGATTGAATCTTTCTATGATTGATGCTTTTACCTCTGAATTAGTTGAATAATGGTTTATGTCGTGTTTTTTCATTAAATTTGAAAATTCTTTATTGAAATATTCTTTACCATCATCGGTTTGTAAATGTTTTATGGTATTTTTGTCTCTATGTATCGCAGTTTCCATGGCTTTTGTTACACTCTTGCCGGTTTTATCTTTTAGCGGTAAAGCATCTGCCATTTTTGTAAAACAATTGATAATAGTCAATATATATTTAAATCCTTTATTTTGTTTACTATAAGGAATCATTTCTATTAAGTCCGCTTGATATAAGTCGTTCATTCCTTTTATAACGGTATTTCTACGGGGAAATTTTGTTCTAGCAGGTTTATGAAGTTCATTAACAATTTTTTGTTTTAAATCCATTTTTTAATCCTTCCGTTATTACGGTTGAAATAGAAATGAACTTTATGTATGTATTAAACCCTATTTAAGTCTGTTAAGATATTCTAAATTGGTAAGAAATACTATTTAAATATATTTCCTTAACCCTCAAGGACATGGTTTGGGAAATGTCCGAGTAATGGTTTTTTATTACATTACCCCCAGGTTAAGGTATTATATAAATGAATGATATTTAAAAAATATAGTTCATTTATATGATACCCCCCTCCCTTATTTTAAGAGGGTTAAGAAAATAATTTTATAAACAATTTATTAATTATGTTTAGGTTGTTATATTACCAATAAAGTGGAAATAAAAATTTGTTTCTAATTAAAAACTGATTTTAAATGTGTCAAGGTCATTCAAATTAATGTAAAAAAATGGGGAACAAGGCGTTGGACTTGCCGTGTTCCCCATTTTTTTACGGAAGGAAAAGGGATTTAGGTCGAAGAAGGACGAAGAGGGACGAAGAATAGGTTAATTGTTGATAGGGTTAAGAGGGTAGTGGCCGAAAATGGAATTTAGGTCAAAAAAAGGACGAAGAGGACGAAGAATAGGTTAGTTGTTGATGGGGTTAAGGGAGTAGTGGCCGAAAGGAAGAGTGTTGATTTTGTCATCCATAATGTGTCTTTTGTCATCCTTGTTCGAGAGTGCTTTCTTAACTTCTGTAACACTGTATACTTTGTGTTTTTCACTCCTTATGGTGTTGAATTTAGCAGTCAAGGTGGTGTCGTTAAATAAACAGTTTTTGTATTCTTCAAAGTTTACATTTTTCTTCAAATAACTTGTCTTCACACCTTTTGCTTTTTTGGTGGTAGATGTTTCTTCTTGATGTCCTTTATATACTTTAAAAGAATATAATTTCTTAGCGGTCCGTAAGCGGTGAAACAGGTGTTTTATAACCTAAATTCTTCCATTATGTCACACAATAATGTTACATCTAGTTTTACATAAAAGTCGGAATAATCACCCAAGGTATTTATTCCTAATTCATTCCAGACTTTCTGAGCATGATTATAATCTTCAATTGAAATTTCGGTTTCAGTTAATTTACTTTTAAACGCTTCGATAGGTGGTAGTCTTGTTTCTTCAAATTTTTCCATTCCTGTAATATAATCATAAGGAAACACTCCTTTCCTTAGCACCAAGTCCAGTTTATCTTCTGGCACAATTTTTCTGGTTTCTTTTAAATCCTGTCGTCTTAAATTTTTAGTTAGGTTGGCAAGGCTAGATGACATGAATCGAAAAGAGTCCACGAATCGAAGCTTCATCTTGCCAACAGTCTTGGAAAAACTAATGTAATTTTCTGTGCTGTTGGCCAAAACATCAATTTTCCCATCATCCCTGCCCAATTCCGGAATAATAAAATGTGAATCATAACCACTAAGGTTATGCAAAACAACTGGAATGAATTTCGGAAGTTTATAATTAATATTACAAGCATTGCAAGCAGCCCCTCTGTAATAACCAGTAAGGTGATCGTGATCATGGACTTTATGGTTGTCAAGAGTAAATTCTTTTTTACACAAGTAACAATTAGTGGCATTGATATATTGAATTTCCTCCTCTTCATCAAGAGGTAACATTGGAATAATATTACTGTACACTTCTTCAACCTTACCAGCTATATAATACAAGTTATCTACAAAATGTTTAGCAGCATCCTCACCTCTGTACAAAATTGGGGTTGAACTTAAACCAAAATTTTTCAAATGTTCTTCTGACAGTGTGGATTTAACAAGCAAACAAAAACTGTTAGGTTTATGCAGCTGATATTTCGTCCTACTGGTAATTTCCCCTTCTGGATGTTCTTGGGGTACCAGTGTGGACTCAAAGTCTGCATAAATTACAAATGGTACCCTATATTGATGGCTAATCTTTTCAAATTTTACAATAGAGCGAGTAGGTGCAGGCAAACTAATTTTGCATTCAAAATTTTCATTACAGAGTCTTTGGTGTTCTTGTAGCCATTCCGCACCTCCTCTCCTTACTTCTTTTGACACAAAACAAAAACATCGCTTACAAATCGTTATATGACCATGATGCTTAGTAACTTGACTTCTGACAAGTTGTTCAAAATTCTTTATATATACATAGTGTGAAATTTCACCTTTAGTTATTAATAACAAATCAGTATGGTTCCTAAGTTCAGTTTTAGTTACCCTTAAGGGGTACACATTATTTGCATCATCCAAACCAAAAATATTTACACTAACACCAGGATTCTTCTTTTCAAATTTACAAATGTCTTTAACACTTACAGGGTAAGACAGTCCTTGGAAGTTATATCTATTATTTATATTTACATAGTGTCTACTTACTCTAGAAGGACGCTGCTCTGGCAAAATATATTTACAAAGCATAGCATATTTAAAACATTCTTGATCTTGGTTCTGTACATTTATACATGCTTTAGTTTTCTCAATGGCTTTTGGTAGAGGGATGTAGCTGCTTCCTCTCATACCAAAGCCATGTTTGTGTATTCTTAAATCTAAACCTTCTACTGATTTTAACATCCATCCTGAACCTCTTTTTTCATGTTCTTGCAGTTTTACCATCAATTCTTCTATACATTCATTTACAATTTGATTTATATCCGAGGCAAACATCAAAGTACGGTTTTTTGTTATGAAACCTCGAAGTGTGGTTTCACCATCAGATTTACTAAATTTTGCGTCCAACACTAAACCAAATTTAATAACATTTAATCTTGCCAATTCTTTAGTTAAAGTTTCACAAATCAATGATTTTGCCTCGGTTACAAAATTTTTCAATTCCAGTTGCACATTATTTATTTTAAAATGCACTACTTTCTGTCCGGGTAGGGCTGTAGCACATAAAACACTTGTTCCGTCGTCTCCTTCCGGTTCAGTGTCCATGTTCAGTTCCAGTTCGGTGTCCCCGTCGTCTCCTTCCGGTTCAGTGTCCATGTTCAGTTCCAGTTCGGTGTCCATGTCCAGGTCCATCCGTACCGTGTCCAGGTCCGCCTGTGCCGTAGTTCTGGAGGCTCCTGATGTTCCGGCGCCTCCAAACTGTATGACACTGGGTCGTCTCCTTTGCATCATTTGAAGCTCGCTCTCCCAGTAGTCCAGCCTTCGATGGTGTTCGGCTAAAAATTGGTCAATCGAGTCCAAATCTCCTTCACTGACTTGCACATCCGCCGTCTCCTCCACTGTGTGCAATTCTTGATGGATCTCCAGAATAACATCGTCTGGGAAAAATTCCCCACAAATATGGCAAAGAAGCATTTGTTAACACTTATTACCAAGAGCGTCTTTGGATGTTAACTCCACAAAAGTTCACCAAAGAATGAGAGACGCTCTTGACCGACCTCCTTTTATAGCGGGTGGTGGGGGGTGATCTTTGGGAAAGACCCGTTCTGCGCATGCGCAGAACAAATCTGCACATGCGCAGAACAAAATGTATTATATTTATTTAAAATTTGCTATTTAGGACAAATATATAGGTCAAGGCCACCTTAAATCTGGTAAAAAAGAGGGAACACTGGATAAGAGATGGTAGTAAGATTGACTTTCTAACAAATACTTTCAATAATATGTCAACTGGTTCAAAAGTTAAATATTTTTATTATTTACTGCCCAACTTGTTTAAAATTAAAACTTTTAAATATATTTGTTTGAGCAAATGCTTTTGGCACACTTACCACACGCCAAAACTCAAAAAATGTACAGAATTAAGACTGATCTCGCGGGGAAATACTGATGTGCTACCTAACATTGGTCATCTGACTCGATTTTTTTTTTTTTTGTTTCCTTTAAGCCTTGTCTTCGTAAATTAGCTGTTACTTTGCTAAGGCTGTTGGCAAGATCAAGCTTCGATTTGTGGATACTTATAAATCTATAAGAATCCACGAATTGAAGCTTGATCTTGCCAACAGTCTTGGAAAAACTAACAGCTAATTTATGAAACCAAGACTTGAAGGAAACCAAAAAAGAAATCGACTCAGATAACCAGTGTAAGGTGGCTACATAGTATTTCCCCGAGATATCAGCTTAAATCCTGTACTTTATATGAGTCTTAGCGTGTAGGAAGTCCGGCAAAAGCATTTGATCAAAACAAAATATATTTAAAATTTTAAGGTTAAACAAACTAGCGAGTATAAAAATAAAAATATTTCCTAACCATTGACAACCTGTTAACATATTGCAGTGTTAAAGTATTTGCTATTGAGTCAATCTTACCATCACCTCCGATCCAGCGTTCCCTCTTTCTTACCAAATGAGACTGAGGCTTGACTACCCGTATATATAACGTTTCCCCACCACTAATGCTCTCCCCCACCACAATCAATTCGCAAAAGTGGGTCAATTCCATCGGAAATTATTATTTTGAGCGGGGGATAGAGCATCTGCTGCCCTATCCCCCGCTCATAATTTTTTTCTCTTTTTTTACAGTTTTATAAATTTTTTTGGATTTTTCTAAAATGCGAAACAAAAAATTATTTACAAACAAGTTCCTAAAAAATTTCAAACTTCAGATCTTTACAATTTATATTTAAGGTAGCACTAAAACGGTGCTACCTATATTTTCAAATAATTACAAATATTTTTTCCATCCTTAAAATTTCACAGTTTAATACTTTTAAATATATTTGTTTCATCAGATGCTTTTAGACACACTTACCACATGACAACACTCAAAAAATGTACAGAATTAAGACTATTTCCACGGAAAAATACTAAAGTGTTACCTGCATATTCAATTTAGCTCAAAAACAATATAGAATTAATACCAGCATAAAAAATTTCAAAATTCAGATCTTTAAAATTTATATTTAAGGTAGCACTAAAACGGTGCTACCTATATTTTTTAAATAATTACAAATACTTTTTCCATCCTTAAAATTTCACAGTTTTAAAACTTGTCAGAGACAAACAAACTGAAACAATTTTTTTCTAATCTAACCATTACTAAAATACATACATGACACCACTGTGCAAAATATTACCTTTATACTTATGCTACATCTAAAACAGTGGAACATCCATGTCAACCCATTGGCGGCTCGATAGAGAATGAGTTGAGTCAAACTTGCTTCAGAGGTACCTCAGTGGTAGACTGGTGGGGGAACAGTATGCCACTACTATTTTTAACTTGTTGTAGAAGTAACAATTTCACACTACTGGCTTGGCAGCTCCACCTCCCCGGGGGGGGGGCGCAGTTTTCGTCCGGAGCAAAAAATTTTTGGTCAAGGTCAAAATCCAAAAAAAAAAATTCGGGGGGGGCGCAGTTTTCGTCCGGAGCAAAAAATTTTTGGTCAAGGTCAAAATCCAAAAAAAAAAATTCGGGGGGGAGGGGGGGCGCAGTTTTCGTCCGGAGCAAAAAATTTTTGGTCAAGGTCAAAATCCAACAAAAAAAATTTCGGGGGGGGCCTCACTTGCCGTCCGGGGCTCGGGGGGGGGGGCTCACTTGCCGTCCGGGGCTCGGGGGGGGGGTCACCTACCCCTAGGACTTTAACTCTTGGATACCTGCTACCCTTACTCATGTGTCAACATCAAATAATATTTTGTTCCACCACAGTTTGGACAGCCAACACTTAGTCGCATCTCGCTCTAAGTCCTGAGGAGTCCTCAGAACTCAGGCAAAAATCCGCCTAAGTCATGGCTGACCTACATATCGTGTGGAACAAAATATTATTTTATTCACACACAAATATGGGTCAAGGTCATCCAAAAGTTAAAAAAGAAATCCCCCCGATGCCTAAGACCGCCGGCGGTCAGAGGCATCGGGGGGATCTCAACATTTAAGGGGAGGTGATTTAATAAAAAATTATTTATTTAATTTGGAGTTTCCTTAAGGGAAACATGCTACAATAATTTGGAAGAGGCCATGCTAACCATGACCGAGGATCCCGTCTTAACCCGTAGGTACTGACTTTTGCCTAGCACACCGGTCAGTGTCAGGATCCGACGCCTCGTGCTAAAGGATGCCAACCACCCATCTAGAGTGATGAGGTCCAGTAGCGCCCCTGACCGAAAGAGGCCTAAGGGTGGATCCCCAGGGGCCTACCCCCGGGCTCGTTAGGCGCCATGCTATTGTTGGTAACAAATAATTCTTGAGGTTCTGAACCTCGAAAAATTTTTATTTTACACAGACTGTAAAGTCTCAAAAGCCTAACACTTTAACTGCCAATTTACAGAGGAGTACCTCCAAAATACGAATTTTGAAATATTTCTACTTGGGGACAACCTGTGAAGATTAGTACAAAGAAATATTTTTCAACACACAAGACTTAGACTAAATATATCCAACACCAATACCTAGCAGAAGCAGCAAGCGCAATATAAAATATTTCTTAACACTACACATGCCATGCCTTAGACTAAAAGAATTCCCAATATAATGCGGCGCCAACATTACATTGCGAATCCTGTAGGGCAGAGCTTCAACCACTCAGCTGAAGTGTTTGAAACCAACTGCGAGGAAGCAAAGCCTCAGAGAACCGAAGCTGAGCCGGTCAGAAGTGGGGGAACCGGACCTGGTTACGTAAACAGCCAGACCTCGACACGTACTTGTTTGCGGCATTGGACAATCTCCAAGAGCCACACCTGAATACATTACTAACCGGATCTCATTATACAACACGTGTCAAGGTATGGCAACGCCTCGGGCTATGCCACCTCCTCCTCCCCCGGGAGGGGGGGGGGGGTGGGGGGCTCACTTCTCGTCCGGAGCCGAGGGGGGGGAGGGGTCTTGGGACTTAGAATATTTTCTGTCCAAGTCAGGTGTACTATAGAATAATATTTTAGCTTGCCGGATTCAGCACAGCCGGCAGAGACGGTTACATAATCCTTATATAACAGACTGGTTTCTTGGCCAACTGGCCAAATGTAGCTCAACAGAAGGTAAGTCAGTTTATTACAAGCCAACAAACACGCCACACACCACCGCGGGACTTTTCTGTGAGTAAATTTTTATTTTTCCTTCTTAATAAACTTAGCAAAACAGAACCTAGCCTGTTTTGCACGAAATTAATTTTTGTTACACTGCTACACTTACGTTTACTTAACAAATTATTTTCCACTCCTTATTTAATATTTTATTCCTTACTTGTTAAGACTTAGAAACTGAAATGCTGGAAGACTGTTTAATACAAAATTAATTTTTATTTAGCTATACAGGTCTCCTAATATTTTCCTACACTTGTATTTTGCAGGTGTGGCTAAATATTTTTCGCTCACAATTTTAATTTTATTCCACACAAGTGGATTTTGAACTTTACTACAAAACTGATCCATGCCCGTCTCCTACAAAATTATTTTTCATTTGGCTCTACCTCTTTTAGTCTTACATTAAATATTTCTTGGAGTTAAATTATACACAAGTCTCTCGGTTAATTTTTCTGCACAGTACGTGTTACTCCTTGGACAGTTCCCAGCAAACTGTTTCTACACTTGGCAACAACAGTCCGCATTACCCCCTCCACTACTCATTCCCCCACTATAACCCTGTTCCCCCACCACTTCCAGCTAAGGTTCAACACTTGACTAAGTGTTTCAGTTATATCCAAACCTTACTGTGAAACACATCTATGGCTGAAACTTTGCGAGAAAAATTATTAAGAGTAAAATTTTTGCTGGCCAAGCAAAATAATTCTGTTAAGGTGTCCAAGACTTCCACTTTAACAAAAATGAAACGTTGCTTCAAAAATAATCTAAAATTTTACTCAAGGGACACAAATATTACTATGGATGATAAAATGTTTCAGAAACTTTTAGACGAGCTAACTTTTGCCAGTAAGGTTACGTTGGTGACTCCAATTCCCGACCAAGTTCCAAGATCACCTGAGAAAGAATAAAAAATAAATATTTCTCAGGAAATATTTCCAATCCGAGTTACAGATGTCCGGTAAAGGACCGGCTGGGACGAGTTGTTTGTAAAAAATTAAATTTTTCTTCCTTCTGACCACTTTACCCCCACCATCTCCTTATCCCCACCACTGAGCCGGGTACCTGGGATACCGTCTGTGTACAAGTCAGTACGTCTTCGGACGCGGTGCTGTTCGGATCGCGTGTCGTTTGTCGCACTGTCGGGTGTTTGAAGAAATTATTCTTCGGCTCTCAGTCTTGTGGTGGGTAAGTAAAATATAAAAATTATTATTTTTTTCAAGTGGGGCTGCTGGGACGGGTCAATGACCCCTGACGGATATATTAGGTCAAGAGTCTGATCGCTAGGGAATAAAAAAAAATATTTTTTTGCACTTTTGTGATTCCTCGAGAAATTTCATTTTCTCGCCATATTTTGAGGAATCGCAAAAGTGCAAAAAAAAATTTTTTTTTTGGAATTCTTGCGTGACCTTGACCTAATTAACGTCAGTGACGTCATCATGATGACGTCAGCGATAATGACGTCACCATGACGTCAAAGGTGTGACGTCATGTGACGTCATATGACATCATTAGTGACGTCATTCGTGACGTCATTGATGACGTCATCACTGCTGACGTCATCGTGATGACGTCACGTCCCAGCCTTCCCAAAAACACACTACTAATACAAGATGGGTGTAAATTAGAAAGTTGTTAGAAATTAAAAGACCTTTAAAATAAAATGTTACTTGGCACATGTTCCTATTAAAAAAATTTTAGTTATGACCAAATACAATTTTTTTAAATTTTTTCATAATATTTTAACCATAATGTGAAATATTGTAGTAAAGCTCAGTTAGTGAGGATTATAAATTTTGAATCAGAAAGATTCTAGGTGCATTTGTTATAAAAATACATACTATAAGTGTAACAATATTTTTTTTAGAAATGGCTGCCATTTTGAACCGATTAAAGATATTAAGTTTTATTTTCACCAAAATGTTTATTTTTACTAGACCTTTAAAATTATTTATAACATGGCATATATTTTCATTTGCAAATACTGGGATTTGAACATGTGACTCATAGTTTTTTGAATACCCTGTATTTATACGTAGTTCAAAATATATTTACAATGTTCGTAAGGTCAATTTAGTGGGATTTTTTTTAAGGTTATAGGACCAGGTGTTTGTCTTTAATCTATTTAGGCAACCTTTTGACATTCACCCTGTATGATATGAATAATATGCACATTACCAAACTAAATTAAAGGCTCTAGCTATCAGCTATGACCTTGGCGCCCAATTTGCAGCCTATTGCTGACATGAGGATGACTTGACAATGAATGTTGCTTGAGCATGAAGATAAGATAAACACTACAGTATGCGCCTCTTTAAATAACCAATTAGGTCTAGATGTTCACTGTTACAATTTAAGTATATATGGTATATGGTGCTCAGATATAGTATAGCCTACAAATTTCAATATATTATGACATCTTATAGTTCAAAATTTAATTTAAAAAATTAAAAATATATTTTAGATCTAAAACACATATCATGCAAACTATATTTACATTGAAATGAAAACCCTCATAAGTTCATGAATAGTACGGAAAATATTTTTTTGTTCATGCCAAAAACTGTAGGCCTATTCTTCGATTGTTTAGTCCTGCTGAAGGTTATTTCTCCACCTGTTCGCTCATTTGTATGCTCTATTAATTGGTAACAAACCAACCTTCAAAATGTGTATTAAAATTTTATGGACATGCTACATAAATTCGAGTGATCATATTTTAGCTAAGAGTTAAGTGACTTGTTTGATTCCACAATACCAGTGTGACTCAGAGGATACCAGTTAGATAAACTGCGCTAATTCAGCATGTCATGGAGCTTATCAGCCGAGTTTTGACAGTTGATTATTCCCTCTATCGCCAGACCGGATAAAGGTTACATGTGTTTGATTAATTCTGAACAACTTAATCTGTACATAGATCTGTGATGTCACAAAACCTGTAGATATGTCTTTTCTCATTAAAAATAATGGCTCTAAAATTTTGGCTCTCTTGTTCTCAGTATAAAAATTTTATTTTTTTTATCGTAATTTTAATTTTGTTGAATAAAGAAATATTTTCGGTTTCCTCAAGTGAAACATAGTTGTAAGTCTTTGAGGTATAACTTATACTATTGTACTTTTGAATCCTATCTCATTTTTTGTATTAAGGCACCCCTATTCATTAAATATTTGAAAAATAGTTATGTCTTAAATTAAGTACTCGACGTATTTAAATACCGGTACACAAAGTTCTGGTCGAGGTTTAATGACTAATCAAATATTGTTGTTTCTATGGTCTGGTCTAGCTTAGGTAGGAGATAATAAATGTTTCAAGTCCTAAAATGTATGTTACAACTCCGTCTGAAAACTCTTAAAAACTGGAATTAAAGTTTTATATAAGCCTACTGTTATTTTAGGTTGTGGAATTTGAAATTGTAAAACGACTGATAATTCTAAATACTGTTTAATTAATATGCAATTAATATATACTTCAAAGAGAATTATTTAGCGTATACATTGCATAGAACTATCAACTACGTACACACAGCCTAACATTGTAAGACAGTTTGAAACATTGCAAATTACATCAATCGTAAATTAACTAATTGTATATAACTTTTAATAATAGAATTAAATGCAACTAAGCTAGGTACAAATACCTAGCAAAATTAAAATTAAACTGCACAGTATATTCATCACGGCTCCTAAACAAATTAATTGAGCTGGAACCAACAAAATGCTCCATTTTGCCTGACAATAAGTCTAATTCACAGAATTTCTTCCGAAAGAACAAATGGGAGATGCTAGGTTTCACCCGCAGCAAGATTTCTCAGTCCTTCACGTTTTCAAAAAAGGATGGTCCAGAGTTAAGCAGCCCCTGTGGAGCAGTTCGTCGACCATGGTCGCCATCAGACGGTCGCCCTCGGCGCCGCCCAGGCCGGCGTTGTGGCTGCCCACCTCCTCGGGCGTCGCGTCCGCCATCCACTCCATGTCGTCGTCTTCCCCCCACAGCATCATGGGCAGGAAAAAGGAGACGTGGACGAACCCATATACGGCTTTGAGCCGCATCTCCTGTTGCAGCTGCTGCAGCGACGGCACTTGAGCGTCACTCGAGAGTAACGTCACTGTGGAGCGGAGCGAGGCGTGGTAGCGCGACAGCAATCGGTCCCAGTGAGCCGTCCTCACGTCCGCCGTGGAGTTCATCAGCAGGAAGAATGAGATGTCGACGGCGGGCGAGGAGTAACGCGCTGTCGCCACGTCGAAGAACCTGACGTCCACAGGGGTGGTCGGCTCCGAGGGGTCGTAGCTGAAGAGCATGTTGTTCCTGCAGAAGTCCCCGTGACACAGGACCGCGATGGGCTCCTCCGGGGCCACCAGCTGGCGCATCAGCGCGAGCACGCCACCGTCGCCGTCCACCCTGGCCAGCAGACGACGCAGCACAGCCGTCCCGCGGCCGGCGGCGATCACCGGGTCTATCGCACGGTGGAAGCATTTCCGGATGGTAAAATCCATCCACCCAGAATCCACCGACGATTCGATCCAGCTAGGCTCCTTCAATTTTTTAACGTGAGTATCGAACTCTGCTGGATTTTTCTTTTTCGCTACATAAGAGAGTGCGTGAAACCTCCCGAGTTTCTCCATCGCTAGTTCTAAATGCGGCAAATCTAGAAATACCTTTTCGTCTGTCAATTTGAAACCCCTGGGCCTTAAATCTTCAATAACTATAACATCTTTATCCGGGTATGAGAGACTCCCTATCCCGTAGTGAAAAATCGGAAATGTGTCTTCGCAAACATTATTTTGATTAATATAGGGAAGTAGTTCGCTGTACATAATAACCTCGTTGTAAAATTGCAGACTTGTGTTTAATTCTTTCCTAACTGATTCATCTTCCGGTTGAAATTTTACAACTAATGGTAACTTACTGATATTCCCATCCCTTTTCACTGATGCAGTAAGGAAAAACACACTTGACTGAAAATTATCTTGAGCTCCATATTTCTTGTCAAATTCGCAATCAACGAACTTTGATCCGTTTTTATTGAACGCCGCGGGCAATACTTCATCTCTGAGAACAGCCTCTGACATCGCAGTTGATGGCAACACTATATGACGAGCCGCGACACAAATCAACACACTGGCTACAGTCACTGATGAACGGTCGAATGAGGGACAAGGACATGCGGTTGTGGTCACACTGCCAGGAGAGCACTGGCGGCACTCTCAGTCTCAGTGTACAGTGCTGCCAACCTACTTTAGAATGAATTGCTTATTTGGTTGACCTTCGGGAGAGATAACCAGCTCGCACAAGGTCATTGCTCTGCTTCAAGTAGAACCCGGAGTAGAACGAAGTCGGTCGATTGAAAATATTGGCTTTTCCCCTTGCTAAATTTCTTTAAGAAAAGTTTTTTCATATTTGACCGACATATTTGACAAATATTTTCTAAAAAACAAATAAGACCTGCTAATGTAGGACAGGAAACTTTTTTTTTGCAACCCGCATGTAAATTGGTCCAGTAGAAGTCACAGACGAACTTTCCAAGGGTGTTTTTTGCCTTACTGTTTTAAATACATAGATAGGTAAAAAACAACCTATAGAAAGTTCGTCTGGGGAAACCAAAACAAACATTTTCGGTCCTATATTAGCAGGTTTTATTTGTACTTCGAAAAGATTTAAGTTAAATTGGCCAAAAACTAAAAATAATCTTTTCTTATGGAGATTTAACCTTGAGAAAAAAGTATACTTTTTCAATACTATTCTGAGACTTCTACTGGATCTATTTACATGCAGTGTACCAAATAAAAGCTAAAATTTTTCTATATTAGCAGGCTTTATTTGCTTTAACATTATCTTACTTTCTTATATTACCAAAATCTAAATTTAAAACCCCTTGCAATCAAGGCTCCGGTCTACCCTAGCCCGAATGCCGCCCCACGGCCGCGGCCGTAGCGCTAATCGAGTTTTATGGATGCAGAGGTTTACGGGAATAGTGTTTGAAAAATAACTAATTAAGATAGAGATTGGCTCTTAACTTTTTTTTAAAAAAGTACAAAGACGGATCTTGTCTTCTGTGTTTTTAGAATTTTTAAATATAACTATAGTCCGTTTTTTTAAAACCTGATCCTTCACGAGAATATTGGGGTGGGGGAGGGATTTAAACTGTAAACAAAACATTTAAACTCGTGACAAACATGTTCGAGTATCAGATTTTCTCAAATAACGTTTTAAATCCTATACTCTTATACGAGCAATGTTTGCTTGTTTGCTTGCTTGCTTGCTTGCACAATTATCTCAAAAACGGCTCCGACGATTTCCTTCAAATTTTGGAATATGGGGGTTTTGGCCACCAGAAATCGATTGGAGCTGGTCCCATAGCTGGGAAAAATCCGGTTTTCGCGCTAGAGCCCTTCAAAGATCCCATGTTATCCTTATGGAAATTTTTTAACTGAACAAAAATCAGCTGATAACTGTAGATAAAATAAACCAAATGTGTTACATCTTTAACCTGTGGTTTTAGGAAAATCATACCAATGTGCAGCAAACCTTCCGCCTGGCGAGTGAGCGGAGCGAACGAGCTTTGTGTGAGAAACGAAAGTAATAATTTTACCGAGCTTAAGCTCGGTCCCCCTGGTACTAAGTTATAATGTCTTTCAGTAACTCCTAGTCAGCTGTTATATTTTTAACCCAACCCTCTTCCTTGTTAATAAGTAACAGTTCTAAAATAAACTGATAAAAAACAACTGCTACCAATAATATTGTAAAAATGATACACAATAGGTTGTGATGTAAAATTACCAGCTGGTATGCAACAGTGAAATAAAACAAAAACGACAAAAAACCAACAAAAAACCAAAGGGCTCCAGCCAATGCGATATTAGCAAGGATAAACAAACCCCCACCACCATCTCTCCTTAGAAGGATCAACTTTAAAAAAAACGGACTATAGTATACGTGGTGCTCGAAATCGAGCAATTTATTTTAGTACAATACAAAATGTTATAAGTTTTGGCTCTAAATCAATGACATCCTACCAATCCAATGTTGTGAATACCTGTATTCACCAAAAACTACACGTATTTACAGCTGATTATTAACAGATGTTTAAAATGCTTTATTCAATCCCAATGTTATTTAAATGGGAAATTTTGAGATTTCAATGGTGGATAGCGCCTTTATTTTCAGTCCAATTATCATCAGTTTTTGGCGGAAACAACTACAGACCAAGCCCTATCCAACGACACCAAAAACTTGAAAATCGGTTGAAAATTAATTGTAAGAGGAGTTCTCAAGACAAAAAAAAACCCCTTAGCGTATTAAATAAGTATAGATTTCTAATTTCAGTTATAACTGTCTAAAATCATCTGTTTTTCTCTAGTTGCAAGTTTTATAGATGCAGAGGTTTACGGGGATCGTATTTTCATACTGACCAATTAAGGTAGAGATTGGCTTTTAGCTTTTTCTAAAAGTAGAAAAAACTATCTCGTCGGCTGTCTTTTTAGAATTTTTAAATAAAATTTCTAATTTTAGCTATAACTGACTAAAATCATCTGTTTTTTTAATGCAAATGCAAGGGTTTTTTTAGAATCCTGTTATCTTCTGCTAAATGCAGCCTAGAGCTATAACTAAGGTGTCATTTTAAAGAAGAATAACGGTGCTACATTTTTTAGTTACACTTTGGTAATCTCACTTTGGTAGTTTCATCAAAATTAATGGAAACTTCAGTTAAGAACGAGAAAAACAGATGATTTTAGACGTTTATAGCTGAAATTAGAAATTTTATTTTAAAATTTTAAAAAGATAGCCGACTAGATCCTTTTTCTACTTTTAGAAAAAATTAACAGCCAATCTCTGTTATAAGTGGTTAGTTTTAAAACACGATACGCGTAAACCTCTGCATCTATAAAACTCAAAAACAGATGATTTTAGACAGTTATAACTGAAATTAGGAATTGTATTAAAAAATTCTAAAAAGATAGGCGACGAGATTCTTTTTTGTACTTTTGGAAAAAGTTAAGAGTCAATCTCTATCTTAATTGGTTAATTTTAAAACACGATCCCCGTAAACCTCTGCAGCCATCAAACTCGCCTAGCGCCACGGCCGCGAGGCGGCATTCGGCATTGTTGTTCGGGCTCAGGTAGGCCGGACCGGGGCCTACGCGGGGCCTACGAAAACTAACTGTTAACTACGAAAACTACGATAACTGTTAGTTATCGTAGGCCCCGGCCTACGCCGGACCCTTAATTAATTTCTTTTACAACCTTTTAATCAGCTGACTGTAAATACACGAGGTATCTGTCATTAGATGAGCAAATGCTCAAGAAGAATTTGGATTATTATGGCCAGTACCTAAAAACGTATATAATTATAATGTATCATTTTTTTATGTTAAGAGAAAATAATACGGTGTTATAAGTACTTTTAAACCAAACTAAATTTTATAGTTGGCGGATAAAAGAAACGTTTTATGGTTGTTAAATTGTTGAAAATTTCTTAATTATATAAAGTAGCTGATTACAGGGCCGCCTAGAGAATTTTTGTGGCCCGGGGCGGAGTTCCGAAGTGAGCCCCCCCCCCCGCTCGGTGCATCACTGCCCGTCGCCGTCTGTGTTCGAACCAGATGCAATATAGGCTACACATTTTTATTTCTTTGGATATTTATTTTGTATCTATGCACAAAATTTGTTTTCTTTTCTTAAGTAATTCATAAATATTTTATTTGTATTATTTTAAGATATAGATAGGACAAATGTACTTAGGTTTACTGTATGCCTACATGAAATAATTTGATCAAACTTGCACTTTGGCAGGGTTCGAGAATGCTTATTGGAGAGCTACCAAGTGGTTTTAGGCCTAACTTAAGTATTTTGAAATGGCTAAGCTTACAAGATAAATTATAAAAATTTATTTTATTTTAAAATTGTTAATTAATTAATTTTATTTTATTACTAAACGCTTTTTGAACTTATAATTAGTTGCTTTTGCTTTGCTTTATAATTGATTTATAAGATTCAAAGAATTACGCAAGGTCATCCTATTTACTCAATACCAGCCCTCAACTTCTCTGATAAGCCATTAGATAATTCAGTGTTAAGTACCGTTCACAAAAACTAACCAATTCGCAAACGTTTCTTTCTTGCCTTCAATGTGGCAAATTCATTTATGACATTATTAAAAGGCACTTTTATCTCATATGTCTCTTTTATCTTATATACTTGGACCAACACAAGCAGACACGACAATATTAGTTGAAGCCGTGAAGGATCTGTTGCAAAATATAATATTTTTGCAATGGTATAGCTGTCAAATACCGGCACAGCACGAGGCGGCGGGCGCGGCGCCGCGGCGTCTGTTCACCGACACAGAGCTTAAAACCACGGAGACTCATAATACAGGCCTGATATATAAGGCCATTATATATACTGATATATATAGGTCATTTGATATACCTGTATACTGTCATAGGTCATAGGCTATACTTTGTTACGGGTTGAAGATTTTTATAGGTCTTCAAAAACACATGGCGTTACTACATAGCCTATGCAAAGATTAAATTTTGCTAACATAGATTAAAAAAAAAAATCCCTGAAGATGAGGCCCCTTGTCTCTTGAGGCCCGGGGCAAACTGCCCCCCCTGCCCCCCCCCTCTCGGCGGCCCTGGCTGATTAATTGGAAGGAAATAGCAATTTAAAAGCATATTTTATACATGTTTCACACTATCTGCCTAGCCACGGCCTACTAGTAGGCCTTGGCCTAGCACTCCACTCACTGCTGGAGAGCTGTATCCGTCGAGTAACGACATGCAACGACTCGTACTGTTTTAAATATAGATGTTACATTTTTAACCTATGTTTCAACAAATTAATACCAAAGTGAGCGAAGCGAACAAGCTAGTCGGAGGACGAGTAAACGGAGCGAACGAGCTTTGTCTGAAAAGGAAAGTGATGCTTAGTAATTTTATTTAATTTTGCTTAGATGAGAATGTAAAGAAGATTCAGCACTACGTAAAATAATTCACTTTGATTGCCATTGCCGGTAACAGATTCCTCTTCTACGCAATGATCTACACGTGTTAATGACCAACACGTTCTTCTTTAAAGTTCTTTAAGTCCTTTAAAATACACGTGTTACGGTACAGTTTCAACTTGTGGTACAGCAAATTTATAACTTATCAGACTGTATGTAGCTCCCGTAGGCATACAATATCCTAGTAGGCGAGTGAGCGATTGAGCTCGTCATGAAAGGAAATAAGTGAGCGGTGAACTCAAGAGCTCGTCTTTAATAAAACAAGCCTTTTGCTCTTGACATTTTAGTGCATGCACAGTCGATAATGAATTGTATGAGTTTACCAAGCAAATCCTCGGCTCCCATTTAACTTAATTTTATTGGATAATGGTTTGTTTGTGCAGATTTACCAAATAACATCATGCTCTCTCTAACCTCCCTAGTAGCACAGGTCGTTATCCCATCGTTGAAAAATGATCGTTGAATATGGTTGGCCAGTGTAACAAGGAGGTTGGCCCATTGTAGGATTAACCAACCTACCAACAATTATTCATCACGTATACCATATGTTTTTTTTTACAACAAAATGTTTAAATGAAAGCATTTTTGCTAACCAGTAGATTTAAAAATGTAAATAAAATTAAGGAAAAATATGTGACCCATGAGAGGATTTGAACCAGCAACCTTCCACTTATTATCCTAGGGCCTTACACCTCTTGAGCCACGGGGACCTTACCAGAAAAGAGGGTATAATTTACTATTTATACATTTAAAACTCGGCCAGTCAACCTTCACTGTACACTATAAAGTTTTGCAAGTAAAAGTAAAAACATTGACTAAAATTCAAAATTACCACAAACTGACCATTTTCGGGTGTTTTTAAGTAATGTACAAAACTAATTTGCATTTTATGCTTTTAAGATCGAATGAATATTAAATAAACTTGATAAGTTTAATACACTTACACAAGTTTATAACGGGTTTTATTCAATGCAAATTTTTATGCATTTATAAATAAACTAGCTGTTGCCCGTCACGGCTTCGCCCGTGATTGAATTTATTCTATAGGTAATAAAATCTTTTTAAAGAGCAACGAAATCTACTTTTTTAAGAATGACATTGAAACAATGAAGTAGTGTGAGTGGAGCTCTGAAGGAATTTCGCAAAACCTGTTCTTAGAGAGAAAAGGTTTCTTAAATAGAAAAGGCCCTAACCTATGAGCAAATAGGAACGACAATGTCAAATTTTAACCCAGTAGGCTCTACAGTCATATTGAAGTAATGTGGGGCGGAGCCCTAAAGAACATAAAACACAAAATTTGCAAAACTGTTTTTTAGTGAATACCTTAGCAAAACGGAACGTTTACGTAAAATTTTGACCCGTAGGATCTAAGTTTTGAGAATTTGTAGGGAGGAGCCCTAAAGGAAATTTGCAAAATTGTTTCTTATTGATCACCTATGAGCGAAGAGGAACGTCCATGTCAAATTTAGAAAACTGGCCATTGATTAACTTTGAAGTCAGGTGGGGTGGAGCCCTAGAGAACTTCAAAAAACTATATTTACAAAACCATTTCGTAGTGATCACCTGTTAGCAAAACGGAACATCCACGTTAAATCTATACTCCCTAGAATCTATGGTAATCTTGAGTTTCTATGGGGTGGAGACCAAAAGGAAATTTGCAAAATTATTTCTTATGAGCAAAGAGGAACGTCCGATTCAAATTTAAACCCCGGAGGCCCTAAAGTAATTTTGAAGTCCTGTGGGGCGGAGCCCTAAAGAACTTCGAAAACTATATTTGCAAAACCGTTTCCTATGAAGCACCCATGAGCAAAAAGAAACGTCCATGTCAAACATCGACCCCGGAGGCCCTAAAGTAATTTTGAAGTCCTGTGGGGCGGAGGCCTAAAGAACTTAGAAAACTATATTTGCAAACCATTTCTTAGGGAGCACCCATGAGCAAAAATAAACGTCCATGTCAATTTTCAACCCCGGAGGCCCTACAGAAGTTCTGAAGTCCAGTGGGGCGGAGCCCTAAAGTACTTAAAAATCTTTATTTGCAAAATAGTTTCTTAATAAATATCTATAAGCAAAGAGAATCGTCCATGGCAAATTTCAACACGTAGGCTATACAGTAATCGTGAGCTTGTTTGGGGCGGAGCCCTAAAGGGGATGTTTAAAGCATTTTTTTTAGCACTTAAGAAAAAAGTGATCAAATTTCAACAGTGCAGGTTTCCTACTTTGTATTAAAAATTGCGGATAACGTTATATTGAAATTTTGAAGGCCTGTGGGGTGGAGCCCTGAAGGAATTTTGTTAAATCATTTCTTAGTGAGCACCTAAGAGGCAAGACGAACCTGTGTTTAAAGTTTCAAGTAAATACGTTTGGTAGTTCCTGAGATTTTATGATGAGTCAGTCAGTAATCACTCCCCGTCAGGTTTAGCTTGGACGCTAAGCTCACTCGCCGCAACTATCCTCTTTTTTATTTTAAATCTTCCCTCAATAATTTGAATGAGAATGTAAGCTGTTTACAAAATTAATATTCCTTAATGTAATCATCTGTTCCAATACAAAAATGTTGCTTCCATTAATGGTAACTTCGAAGACGTGTGGGGCGGAGCCCTGAAGGAATTTCGCAAAATCGTTTCTTAGTGAGCACCTAGGAGGCAAGACGAACCTATGTTCAAAGTTTCAAGTAAATCCGTTCGGTAGTTCCTGAGATTTCGTGATTAGTCAGTGAGTGGGATTTCGCTTATATATATAGAAGAAGATATGAAAAATTAATGAAAATAAAATGTGAAAATTACGGTTATTTTTTTTACTTTTACGTTTTTTTCATTTTAACGTAAAAAACTGTTATTAGAATAACTTATTATTGCATTATTTTATATATATAAAACTTATAGATTTTTAAGTTCTATTTCCGTCCAACCCCATCATTGTAGCGCATTAGAGAAATTAATTTATTTAAAGAAGTTAAATCTAAAATTATCGTTAAAAATAAAACATATAAACCAACGTTATTATGTATTATCTTATATTTTATCATCTTTTTCATGTTAAAAAAGTTTTCAATTTTAATTTTACATTTTTGACATATTTTATGTGAAAATAACATTATGTTTACATTGTGTGCTATGTGTCGATAACGTAGGATTTACCAATGATAGCTGTCGATGGCCAAAAAAATTGCTTTGCTTGGAATTGCTGATAATAGTACCCAAACCCAACAATCAAGTCGTTGGCCCAACCGCGACATTGCCAAACTTATTGGAAGCATTCCGACGGTAGGATTTTCCAACAATACCCAACAATATATTTGTTGGGTCAACCGCAAAAATACCAACCTACCATTTCCCTACCCTATCATCTCGACCTTAATCCAACGTTGGCCCTACAATGTGTGCTACAAGGGCTACAGCCAACTGTCTGGATCTGCTAACATAACAGACAACAGAGAATGGAAAAAATTGCTGACGTTGTCGAAATATCGTGGTACAGTAGTGTTAGTCTGGCTACAATAGCACTACTTGTTAAAGTTTTGAATATGGGAACCCAGTGCTGAGCCATGAGTGCAACCACTCTGTGTGTACCGCGGTTTTTCTATTTAATAAATACACCCCGTCGCAGCAGACCTGCGTACTCAGAGAATTTCCTAATTAGTAATATTAATTTTTACCAGATAAACCTGTAAGTAAACCAAATGTCATCACATGCTCATAAGTAGGGAAATAAATTGTCTAGTCTCCTTATGATAAATAGAAAAGAGTATGCAGGTATGCTGCCATGGGGAACACCAAAAGTAGGTTTTTAGCATAAAAACAATTTATTTCAACCATATAAAGCCATATACTAAGTTTCATCAATATCTGTCCATTGCTAAAGGATTTTGCCTATTCTCTCCATATGATTAACATGGGAAAAGAGTATGCAGGTTTGCTGCCATGATATAAGCATAAAAACCAAGATTTTTTTTACCATAAATGGATGAATCTCAACCAAATGATGCTAATTACTAAGTTTCATCCAAAAATAATGGTTAATAAGTGGAACATTAACACATTCTTATTCTCCATAAGATTAACATTGGAGCTTCAAAATACAATGTACTGTCTTTAGACTTTTTAATATCTCGGTAACCAATGGAGATAGAGCAAAGCTTCAAAATACTAAATTGTGTGTTTTTGTGAGCTAAATCCAATGGTCAAAACAAAAATTAAAAAATTTTAAAAATTACATATGAAAAATGCAAAAAACCATTTTTGGGGTACAAAACCCCCCAAAACTACCCCTTCCGGTAGGTCGATATGTCTGGTTTACGAACTCATCCCAATAAACGTAAGATTACACATCTCTACCAAATTTGGTGTCGATCGGACCTTTTTTACGAGAGTTATCGTGCCTAGGGACACATACATACATACATACATACATATATATATATATATATATATATATATATATATATATATATATTTATATATATATATATATATATATATATATATATATAAGTAGATAGTAATATGGGGTTCCTGGCTCACTTTTGGAGACAATCAAAAATCAAACAAATTTCATAGTTTTTCAGTACAATTGTACAGTATTTTTGCCATTTTTTGGCCAATTTTCAGCTTTTGTCAAATTGTCATAAATAATATGCAAATTTAATGAAATTTTTAACAAATATGCCTAAATTTATATGAAATTGTTTACAGAATAAAAAGTTTTTTAAAACCAGTAAAATTGAAATTTTTATAAGATGATTTAAAATTTATTATCAATACAATTATACTAAAATAATTATTCAAATTTAACTAAAGCAGTTTCTTTATCATCAAAAGTCTTAAAAGCAGTAACAATTAAATTTAAATCTTTTTTATTTAATTCTTTAATAGTTTTATCATCAATTATATTAGTAAATCTTTTTGGTAAATGTATTTTACATTTTTCTAATTCAACAATAATTGTATATCCATATTTATCTTTAATTCTTTCAAATTTTTCAATTTTATATTTTTCATTTAAATTTAAACTTTTTAATGGTTTATATTCTTTAAATCTTAATTCTCCAATATTATCAATTTCTTCTAACAGATCCATTTATATAGGAAAAAATATTACAAACTTGTTTGTGATAGATATGTTAAAAAGTCATTATCATAATTAGGTTTTATACAAAAATCCATATTCAAATATTTAAAAATCATAGGTAATAATTTTTTGTATGATATATTACTTTTCTTAAAACATAAATATTTATTAAAAAATAGTTTAATTTTTTCTTTATCTTCATTATTCAATTCAAAATCAATATTGTATATTTTGTTTAAAAATTGATAGTAAAATATCCAATTTGTACAATTCCTTTGTTTTAAAAATAATTTTATATTCTTAGGTGTTATTTCAAAATGATTGGAAATACATAAAATATATAATTCATTAATTAATTGTTGTGGTTTATATGGTTGAAAATGGTTAAATTCTCTTAAAATATGTTTAAGATGTTTATTCTTATTACTTTTTCTCTTAATCTTTTTTTCATAAATAATTCTTTTACATATATTACATCCTACACAATTTCCAATAATAGTAAAATTAGTTTGATAATGACATCTACATATCCATTTATTTAAAAAAAATTATACATAAATGAATGAACCAATTCATTGTCACAAATGTAAGAAAAAAACTAAAAATATTAATCCACAAATTGTTGAAATGAAAAATGGATTATATAGAATTGCTACTAAATGTTCAATTTGTAAAACAAATAAAAGTAAAATTTTAAAAAAAGAAGTTAAACCTATAATTAAAAAAGAATTAACTAAAAATGAACAAATAATTGAAGCAAATGAAATTCATGCTCCAATCAGAAAGAAATTTCTAAAAAGAAAAATAATTACATTGGGTATTGATGATTTATGGGCAGCAGATTTAATTATAATGAAAAATTATGAAAAAGAAAATGATGGTTATAAATATATGTTAAATGTGATAGATACTTTCTCAAAATATGTTTGGTCAAAACCATTAAAGAAAAAAAATGGAAAAACAGTTTCTAGAGCATTTGAAGAAATAATTAAGGATGCAATTGAAATTAATCATAAATCACCTAATCTTTTACATACAGATAAAGGATTAGAATTTATCAATAAAGAATTTAAAGAAATATTAAATAAATATGATATTAAATTGTATCATACAGAAAATGAAGAAAAATCAAGTATAATAGAAAGGTATAATAGAACACAAAATGAAAAAATGAAAATACAATTTGAAATTAATAAAAATTATAGATGGATAAATATTTTACCAAAAATTGTTAAAGAATATAATAACTCATATCATTCAACAATTAAAATGAAACCAATTGAAGTAAATAAAAATAATGAAAAGGATTTATTAGATACTGTTTTTAAATATAAACCACCAAAAATAATAACCAAATCAAAATTTAAAATAAATGATAGAGTTAGAATTGGAAATAAAAAATCAACATTTTCTAATAAATATAAAAATAATTGGTCTAGAGAAATATTTATAATTTCTAAAATTAATAATACAAATCCAGTTACTTATAGTATAAAAGATCAAAATAATGAAGATATTATTGGAAATTTTTATGAATATGAATTGAAAAAAACCAATTTGTAAATTTTATTTTATATAAATGGAAAAGATATGTTTAAGGTGTAAATTATATAAAGATATATCTAAATTTTATAAAGATAAAAATACTAAAGATGGGTTATATTATTATTGTAAAGAATGTAAGGATTTGTATTATAAAAAATTATATGATAATATTAAAGTTATTGAATTAAATGAAAAACAATGTCATAAATGTAAAGAAATTAAAGATATTTCAAATTTTAATAATTATCATTATAGTAAAGATAGAAAAAATGCAATTTGTATACAATGTATTAGAGAAATGTTTTTAAAACCACAATTTTGTGAATGTGGAAGAAATATTAAATGGACTAATAATTATTTAAGACATTTAGAAACTAAAATTCATGACAAAAATATAACAAAACTAGAAAATTTAAAAATACGATAAAAATAATAATTTTACTTGTTTTAAAAAAGTTTAAATTTTATTGAAAAAATACTATAGAAAACTTAAATTGACTTGTGAAAAGTTGACTATTGATTTTATTAAAAAAATACTCTAGAAAATTTAAATTAACTTGTGAAAAGTTGACTATTGATTGAAAAAATACAATTTAAACTATAAATTACATAGAAAAAAGTGGAAAAACTTCTCATATTTTTAAGAGTTTTATTTCTAAGTAAAAATTATTTCTAATAAATGGAACGAACAAATAAAAATATTAATTGTCCTTACTGTAATAAAAATATATTATATAAAAATTATGATAGACATTATAATTCAACTAAACATTTACTAAATAAACAAAAATATGATAATAAAATATTTGAATTAAAACATTGGTGTAAAAATAATAATATATATAATTATAAAAATAAAACTTTAGATGAATTAACAAATATTAAAGAAACATTTGATCTTACAAATTATTCATTATTTAATATAGTAAAATTAAATGAAATTTAATTAGTTTTTTTGAGCTGAATCTAATGGTATACACTAAAAGGTAATCAAATAAAAATTACTATAAGAAAAGTGGAAAAAACCCACTTTTTAGGGGTAAAATCCCCCACTTTCCCTACTGAAGTTGGGCTGATCTTACTGGTTAACGAACTCATCCAAGAGAATCTAACTTTACATGCCTGTACCAAATTTCATGATGATCAGACGATTTTTGCACTAGTTATCGTGTTCACAAGCACTCAAAATTGAAAATTCTATTTCCCATATAAGCCCATGTTAAATTTTTTAGTAAATCGTCATTTGAGCAGTTTTAAATGTGTTACCGACAAATAATCACTACGTATCCAGAAAGTACACATAAAAAGCCACAATATAATATATATAATTATGTAATCGCAGAGGTGTCCCTACATCGATACAAACGGCAGCTCCCATGAAAACGACGGTAATAGCTTATTTCTAAAGGAAATTCGCTAATATCTCGGTAACCAGTGGACGTAGAGCAATAATTAAACATACCAAATTGTTTGTTTTTTTCGAGCTGAATCTAATGGTATACACTAAAAGGTAATCAAATAAAAATTACTATAAGAAAAGTGGAAAAAACCCACTTTTTAGGGGTAAAATCCCCCACTTTCCCTACTGAAGTTGGGCTGATCTTACTGGTTAACGAACTCATCCAAGAGAATCTAACTTTACATGCCTGTACCAAATTTCATGATGATCAGACGATTGTTGCACTAGTTATCGTGTTCACAAGCACTCAAAATTGAAAATTCTATTTCCCATATAAGCCCATGTTAAATTTTTTAGTAAATCGTCATTTGAGCAGTTTTAAATGTGTTACCGACAAATAATCACTACGTATCCAGAAAGTACACATAAAAAGCCACAATATAATATATATAATTATGTAATCGCAGAGGTGTCCCTACATCGATACAAACGGCAGCTCCCATGAAAACGACGGTAATAGCTTATTTCTAAAGGAAATTCGCTAATATCTCGGTAACCAGTGGACGTAGAGCAATAATTAAACATACCAAATTGTTTGTTTTTTTGAGCTGAATCTAATGGTATACACTAAAAGGTAATCAAATAAAAATTACTATAAGAAAAGTGGAAAAAACCCACTTTTTAGGGGTAAAATCCCCCACTTTCCCTACTGAAGTTGGGCTGATCTTACTGGTTAACGAACTCATCCAAGAGAATCTAACTTTACATGCCTGTACCAAATTTCATGATGATCAGACGATTTTTGCACTAGTTATCGTGTTCACAAGCACTCAAAATTGAAAATTCTATTTCCCATATAAGCCCATGTTAAATTTTTTAGTAAATCGTCATTTGAGCAGTTTTAAATGTGTTACCGACAAATAATCACTACGTATCCAGAAAGTACACATAAAAAGCCACAATATAATATATATAATTATGTAATCGCAGAGGTGTCCCTACATCGATACAAACGGCAGCTCCCATGAAAACGACGGTAATAGCTTATTTCTAAAGGAAATTCGCTAATATCTCGGTAACCAGTGGACGTAGAGCAATAATTAAACATACCAAATTGTTTGTTTTTTTCGAGCTGAATCTAATGGTATACACTAAAAGGTAATCAAATAAAAATTACTATAAGAAAAGTGGAAAAAACCCACTTTTTAGGGGTAAAATCCCCCACTTTCCCTACTGAAGTTGGGCTGATCTTACTGGTTAACGAACTCATCCAAGAGAATCTAACTTTACATGCCTGTACCAAATTTCATGATGATCAGACGATTGTTGCACTAGTTATCGTGTTCACAAGCACTCAAAATTGAAAATTCTATTTCCCATATAAGCCCATGTTAAATTTTTTAGTAAATCGTCATTTGAGCAGTTTTAAATGTGTTACCGACAAATAATCACTACGTATCCAGAAAGTACACATAAAAAGCCACAATATAATATATATAATTATGTAATCGCAGAGGTGTCCCTACATCGATACAAACGGCAGCTCCCATGAAAACGACGGTAATAGCTTATTTCTAAAGGAAATTCGCTAATATCTCGGTAACCAGTGGACGTAGAGCAATAATTAAACATACCAAATTGTTTGTTTTTTTGAGCTGAATCTAATGGTATACACTAAAAGGTAATCAAATAAAAATTACTATAAGAAAAGTGGAAAAAACCCACTTTTTAGGGGTAAAATCCCCCACTTTCCCTACTGAAGTTGGGCTGATCTTACTGGTTAACGAACTCATCCAAGAGAATCTAACTTTACATGCCTGTACCAAATTTCATGATGATCAGACGATTTTTGCACTAGTTATCGTGTTCACAAGCACTCAAAATTGAAAATTCTATTTCCCATATAAGCCCATGTTAAATTTTTTAGTAAATCGTCATTTGAGCAGTTTTAAATGTGTTACCGACAAATAATCACTACGTATCCAGAAAGTACACATAAAAAGCCACAATATAATATATATAATTATATAATCGCAGAGGTGTCCCTACATCGATACAAACGGCAGCTCCCATGAAAACGACGGTAATAGCTTATTTCTAAAGGAAATTCGCTAATATCTCGGTAACCAGTGGACGTAGAGCAATAATTAAACATACCAAATTGTTTGTTTTTTTCGAGCTGAATCTAATGGTATACACTAAAAGGTAATCAAATAAAAATTACTATAAGAAAAGTGGAAAAAACCCACTTTTTAGGGGTAAAATCCCCCACTTTCCCTACTGAAGTTGGGCTGATCTTACTGGTTAACGAACTCATCCAAGAGAATCTAACTTTACATGCCTGTACCAAATTTCATGATGATCAGACGATTGTTGCACTAGTTATCGTGTTCACAAGCACTCAAAATTGAAAATTCTATTTCCCATATAAGCCCATGTTAAATTTTTTAGTAAATCGTCATTTGAGCAGTTTTAAATGTGTTACCGACAAATAATCACTACGTATCCAGAAAGTACACATAAAAAGCCACAATATAATATATATAATTATGTAATCGCAGAGGTGTCCCTACATCGATACAAACGGCAGCTCCCATGAAAACGACGGTAATAGCTTATTTCTAAAGGAAATTCGCTAAAATGATCAACCTATTAGATTATTAATTAAAGACCTGGCCCTACACCTTTGTACCAAATTTCATCAAAATTTGAGGTCCCTGTCAAGTTATCAGTACCACGGACACACACACACACACACACACACACACACACACACACACACACACACACACACACACACACACACACACACACACACACACACACACACACACACACACACACACACACACACACACACACACACACACACACACACACTACACACACATACATACATATAGATGAAAATGAACGAACAGTATTTTTGGCCTCTGGGTACCTCAAAATGAAAAAAGTAACATGGTCCCTGGCTTAGTACTTACTATGGCTACTACTATATTAGCATTTACTATTGATACTATAGTATCTAAAGTCTATGACAATAGCGTATTCAATATGGGAAAATCGCTAAAATCAATGGTATGTGGGAGTTTGTAGAGATTTACTTAAGCATTATGAAAGAGGTATACTTCTGAGTGGTATTAAGTCAATTTTTGTGTGATGTTTAGTTAAAAGTTTTTCTTCTATAACTGTTTATTGCTTATTTAGATTAAATAATCTTGACAACTCTAGATTTTATAATGCGAATTTGTATGTTATGTAGGCACAAAGTAGCTAAAATCTTTTGAATTTTTCATATAGTATCGACCCTTGTCAGTCTAGTATTTATTTGTATATTATTACATTTATTGTGCAACAGTTGTTTTTTTCTGCAAATTGCGCCAACAACACCCTGCTAAGTAGTGCTACTAGTGCTAGTGCTAGAAGTGCTTGCTATCGCTCGCTATCCTACTACAGCCGGCTGTCTGCTGACGTAACAGAGAATGGAAAAAATGGCTGATGTTGTGGAAATGTGGTGATATCGTGGTAGTGTTAGTCATGTTATATATCACTTGTTAACGTTTTAATAGTTCAATTTTAGTTCACCTTTCGTTTTCCTGATCAAGACCCTGGTGAAAAATTCAAAATGAGCGTAGACGCTTACGGTCCTAGTTCACAAACATTAACCTTCTTGGACACGGAAGAGGCAGACTTGATTGGCGCGGATACTCAAGGATCAGAATTTGACTTCACGGATTTTACACTCCCATCTCAAAGTCAAACACAGGCTTCACAGTTAGATACAGTTCAACCGCCAAGTCAGGTAAATAAGGAATATTTTAATTCTCATGTCCATATCAATGGCAGCACATTAAATGACTATTAATGTTTTAAATGTCTCATGTGTTCTTGCAACACATGCATCAGTACTGGTATCTCTGAATAGGCCTCAATTTATTCCCTAAAATACATAGTAAAGCCGGATTTACACTTTGTAGCAAAACTACTATACAACATTTCAATTTGGATCTTACTTGAAATACTTGTTGCCTTCATCGTTGACCGAATAGTTCGGCTAGATTGCATCAAAATAAAATACAAAACATAACCACACAATAAAACATATATATAATATTACACTTTGCTTAGCATGGCGGACTGACTATTTAGACCCTCAACCGAAAAGCGGTTTGCCTACAAGTTTCTCCAAGGAATACAGGGGTGGACTTGAAACAGGACAGTTACATCGCTCGCACTCTTGATGATAGTGAGTTGTAAATCTTAATGGCCGAGCGGGTATAGTTTTTCAGCGTGCGACTTAGGCAACATCGTGGCATGTCCAAGTCCATAGCAAGATGTGTCCTGTGTGCGTGTAGGCCTATGTTAACGCTTGCTATTTAAATGTTACATGTAGCAAATTAAATGCTATAGGCTTATGTTACATAGCCTATAAGATAGCAAATTTTATGAAGCATTTTCAATCACTGATTTATTAAAGCTACACACAACAAACCTGTTAGCCTAACAATACTAAAGAGCTGAAAGCTGGTATTATCAGGTGTCTCCATGATTAATTTCAGATAGGCCTATCACAAATGCTTTATTGCCTAAATACCTATATCAATGTACCTTTCAAAACTTTCCTATTACAAAAAAAAGTCAACAAAATATCCTCTAAACTAAATTATACGATTAGGCTAGTCATGTTTAATATTAGCAATTTACTCATTTTATTATCTGTTAATTACATGATATCTAGGCCTACATGGCATCCGCTTAATCTGAAAATTCAGAAACAAGAGGGCTTACTGTACTAATTCAATGTCTAGTATTAAAAAAACTATACTCGACATGTCATAAAAGTATTTACAAGTTTAGAAGTTTTTTGTTTTAAAAACAGTCAAACTGTTTAACACATGAGGTGTTTTATCGTCAAAATTTCGACCCATAATTCTGACTTCCCGAGTGATTTTTCGACAGTTTGCAGCGTTTACGGAATAGGGCGAAACTTCATTAACTTATCTGTCTCCACCGTTATTATTGATGTGGAAATTTTGATATTGCTATTGAAATTGAGCGATGAAAACAATCGAATCAACAACGATACTGAGAAAAGATATGTATCATACTAATAATCTAACCTAACAGTGTAACTGCAAACCTCCGTCACTTTAATTGACAGCAATGTTTATAACAACAAAATCAATGGTATTAATTTTAAATTAACTTTCTTCAAAATATCCAATAAATAAAAATTTTATTTGGTAAGGCCTTTTATATTCAAAGAATACATTGTCAGACCATTATCAACTGATTTTTTTAATTCAGTTTATTAATTTTTTTTTGATTTAGTTGATAATGGTCTGACGATGTATTCTTTGAATACCTATGAAAGGCCTTACCAAATAAAATTTTTATTTATTGGATATTTTGAAGAAAGTTAATTTAAAATTAATAAAAGTTCCAATAAGAAGAGCTTCTTGAAATGAAAAATCAACTGTGTTTGGAAACATTTAAAATGCATATTCCCTCAATACAATAGCAAAAAAAAAAAACCTTTCTGATCTATATTTGGCTTTGGCAGCATTTGTGTGATGCCATTTTAGATCTAACGAAGTCTGCTTCTTCTTACAATTTTTACTTTTTCTGTTGTTGTTATTTTCAGTTAGGTCTACTTGTTTGAATATATACGGTATTTGTTTTATTGTCAAAAGGTTTATTTCATTATATTAGATTGAGAAACTAAATCAGGTGATAAAATCGTAATCGTATCGTGTAATTGTATCATCGATATAATAGTAATATTATCGCAATATCAAAATTTCCACATCGATAATAACGGTGGAGACGAATAACGAAGTTTCGCCCGGAATAGTTTTAAGATTGATCGGTTTCGGACTGAAAGAGACCTGTGAACGGTACTACCTGCTAACGGATGATTCCAAGCTTCCTGAATAAACCAATTTCAAACGACAGAACATAACTGAATGGCTCCGCCGAAAAACGTTCTATGCGACAAAAACCTACTTTTGAGAAAAAGCAGAAAGAAGATTGATTTCCAAAATTTTACGTAATTTTTAGGTTAGAACTATTTTTTGCCAATAATCTTTTCAAACTACATATATAACCTCGTATAGTATTATTATACAACACCTTTACTCACCACAATCAGATTTTTAACTATTTTTATGCACTTTTAGGGGGTAAAACGTTCCAATCGCCTGTCCTTTGAAACGTTTTTTCCCGGACGTAGCCTCTGCCGCTAAAAATCATCGTGGAATGTAGGAGTACCAACATGAATTCAATAATAAATTGAATATATAACACTTTTACTAGAATAATATTATAAAAAGATAACATTAAAGTCTTACACAAAACGTTAATACTTCTTAAAACGTTTTCTTAACGTACGATATTATTGTTCAACATGTTATATATAATAATAAAAATACTTAAGTCCAAAAAATATTTTTGTTACAGAAAAAAATTTATTTTCAAAATTATTAGAAAACAATATTATGTAAAGATGACAATTTTAAACTTATACAGGATATTACCTCTCCCGGTGGCAGTTTTCCTGGTACAGTACAGGCTTTTTGGTTTTAGATATATATGGCAATCAGGCGTTTCTCCTTTCTTTTCTATTCTTATCTTTCCATTTCTCGACATTTAACTTCCTTTTTTTCCCTAAAATTAAGACGATTTATGTCGCCGGGGGACAGCGGCACAGCCGGCGGAGGATCCATATCGCGGCTGATAGAACCTTATTCGCCAACAACTCCGAGAATTCCCGAAATCGGCACCGGAATGGACAGCTAAAATCAGGGATGCCAACATAAATATTTCCAACGCAAAATATCCCACGATGTTGGGGAGGTCTGTTAGAACCTTTTTCACTGAAAATCTCGAAATTTCTATTTTTGTCGCATAGAACGTTTTTTGGCGGAGCCATTCAACTATTGCAGGATCCTAATCTCATAACACCAAAATACATATTTAAACAGTGGTTTCAAGGTTAAGTAATTTAAAATGTTATTACATTATTAGATCTACTGTTAATTTAGAATGTTGAAGCAAATTATTACTAACTTAAGTTAAATCAAGTTTAAAACTACCGTAGTATATTTTTATTTAGATATTTTTTAGATATTTTATTTGAAACACCGACGCACTCTGTGGTGCGTATTTTAAGGTGAGTATGACTGAAGGGGTGAGTGTGATGATTGTAATGGATCAGATGAGGTGTAGCTTTGTTACTGACAAATATCAGCTGTTTCATTTGTCAGGATCATTAATTAATAGTCCAATGACCAAAGGCAGCTGGGTCCAGTATCGAACCATAAAAATGAGTGAAAATTTATTCAGTATTCCTAGGTTGATTATAGGCCTACACGTGTTTTACATGTAGGCTAGCCTAGGCCCTAAGAGATACCGGTAAGGGAAAGTATTGTAAGGTTTTTTAATAAAATTTTGTTATATGCTTGCCTCTAGTTCAGTAATTGTAGGCTCTATATTTTTTTGCTCTCCATAAATTTCTAACAAAATGTCTTATCGGTAACTTAGGCCATATCCTGAAATTTAGTTTGTGTGTCTAAAAATAAATCAAGATTGCAAAGTTTCAACAAATATTTTTTGCTTTTTTATTTGTAACATAGGCTTATAGCCTAATTTGTATAGTAAATATTACTGAAATGTAAAAAATGGTCATAAATAGAGTAAACAAAGAAAAAAGTTATCTAAAAAATACCCCCGTTGCAGCAGACCTGCGTACTCAGCGAATTTTAAAAGAATTATTGTTTCAACATCAAAGAACTTTTTGGCTATCTTATATACGGTAGGTAATTAATAATCTTTACAAGGAAATATAATATATTTAACCCTAGGAGCGGCCAGGCCAAATCGGTGCGTGTGCGCTAAGCGGCCAGCCGATTTTGGCCATTTTGCAGACGTTTTTTTAAAAATTAACAGTGTCCAAACTACTCATGATAACCTAGTCATATGCATATTCATTTTGTTCGGAAAAAGACGTAGATTATTTATAAAATAAATTGAATAGAATCCCTGTTGGTACGTTTTTCACAAAATGCGAAAAAACAAAATTTTTTGAAAAATTTTGAAATATTTTTCAAAAGTAGACGGCTAGAACTTTTACACTGATTTTTATGCAGACAATCTAAGATATACAAAATGTAGGTAATTTATTTCCCTACGTGGAAATATGTTTAGTTTGTCAGAAATATTTTTTTTACTCCTGATATAAGGGAAAATACAGAAAATGAACAAAATTTACAAAAGTGCCCTGTACATTTGAAAGATAAAAAAAGTAAATAATATATAAATATTATAGAATATGTGTAATATTACTAAACTGTACAATATATTTATTGGAAATAATGCGTTTTCATACCATAAAAAAATGTTGTTCTTTACTTTATATGTGTTGAAATTTGTTATTTTTATTTTCAAAAAACCAAATTTAGTTACTCAAAGCTTTATATAATTTGCATACAACTTGATAATATGATCAACTGTACATATTTTTGTAGTACATATCATCCTGAACAAGAAAATATATATATGTATAAGGAAATAGTAACGTATAAGTATAAGGAAATAGTAAATCTGACATAGGTTAGGCTACACACCGGCAATAGACACAATGGCCAAGCAATACAACTATTTCCGTCTTCTTCCACAGACCACCGGACGCGCCATAGAGGAAGGAATCGCTACTAATATGTATAACTTTTTCCTAAGAACAAAGTTATATGTTTTATAACACGCTAAACTCATAATTAATTGTTTTAATACGTGATTTATAAATTGCCGTATTTCCGGCAAATTGGCCAAACTATGCACCGCACATTTTAGCTGATTTCAAAAATTATTTTTCCTATTTTCCGACGTCATATGACAAATGTTTACCACTGTAAATGAAAGAATAAATCGTGTTCTTTTCAATTGTACCAACGGCTTTCTGATTGGTCAAAAAATACAAAAACTAGAATTTTTTTTAAAACATATGTTTTTAGACGTTTCGTGATTTTTGAGTCGAAAATTTTTCGCGCGCTAAATTTTGTTCAAATTATAATACGAATTGCGTCGATCAATTACTGCTACAAGGTTCGATTATGTACGAAAATGAAAGTTTGGAATGTCCTCTTTAAAATGGTATCAATATTATAACGTTTATAGATCGTCTTCAATGTGAAATGAGTGGTTGAAAAAAAAAAGACCTATATTGCCGGAATACGGCAATTGACGATTTTCGCAAAAATGAAATTGCCGGATATCCGGCAATGGCCGCTTCTAGGGTTAATAGCATTATATTTCAGAGTAAATTATTTTTATTTAATAATTTATATAAGTTTATCAATAATTTATATTGCAATAAATGACTTTTTTAACAGTAATAAAAGTGGAAATCCAAAGCTTCAATGCAAAAGGAATGATTTGTTTACAAATAACAAAACATAAACATTTCAAATTTGACAAATATGCATAAGACAGCTGATCAGCTGATTAGGAACAGATACCTTATTACCTTCATCTCTCTTGCTCCCATTATACACTTATTTTCCATGAGAATACCATGGGATTTAGCATGTAGGTTTGCTGCCATGTGGGTTTTTGATCAAATCTTAATTACTCACCACCTAGTGAAGTATGGTATACAAATTTTTATTAAGATATTTTGATAGATAAGCGATATATAACTTTTTAAAGATTTACCCATAAGAATAACATGGGAAACTTGATTTGAATTTTCTCTATAACCAGTTAAGCTATTTTAAAGATTCAAAATACTAAATTGTTTGGTTTTTTTAAGCTCTTTTTAATGGTTTTCGTTAAAATAGATGAACTTTGAAAATTTAGGTCCAAAAATGCCAAAAACCCATTAAAAACTCCATAAACCCCATAACCCGTTCCCCAAAAATAGGCCTAATAGTCATTAAAATTTATATAGGCCTATATATGTATGTACATATATGTATATATATATATATATATATATATATACCCCCGTACTTCCTGTAAACCGCTGTTTGCCAGACTGGGAATTTTTACAGTCTTTAGTCATTACATCTTCCTATGCCTCATGCACGTCAAGGAAAGCCTAAACACCTTCACTGTCCCACTGTCCGGGGAAACATCCACCCTTACAACACTAGGCAGCTAAGCAGCTGGATATTCCAAGGGTGCGCCTGACCAGATCCCAAGTGGCTTACAACACCTCTGCCATCCGCTTCTTCAACAGACTGCCACCCAGTGTCCAGCAGATGGATGCTAATCTTTTCAGGAGGAAGCTAGCAATATTCATTAAGAGTAAATCTTATTATTTTGTGGCCGAGTTTCTGCAGGATGACTTCTCTGAGCTATTGCCACCCATTTGAGCTGAGCCAGACCTTGATTTCAGTCAGACCGGAAGTCAAAGTCTTTTTTTCGGTTTTTGTAAATATATGTTTTTATGTGTAAATATGACGCTGTCAACCCCACAGTTGTGGGTAAAAGACAAAGAGGAAGGTATTAAGGAAGGTGTATATAGTAAATATATATATATATATATATATATATATGTGTGTGTGTGTGTGTGTGTGTGTGTGTGTGTGTGTGTGTGTGTGTGTGTGTGTGTGTGTGTGTGTGTGTGTGTGTGTGTGTGTGTGTGTGTGTGTGTGTGTGTGTGTGTGTGTGTGTGTGTGTCCCTAGACACGATAACTCTAATAAAACAGTCCGATCGACACAAAATTTGGCAGAGATGTGTAATCCTACCTTTATTCGGATGAGTTCATAAACCAGACATATCGACCTACCAGAAGGGGTTGTTTTGGGAGGTTTTGTACCCCAAAAATGGGTTTTTTTCATTTTTCATATGTAATTTTTAAAAATTTTAAATTTTTATTTTCACCACTGGGTTTAGCTAAAAAAAAAAAAAACAAAAAAAACACAATTTAGTAATTTGAAGCTTTGCTCTATCTCCATTGGTTACTGAGATATTAAAAAGTCTAAAGACAGTACATTGTATTTTGGGGCTCCAATGTTAATCTTATGGTGAGTAAGGATATGTTAATATTTCACTTATTAACCAATATTTTTGGATGAAACTTGGTAGCCTATTTAGCTTCATTTGGTTGAGATTCATCCATTTATGGTACAAAATCTTTGTTTTTGTGCTTATCATGGCAGCAAACCTGCGTACTCTTTCCCCATGTTAATCATATGGAAAATAGGCAAGCTCCTTTAATTATGTACAGATATAGTTGAAACTTAGTGTTGGCTTCATATGGTTGAAATAAATTTTTTTTGTATGCTAAAAACCTTTTTGTGTTTCCACATGGCAGCATACCTGCATACTTTCCCTATATTTAACATTTAGGAGAATAGAAATTTATTTCCCTATTAATGAGCACGTGATGAAATTTTGTTTACAGGTTTATCTGGTCAAAATTAATAGGGTATTACTAATTTGGAAATTCGCTGAGTACGCAGGTCTGCTGCGAGGGGGGCTACTTTTTCCAAGATAAAAATGTACGGAATACCATATATTTTGTTGATTTTTTGTCACAGCCTAAATGACTTCTGATTCAAAATACTGATTTGAAATTAGTTGGACCTAGGCCTAAACATACCTCATACCTACCTCATACCTCCTTCTTTGTCTTTTACCCATGATCCTTCACAGATAATTAATTTTTCATCGTCTAAACACACACTTTTGCACACAGGACACATAGGTTTCAATTTACTATCCGCTATATCCACAGCCTTCCCCCAATGTTGCATATTGCATGCATGCAATACACCATGTTGCATATCAATGGATGCAATATGTGACATAAACAATTTTGATATAGGATTACTGTGTGTGATTTATAGCTAACATCCGACACCCATGAAATCCACAACAAACTAAACTAATCATGATTCGTTTCTTTATTGTGGTCTACTGGATAGTATTGTAGGTCCAAACACATTGACTTGCTGCGGCATTCACTTCTGTCCAGGACGTTACATTTTAATTGGTTTGAGAACGTCAATATGAAATAACGTTGATTGAATGATACAGTAGATAAGAAAACTACGTTTCCGGTAAATAAAGTATACTTTTTTATTTACCATCTGACTCTTCATAATGCAGACCAGAACTACAAAGATAACAATACAAGGTCATTCCACTTTGACTCGACACAGTTTAAACACTGTAAAAATTTGTCTTTACCATCTCGGTTTTCATTGCATTTGGTGTACAATATATTAATTTTAAATAAAATTTAATTTCAAACTCAATATATTATCTCTCAAAGTTTAAAGTTATACCTAGCTAAAGTTTTCAAAAACGCTCAAAATCAAGCCAGAAAGATGAGCCAGTGTCATATTGCATAATATTCAAGCCCTTTCTATCTAGGCCTAAAACTACTGGTGTCTTGATAAAAAAAAGGTTTAAGCCTTTTTTAATAGCCTACACATTTTATTTTTAATATTCTTAATCCTAAACTTTTGAAAAACAAACTTAAATAGCGTAATTCATTATTTAATTAAGGTTTTATGGTATATATGTATTAATGTTTCAGGTCAATGGTAAAGTCAGTGGAGATGCTGTGGAAAACAGTGTTGCATCCACCACTCAGAAACTTGGGGAGTTGCAGTTTGAAGAAGAAGAAGAAGATGCTTATTACAACAAGGTATATTTTATACTTATGTTTCTTAATACACAGGTACGGGTAGCCACTAAATCCTTATAAAAAATAATTTTGTCCTTTATAAAAGAGAATGTGATGATGAAGGCAATCTTAATCCTGTTTATTTTTGTTCATGCCTGATGCAAAAATTTCACAGGTAATCACTATGATTATGTGAGCATTTTTCTTTTAGTTATTGAGGAAAAAGTAACATTGAAATACACTGGGCCTAGTTCTAAGACCATAGATTTATTTTGTCTTACAAAGTGGGGACTTATTAAAAAATCTCAACCTCTAGTCTAGCTAGATCACTTGTACAAAGTGTGGTTTGAATATCAATAGAGGACATTAAGTTTACCTATGCAAGTAACCTGTAAAAAAAAGTTATTTGTTTAATCTGTAATCTATTACTCTAAGTCTACATAGGTGTTTTTAAGAATAATACCGTTAATTAATCCTATTAAATTTGAATGTATTCATTCTCGGGCCTCCATATTTTGAATTGTGTGTTTTTTTTTTAAGTTTACCTCCAAAGTTGAGTCAACCTCTAGGCCTACCTTTTGCACTTTTATATTATTGTATGTAAGGGTCGTTTTCCCTAAATCAGTTTAAAGTTAAACTCAAGATAAATTTTGTGAATACCCCTCCTTTCCCATTTTCCCAATAGGCTATATTAAATAATTTTAAAATTCAAAATGCCAGCTCTTATTTCTTTATATATATATATATATATATATATATATATATATATATTCACAGACCTGCATGGAAAGACGGCCACTTGTATATAACCTGGAGAAGCGGCCAGGGGGACCCCCATCTATATTCTTAAACTATTAACTCTATGGAACATATTTTTTTTCAACATTCCTCTATTCATGTTTCCGAAGCTATATATATTGGTTTGTTCAACCAAAAAAAAACACTTATATATTTCTTAGAGAACTAATTGGCGGCCAGGATAAATTGCAGGGAAAGGCTGCCACAAATATTATAACCAGGCGAAGGAGGACAAAATTATATATTCAGGGAACGGAGGCCAGTGAACAATATATACAGGGTAAGGAGGCCAGACACTCTGCCTGTACTGTCTTTTACAAGAGCTATAAGGTTTTGACCAAAACAAAATTATTGTTCTTATAGGTGCCCCCCTTACTATTAGGCCGAGGACAGTTTTTGTCATATCGGCATTTCTGACATTGACACTTAGAAGGAAAAACTGTTAACAATTTTCAATAATGTACTACACTTAACTTATAAAAAAATTGTATTCTTTTACGTTGATCTGAGTGGCTGATCAGAATTGTCCAGACCTGAGCTTTAAGTGGTTGATTAGTACAGTACCCTAGCTAGAACTTAAGCGGTTGATCAGTAAAATGCAAGGCTGGGCCTTATGTGGTGTTGATCAGTACAGACAGACCTGGGCCTTAAGTGGTTGATCAGTACCTTATAGGACAGATTTGGGCCTTAAGCGGTTGATCAGTATTGGCCGGACCCGGGTCTTAAGCGGTTGATCGGGACAGGCCAGACCTGGACCTTAAGTGGTTTGATCAGTTCAGGCCAGACCTGGGCTTTTAGAGGTAGATCAGTGTACAGGCCATACCTTGGCCTTAAGCGGTTGGTCAGTACAGGACAGCCATTTACCTTGGCCTTAAGCGGATGATCTGCACAGTCCGGACCAGGGCCTTAAGCGATTGATCAGTATTGGCCGGACCCGGGTCTTAAGCGGTTGATCGGGACAGGCCAGACCTGGGCCTTAAGTGGCTTGATCAGTGTACACGCCATACCTTGGCCTTAGGCGGTTGATAGGGACAGGACAGCCATATACTTTGGCCTTAAGCGGATGATATGCACAGTCCGGACCAGGGCCTTAAGTGATTGATCAGTGAAGGTCCGGCACCTTTATGGGCCTTAGGTAGTTGATCAGTACAGGCCATACCTTGGCCTTATACAGTTTGGACCTGGGCAGTGGTTGATCATCGAGGACCGACCGGTCTTAAGTCTCGAGCAATTGATCAAGACAGGCCGAACTTTGGTCTCAAGCTGTTGTTCAGTACGGGCCAGTCCTATGCCCTAAGTGGTTGATTAGTAATATAGGCCAGACCTGGACATAAAGCAGATGATCAGTACAGTCTCGAACTGGGCATGAGTGGGCAGTAAGTCCGGATCTGACTTTAAGCGGTTGATCACTACAGGCCATACCTTAAACAGATGATCTGTACAGTCCAGACCTTGGCCTTAAGCGGTTGATCGGTGTGGGCCAGACCTGGGCATAAAGCAGTTGATCAGTACAGTTTGGACCTGGGCCTTAAGCAGTTGAAGTGTACCGGTCATACCTGGGCCTTAAGTGGTTGATCAGTACAGGCCAGGCCTAGGTCTTAAAAGAGTTTTATCAGTACAGGCCATACCTTGACCTTTAAACGGATGATCTGTACAGTCCGGACCTTGGCCTTAGGTGGTTGATATCAGTGTGGGCCGGACCTGGGTATAAAGCAGTTGATCAGTACAGGTCGGACCTGGGCCTTAAGTGGATGATCTGTACAGTCCGGACCTGGGCCTTAAGCGGTTGATCAGTACAGGCCATATCTTGGCCTTAAGTGGATAATCTGTACAGTCCGGACCTGGGCCTCAAGCAGTTGATCAGTGTACAGGCCATACCTTGACCTTAAGCGGATAATCTGTACAGTCCAGACCTGGGCATGATAGCAATTGATTGGCACTGGTTTAGGAGAGAGGATATTTTATTATTTTATATTAATATTTTTCCCTTTAACATGAAGACTATGGACTGTGCTAAATGTGACGGAATAGTCTGCCCATAAGACCAATGTTAAATTTATCATTATTCTTGTGGCCGGACTGGTCCGTCACATCTGGCACCAACTGTAATAAAGTACTCTGCTTCTTTTTTAAAGTTTGCATTGAATTATTTCCTTCATAATTGACAAAACTTAAATTCATGATAAAATTTTTTAAACTTTTGGGTATTGGAGTACACACATTCTCTAAGATACAATAATTAATTTTTATATTTTTTTGAAAACTTTATTGCACCTAATTTTTTGTAAGAAGTTAATAATAAATTAGGTTCCGTCAATTCAATACAAGTGTGAACTAAACTATTACTCTACATGTATTTGGATTTATTTTACTATAATTAAATTACGGTGCTGTAGCTGTATTTTTAAGATTATCAGGTCTAATGTGACGGAACACCGACGTGAATGGCAAAAGTCTGATGTAACAATAAAACTATATAAGTAATTATATTAGATAATAAAACCAAACATTAGCGCTACTATGTATTTTTTATTGATCGTCTTGTTTGGATCATACAGGAAACAGATAGCTCGATTCTGGATAGTCTGACTTCTACTGTAATTAGGTCATTTGATGCCAGAAAAACAAGAATCTTTTTACTAATGTGGATGCTATAAAATTAAATGTTGTACATAACAAAACATTTCAGTTAATCATAACAAGATGAATGTAACGTAACATTTAAGTTGAACAAACTTTTGTTGCTTGTTCGTCTGGGGAATATCTGTTTATGACCTGGGAGCCGCATAACTTATAAAACCACCAATTATGCTGAAAGAAAAACATCAAATAAGCCCATAAGGAAATTAATTCAAACTCAAAGATTTTAATTCATTAAGTTTATTATAGAAGTACCGTAAAAAACTCTCAATACTAAAGCTCTAGGGCTTTACAGTCTTAAAATATTATGAATATAACAAAAATAAAATAAAGACAGTCTTTCGAAAATACTCATTACTACAGCACGAGTACATGATATAAGATAATGACGCTCAAATTTTCTTAATTATTAAAATTTATTATAGAAGTAAAAACACTCTCAAGATTAATGCACTAGGGCTTTACAGTCTTACAATATTATTAATTTAACAACAATAAAATAAAGACAGTCTTATAAAAATGCTCATTACTACGGCACTAGGGTTTTACAGTCTTATGATATAGTTATACAAATGTAAACATTACATATTTGAACAACAATAAACAAGAATCATTGTTAAAGTACAAAGGCCTTTAACACTAAGGCACGAGGACTTTACAGAGTAAATATGTCAAAAATATAATCAATATATGTAAACAACAATAATTAGAGGCAGTATTCAAAACATAAACCAAGTTATAATATTAATATTCTGTAAAGAGAATTGCTGTATGTCAAGTTCAATTAATACAATCTCATTATTCGTATATTATAAAATTGTATGAGGACCATAACGAAAAATACCATTATGCTAATACAGTATTATTTTAAATGAAGAACTTACTATATACTGTAATTATAAAACACAAATAAAACATATTTAACATTTTATGATATACAGTAGTAGATAACAGTTAACATAATGTACTATTTGTGTAAAATTGCCACTCCTACTATTAATAGATGTTGTTATTGGCAAAGTATAAAATCCACACATTCTATTGAATTAGTAGGCGATCTAAACATTTAACCTAACACTTTTTGCAAAGAATAAAATGGAGAAATGATGACATAAATATCAACACTTTTAAGAGGCCAACAAATAAAATACATCATTTCAAGTTTCATAAAATTCATCATTAATCGCTTAATCCCTGCCTTAAAACTAATGAACAGCGTGTTCAGTGTTTTACTTTAGTTTTTACTTTACTTTCTTTCTGTAAACTGAAGCAAGTGTTTAGGCAACATAACTTTGTTTGTGTTTATGTTATGTATATATGTATAAACCTGAACTGGTGTGCGTCCATGTAACTGATGTCTGTATTTTTCGACAAATATCTTGCACTTATTGGTTCCAGGGCTTATTTTATTGATTAAAAAGTCCTTAAAATAATTGACAAGCAATTCTTTTTCTCCTAAACTCCACTTGTGTTTCCGATGTGCTGTATTCTTTTTGGATCTTTTCTGACGGGATAAGGCTGAATCTTCACTATCATCACCTCCATCATCTGCACTGGGATGATATGATGGGTCTTGATCTGCACTATCTGGGTCGTGATCTACAATGTCTGAGTCTTGATCTGCAATGTCTGGATTAACAATGGAGGGTGTATTGACTGATAATGGTTCATTGAATGTGGTCTTGTTATTTTCAGGTTTTTCCTTACTAAGTGTTGTTCCTTCTAGATTGGCTAAATAATTGCCAATTACTCCCTTGTTAATTAGGCCGACTTGTGCTACATAGTTTTTGTCATGGACTTGCTGTGTGTGGCACATGAATTTACTTAGTTTATGCGTAAACTGAGGTCCCTTTAAATGACCTTTGGTTGCAACATTATGCCTCAATCCATTAGCAGTCAAAAACTCTGGTTTTTCAAGCCCAGAGCAGAGGGAGACAAGTTCTTTCATTATTTTCGTACCATCGAATAAAGTTGATAGTCCTGGTCTTGGGAACAAATAAATGCTTTCTGACAGGTTAAAAGCTTTTCTGCAACTGATAATCATTTCAATTGATTTTTCCATTACCTTGGTTAGTAAAATTGTTGCTATAGCTTCAGTCCCTTTGGCAGGTACAACATATGAAGTCAGCTCTTCCAGAGAGACTTTTTCTTCGTCAGCGAGACTTTCTAATTCGTCAGACGGATAGTACTCGGTATCTGATTTCCTCTTCATAAAAAATTCAATTTCGGAGTGAGTTGCCTCAAATGGTCGACGTCTGTTAAGCGTTAGAATGTGGCAAATTGTTGCTTTGCAAAGCATTTCATAATTAAAAATAGTCATCTGACTTGATAACTTTGTTTGAAAGTCTAGTTCCATTTCCCTTAACATGGCGGCAAACTTTTGGATGTCACTGTCAAGAGGTAAAATAAAGGGTTTCATCATTTTTCCCCGCCTCCTAACATTTTCTAGATTTGTTGAAACATAAAACTTCCAACGCCTTCTTAACATCTCAAGAAATACTTTAACACTGCGGCGACCGATATGTTTTTGCTCATCCGTCAATGTGTCATCACAATATATTTCATCCATTAATTTTTTGCCCCATTCTTCTAAGATCCAGGACAATCTGCCATTCATTCCTACCGTTACAGTAGAAGGATCAGACAGAGCACTATCCATATCCTGTATGTTACATAGCGACTGGCAAGCTGAAATTACACATTCAACCTTATTCGGCTGAAATAGAGATTTCAAGTCAGTGATACTAGAATCAAGTTCTTTCACTTTCATTAACAGTTTTGCCCCATCTCTTAATTTTTTTGTTACCTGATGCTTGTCTTTAGCACTCTGATGGCTATTAAAAAAATCAGATGTGACTGAAATTAGTAGTGGGTCTTTTATTGCAATTTTCCCAATTTCATCCAGTCTTAAAGATGTTAAAATTTCTTCTTTGAACTTACTGGTTACTTTTACATTGTTACATGCAATGTTCATGCCAAACATTTTCAAATACTGCGTTCTTCTCCTTGTAATAATATCAGCAGCCTCTGCACCTTCTTCATCAACATTCTTTTCTTCTTCTACTACTTCTTCCTCTTGTTCTTCACCTTTTTTTGAGCATACAGCAGCGTGTTGATAAAAATGTTTTTTCACAAACAAGCCATGACAAATCAAGCAAGAGACATATTCATATTCTTTTTTCGAGTTTTTTTCAGGAGGCCTTTTAACTGGCAAAATTGCTGTCGAATTGGAACTTTGTAAACAAGCATCATTATATTCCTTGTTTCCTTTTAATGTTAAATCTGAAATTATCTTCATTCTTCTTACTTTTGATTCTTTTGGACACGTTTCCCACAAAGCCAAATACTCAGCAATAACCATTTCATTTTATGGTTGTTCATAAAGTGTCTCCTTATTTTCTTCACTAACTTTTTACAAAATATGCAAAAGTTTTCTCGGTCATACCTTCTTTTTTTACATTTTTTTGAATCTCGGCTGGGGGAACCTGCTGATATATCCTGCTCCATAATTGTATCAGATGGTGAGTCAGTAGCGGTTGCTGATAGGCCTACAGTTAGATAGTTTCGGGTGGGGGAACTTGGTGATGTATCCTGCCCCATTATTACATTAGATGGTGAGTCAGTAGCGGTTGCTGATAGGCCTACAGTTAGATAGTTTCGGGTGGGGGAACTTGGTGATGTATCCTGCCCCATAATTACATCAGATGGTGAGTCAGTAGCAAATGCTGATAGGCCTACGGTTAGATAATCTCGGCTGGGGGAACCTGCTGATGTATCCTGCTCCATAATTACATAAGATGGTGAGTCAGTAGCAAATGCTGATAGGCCTACGGTTAGATAATCTCGGCTGGGGGAACCTGCTGATGTATCCTGCTCCATAATTACATAAGATGGTGAGTCAGTAGCAGTTGCTGATAGGCCTACAGTTAGATAATCTCGGCTGGGGGAACCTGCTGATGTATCCCGCTCCATAATTACATAAGATGGTGAGTCAGTAGCAGTTGCTGATAGGCCTACAGTTAGATAATCTTGGCTGGGGGAAAATGCTGATGTATCCTGCTCCATAATTGTATCAGATGGTGAGTCAGTAGCGGTTGCTGATAGGCCTACAGTTAGATAATCTCGGCTGGGGGAACCTGCTGATGTATCCTGCTCCATAATTGTATCAGATGTTGAGTCAGTAGCGGTTGCTGATAGGCCTACAGTTAGATAGTTTCGGGTGGGGGAACTTGGTGATGTATCCTGCACCATAATTACATCAGATGGTGAGTCAGTAGCGGTTGCTGATAGGCCTACAGTTGGAAATTCTCGGCTGGGGGAACCTGCTGATTTGTCCTGCCCCATAATTGCATCAGATGGTGAGTCAGTAGCGGTTGCTGATAGGCCTACAGTTGGAAATTCTCGGCTGGGGGAACCTGCTGATTTGTCCTGCCCCATAATTGCATCAGATGGTGAGTCAGTAGCGGTTGCTGATAGGCCTACAGTTGGAAATTCTCGGCTGGGGGAACCTGCTGATTTGTCCTGCCCCATAATTGCATCAGATGGTGAGTCAGTAGCGGTTGCTGATAGGCCTACAGTTGGAAATTCTCGGCTGGGGGAACCTGCTGATTGGCCTACAGTTGGAAATTCTCGGCTGGGGGAACCTGCTGATTTGTCCTGCCCCATAATTGCATCAGATAGTGAGTCAGTAGCAGTGCTGGCTGTGAGGTTACATTCAGATGCAGGAGGTATAACAATAAATAGGGCATTTTCAAGTTCTTCAAATTGTTCCCAGTCTAGGAGTTTAGAAAATACGTTGTCATCAAGCAGCAGCTCATCTGATATGCAAGCAGTTTCTGCTGGTTCTTCTTCTTGCTGTAAAAAAAAGAACCTGATGTAGTAAGTTTACATGTGATTACATGTGATGTCAATCTGCTTGATTACAAAAGCTGATAAACGTTTGTTTATAAATCAGCTAGCAATAATAAAAAATAATAATTAAGGAGAAAAAACAACCTTAATTTGGTCGGCCATTTTACCAGCAACATGAGAGGTGGTTAACTTGCCTATATTTTCTAGAACATTTAATTGTACCAGGTTTTCTGTCCCGAAACTAGTGTGATCAAAAAGTTCAGAAAAGAGTAGTTGAGTATTTCAAGGAATAGCCTTAATAACTCTTAATGAGTAAATTTGTGCCTGCATTGTATGTAATTAAACTGGCAATGTAAAAACCTAATATAAAGGGTGTCCCGAAGTTAAGTACAAATATTTTAGGAATAGGTTCTAAATAAAAAAGGAATCAAGAATAAATTTTTTTCCAAAAATGCCTCTTTACCAAGATACTTGCCTTTTTGCATATTTTTAAAAATTACTTTTTTAAAATAACTCAAAAGTCCTCAGAAATATTTTTAAGAAACTAGGTAAAAACTTTAAGTCCATGAACAGTTCCCTAAAATATTTTTGGTCAGACTCATGAAATATAGAAATGGCAGCCATTTAAATATTTTAATACAATTTTAAAATGGCCAATGGTTCAAATTTTTAATGGTCACTATTTTGATATTTCGTAAGTCTGACCAAAAATATTTTAGAGAACTGTTTATAATCTCGGACTTTAAGTTTTTACCTTTTTCGAGTTATAAAGTAATAAAAAAACAAAAAGTGGCGGATTCCTATCTCGGTAACAATTTTATCTCGGAGGTGTTTTTGGAAAAACTTTTTTCTTGGTTTCTATTTTAATTGGCCCATAGAACCTATTCCCAAAATATCTGCACTTACTTCCGGGATACTGTAAGTATGCATCCTTTTGTAATCATATCCCTAAACTTCACAAACCATTGGTTATCTGAAAAATTGATTATCTGAAAAGGTCTTACCCCTTTTATCCCAGATAAGTTTTAATCGGGGTCTTAGGCCAGGCGCACACGGGCGATTTTTTAATTGACCGATTAAAAAATCGGTCTATTAAAAATCGTCCTCGATCTATGTGAAGGCGCACACATAGCGATTGTTTTCGCGTGGTAGTTCTCATTCTGTGTGACATAAAATGGACTTTGCAGAGCTAACGTGTGTTTGTGCACTACTGATGCGGGCTAAAAAAAGAAGAAGGCACCGTAGGTATTGGGTACACCCTATTGTAAGTCAGAGACTTCTAAATGGACAGTTTCATAAGATATATAACACCTTACGAGAGGACGAAAGGAAATTATTTAACTACTACTACAGAATGTCAAAAAAAGTTGTGATGCTTTGTTATCAATTGTTGGCACAAATATACTACAAGACAAACAAGTCACCGGTGACTGCTGAGCTCGAGTAGCTACTGACGGGCGATCGGCCGATTATTCAATCGCCTGTGTGCGCGGACAGGTTACAACCTGTATGTTACAGATTTTCGGCCGACTATCGCCTTGCCCACAAATCTGTGGCTAGCCACAGATTTTAAAATCGGTGCTATTTTTGATCGCCTGTGTGCGCGGTCCCATTCCTTCCAATGATGCACAGACTGGGCGATGAAATAATTGCCTTAAAATAATCGCCCGTGTGCGCCTAGCCTTACTGTAAGGCTAGGGGTGTAGCTTCACGTTGTGGGCTCGGTCGACCACAACGACTTTTTCATCCGTCTTCATCGGCTCTTTGTCAGCCGTCATCGTTGTCAGCTTCACTTGTTCACTTTATACTGAACTTCACTATTTCCATAATTAATATTCAGATTCATTATGGCAGTGTTAACAGTGTTTGCCCTGGGCACGCTCAATTTAGCGAGTCTATAATGTATTTATTTATTGCTGAGTAGTTATTCAGTCCTGTTGTGATATACATAGGCAGGCAAATTAATGACGACGAGAATGTGTCTGACATAACATGGCTTTTATTCATCATGAAAAACTGAAAACTCCTCCTTTCGGTTCACATTCCACAATCCTCAGAACTTTCATGGTCAGGTAATATGAGTGACAATTGGACTTTCTTTAAACAAAAGTTTGAAATTTATCTGATTGCAAGTAAGTCCTCCAGTGAGGAAAGTGAGTACAAAATTGCATTGCTTCTTAGCACCATAGGAGACAAAGCCCTTAAGGTGAATAACAATTTCACATTTGATAGGGCTGAAGATAAAAAAGACTTTGATACCATAGTAAAAAAATTTGATTCTTATTTCTTGCCGGAGAAAAATGTCACATATGAACGACACATGTTCTTCCTCCGCCAACAAAATGAATACGAAACTATTGATGCTTATGTCACAGAGCTTGGAAATCTTAGTTCTAGCTGTGAGTTTGGCACATTGACTGATAGCCTAATCAAAGATAGAATAGTACTAGGCATAAGAGATAGGGCAATTAAAGATCGCCTACTACGGACCAGCGACCTAACCTTAAATAAAGCTCTAGAAATATGCCGAGCTGCAGAGAGGACTAAGGCCCAGTTGGAAGAAATTGCTCCAATCCAGACCAGTGCCGAAGTCCACAAAGTCAACAAAAATGTACATCTCAAAAAGGTACAGTACAATAATAAAGCTTCAACCAGCAAGCCGGCAGCAGATCCCGGAGGCTGCGGTAGCGGACACCGACACCAGCCTAATCACCAAGGACACTACAAGAGGCCTACATCTCGTGTCAGCGGTAAGACTTGCAGTAAGTGCGGTTTACATCATCCAAGGTAAAAGTGCCCCGGATGATAAATCAAATCACTTTTCGTCCCAGTGTCGCAGTAAAAATGTGAATGTGATCGCGGATGAAGAACCCGAAAGTGACGAGTTTTTCATAGGCTCAATAAATAATGTAAATGATGATTCATGGTCTGTAAACGTATCTATTCATAATGTTAACCTCGATTTTAAGATTGATACTGGTGCTCAAGCAAACATAGTTACTCGTAAGATGCTAGACCTTTTACCTAATCCGGTTGACCTAACCCCATGTAACACTAACCTTACTTCCTACACTGGACAAAAAATTAGGGTTTTGGGCAAATGTATCTTACCGTGTAAGATAAATGATGTTTTGAATCATATTGAATTTTTTGTTGTAGAAGAAAATGCACCATGTATTTTAGGCTTAAAAACATGCGTGAATCTCAATCTGATTGTAAGGCCTAGGGTTTTATCTAATATTTCTCAATGTAAAGTAAATGACGTAGGCCTAGGTACCACCCCACAAAATCCAAATGTCCAAACCCCCTCTAGCTTCATGGACGAATATAAGGACTTGTACGGTACATTGGTTTTGGATGCATGAAAGAGGAATATGACATAAAGCTAAAACCTAACATAGTTCCTAAAATTCATGCACCCTGTAAGGTTCCAATTTTGTTGAAACAAAAAATGAAAAATAAACTTGATAAAGTCGATAAAGTTGAAAGACCAACCGAATGGGTAAATTCTCTTGTGATTGTAAACAAGCCTAACGGTGACATTAGACTGTGCATAGACTGTAAAGATCTGAATGAAGCTATAATGCGACAACATTATCCAATGCAATCATTTGACGAAATATCAAATAAATTGAGTGGTGATACAGTTTTCAGTGTTTTAGACACAAAAGATGCTTTTTGGACTATCAAACTCACAGAGGAAAGTGCGGACCTATGCACATTTAATTCACCGTTCGGCAGGTATCGATTTTTGCATTTACCGTATGGGTTATGTTCAGCGTATGAAACAGATGTTAGAAAACATTGAAGGTGTTGACGTTTTTGTAGATGATGTAATCATATGGGGCAAAGACCTCAATGAGCACAATGCACGTCTTAAACGTGTACTAGATAAGTTTAGGGAAGAAAATGTTAAACTTAACAAGAGTAAGTCTAAATTAGCGGTAAGCGAACTTACATTCCTTGGCCACAAAATTTCCAAAGATGGTATTTCAGTTGATGAAGACAAGTTAAAGGCTATAGCTAGTATGGATGTTCCACACGACAAGAAAAGTCTAGAAAGATTCCTAGGCATGATAACGTATGTAAGTAAATTTATTCCTAATGTGTCTAACCTAACTGCACCTTTAAGGTCTATAACTTAATTAGAAAAGATGCTGATTTTCAATGGAATCATGAACAACAGCAAGCATTTGACAGTCTTAAGTTAATTTTAATGCAGAAACCTGTCTTACAATTTTTTGACTCATCCAAGCCTATTGTAATTTCGGTAGATTCTAGCAAAGATGGAATCGGAGCTGTCTTACTCCAGAATTCCCATCCTGTAGCCTATGCCTCCAAAGCACTCAATCAGGTACAAGCAAATTATGCTCAGATTGAGAGGGAACTCTTAAGTGTTGTCTATGGATGTGAAAAATTTCACCAATTTATTTTTGGAGCCAAACCTGTCACAATCGAAACGGATCACAAACTATTAGTAAGTATATTAAGAAAGAATATTGAATCTTGCCCACCGCGCCTTCAGCGCATGATAATACGTTTACAAAGGTACAACTTTAATCTAGTTTACAAAAGAGGTAAAGACTTATTCATTGCGGACACTTTGTCCAGAGCTTACGGTAAGAACTCAGACCTAGATTTGCAAAGTTTAGAGACAAGCGAAATAGAAGCTCAAATATGTTCTATTGTAAGTAGCCTAAACATTAGTGATAGTCAGCTGGCAACATTTGTAAACAGAACAAATGCTGATGAGGAGTAATGTATTCTTAAGAGGTATATCCATAACTGGCCTAGTGATAAGTCAAAAGTACCAAATGTAATTAGGCACCATTGGAATATTCGACATGAGCTAAGTGTTTGTAACAATCTTATTTTTAAGGGTAAATCTTTGGTTGTTCCTAAAACATTAAAAAACGAAATGTTGAACCGTTTACACTTTACTCATTGTGGTATTACAAAAACATTGCTCAGAGCAAAAGATGTGTTGTACTGGCCGAACATGGCTTCGGACATTCAGAATTTAATATCTAAATGCATTCCTTGTGTTAAGTACAGTAGGGAAAATAGGAAACAACCCTTACACAGTGTACCAGACCTGCCATGGGAAAAGGTGGGAGTCGATTTGTTAGAATTAGACAGTAAAAATTTCATGATTGTGACCGATTACTTTTCTCAATACCCTGAGCTTGTGTTCTTATCATCCATTAGTACTGAATCAGTGATAGATGGCTTAAAACAAATTTTTAGTCGTCATGGCATTCCGTCCATTCTTATATCTGACTCGGGAAGCCAATTTACCAGTAAATTGTTTCAAACCTTTGCTGAAACTTGGAATTTCAAATGTATGACTTGAAGTCCACACTACCATCAGTCAAATGGTATGGTGGAGCGTTCTATTCAAACTGTGAAAAATATGTTGTACAAAGCTAAAGCAGACAAGAAAGATGTGTACTTAGTTCTTCTAGAATATCGCAATACTCCAATTGTTGATAAATTACCTTCCCCAGCAGAAATATTGTTCTCTAGAAAGCTAAGAGGTATTTTACTAATTAGGCCCAAGGACCTTATGCCTAAGGTTCCAACTTATGTCAAAAAGTGTTTAATTGACAAACAACAAAAGCAAAAAATGTATTTTATAGGGGTACTAGATCATTAAGAGAGTTGTCCACTAACGAACTGGTTTTATTTAAGTCTGCTTCTGGTAAATGGTTAAAAGGTGTTATAATCAGGAAGCACAGTACTCCTAGATCTTACATTGTACAGTGTGTTGAATAGAACCGATACTTTGTGCGTAATCGAGTTCACTTGAAACCATTAAATGTTTTTGCAAATAGGTCTAATTTTATGGATGATGATATCAATTGTAAATCCAGTTCGGAAAGGAAAAGCCCTAGACAAAACTCTTGTAACAATAAACTAGGCCTATCACCGGTTAAGTCACCCAAGAGAACCCAGCCTAACCCCGTATCACCCACTAATAGGCCTATCTCTCCTTGTGTCAGTAATGGGGCTGAAACATATAAAACAAGAAGTGGACGTACCATTGTACCTCCTCGAAAGTTAAACTTATAGGCTAGTTGAAATCTGTCAAACCTTATTGGTTGATCAATGTAATTTAATTTATTTTTTAAGAAGAGACACTTGTTTAGTTTACTACATAGTCTATATTTGTCAACACTGTATTCAGTAGGGCCCAACATTAAATCTTGTATCTTTGTAAAACTTATTTTTGAAACAAAAGAACTTATTTTTTAATTGTTTGAAAAAAGGGAGATGTCATATATGTTAATGTTGGATCATGTTATTTTAGTTTATTATGTTGGCTACGGCCGATTGTGGAATGTGAACCGAAAGGAGGAGTTTTCAGTTCTTCATGATGAATAAAAGCCATGTTATGTCAGACACGTTCTCGTCGTCATTAATTTGCCTGCCTATGTATATCACAACAGGACTGAATAACTACTCAGCAATAAAAAATACATTATAGACTTGCTAAATTGAGCGTGCCCAGGGCAAACACTGTTAACACTGCCATAATGAATCTGAAGGCGGGAAGTGTCAACTGAAATGACATTAAATACGTAAATTCAAAAGGAAATCAGCTGTGAATGAGGCTAATTTATTTATATTGTTTTTAGTTATAAAGTTTAGCAGTAAAAATTAGGCTGGTATAACAAAAATACAATAACTTAAATACTCTTAACTGACTGTTATGGGACCAGATTTAGGTCGGATATTTCAAAAGGTCGGTAAAAACAGGTAACTTCTTGAAATTCTAAAAAGTGTTATTGATTTAGAATTCCAAATACATCATTTTAAAGCCATTGGGTATTTATTTAAAACAAAAATTGCAATTATCTACCTTTTTCCAAAGTAATGTAATGATAGCAAAAAGGTCAAAAATAAATCCAAAACACAAAAAAACAACTGAAAACAGGCACTGCACATTATCTTTTTATAAATAGATAGCAACCCATAACAGCCAGTACACTTTAGTTTATCGTTAACTTTCCCATCGCCCAGTATGGCAACGGAAACGGAAGTGGCACAATTTCTAGGAAAGGGCGGTTAAACTGATCAGTTTTCGAAACAAGGTCGGTTAAAACGATCTTTTATATTTTACAAACGAGGTCAGATAATCCGAGCGTCAATTAAAGGAAGGTTGGTTAACAGGGGGGGAGTACTGTATTGTGTTACATGTTCAAAGTGTTCTTTTTCATACAGCAAATTTTGAAAATTTCTAATCTTGTAACCTCTAATATTTTGTAATTTTAACTAATTAGTTTTATTCAACCAATTTTTATTCAAAGTAACCATGATTACCATGTTAACATATAAAATGCTAGGGACAGAAAGTTAAGTTTCAATCAACAATGTTCTACTGCATCTTATTTCATGAAGACGCTCTTTACAATGAGCAAAACAGGGCATTGTATTTATTAACAAAGAATGTTTTTCATGAACACTTACGTCTTCACAAATTTCGATGCATTTAGGTGGGCCTAGTGTACTAGTGCTCTTCTTGCCATCTTCACAAAGATCATCGCATTTAGGTGGTGTACCAGTGCTCTTTGGTCCATCTTCACAAAGTTTGTTGCATTTAGGTGAGGTACAAGTGCTCATTGGGTCATCTTCACAAAGGTTGTCACATTTAGGTGGTGTACTAGTGCTCTTTGGGCCATCTTCAGAAAGGTCGTCGCATTTAGGAGGTGTACTAGTGCTCTTATTGTTTATCTCTGAAAAAAAGACGCATTATGAAATAAATCAACACTAAGCGAATTCCTAAGAGATTTTACTCTTAGGGATTTTTTCTTCTAATAATTTGTTACTGTTATAGAATCTAGCAAGCAACAAGACTACAATATTACACCCAAATCCTCCTACACTCAACTCTCACTCATACATACCTGGGAGGTAACCATATTCAAGAAAAAAGAATAAATATGACTTAAATGTATCGGTACAAAAGTTCATATTTTAAAGTAGTTATTACTCCATACGTGACAACTATTACGTAATAGATCTATTAATATCTTTGCCATATTAATTCACAGCCTGACTTATTTTAAAATTTTCTCAATGGCTAAGTTAGGTAGGCCTACAGTAAACTGATTCACTGGAAAACTGACCTCCTAGCTTGAACAGGAAGCTTGAAAAAAAACATCATTTTGAGCAAATAAATGGGTTTCGGATAACAAAATAACCCACAAAGAAAGAAATTCTTATTTTTTAATTGAAGCCGTTATGTATTTTGTAAACAAAAACAAAAAACTTTTCATTGTTTCTAGGGGTTCTAATAGCCATAATACATAATCTTCAAATTATCTGAGTTCTTGAGTATGGTAAGTAAGGTGGTCTCAGTCCTAACTACATGGTTAACCAAGTACCTTTATGGTATGACCATTGCTAAGGTTAGTAAAAGTAAAAAATTAACCTCTGTCTAGGTATTAAAGAGCTTAAAGTAGGTAGGGCTACATAAAATTGCACTTGAGTTATAAGTTATGAAATGTGCCAAGATTTTCTATGAAACAAAATCACTGGAAATTAATTCATTCTTATTAAAATATTCTATTTTACAATATTTAGGCTGCTGTTTTAAGTTTTACTTTTTAAGTTGTCTTAGGTTTTTTCTATGTTGGATTTTGCATTTTTTCATATTTTCATATCTTGAACTTACTATTCTGAATCGCTAAATTAACTAGCATTTTCCCTCGGCTGCAACCCCTTTGGTTTTGTTTCTGTTTTGATCCTGGTTTCTTCCTGTTCCTTCTGTTGTCGTTTTCCATCTATGAAAAAAAACCGGATTAATGTACCAAAATATAGTTTTTGGCAATTTTAGTTTAAATGTATCATTGTATACTTGCTACACAATGACTAGGTACAACAAGGTTTTTTGTAAACAAAGCCCCTTAATATTTTTTATTTTATGAGATCTATACAGGTGATGTAGAACTATTATTAGAGCGTCCATACCAAATTTGGGGGAAATTTGACCATTCCAAGTATTTAAGCAACATGGTTTTATGTTGGCCAACAAGGATCTTTTGTACCCAATTACCTTATATGTGATTTTTACCGGGTGTCCACAAAATAATCATCTGGTCCAGTTGCTAATATTTAATTTTATCTTCATGCTTACATGAGGTGCACATGATTTGAAACAGCATTTGTTTAAGATTTATAATCAATTATTATAACACTCACTGTCATCACTTTTAAGGTGATGTATAATTTTAAAAATTTCTACAATCGAAGAAAAAAATCTTTTGTGCTTTAAGCGCGATCAAAGTTTTCCATTGCATGAGCTCTGTAGACTTATTAGAAGGAATGCTGCACCTACAAACTAGAATACCATGCATTGGTATAGCCAGTTTAAAGCCACAGGAAGTGTTCGGCCTACTGAAGAGAAAACATTCTGGTTGCTCAAGATTTGGATTGGGAAATGTATTGAAAATGACTTGGCTTTTTTTAAGTGTCCACCTGCCACACCAGACCTTACTGTATAGGTACAACTTCTTCCTCAGGGGTCATATAAAAGACAAGTATTTGTTCCACCAGAGCCCCACACACTAAAAGACCTCCAATGAAGAATTCTCAATACAATTTCTTCAATCCTCCAGCAGATGCAGGTTTGGGACGATTTGTATTTGCGTTTAGAAACATGTTTTACGGTAGGTGGATGGTACATAGAGCATCTTAAGGTGTCCAATAAAAACTTAGAGAGTTGTTCTTTCCAAAGGTAGGCCTAAAGATCTTAGGAGTATTTCTTTAATAGGCCCATAAGCTCAAAACAATGTTTTAAAAACGGATGATTATTTTATGAACAACCGGTATTTTTATCAAATTCATACAAGTTATGTAGGAATATAATTTGAATGTCCATACCAAATTTGGTGGACATTAGACTATTCCAAGTACCCGGTCAACATATGCTGGTCAACATTTTAGGTAGAGCCCTCAACATTTCTTAAACCATGTCCTAATGTAGGGAAACAACAATTCGCAATTAATAACTTTAGGCCTGATTTAATGGGACTAACCATTGATAAAATGTGGTTTTTGTCACCCTCGCCCAAACTAAAAGGGCAATGCTGGCCAACAGCCAGTCTGCTGCTTGAGACAGGACAGAAAATCCCAATAACTTGACCATATTTTCAGTATTTGCAAAAAAACATATGTAAAGGGAGCCGCAGAATGGCTAGATCTCTTTGTCAACCCCACAATAATTGCTAACCCGCACTCCTTTCAGGGACTACCTTAACTCTACTTAGTTGATGTAAATTTAACATTTAAAAAGCCTAAGTGGCAATTTTCAAGTTCTGTACCCATTTATAGTAAGTCCATTTAAATTAACATTCTTGTAAATTCTGGTGCAGCTCATTTTCCCAATTAAAACCTAAGTCATTTGAGTACCCACATCTGTAATATTGTAAAAGAGAAGTAATGTCTGTCTGTTTTGATATTTAAGTTAAGCGCAAAAAATTAAAATTTTAGTTGGATCCTGAACTCATACAACTCACAGGAATATTTATTTCCTTGAAATCCCCTTGAAAGTCTCAATATTTTTGAAAGATGTAAACATAAAATTACTTGAATGTCAACAGCTGTGGATACTAGAATTTGACAGTTCGGGATTCAGTAAAAGAGCAGCCATGAACGTCTCCAATGTTTACATTTTATTAATTATTGTCAACTCAACAGTGGACACTATTTTTTACAGTTCTAGAAGAAGAAATAAAGATCACTGAATCGAAATTGGTGTAGCCGATAATGACAGACTCTTGTTTTCTGCCAATGGCTGTCTCTATTACCATAATTATTCTAAATGCCCAATGGGTTTAAACTATTTTACTAGGTTAATGTTTATTAATTAATTTTTAATGTTTATTTTATTTAAACGCCATACGATGGTACAACATCTAATACTCTCTAAGCAGATTTTCCTAATTTCGGGGTGAACCAACTAATTTTTTCTTGAGAAAACTATATCATTATCAGAGTGAGGATGTAATTTCTTCATTTAAATAAAACTTTTAAATGGAATAGGCCTAGGGCCAACTTGAAACTAGATGAAAACCTATTTTATGATCTTACCACAAAAATCAATAATAAAGAACCCAATTTTTAAATAGGCCTAGATTTTATTTGCCTTGGGTCTACTACATGTTAATAAACTATACAATATACTAAATAAAGAGTTGTAACTTGTATATAAATGTAGGCCTACCTGATAAAAAGCTTATTTCACTCAACTTTTATTTTAGGTAGGCCTAGCCTTCCACAGAATCTAGCCTTTAAACTCAAGTAGGCCTAACTTCAGTGCAAGATTGTCCTTTCAGATTAATAGAGCATAATCTGGGCCAAACATAAAAGCAATACATTGAAAAGAGCTATATAAAAAAAATCTTACTGAGCATAGGCTAACTGTTCAGATTATGAATTCCTCATAATTAAAAAATAGACCCATAATATAATAGCACACAATTCCTATCGGTAGGAAATGAAGGTAGGCCTATTAATGGATGACTGTTGTAGTTCTAAAACTTAATTTTCACCAATTCCAATTATTATTAGTTCCACTTTATCGGCCAACAGAACATCAACACTTATTAAAAAAAAAACCAATTTTAATTTTAATGCGATAAAAATAGTTAACATTGATCTGATAGCAAACAGATCACGTTAGAAATGTATTAGTTTTAACATTACTTAAGTTAAGTTACATTAAAATTTTATGAACACGGCCTCCTTATGGACAACCTAGTCTAGAATAATTTAACTCAAAATGTCTTACCTTATTTTATTTCACAGCCATAGGAGTCTAGTTAAAGCTTTAAACCACAACTAACTAACTAAACTAACAGTGCACCGCGCCATTACGCATCGCGGGCAGGTAAGGCAGGCAGACGGCAGCACAGCAGACGACATCATGTTCAAATTCGCTTTGGCTTGAACACCAGATCGCAGCACTATACTACATAAAATTAATTTGTAAATTGAACTAGTAAGCGGCCATGGCCGCCTTCCCATACAGCTGGCCGCCTTTCCATGTCGTGGCCGCCACCCCCTGCACGTTTCAAGCGCTCTGGGCGCCTCTCCCTGCTCGTCTAAAACTATATATATATATATATATATATATTTTTTTTTTTTTTTTTTTTTTAATTTCATACCTTAGGCTACTTTATTATTGTTTGAAGTTTTTCTCTTAACCTAACAGTAAAAAAAAGTTTTTTTATTTGGAATAGTCTTAAGTTTTTCCTCTCTAAATAGCATGTTGCCTGTAGGTCTATCTCCAAAACCCACTAGGATGTAGAAATAGGCAAGAATCAAAATGTCAAGACATTGCATTTCAAAAATGTTTCTCAGGTTAAAATGGGTACCTGTAGGCCTATTTTCCCCACCATTGAATTTATTTTTCCACTATGGTGGACAAACAAATAAGATTTGTCAAGCTTTAGCTTGTCGGTGATCATGTTCTATTTTGGTGAAAAATCTTGTACAGCAATGAAAACAAATCTCATACCATATCTTATTTTTTAAATCAGCGTTGTTATGACTGAAACAATTATAAAAGATGAAAACTAATGACGCTGTGTTGCTAAGTGGTTGTAATGCTTATTTCATCTCACATTCCTGAGGTTGACAGTGTGATCCCCAATGTAGTGAATTCTGGTTTTTGTTGCCATTTGTAATTAGTAATGATGCTAACAACAGGACAACATTAAATAGTAACAGAGTGAGGGTTTAGCACAGTCTTTATAAAAACTGTTTTAAATTTCACTGATGTTGAAAGATACAAAAACAAATACTTGCCGTACATATTCAGCCTAAATATGATAAGTATGTTTAGGATAAAAACCAACTCCCATTGAAAATAGTCTGACTGTGAAAATATTCTGCGATTGGGTGGTTATGTATTTTAAGAGAACCAAAAACCATTGTACCATTGCTTAGATAATGATGAGAGAGTATTCAGTGGTACAATAGATAAAAATAATTATCCACATTACCCTGATAATCCAACCAATTAAATAAAGATTGTTAAAATATCAACAAACTCATTCTGGATCCTCAGAAAGGACGGGTATTCAACTTGACCTATGAATTTATGATACCCGAACATTTAAGCCGATGTCTTAAACTAAGCTAAAAGATCATTAAGTGTTTAAAACTTTTATCCTTTTTTATTCATACATAGGTCGTGGACTAAAAACATTACTTGTAAATTGTTAAGTTGCCAGAACACACTTACTATTGGTTGTTATGTTTATTTTTTATGAATTCTTATTGTGCCCTCAGGAACTGCCAGTGTATGCGTGCAAATATTGCGCAATTCATGACCCAGCTTGTGTGGTCATGTGCAACATATGTAAGAAGTGGTTCTGCAACGGTCGTGGAAACACATCGGGCTCCCACATCATCAATCACTTGGTTCGCGCCAAACACAAGGTAGGGAGGATCAACTAAGTTTTATTTGTAGCTGCTTAGTTACAGCTTAGTTATTCTTTAAAAGAAAATTAGTAAGTAGTGTAATCCATTACCTACTTACGAAACCTAATAATATAAATTAAAATGTGTACCTTAGCTTCTTTAATTTTATTCAGGAAAGAGAAAAATGAATCCAACATTTCTATTTACTATTTTATTTGGTTGAGAACATCACTACAAGATAAGAAGCAAGGAAACCACAGTTGATAAATTGAAATGGACTTATCAGTAGTGTTGATGCCTTATCTGAATTGTTTTTCAAATCAAATGAATGAATGCTTCGGTGAGCCATTTTATATTCAAGTTGGCTATTATTTAATAACATAAATCTGTAATTAAATAAATTCAAGTACAAAAAACGTGCTATGAAAAAAACTGTAAAACACAGCTTAAGTTGTCACATGATAAACTTTTTGTCTTAAATATCCCATGTATGATTGATTTATGTGCCTACATTATGCTCCTAAGGGCTCAAGCTTTAGGTTTTGATGACGGTATCTTCCCAGATAATATATATATATATATATATATATATATATATATATATATATATATATATATATATATATATATGTATTTATATATATATATATAATGTTATGTGAGTTTTTTTATTGTGTGCACTTTTTTAAACTCTCTAATTTACCAGGAATTCTAAACTTGATTAATTGGCCTATATAACATAAACCTATTAAGGTATTAACCCTTTGAATCCCACGGGCGCGTATACGCGTCCGCGCAGTAGCCCCGCCGGCAGCCACGGCCGCGTATACGCGGCCGAGTGTAGTTAAAATTTCCCGCGCTGATTACGATCGCTTGAAGAAAAAGAATATTGCCTTGTTTGGTATTGATCTGTTCGGGAAATAATGCCGTTTCTTGTGGTATTTTTTGTTTTGCGCTCTTGTGACCTGCATCACTGCAGCGATCGATGAAACACAACACACATGTATATTTCGTGACAAAATCACCTGTTGGAATTGGTTTGTTTGTAAACAATGTCGAATTGTGCGGAAATCTCTTGTAGTATTTAGTTGAAGATAGGTTTAGTGATGTGTCTGGTGTAGATTTTGAAGGTGTTAGTGCTGAAAACAGTGTGTATTATCTGTGTATGTAGGACTTTCATACTTTTTGCTAGTTCTAACCTGCAATCTTTCACTAGGCCTATGCCTAAAGGTGTTTTTTTTTTCAAATACTTTTTTACATCAAATATATTTTTCATTTTATTTGATAGGGAAGTAAATTCTCTACAATTGTGTAATAATAAATAGTAATTTTTTATTATCTTGTTTAACTTTACTGTACAATTTTATGAAATTTTTTTTTTTTTTAATGATCATAAAATTTTGTTATTGATTAGGGATCAAATTATTGGTATTTGTATATTCCTCTTTTTCCCAATCAATAAAAATATTAATACATGTATGTTTACTCAATTTTTAGATTTTGTAAAATTATTTATGAAAGCCAGCAAAACTGCATTAAAAACCCGGGCTGGGGGAATTACACAGCTAATGAAATTCCCGGGAGTCAAGGGGTTAATTTTATGCAGATTTTTGGGGAGACTATTAAAAAATTTATTTATTTTTTAATTTGAATTTTGTAGAGCACCAACAAAATATTGATTATAGATTCTTAGGGCAAATTGACAGTATGCAGTCACTTATCACCTAAATATCACAGTATCCCCATGTCAAGTTTTATTTTAGTGTGCACTTAAGTTTTGTATAATAAATTATACTAAAATACATAAGAATCAAAATAAACAGCACATGTTAGAAATGACTGCTCTTATTTACGTTTAAAATTTTTGTGATACTGTTTGCAATTTGATTACAGTTGTATAATCTGAGCAATTGTGTCTATTTATCCAGTTGGTGAATAACACAAATGCAGCTTTCTAATGTTGTTGTTGTTGTTCTAATGTTGTATGTAATTACCTTTCTTTTGTTACTTAGGATTTTTAGTACGGTAAGAAATAACATCATTAATTCTTTTCTTCCAATAATTTTGTATACATTTAAATATGTAGCAAACTAGTAAAACTGGATTTCCAAAGCCGTAGAATTTTTTGTGAAGGGCAAACTGAGATCAATAATATGTAATTAAATGGTGTTGAACCTTTCCAATGTCTGGGGCTTCATTTCATGGAAGGTTTGTGCACCGTTTACTTACATTAAAAACTCATCATAGGACTCTTCTAAAAAGGTCTGTTTCTTGGAAATCCAGCTTAATTCCTAATCATGTATACAGTACAGCGGAAATCCTCTTAACAATCTTTCATAGATCCAAAACCTGGAATGGATAAGGCCAGTTAGAAAAATAAATAACTATTTAAGTAAGAAGCCAAATGATGACAAATTAAATCAACCCAAAATAAAGTTTTGTAAATCACTACGAGCAGTAAATTTAAGGACAATTAAGAGGTATTCTAATGAACTTTAAAATACACAACTAAGGTGTACTTCAATAGTGTTATATTTGAGGTTTGCAATGCAGGAAATTCTTTGGATTTAATTAGTCGCTGCGATTCAATTCAATACGGTATTATTTTTGTGCAATCTTCTCTCAGTCTAATGCACTATGATCAATTAAATGGATAATTCATAATAATAATACTTTACAAATCAAATGGATTAAGTAAATTTTTTTCAAGAATAACTTTAAATGTGTCTGATCTAGGAGTGCTCAAGCCAGATTTTATCCCTAACACTTCGGGTCGAGGCAGGTAACAAATCATTACTTAGGGAATACAAATACCTAGAAAAATCCATTTTTACTTTGGATACCGGTCACGTATTGTTGCATTAATAATTAACATTAATACAAAAATACATTTTTTATTGTGTTAGATTTTTTTCAACTGTACTTTAATCTTATCAGTCAATTATTGTGATTGACCTTTGGACCCTCATCCCTCTGACGGAGAACAATATACCTACCTCAGGAGTTTTTTGTCATCTTTTCCTCATTCTACCCCCCAAATTATAATGGCATTGTTATTTTCCAAGAACTGGGGACATTATTTCTAGTTTGGGCCACGGACATCGTTAGCGAACGTGATCGGCGCAGCCGCGATCGATGCATTGGTATTTCAATGCCTTTTGAATCGTATTGAATTGAAATTTTTATGCATTATCGATGCATTTCACACCCCTAGTTATATTAAATAAAATATTGTAGGTCTGTAATATATTTTAGAAACTATGGAAAAGGAAAACTTTTGTATAGGAGGCAAGTGAGACAACCAAGAAAAAAGTGACAAGTTGTATTTCATATTCATTTTACGTAGATGCCATCTTCTTAACCTTTCATATGAGAGCTTTGAATGAGTTAACAAATTTTTGTAGGTATCTTTTGTTTTGCTGTATACAAATTCATATATATTATTTTAATTGTATGCATTGTCATACTTTGTCATTTATTAAAAGATTAAGTCATGCAAACCTATAAATATTAACAGCCGAACCTACTCTATTTGATATCCACTTGACATGGAGGTTAAAGTTTTATTACTTGCTTGTTAAGCCACTAAGACTGATTGGTGAACAAATAGTGGAATTATTTAGACAAATCATTTGATATTATATTATTGAAGCTTTCTACAGGAAGAAAAGCTGGTGTTTAGATAGGAAAAATGATAAGATTATTTTTGTTGTGTTTATAATCAAAACATGCTGATCATAAAAAAAAATATAATAACATGCAGTGTATTGTTGAAATGGAAACTGTGCTAAGCGCCAAACATGTATAACTGAGATACTTGAGGTTCTCTGTCAGCGCTGCATTCACTTAACAATTTGTGTAGCTATCAAAACATTTTAGAAAACTACTATTGATTTTTCCCATCCATAAAACATGGTACTTATTACATTCGCATTACTTTATTATCGTAATTCATAAAAATAAATTGTAATTGACAGAATATTTTTACTTACTGATCGGTTTTCTTTTTTAGCTTTTAATAACTACCATGATAAATAAACAAGAATTCCTGCAAAATGATTTGTTTTGACAGTTCCAATACATCATTGTTGTATGCCTGATGACAAATAAAGTAACTCTTAAATCTTTAATCTACTTAACTTGAAATGGATTGATTTGGTGCTTGGCTTAGTTTTCATTTCAATGTTTTATTACAATAAACTTCACCTAATTTGGCATGTCTGGAATTTGACAAATACCAGATTATAAAATCTTCTGGATTACAGTATGAATGTCAGGAAAATGTGAATATAAGAAAAGAAGAAGAAAACATGTATTTTATTCTTTAAGCAGAGCTGCACTACCTACAGTGTAAAAAAAATGCATAACATACTGTAATACAGTGAATTATTATGAAACTACATTAAGGATTATTCGATGTCAGATAAATACGACTCGTCTCCCCTCCACGCATCCCAAAGTGCTTTATATGGCACAGTGTTGTCCCTTCGCAACTTCCTATCCCAAACGGACTTAAATACTCGTAAATATTTTTATACCTATCAATAAAAAAAATGTTTCTGAAAGGATTATCAAGTTGCAAGATCGTTGGATGCTGGATTAGAGGAAGTTTACTCTACTATTAAATCTGAAAAAAGTTTTTCATATAGATGCCAAACTCATTTTAAGCAGATCATTACTGCTACTTTAAAAAGTTGCATCACTTGGTCATATCATAACACTTGTAACAGTCAATCAGTAAGTACCTGAATGGGTTTGCCAGGAGGTGACTCTACACAAGGACGGCCCTCTGGGGGAGACTGTGCTCGAGTGCTACTCGTGCGGTGTCAGGAATGTCTTTGTGTTGGGCTTCATCCCAGCTAAGGCCGACTCCGTGGTGGTGCTGCTGTGTCGCCAGCCGTGCGCCGCGCAGAACTCCCTCAAGGACATGAACTGGTATGCTACAGCCCACTAAACCTATATAGACTATAATTGTTTTTATCATTGTAAGCTATTTTTTTACTAATTAACTGGCATGTCTCACACAGTGAATGTGAAATTTCATGTTTGGAAAAAAGTCAACAAAATAATTATCTATATTATATATATATATAAGAGAAATCCCACTCACTGACTCATCACGAAATCTCAGGAACTACCAAACGGATTTACTTGAAACTTTGAACATAGGTTCGTCTTGCCTCATAGGAGCTCACTAAGAAACGATTTTGCAAAATTCCTTCAGGGCTCCACCCCACACGTCTTCAAAGTTACCATGTTATTCTTATGGAAGCAACATTTTTGTATTGGAACATATGATTACATTAAGGAATATTAATTCTGTAAAGAGCTGTTCTCATTTATATTATTGAAAGGAAGATTGGTGATAAAAAACTAGAGTAAGTTACTGAATTGCCTCGAGTGAGCTTAGCGAACACGCTAAACCTGACGGGGAGTGATTACTGACTGACTCATCACGAAATCTCAGGAACTACCAAACTGATTTACTTGAAACTTTGAACACAGGTTTGTTTTGACTCTTAGGTGATCATTAAGAAACGATTTTGCAAAATTCCTTCAGGGCTTCGCCCCACAGGCCTTCAAAATTTCAATATAATGTTATCCGTATGGCCAAATTTAAATACAATTTAAGAAACCTGCAGGGTTAAAATTTTTTATTGATCTCTTTTCTCTTAGGTGTTCAATAAAAAAAGTACTTTGAACATCTCCTTTAGGGCTCCACCCCACAGAAGCTCACAATTACTATAGCCTATTTGACATGGACTATTCTCTTTGTTCATAGATACTTATTTAGAAACTGTTTTGCAAACATAGTTTTTTAAGCATTTTAAGGCTCCGCCCCCACAGAAGCTCACAATTACTATAGCCCATGTGTTGAAATTTGACATGGATTATTCTATTTTCTCATAGATACTTATTTCAAATATTGAATTAGGTCGTCATTTCAGTTAAAGGTATCAAAGGTATTAAATATAGTTTTTGAAGAATTTTAGGGCTCTGCCACACTGGACTTTGGAATTACTATGGGCCTCCGGGGTTGAAATTTGACATGGACGTTTCTTTTTGCTCATGGGTACTCCCTACGAAACGGTTTTGCTAATATAGTTTTCTAAGTTCTTTAGGGCTCTTTATTACCTATAAAATTAATTCAATCACGGGCGAAGCCGTGACAGGCAACAGCTAGTCCATTTATATAAACACACAGTTTAACACTATAACAGTGTGATAGCACAGTTATAGTGTAATTAATTGTTGATACCTAACTCTTTCAAAACTTCACGTCATGTATTAGACAATTCCAAAACGTTTGATTTTATTTTTCTTATTATGTTTGCACTGAAGACCCGTTGTTAGTGATGTAACAATGGCAGGACCTACTATGGTTTAGAATTTTATATGTAGCTTTGTGAACAAAGATAAGAAAAAATTACATTAGTAATCAATTTACCTTGTTGAATGTTGGTTGCAGGGATCAAGAGCAGTGGAAGCCATTGATAGCTGATCGTAGTTTCTTGGCATGGCTAGTCAAAGTGCCAGGAGAACAAGAGCAGTTGCGCGCACGACAGGTGACATCTACGCAGATTGCCAAGCTGGAGGAGTTGTGGCGAGACAACGCAGACGCGACATTCCAGGACCTAGAAAAACCAGGGGTTGATGAGGAACCACAGCAGGTGTTGCTTAGGTACATCCCAGGTGCTATTTAGTTATTTAAACATAAAACTCAGTTCCTGTCACAATAGGATCTTGTTTAGTATTATAACATAACAAAACTGTCAACTTAGGTCTTTTAAAATTATATGAAGTGTATTTTTATGGAATTGGCAACTTTTGTTATAAATCATTAGAAGTGTAACATAATGATATTTAAAAAAGTTCATTGAATTATTAATCTAATAAGGATCAAAATTTCTCCCGATCCTGATCATTTCCACACTAATAATCACTAAAATTTAATTAATTCTCATCCCCCCCCCATCACCTGTATCTGAAACTTAAATTGCTAACGTAAAGAATTAAAAATGAAATCTGAAAGCTTTTTGTAATGCATTCTCTGTGTTTATAACATCTCAAAAATTCTATGTGTAACAATAAATGAACTTATTATAAAAATTAATGTCTCATTTTTTCTGTTGTTGTTGAGGAAGAAAATGTTTAATTCCAATTTTTTTTACTGTGACTGAAATTCGTGGCATTTAGAATAACGAGGTTCATATGTGGTTTCTGTTACCAACTATAGCTTAAATATTGGCTTAAATCTTCATTGCCCCATTATTGTAACATGACTTCTGACATTTCATACTTACCACAGTTTCTTTACAAGGTTATTCAGCTGTCACCTTTTGTATTCTACTGTAATGAAGTAATGAAGAACTTTAATCAAACACTTTCACAATTACAATTTCAAAATCCCATGCGCCATAAAGGGCGCGTGCGGGAACTTACACTACGCATTACAAAATCATTGAATATTATTAGAGTGTAGCAGTATTTAAAATGTCTTTGCTTTTAAATATATACCCCTGTAATAATTTAAAATATTCTTCTGTTAATTACATTTATATAAATTATATTTCATGCACACGTGCAAACATTCTTTTTTACCTTATTTTTTTGCATATATTTTTTAATCCACATAAACATATATACTCAACAACAATAAATAATTCAAATAAGCAAAAAATATAAATTATGTGTTTTATCAGGCCAGACATAATATAACTTGTTAAGCCACATAGAAATATCTTAAAAATCAATCATCTGCTTTATGTATTCCATTACCTTCATTTTAAATTTAGGCTTTTTCTCAAATATAATTTCATTTCCATAGTAGTTAATAAGTTTATTAAACATTTTTGGTCCCACATAACAGAACTGATGTCTTGAACTTTATTAATTCTTGGCAAGTCAATTGTAATGTATTGTGCTGATCTAGTCAAACGGTTAAATTGTTTAAGTGGGAACTGGGAAAAGTTCTTAGGAATATACATCAAACAACTATAAATATGTATTTCCTTAAATGTCAAGATGTTGTGATCATTGAACATGTGGCTGATTCTCTCTCTTCTCCTTATTCCAAATATTGTACGCAGAGAATTTCTTTGGCACATTATTATATGTTTCAGGATTGTTGTATAGGTACCTCCATAATGTATAACGCCATATCTTAATGTGCTCTCAAATTGATACTGTTGATATTACTAATGAATAATTCTTATTACGGACAGTCGGTTGGTTTATTTCCCATTGTGAGTGCAAATTCTCATCGTGAAACATTTTCCTTGACTTGTCACAGGTACGAGGATGGTTACCAGTACCAGAACATCTTTGGACCTCTGGTCAAGTTGGAAGCTGAGTACGATCGCAGACTGAAGGAGTCTCAGACTCAAGAGAATGTAGAAGTCCGCTGGGATGTGGGGCTGAACAAGAAGATCATTGCATACTTTACTCTCGCCAAATCTGATGGAGGTTAGAGATTGCTAAACTATATCTCAAGAAACATAAACAACTTCAAATTAAGATATAATTATTTTATTTCCGATAATTATATATTTTGTAAAAGTAGCTATTAAGATAGTCTTATCAACAACCTAAATCAGGGACTTCATAACTTTTTGACTACGTCTAAGAAATATTTCATCTGGGCACAACAATTTTTACATTCAATGTCATTTGGAACATGTGCTTTGTCAAATATTTTAAGAATTAAAGCATTGATCTCTGCACAACAAACCTGCCTATTCAATGGACATAGGTTTTTTTCTATAAAACATCATGAGAATGTGTATTTAGGTTCGCTAATATGGGGATATTGTAAGCAAATATAGATTAATCCCTTCCAGTGAAGGTACACATTAAGTTAATTGCATCAAGTTCTAATTTTTTTTATCCCCCCCAAAAAACATCATGGGGGAAAGTATAAAGGTTTGCCGCCATATGGGCTTTGTAAGCAAATATAAGCTAAACCCCATGTAGTTAATGTGCATTTACCAAGTTTTATCAAATCATGTCAGTAAATAAGCAAAATACAGGGCTGAGTTGGATTTCCCATAATAATAACTTGAGAATCATGTTTCAGGATTTTCATCAATTTAAGTTTTTGTAATTAGTTAAAGCTACGGTACGTTCAAAATTCAAAATTGTGGTTTTCAAGCTTTTAAATGGTTTTAGTTAAAATTGTTTAGGCCTAGCTAAAATTTTAAAAATTGATCTTTAACATTTTGAAATTACTCATTAGGAAAAAAAATGTTTTGTAAGTGATCACTGTTTTGATTAAAGTCCATGCCAAACATAAACTTAAAATAACTGTCCGTTAGAGAAATAAATATTATTAAGTTTAAAAACAAAATGGCAGCGACCGGCTTAACGAAACTTCTTAGGTAATATTTGCATGAGAAGTTTTTGCTTACAGAAACGTCCTCTAATCCGGCATGACCAGGACTTTACACATGCCGGATTACAGGATGAATGGTAAGATAAAAATATGAACTAAACAAAAAATGAAAATGTATTTGATTGTTAACAGCTTTGCTATAGAATAGCATACTGAAATGAAAACTAAAAGATTTTGAAACTAAAACAGGGTGTATACCAACCGGGAAACCGGGAAAATACCGGGAATTGAAACAGACCAGGAAAAAACCGGGAAATAACCAGGAATTTCGTAAAAAAAAAAATTGGGATTTTTAATCGGCGCGTGTCCGCCGATCGGAGACATTCGCGACAGCCGACCAGACACGCGCGAACGCAGACCAGAGACGCTCGCGACCGCCAACCTAGATACTCCCGACCGCCGATGTAGACGCTCGTTTCCGCTGACCGGAGACGCTCCCAACCGCCAATTTAGACGCTCGCGACTGTTGATCTAGACGCTCTCGGCCGCCGACCGGAGACGCGACCGTCGATCTAGACGCTCGTGACCGCCGGACCGGAAACGCTCTCGACCACCGATCTAGGCGCACGCGACCGTCGATCTAGACGCTCTCGACCACCGACCAAGATGCTCCCGACCGCCGACCAGAGACACTCCCGACCGCCGATCTAGACGCTCTCGGTCGCCGACCGGAGACACTCGCGACCGCCGACCAATATGCTCCCGACCGCCGATACAGACGCTCTCGGCCGCCAACCCAAGACACTCGCTACCGTCGATCTAGACGCTCGCGATCGCCGACCAGAGACGTTCGCGACCTCCGATCTCGACGCCCGTGACTGCCGGACCGGAAACGCTCTCGACCACAGATCTAGACGCTCGCGACCACCGACCAAGATGCTCCCGACCGCTGATCTAGACGCTCTCGGCCGCCGACCAGAGACGTTCGCGACCTCCGATCTCGACGCCCGTGACTGCCGGACCGGAAATGCTCTCGACCACAGATCTAGACGCTCGCGACCACCGACCAAGATGCTCCAACCGCCGATCTAAGCGCTTTCGGCCGCCTATCTAGACGCTCGTGACCGCCGGACCGGAAACGCACGTGACCGCCGACGAAAGATGCACTTATCACCCGACCGAAGACGCTAACAAACACTGATAGAGGACACTAGCTACCATTTAAGTTTTATAGTTTTAAGGCGAGGTTAACACCCTGCTAGACATATTTTTACCCCACTAGATTCATTAGCAGTGATGGTATTGCACTAAGTATTGACTTTATAAAAATTTGTAGTTCAAAATTAGTATATAACTATCTACTGTCTTAATTTCTTATTTGCAAGACGATAATCACTTTATTTTATATTAATATTTTTCTGAAATATCATATTTTGATATTATGATTAACCTTATTAAGGTTAATCAAAGAAATTTAAGACCATGGAAAAAAATTTAAGCCTATGGGCATCACACATACCCTTAAGTCCTCACGGTGGGTGTTCACAGACCCTGAGATCCTAAATTTTTCTTTATCTAGCTAGTTTTTATATACTTTTGTACCGCTTAGTACCTTCAAATGTCAATGTCCTGGAGTTGGCCGGGTAATTTGCTGGCAATTGCCACAATGTATGGTGTATAAAGGGCATTGAGGTACCAAAAGGGGTCAGAGGGGATCTTGAACGAGTACTAGTGTTTCATCTTCATAGCTTAAGATCGGAAACTTTAAAATGACACCTTAATTTTTTAAATCGGTTAAGTTGGTCAAAAAAAAAAAAGGGATTTGTAACGGACAAAACCGTTATTGAATTAAGGAGATAGATAATGAGTTATCCTGAGAAATTTCGTTCTTAATTTTAAATTTTTTTATATAGTGTTAGTTTTATTTTGAAAACGAACTGTGGTACGACCGTCATTGCATGACAGTCAAAATGATAACACTTGATCGATATTTTTTTATAATTTAACAAACCATATGGATTTTTTTTTTTTTTTTTTTTTTTTAAACTTAAATTAAGTTAAAAGGTCAAATTTAACTAAATACTACCAAAAACATCTCTGAATCAAGTTCCATTTTCTTAACAATAATATTTTTACTTAAAACCATAAATATTTATAACTGGACGTCCAAAGGACCCCTGAGTTAGTAGTTGTCACAAAAAAGTATGTGAGTACTTAAGGGGTAAATTCAAAGATCAAAAATGAAAACTATGTTTAGTCCAACTAACATTGAGAAAGAAAAGTTTTAAACAAATTTTGTCGCAAGTAGTGGAAAAACCTGTAAGTGTTAGCCTTAAAATTTGTCAAGAAAAAATTTTAAGATTGCGCGAAAACCAGAAAAATTTCAGAAAAACCTTGAAAAAACCAGGAAAAAACCTGGAATTTCATTTCCAAAAAATAGTATACACCATGTAAAATAAGGCACTGTAGGCTTACAAAACGTTTATTTTAAAATTATTCAATGGCACCCTATGTTGGCCGAAGATGACTCATCTCTCCTCAATGCATGCCAATTATAAGGCACAGTGTTGTTCCCTTGCAACTTCCGATCGCAAGTGAACTTGAACATACATTTCTATTTTTGTTACTATTACTGTATTTTGATGTGTGGGATTCCTGAGTTATTGGAATTTTTTCCTGAACACCCTGTATATGAAAATGATAGAATGGGGTTTTGGGCTTCTGGGGACCTAAAAATGGAAACCTCACATGGCCCTGGGTGTAGGTCTTGCTATGGCTCCCACAGTAATAGTGTATTCCCTATAGAGATATTCGTTAAAAAAGGTTTTAAAATATGATACAACAAAAATATTTAAATCAAAGTATTATAATAAAACTTGCCAAGAATAAATTTCCCATGCAATATCTGTTTTTAAATTTAATTTTACAGTGGTTATTTCACATGAACTTTTTACGCTATACATACATTTTAAACTCCATGACGACTTTATTGAAAAGCAGTAAGTGATATTTTGGAACCCTAAAAATGGTTTCATTTTAAGTTTTATTGCTTTATATAGGGTTACCAGATGCCCGGGTTTACCCCGGACATTCCAGGTGTTTAGGGTCTGTCCGGCGCCTGATCCAGTCTTACCATTGGTCCAATCCAATGTTACTATTTGGTCTTAATGATTGTGTAAATAAAGAACTTTGTCTATTGTCACTTCTCTAGGGTTTTTAAGATTTTTGAAATTTACCAGTTTTACCTCTAATTTACATTCTATCAATAATCATGAGTTTAATCTAGAATTGATTTTCTTTTAAGTGACAAAGTGAATCTAAAAATAAAAATGTTGCAGTTTCTAAGCAGTTTGTAGGAAATAGCGTTTACATTGGCCTGTCTGGTCGTTTTTTTTTTTTTTTTTTTTTTTTTTTTTTTTTTTTTTTTTTTTTTTGTGGTAACATTTAATTTATTTTAATTCCTTTTAAGACTTTTTTGCTTTAGAGACGTAAAAAGTGACCTAAGAAATTAAGTATACGGTAATAAGAATGATATTATACTGATCCTATCGAAAGATTAGGTACATTGCATAGTAGCTTATTCTGTGATATAGTCTGTGTTTTTTAGCTCCTCTAATCCAGGTATTTTAAAATATATTCAGCCTCTTCCTGTTCACTGTATTCAATAACTGATTACTGAAATTAGTTCTGTTTGATTGTTTTTCACTAGATCTTAAATATTTTTTTTTTTTCAAAAATGTCTTGATCGTTAAGTTTTTTTTTTTTTTTTATCTAGGGAAGGGGGGATGGGTTATCATGGTTATGTCAATGATTCATTAGGTATCACCAAAACTGTCCAGAGTTGGATAAAAAAAATATGGTAACCCTAGAGTTTGTACGAAGTTTAGAGATTTAATTTGACGTCTTGAAAATATTTTTGTAGTTGTACATTCAGGTCTGTATTAATATTAATTTGTGCATTTTTTATTCGTTTCACAGTAACTATAGGGTAACTCAATATGCATTTCATTAAAAAAATATCAAAACTAAAGTTTTGCCCAAGAAGCTTTGTCCATCAAATTAACCTCACTATAGACTGCTACTCAAGCTTGATAGACTGTCTGGGTGTGTACAGACATGAAGCTAATGCATGGAGACGAGCTGAGACTGAGGTATCTGGGAGAGCTGCAGAAGGCGTGGTCAGGCGTCGGCCACGTCATCAAGATACCGGACAACTTCGGCGAGGAGGTCGGCATCGAACTGAAGGGCACGTCGGGCGCCCCCACACAGTGTACTTCCCATTTCGTGGTTGACTTCATCTGGAAGTCTACCTCATTCGATAGGTTGGTGTGCTACATTTTTCCTACATTGTTAAAACAGTATATCAATTCCCTTTTTGTAAATGACGGCCATTTTCCAATATGGCGGCCAACCTAAAAATTTCTTATGGAACACCCTACATTTAATGATGTTTTTGAAATGTTCATGTAATTTTAAGACTTTTTATTCTTTGACATTTTTCTCTAAACCTAGTGGTTAGGGAGCTAGAGGCAATTAAAATTCATTTTAGGTTCCACAAGAATGACATGGGGCAATATCTCCCATACTGCCTCTCTCCCATACTATCTCCGATCGATTGATGATTCCCATATCTCCAAAACTATTCAGTAAAATAAAAAGTACTTAAGAATAATAATGTCTAAAATTGATGTTTTAAGGTCATATTTTTCATAATAACATCAACTTTATAGAAATTTTATTTTTTGTCCGCCATATTGGAAATAAGTTAATTTTTGAGTGAATGATAATTTTTATGAGTGAAATGTCAGCGAGCACATAACATAATAGAGAAGACAGGCGCTTGAACGCTGTGCACCCGAAGTGGGGCAGAATCCGCCATGTTGGCCCGTCAAACGGGCTGAGGTCTCGGCCGCGGCAGCTCAGTCCGCAGTAAAACACACCAGCAAATATACTGTCATTAAAAATAGTAATAGTATTGAAATTTTGCATTTACATACTGTAGACCCTTGGGATAACGCTAGTAAACATTAATTTTTTTTAACACATATATAAACTTAGTAATAAATATTTTAATGTGGAATTATAATTTAAATGTTTCAAACAAACATTAAAAAGTTGTCCTGCGGGAAAGTTTTTTATTTTTTGATCAGAGATTTTTTGTCAGCGGGAAAGTTGTTCATAAATGACCTGATTTAATTTTTAATTTTGCCTTTTTATTCTACGATGTATGGTTTTCTCAAAAATGCAGGTTTAAGAGCAGCAAACGCCGCCGCGCCACTCAGTCGGTTGACGCGAGCCGCGCCGGCCGCTGCCTTATCACTATGCAGTATTTTTCGTTGCTTACAATGTTACTAGCAGGCTATATGTTTTATTTAAAAATTTTCTCGTTGGAATTAGTAAAATATATTATTATTTAGGAATAAGTAAAAAACTGTACTAAAGTAAAAAGGGTTTTATTTACGAATCAACTTCACCTTTACGTCTAGTAGCGCAGTCGGCTATGTTAACCATATACGTGTTTGCTTTTAGGCAAAACATGGTATTTTATTCCCCTGTTTCGGACTCCATTTTCAACCGATTCTCTTTAAATTTGGCATTCGTTAAGTTGAATACTTATATTAGGTCTCTCGTACCTTTGATTGAAAATGTTAAAATATTACCCTCATCAGCACATTGCAAGGTATCTCAATTTTCCTTACTATTAAGATTTTTTTCTACTAATACCATTTATTTTTACCGTTATGAGGAACTATATCTAGCTTTAATTTACAAGACAACATATTTTTTACCAATAAATATTAAAAAACAACGTCATAACAGGGGAATGCTAAGGCATGTTTTCCGTGATTTTACAAGGGCGAAGATGACTCATAACTCTCGTTTATAAAATTAAATACGTAATTTTGGTTAAATAAGTCGATCCATTATTTTTACCAATCAACATTTATTGTCCCAAAAAAAGCACAGTTTTGTTCAAGTGTTGTCTAACCTTTGACTTATGAAGATTTTCATTACTTAACTTACAATGATGTTTTATTCTTACATAAAAATACTTATTTGCTACTAGATTTATTAATCCTCGTCGAGTTAGCACATTTTGTTAACGTTTTGTTAAAGTTAACAACAAAGTTTTGTTAATGCCTCGTGTGGTAGTGTAGTCAGCGCGGCGGTGCGGTGTGGCGAAGACGTTTGGGATAGGGCCGAGCCGCCATCTTGGTCCGCTTAGTCCCGCCGCCACGACTGCCCCACTGCCTCGCTCCGTGTAGCTGCTCTATTATGTTATGTGCTCGCTGTGAAATGTTCTTGATTCTTAATTTTAAGATATTTTTATTCCTGAGTATTTTTTATTTTACCGAATGGTTTTGTTGATATGGGCAGTTAAAGTTTGCCCCATGTTATTCATATGGAACTAAAAAAGAACTTTAATTTAGGTTTAGAGAAAAATGTCAAAGAATTAAAAAAGTCTTAAAATTACATTAAAAAAAAAATGTAGCATGTTCTATTAGAAATTAAAGTTGGGCGCCATATTGAAAAATGGCGGTCATCAACAAAAAATAGAGTTCATTTTTTTATTGCCTTAAAAAAGTAGGTGATGTACCCCATTTAAAGTTTTCTCTAAATCTCATAGTTTAGGATATGCCAATGGTGGTACAGTTTGATTGTTCAACCAGTATATCAATCCTATGGGGTTGGAACTGTTCCCTGTGTAAAAAAAAAGTGTCACTGGTGTATAGATATACAAAATTTTTTGGCCAAGCTTAAATCATAATTGTCCATAGACAGCTCTCAATTTTAGATTGTCAAAATCCAGAAATGGCATCATCCACCTGTGAACAACTTAAAATATTTAAACTTTTTCAAAAATCTCTTGGCAATATTACATTTGGCGCCAATGTGGAACAGTCTAAGGAAGTTTGCGTGCATAAATGTTAATCATTCTGACTCTTCTGTGGTATTTTTATTCAAAACCTTTACTACCTTTATCTAAGGTTTTATTCTATCTCGAAGAGATAGTAATCCTGTTAGGCCATTCACACTCAGGTGTGCAGTATCAATAATCGCTTTATTTTTCTAGTTAGTGCAGGCAGCACACAAGGACACCCTGCTTCCCCAATGGTAAAACAAACTGTAATCATACGTTTTGGCAAAAGTTACACCCTAATATATTTTTCTAAGAACCATAAAAATGGTTATAAATTGTTTGGTTTTGTATTGTGAACAGGATGCAAGGGGCACTGCGCAGGTTTGCCATTGACGAAGGTTCGGTGTCGGGATACATCTATCACCGGCTGCTGGGCCACGACATTGATGATGTTCTGTTCCGATGCCACCTGCCGAAGCACTTCTCCGCACCTAACCTGCCGGACCTTAACAGATCCCAGGTGATCTTTGATGATGTTCACAAGGTTGACATGTTTAAACTCTCAAAAATATTCATTTTGATAACATCAAAGTTGGAGACTATTTTTTAAAGTAATTAGTTCTGTGATACACGGTCATTGCTGTTTACCTGAAGTTCTAAAAGCTAATATCTTCGTTAATTAACTAGCCTTATAAGCTGAGAATCAATGTGTTAGGAAGGCTATTTCTATTTGTATTTATGTTTTTGATGTTACTGGTGATTAAACTCATCTCTACTTTACTTCCTCTATATTGGAATCTTATATAAGTATGATAAAAGCGTATGTTAGAAATTTAACATTAGTCTCATGGGAATAAAAATCCCAAGACGGCCGGTACTGCAGACTTTAAAATAATGTGTAACTTACCTATTACCATATGCATTTATGCATATTAGAGGTCGATCACTGATTTAAATTCGACCAAATTGTCATTTGATCTTAGCCAATTAGTTTTAAATGTTTTATAAATTAAACATCTGCTCTTCCTGATTAGCTAGCATTTGTTATTACAACAGCTGTCCAATGATTCAATCAGTTCCCCTTCTCAAGTTAGATTAACATTGAAACTTTGAAAACGTGTAGGGCGTAACCTTGGGGGCCGGTGTGAATTATAATGGGATTCTGCTCATCTACAGGACACTACCCTTTTAACGGTATGCTCAGATTTCTCCTGCGATGCACACAGGCTGGGGAAAAAGGAGGAACATAATTATGCTTCCCTATTAATATATAGATTATATTGCACATTGTCATATTCATAATATCTGCCTAATAAAAAAATTTGCTTCTAAAATCGAACAGGGTCTGGCCCTAATTAGTTCGGATTAGCGGAGCTGTACTGTAAATTTATTATATGAAAATAATAAAAACCTATAATCTCACATAATTCAGTAAAACAATCTTAGCTTCTATGCGTAATTAATGCAATAAATAAAATAATGTTGTATTTCAAACTTTCAGCATTATAAAATTTTTTTAAACATATATTCACCTAACTTTAGAAGAAAAGCTTTGATGGTCATATCATTTCATAAAAACACTGAACCTTAATTTAGTTTTGTACGACAATTATTTAACAAGTTATAGAGTTATAGTAATACAGTAGAACGTCAATAATAAGTATGTAAAAAATCCGGCCTATCAATGGTACGGATTTGCAAAAAAATAAAACATCGCATACCGTTTACCAATACGCTATGCTCTTTACCGGAGGTTGAGGGATGGGAGAACGGTGCATTGCAAGGAGTAGAGAGTGGTGGTGGAAGGGTAAGGGGCCGTATTTAGATCACTCAGCCAATTTTACACCCCGTTTTACGGCAATCATCCCAACGCAAGCCAGAAGCCAGTCGAATCAGTCAACTGGCACTGAGCTGTACTTAACGCCTAGAGATACGTTTCTAGTTTCTGTTACGTGTTAAGTATAATTAAGAACTTAGCTGCAAAAAAGACGAACCACTACCACAGTTCAAAACCCCATCACACAATTTTTTAAGAAGCTCAATTAATGTCTGATGTTTTACTGTACACTTGTAAAACATCAAGTAAGTACATGCACCCAACTCAGTAAAGCCCTAAAATATTGTGGCCCAACCTGACCCAAATATTTGTGAGACCCCTAGCTATTGTACCCACAGTACCTAATGTCAATTAATTTTCATTGTGAGTGGTCAGAATAAAACAAAATGATAAATCATACAATCGTATTTATGTAAATTATTTCTACTCCATGATAAGGAGCTGATGAGAACATGGATGTGTTGTAGGTGTATGCGGTGAAGCACGCGCTGCAGCGGCCGCTGTCGCTGATCCAGGGGCCACCGGGTACGGGCAAGACGGTGACCTCGGCCACCATTGTGTACCAGCTGGTGAAGCAGAGCGGCGGCCCTGTGCTGGTGTGTGCACCGTCCAACACCGCCGTCGACCAACTCACCGAGAAGATACATGCCACCGGCCTCAAGGTACAGTTAAAAAGCTACTCCTTGTATGAATTATTGAGTATGTTTTAACTTATTTTTCATCTTTTATTTACTCTCCTTTTCAAAATCCTTTGTTAAAAGCTTTTTAAGTATTTTGAAAATTACTTTTGAATATTCAGTGTATTGTTCTCTGGGGTTAGTTTTAGACGAGGTTCTAGCTCTTACTATATTGATGGTTTATGGTTATCTTTTAAATTTTATATCATAATTTTATGTTAGTTTAACAATTCTCTTGTAAACAAATCACAGGTTCATATTATTACAAATAAGAGGTAATCTACTCTACCATGAGAAGTGTCAAGTTTAGTCAGCTGTACGTATTTTAATACCATTACAAATTTTTATACTTTATAATGAAATTTTGATTTAATCATGTTGTAAATAATAAATCTCCTATTAACTGTAGTTTTTTTAGGATACGTTGCTCATTATTATTCCAATCACAATTTAAACACTCATAATTATTCCTCAACTGCCAAAGAAAACAGCAACTTATAAATCATCACTTAATCCCGTGATTTTCTTATGGGACTGATTTTTACTCTTCATGTTTCCTTTATGGCATCTTTTTTTTCCCTTTCGCCCATTGTTTTTGCCAGTAACAAATCTGATATTAACAATCAATTTAATTAGAGGCAATACCGGTTCACAAAAATATGATTTTGTCTTTGATTGGAATGCAATACCCGATGTGTTTCAGGTGGTGAGAGTTTGTGCTAAATCCAGAGAAGCGATCGTTTCATCAGTCTCATTCCTTGCTCTACATAATCAAATACGAAAAATGGACTGGTGAGTTTCTATGAATGTACATAGAGTGACTAGCTAATAAGATAGACAATATCCCGTATTAAAAATATATATTTTGATTTTTTTTGTGACATGTTTTTAGCATGATGTAATATGAAAAGTATGTTCGGTTACAGGTCTTTATCGGAATTCAACCAGGGGTGCAGAAAATGTATTGAGTCCTAAAATTTCCCCCAATTCTACTCTAACGGATCAAAGATTTCCCCCAAAGATACACGACATATATGACTTTACCTTATAATTCAACAGCTTACAATTGTGCAGTGAAATGAAAAAGATTTTTTTTATTTTGGTTTATTATATTAAAACACAAGTAGGCCTCTTTAAAATCAAATCAAAACTACTTTCAGTACCTGTAAAAGTATTCCTATAAAACTATTTGTAATTTTAATATTCAACTCTTAAGATAGTTAACAATGCTACTGGTTTATGTACACACAAAAAACATAATTTTTCAAAAATTCCCCAGACACCTGGATATTTCCCCCGATTCTAGATCGCCAGATCGAACATATTCTGCACTCCTGAATTCAACCCAAAGGATTATTTGATATCGGTGTTAATAGCTCAGAGATTAAAATATTTTTGGATAGACTGAATAAATCTCTAAATCAGAGAAGGCAGAAATATTATGTATTAGTGTTGTCACATTAATCTATACAATTCAAAGGATAAAATTGATTTTTCATTTTTAAGACCATAAGAAGATGATCTTATGACCAATGGCTCTTGAGTGTTTTGCAATTTCATACTAACATGTCAATCTTTTTTAAATAGAACATAATGTTCTGAGATGTGGAAGTGGCATGCTGTTCTAATTATGTTAACATCCAAATCCCTCACTATCCAATCCAATCCTAAGCTATCCAACCTTTGAAGCTATCTTGTTTGGATAGCTTGTCATTTTATGCACATCTTTAGTTTTTTAAAATTATTTTTTCCTCTGGTCAAAATTAACAAGTAGAATAGTTCTATTCAAAATATTATGCATTAAAAAAAGTTAGTTAGATAAACAAATCATTATAAAACTTCAATATTTTATAATTTTTTAGTTATTATATATAGATATAGTGTTCTGTCCGTCAGCCTTAGTACACTTTTCTTCTACAATCAATTTATTCATGTTTTTTCAATACTAAAGGTCCACAACTAAAACAGTGACAACTGCAAAACAATAATCGTTTTTGTAAAAAGAACTAACTTTATTGGAAATGTAAAAAAAGTGTTATTGGAGTAATTGTTTTATTATTGATTTGTGTTTTTATACAGCAACACAGAGCTGCAGAAGCTACAGCAGCTGAAGGAGGAGACCGGGGAGTTGTCAAGCGTTGATGAAAAACGCTACCGAATGTTGAAAAAGGTTAGTAAAAATATCTTAAATGCTATCATCATTGACTATATACACTAACGTTATTAGACTTCATCCAATGTATTTTATTTGATAAAGAAATTTGGTTCGTGTCCCAGAGGTATTGTAACTATCCAGCTGGATTTACAGTGCTGCAAAAACATTTTATCACAACATAAACATAATCCTCCATTATTAAATATTTCATCCTTGATTAAGAATAGTGGTAGTACTGAGTTACCTATCTTATATCTCTTGTAATTCCATGCACGCCACGGATGATTGCGCCGCCATATTCGTCTCAAATACCCCTATGCTATGAGAAGTCTATTCATGTTAAATGTTTGTAGTCAATGCTGTAATGTAACAAATAGGCCTAGCCTAATTTTGACATGAACATATTGTTTGTTTACCTAATATTGCATTACAAATAGGCCTAGCCTATGGGTTGATTTGATAATATTGTTAATTTACCTAATATAATAATATCACATTAGGCCTAGCCAACATTTTATTTGAAACAAATTATATATTGTTATTGAGCAGCATTAAAAGTAAGACAGGCCTAGCCTAGATTTGATTTACCTACATCATATCATTTGATTCCAGTAATATAGTTACCTAATGAATATAGTAGAGCCATGAATAGGCATAGCCTATGTCTAAATTTAATAATGTTTTCTTATTTTTTATTAAGATTTGTCAGTTATTGTTAAATGCAAATTGTTACCTAAACCTAGTGGTATAGCCTAAGCTATGTTTAGCCTTAATCATGATATTTATAGTTTAGGATTATAGCCTTTGTTTCTTTTGTTAATAGACGTTATAAATGGTCTAGGAATTACAAATATATGATAAAATAATAATAATATTAATAGATAATAAAGATTTACACTTGTAAAATACTCACGACAAATGAAGCTGATAGGTGTTTGTTGTAAGTTGTCGTTGTTAGGGTTTATTGTACCATTTTAAATGTAATCTTATGGATACTATAATTTATAAATACCTATATAATAGTTAAGAATAATTATAACATAAGAAAACAAACATTGTATTTGTCAAATTTGTTTATTTAATGAAAATGCTTGTAACGGGGCCACTGGACTCGATAAGACGCCTGTGACGGGGCCGGTGTCGCTATCCCAGTCACGTGACACCCCGGCCGGCAACTCGGGTATATAAGGGGGCAGTGCAGCGGCAGCTCACTGGCATTGTTTCCGTCGCTGCGTGCACGTCTTCGGACTGTGCTGTGGCTGGCTCGTTGGGTTGTTAGGGGTCGCTGCGTGCACGTCTACGGACTGTGCTGTGGCTGGATAGCTTAGAGATGTTAGGCTAATAGATGCATTGTATGTTATTAGTAATTGATTATTGGTTAGTTGATTAGGAAGTAACTTATGGAGAAAGATTTATTGTAAAATGTGTATTGTTTATTACAGAAACATTAAATAAAAGGTCAGTAACATTTAATCTGTCTTACTCTTTCATTTCTTTCATTAAGTTAATACAGTAAAATAATAAAAGGTTACATTGTCCAAATCAATTTCTACGCTTTCCTCAATTTTAAATTAAACATATTCATTTCACACCAACAATAACACCTACACTTTACACGGCTGCGTGTCACGTCTTCAGACTGTGCTGTAGACCGAACTCTAACACCTACACTTTACACGGCTGCGTGTCACGTCTTCGGACTGTGCTGTGGACCGAACATTTACATCTACACTTTACACGGCTGCGTGTCACGTCTTTGGACTGTGCTGTGGACCGAACATTTACATCTACACTTTACACGGCTGCGTGTCACGTCTTCGGACTGTGCTGTGGACCGAACTCTAACACCTACACTTTACACGGCTGCGTGTCACGTCTTCGGACTGTGCTGTGGACCGAATATTAACATCTACACTTAAAACGGCTGCGTGTTACGTCTGCGGACTGTGCTGTGGACCGAATACTAACACCTACACTCTACACGACTGCGTGTCACGTCTTCGGACTGTGCTGTGGTCTAACACTTACAAAAACACTAATCACACAAATTTTCCTTTCAATTGGATCAGCCTTGGCAAAGAACCGCCCTTGAGATCTCATTGCTCAGAGTTTTAAGAGCTAGTTTGAGGCATCACAAGTGAATAAAAATAAAATATATACAAACAATCACTTAGGTAACTTTATATTTGGCGCCCAACGTGGGGCTAGATCCACACAATAAACTGTATGAATCATTACAATTTACGTAAAAATATTGAACCGTCTTTAAGAGCAAGGGAAGCGCAATTCAAAATGAGCAGACAAAATCTAGATATGTTAGGCCTAGATGATGGAAATGTAGAGGAAATGAATAACCAAACTGATGATCAATCTCCACCTAGGAATAGAAATAATAGTATAGAATCAAACGTATCACAAGTAGGCCTACCTGAGGAAATCTTAGCGGCAGGAGATAATATAGACAGAAATAACATACCTAGCCCACCTAGGACACATTCTCCAAACATGGAACAAATGATGATGACTCTAACAAATCAAATGAAAGCAATGATACAAGGCTTTACAGATTTCAAAAATGAAATTCGACAAGAAGTAGATTTTATACGCCAGGAGATAAGACTACTGCGTAACGAAATGACTGAGGAAATTAAATCAATGGAAATAAGGATAAACAATAAAATAGATGACAGAATAAGCGAACTTAGAGATGAACTTAACAATAAAATTGAGGAAAAACTTACAAAATTACAGGAAGAAAGAGAAAATACTGAGCATCCAGTAGTTAGGCATGTAAATAATGAAAATAAAACATTAGGCCTACATATTACATGTCCGGCAAATCAGAATAATGAACTGCCGAAATTTGATGGAAAAATGAAGAATCCAAATGCTTTCCTCTCAAAACTAAGAAATTATTACTGTAGAGAAAATGAACGTAGGGCAGCAAGACATGAGGACAGTTTAATTTTAGAGGAAGTTTTAGACAAATGTTTAAAAGGAACATCGGCTTGCTGGTGGGAAATGATCAAATCTAAAGTACAAGATTTTGAAGACTTTGAGAAGTTGTTTTTAAATAAATATTGGAGCGATGAAATCCAATACGGAATACAAAGAAAATTAGATTTGGAAAAATACATCCCACACAAAGGAGTATCTAGAGCTGAATATTTTATTCAAAGGGTGGTACTTATGCAAAACATGATACCAGCCTTCACAGAAAGAGAAATCATTCGTCGACTTGTTAGACACTTTGACAGCACTATACAACAAGCATGTAGAGTGCAAAATATAACCACAATACAACAAATGGAGGAATTATTGAATAGGGAAGACACAGAGGAGACAAACAAAAATCTAAGAAGAGAATTGGAGAGAAATGAGAATATATATGGACATAATTATAAACAGTTTAGGGACAGGGATCAGTACGACAGGAGAGATGACTACAAAAAGAGAGAATACCCTCCTAAGCAAAATGATCAACATAAGTTTGAGAGAAGTAGTGATTGGGATTCCAGACCAAGGAACCCACACAACAGGGATGAAGAACATCAACCAGGTCATTTAAACTAAATGGCACTGGAAATGCTAAAGGCCTGAGAAGTAATATTAAATCCCCGGATATGACAAATAATAATAGATTTCCAGTGCATAAAAATACTAAAAGGCCTAAAAATAATATTGAGTATTGTGACAAAGAAGTTGTAAATGAAGATTTAAATATAATTATCAACGGAGAAAATAATTCTGGATTAGAAAGAGATCTACCAGAAATAAATAATGATAATAGTAATGAAGACAGTATTGATGTTAAAAGTGAGGTAAATAATGGTGAATTAAATGTTAGCACAATAATACATGAAAATAGGGAGCTGAATATAATTAAGGAACAAATGCCCAGTGAAACTGAAGTACCAATACAAAATATGAATAATAGTGATGTAAACCCATGCATCACAGATGAAGATAATTTATTAAATGATTGTTCACATCAGAAGATTGAACAAAATGCATCAATAAATAACACGACAGAAGGTAATGATGAAGATAATTTAATCGTTGGAATAATAATGTGTGAAGATATAAAAACAAATATTGATTATGAATGTAACAACCGGCAAGTAACATTAAAACCAGAATTTGAGACTGACTACAGATATGACGATCAACCTGAGAAGGAAAACCATAATGAACACTATATGGGACATAATTATGAAGCAAAGTCAAAAGAAAATAATCTACAACCAATAATAAGACCATTCGACCCTGGAGGGAACATAAATTAAATCCAAGAAAAATCAAGTTAATAAAATAAAATGGCATGCACCTACCTGCATTCTTCAGAAGATATGAAGAGTTTGACGCCTGGACTGCTGAAGTGGTAATGTGAACACTGAGAATTAGTGTGATAGTGAGTACAGTATTGTGTTTCATTTTAGTGACAATGAATTGAACATTGAAGAGACTTTTAGTGAAATAAAAAAAATAAAGTGAAGTGTAATATACTAATGAAAAAATAGACATTAAAACTTTAATTTAATGTAGTAATTTTCATAAAAATTTGTAATTTTACAAATTCAAATTTTTATTCAAATTAGGGGGCAATGTAATGTAACAAATAGGCCTAGCCTAATTTTGACATGAACATATTGTTTGTTTACCTAATATTGCATTACAAATAGGCCTAGCCTATGGGTTGATTTGATAATATTGTTAATTTACCTAATATAATAATATCACATTAGGCCTAGCCAACATTTTATTTGAAACAAATTATATATTGTTATTGAGCAGCATTAAAAGTAAGACAGGCCTAGCCTAGATTTGATTTACCTACATCATATCATTTGATTCCAGTAATATAGTTACCTAATGAATATAGTAGAGCCATGAATAGGCATAGCCTATGTCTAAATTTAATAATGTTTTCTTATTTTTTATTAAGATTTGTCAGTTATTGTTAAATGCAAATTGTTACCTAAACCTAGTGGTATAGCCTAAGCTATGTTTAGCCTTAATCATGATATTTATAGTTTAGGATTATAGCCTTTGTTTCTTTTGTTAATAGACGTTATAAATGGTCTAGGAATTACAAATATATGATAAAATAATAATAATATTAATAGATAATAAAGATTTACACTTGTAAAATACTCACGACAAATGAAGCTGATAGGTGTTTGTTGTAAGTTGTCGTTGTTAGGGTTTATTGTACCATTTTAAATGTAATCTTATGGATACTATAATTTATAAATACCTATATAATAGTTAAGAATAATTATAACATAAGAAAACAAACATTGTATTTGTCAAATTTGTTTATTTAATGAAAATGCTTGTAACGGGGCCACTGGACTCGATAAGACGCCTGTGACGGGGCCGGTGTCGTTATCCCAGTCACGTGACACCCCGGCCGGCAACTCGGGTATATAAGGGGGCAGTGCAGCGGCAGCTCACTGGCATTGTTTCCGTCGCTGCGTGCACGTCTTCGGACTGTGCTGTGGCTGGCTCGTTGGGTTGTTAGGGGTCGCTGCGTGCACGTCTACGGACTGTGCTGTGGCTGGATAGCTTAGAGATGTTAGGCTAATAGATGCATTGTATGTTATTAGTAATTGATTATTGGTTAGTTGATTAGGAAGTAACTTATGGAGAAATATTTATTGTAAAATGTGTATTGTTTATTACAGAAACATTAAATAAAAGGTCAGTAACATTTAATCTGTCTTACTCTTTCATTTCTTTCACTAAGTTAATACAGTAAAATAATAAAAGGTTACATTGTCCAAATCAATTTCTACGCTTTCCTCAATTTTAAATTAAACATATTCATTTCACACCAACAATAACACCTACACTTTACACGGCTGCGTGTCACGTCTTCAGACTGTGCTGTAGACCGAACTCTAACACCTACACTTTACACGGCTGCGTGTCACGTCTTCGGACTGTGCTGTGGACCGAACATTTACATCTACACTTTACACGGCTGCGTGTCACGTCTTTGGACTGTGCTGTGGACCGAACATTTACATCTACACTTTACACGGCTGCGTGTCACGTCTTCGGACTGTGCTGTGGACCGAACTCTAACACCTACACTTTACACGGCTGCGTGTCACGTCTTCGGACTGTGCTGTGGACCGAATATTAACATCTACACTTAACACGGCTGCGTGTCACGTCTGCGGACTGTGCTGTGGACCGAATACTAACACCTACACTCTACACGACTGCGTGTCACGTCTTCGGACTGTGCTGTGGTCTAACACTTACAAAAACACTAATCACACAAATTTTCCTTTCAATTGGATCAGCCTTGGCAAAGAACCGCCCTTGAGATCTCATTGCTCAGAGTTTTAAGAGCTAGTTTGAGGCATCATAAGTGAATAGATATAAAAAAATATACAAAAACCTCTAAGGTATTATTACATTTGGCGCCCAATGTGGGGCAGTCAGAGAGAGTTTGCGTGGATAAATATCAATAAATAACAATAAAACAACACTCTTAAATCTTTACAATGCTATCATCAATTATGGCTTTGTCTCCCACCTGTCCATAATACATCGATAGAGAGCTCTGTGTTCACATAATAATATACCCACAAATTCAGATGTCCTGCATAGGCATTCTTATTTAATTTAATATGTTTTTTCGACCGTAATGGTTTTTTTCATGTGAGCCAATGTATTGGATTTAATGTCAACTTATGCTCTTTGTTTTTTTGAATGATTTGGGTTTTTTTCGGTATGGTGAAGGCTCTAATAACTATTAGAATTGACTATATATACATTCATACTAAATGAAAGAATCTAAATCGGACGTAGTTCTTTTAAGCCAACCTGGATAGAGCATCACCTTAGCAGTCTTCAGTCAATGAGGATAAAAATTACAAATTATAAAAAAAATTATAAAAAATCAAGTAGGCCTATTCAAATTAATAATTTAAGGAGTATCTTCTTTCATCAAAATTAGTGACTCAAATTGATTAGGCTGCGCTAGGAAGGCAATCCAACAAGTGCTTAAAGTTGATAAGAAAGTAAATGTTTTAGTTGATTGCCTTAAAACACCATCAGATGGTGTTACTTATTTAATTCACGATTTTTAGCATTGGATTGGCAGTTAGAAATGAGGTAAGGGATTAAAATCAGCAAGCTGGAAGCTAATTGTCGATCTTTCTACAAAATCTACAATAGTGAAAGTTATACAGTTGATTCCTTCTAATCCGGACACCTCAGGATCGGACCATCGTCCGGATGAAAAGATTCCAGACCAGACAGTGTTGTTTACTTATGTATATACCATCTTTAATAGTTTATATATAATTATAAATCACATTTTAATCCAATTTTATGACCTAAACCTTATTTTGTTCTTCTACCAACTCCTTGGAACCTCATATTTGTAACTGGTAAAAACAAACTTTACACTAGACAATAGGAAATTACATGGAAGTATAAATCACCACAAATAATAACATCAACATCATTGTTTTTTTTTAACGGGCTCCAAATTTAGATTCATTAAATTACTATGCAGTTACTGTAACTACAATTTTGATTAAAAAATTAACTCATAATAACATAACTCAATTCAAAATTACTAAAACACAATACTATATACAGTACAGTAACTAATAAAATCAGCTGTATCTCTGGAATGAGAGCGTAATTGTGAGCCGAACTGAATTTTTTTTAATATGGAGGCCATAAATAAAACAGACACGTTCAATCCTGTCGATTTTGGCTGTGAGAAACCCGGTGCCCGCTTATGACTCATTTCTAAGAGCTTGTGCGGACCATCGGAGTCTTATTTTCTTTTCTTGATTGAGTTACGATGGTTGGTTGTGGTAGGCCGCAGAGAAGGAGCTGTTGGACGCGGCGGACGTGATCTGCTGCACGTGTGTGGGCGCCGGCGACCCACGCCTCTCCCGGCTCAAGTTCCAGACCATCCTGATAGATGAGAGCATGCAGGCCACTGAGCCCGAGTGTATGGTGCCCGTCATCCTCGGCGCCAAGCAGGTACACTCCAAACCCCTACAAACCTTTACTCACAGTCAGAGTATGTCACAAATATACTCACAGGTATACTTCACTTATTCTTGCTATCTACGCGGACAGTATTTTCAAAAGGGTAGGAGTAGCAAAAGTTATAAATTTCCTTAAGATTCAAGCAATTAACCCTCTACTCCCAAACAGCCAATATACTAGATCCAGTTTATTGTAAAGACAAATGAGCCCAAATATATTGGCTCACTAATTTCAAGCTGAGTTTTCAGGTTAGCTCTTTGATATTTTATTTTGTTTTCTGTCTGTACGTAATGGTTTTTGAACAAGATGTATACCTAGATGCCATTTATTTGAGCTATGAATTTAACTCTTAGGAAGTTTTTTCAAAGGTTCTTGAAATTGTTGTCATTGTTGGGAGAAAGGTAGTATCAGTTTTTTGCCAACAGTTATTTCTTAAATACTCATAGTAGAAGTATATTTTTCATGGTCAATTTTGCACGATCAATTTACCTATTTGCTGGATGGCAACCCATAACGCCTACCTTTGGCAATGCTTCTTGGCGGAATTCATTATTGTTACAGAAAGTTTAGTGATTCTTTTCATAAATGAGAGTTAAACGGGATGATGTAATTGTTTGTTGTCAGCTGATCCTGGTGGGAGACCACTGCCAGTTGGGCCCAGTGGTCATGTGCAAGAAGGCTGCCCGAGCTGGGTTGTCTCAGTCACTGTTTGAGCGGCTTGTAGTGCTTGGAATTCGTCCATTCAGACTCGAGGTCCAATATCGTATGCATCCAGAGTTGTCTCGCTTCCCATCAAATTTCTTTTATGAAGGTTCCCTTCAAAATGGAGTCTGCGCTGGTAAGCCATAACATTTTTAACTATGGTAATAGTTCAGGGTTGCCACAGACATTAAAAGTCAGGAAAAGTCGGGAATAGTCAGGATTTTTGGGTTTTGGTCAGGAAAAGTCAGGAAAAAGTTTGAAAAAATGCCGAAAGTCAGGAAAAAATAGGGGAAAAGTGCCAAAAGTCAGGAAAATTTGCAGTTTCACAATCAGACCGCCTCGATTTTTGACCCCTCTCATAAATCAGAATTAGTAAGTAGTGGGTAAAATGTATTAATTTTATACATTACCGGTAGGGTCAAGTGGGGTAAGTGTACGCCCGGGGCAAGTGGACTCCCAGCTAATAAAAATTTGGTTTATTATCCAAAAAAATTTCAAAACTTAGCCAAAGGTATTTCAAACTATGCTCTTTCAAATTATAATCACTAAAAAATTACCTGGTTATGATTTCTGTGTGTTTTGATGAGTTTAAAAACATCTTAAGTTTCTACTCTAAACGCAAGTGACGCTCGAAAAATTTAAGAAATTACTAAAAATTCAAAAATTAAGGTAATTATTTTAAAATTGGTAATCTGACTCATTTTTTGAAGAGAAATTCAAAAATAATATTTTTAATGCCCTACAGAGTCATTTTGGAGGAGTTATGGGGGGGGCGTACACTTACCCTGTGTTACATCGCTGTTGGGGCAAGTGTACTTTTACCAATGGGGCAAGTGTACGCCCCCCTTAAATAATGGATAAATTAGCTGATGATAAGGCAAACTGTTATCTCATGTATGAATGGCAAGATAAAAACTGCTCTTTGTAAAATTAAGATTTTTTTTTTTATTTCAGCAGTAAAATAAAATCAAAATAACTAACTAAGGTTTTAAGTTACTTTAAGAAGCGGACGTTTACAAGAAATTTCCTAACTACCGTATTTTTCAAGATATTTTGATGGATAAAAAATCAAAATAAAGATTATTTTCTGCTCTTTAAGACATATTAGTTGCCAATTAATTGAAACAGTGTTATCTCTATGTTTTCATCTACTTTACTGCTTAAAAAACGGGGTTTTCCGTTTTACCGTGCGGAGGTTCACAAAAAAGTTCTTAACTCCTGGACCGTTTGAGATATTTTGATAAATAAAAAATCAAAAGAAAGCTCATTTTCTTCTCTATAATCCACTTGCCCCAACATCAACATATATGCAATGCAAAGCTGCATTGAGGGGGGGGGGGTGTACACTTACCCCAGATTCAAGGGCAAGTGTACCCCCCAAACATCACTTTACAAAAAAAATTCTAAAAAATACAAAACTGAGATTTTTAACAAAATAAAAATTCTATATATACAAAACATTCCAAAGAATAATCATACAAAATTTTATTTTTATATAACTTACATGTGTTTTTTAATCTGCAGTCAAAGTGGTACTATGTCATTTGGGGGGTACACTTACCCCACTTGACCCTAATTGTGTTTTTCATTGTTATAATGTTAGTTTTTACTTTATTATTGGAACTCTAAGTTTAATTTTTAGCCAATTTCTCTGCAGGGAATATTAGCGAATTTCCCTCTCGGGAATACGCTATTACTGATAAGACCTAAGGCGGGGACCACATTATTTTTTTGTTTTGAGGTCCATAGGAGCCAAAAACACCGTTTGTTCAAATTCATATATATGTGTCCGTTTACACAATAAATTTTGAAAGACATCTTTTATATCGATGAAAATTGGTAAGGTGTAAGACAACGTTCTTCAGGTTAAGTTCGAAAACCAGGTTGATAGGACATTCAGAAAAGGGTTTTATGGGGTTTCAAAAAGGTCAGATTAGGGGTGTTTGGTATTTTTCACCCTAAAAATTTTTAAATCATCAATTTTCATAGAGACCATTCAAAAGAACTAAAAAAAAAAACAAAATAATTTTGTATTTTGAATCATTTACTTAGCTTCACTGGTTACGGAGAAAATTTCAATAAAAATTTTAGCGATGGGCAACTTAGGGAATGGAGGAGATTGCATTAAAAAAATATTCAAAAGAAAATTCACTATAAACAAAAAACGAGTCTTTATTTGAAAAACCCCGCCGTTCCAAAAAGTCATGACAAATCTCTCAGATTGGTCAGTAAAAGTCAGGAAAAATGGCCTCCAAAATTCTGTGGCAACCCTGTAGTTTTTAAAATTAAATTTTATTTCAATACATTTTTATGACTTTTTGGTACCATATAACTTCTTGTGTGAATTAAATTTTCATATAATTTATTTTATTTTAATAGAATATTGTTTAGTGTTGGGTAGAATACAAAATTTATTAATTCTGTTTCCGTTTGGTTTTTTACCGGCATCTGTGGTCGTTTTTATTTATTTATTATTTTTTAATAAAGAAATCTAAAATCGGGTTGGGCCTTAATTTATGCCATTTATGTATTTATTTTTAATCTGACCAAATAGGCATTGCAGGAAAATACATGCATATATATATATATACAGGGTGTCCCGGAACTCTCTGGAACCCTTTTGTATATTTGTTCCTTGCATCGAGACAAGAAAAAAACATCACACAAATAGGGGTCTAAAATCCATCGTTTAGCCGCTAGCCGCCATTTTGTTTTTTTTTTCACGTAGTAATTTTTATTTCCGTAACGGATGGTTGTATTCAGTTCATATTTGGTATGAATCTTTATCATCCTAATGTACATTTTCAGGAAAAAAATTCATTTTTTCCACTGTGTATTTTCAAAATGGCGGCCATTTTTAATTTTCAAACTAAAATATCTCAAATTTGGTAAATTTCAAAAAATTTTTACTCTGTACAAAAAAGTTGCTAAATTAAATTATCTAACCAACGGTACCAAGTTTGTAAGGATCTGATAACAAATAACGGAGTTATTGCGATTTTTCTGTGAAAATGGCCATAATTTGCATTAATTATAATGCAAAATCAATGTTTTGTTGGAGAAAAATCGCAACAACTCCGTTATTTGTTATCAGATCCTAATAAACTTGGTACCGTTGGTTAGATAATTAAATTTGGCAACTTTTTTGTAAAAAGTAAAAAAGTTTTGAAATTTACCGAATTTGAGATATTTTAGTTTGAAAATTAAAAATGGCCGCCATTTTGAAAATACACAGTGGAAAAAATTAATTTTTTTTCCTGAAAATGTACACTAGTATGATAAAGATTCATACCAAATATGAACTGAATGCAACCATCCGTTACGGAAATAAAATTTATTACGTGAAAAAACAAAATGGCGGCTAGCGGCTAAACGATGGATTTTAGACCCATATTTGTATGATGTTTTTTTCTTGTCTCGATGCAAGGAACAAATATACAAAAGGGTTCCAGAGAGTTCCGGGACACCCTGTATATATTATATATAATATAATATGTAATATAATATATAAAAATAAAATTATTTGGTTAAGTACAAAAAGCACTTTGAAAATGACTTTAAGTCGAAACATGTCAGTGCAATAATAAATTAATGTTTCAAAAAGGGTACTTATGGTTATTCTTTACATATTTCAAAATAATTACAGTAGCCCTTATCTGCGAAATCCTACTATAATACTATTTATCCTACTATAATACTGGCCTTTTTTTTTTAATATTAAAAACGCCGTTTTAGTGCGCAATATTGTTCTTTCATTTTGACGGAAATTGAATAGGAACAACAAGTTAAATCTAATAGGCATCCGGCCAGTGAAAGACACAATATCTGATTAAAGTGATCAGCTTCCTAGTTCAAAACATTTTTTACCTAACCAACTGTCATAAAAAAATTAATTATAGTAATTTTTTATCATATTTTCGTGAATTAAATAAAATGACAATCATAGTTGTGTGACTGTGTAATCAAAAGATGAATGAATTAATATTCTTGTATTTGTTCTCAATATTGAATTTAAAAAATACAACAGTATTTTTTTATAATTATACATATTTCAATTATCGTAGCCAAATTATGTTAATTGAAACCATATTTCAGTCTCAATCCTTCACGGGCTACATTAAATCACCGGATGAGACATAATTATTTCAAGCAAAAGTTCAAAACATAATGTTGTAATTTTTTGTAATCATTTTTTGTAATTATTTTTCTTATTAATTGGTTCCAAATAATTCATACGTTATAAAAAAATGTTTTCACTGTTGAAATAATTTTTTTGCAAATGTTATTAAGAAAATAAAATTTGAGAAGACGGATAGATCCGTCTTTGGCCCGCAAGAAAACTTGGGTGAACGTATATGACGTATATCCACCGCCCAGAACGACAATCGAGAAATATGAAAACTGCTGATAATTTGGAATGTTTTTGCGTGCGGAGGACGGATATATCCGTTTATGTCATTTTGTTGTTTTATTTACTACCATCATAATATAACATTAAAAACAGTTCCTCTTAAAAACAGTAGAAAAAACAAAAGTTAAAATGCAAGAATTACAATATGTGATGACTTTCTCGAAAAGGAAAAATAGTTAAAGCTAAAAAATAAATTTTAACTACTCGAGAGAAGTCACCGCAGACCAAATTTTCACCTCACGGATTCACTCCAGTCTTTTAGCTGGGTTTACTCCAGGGTTCCAAGATCCTATCAATTTTGTGTGGTACAGATTTGTACAAACAATGCAATAAGTGTAACAGGTGCAAGCTCAGTACCCGGTAGGACTCAACGCTACTGTACCTTCATCATCGCTCACACCTGGGATAAAACCAATTACTAAAATAATTTTGAATTTTGAAAAGTGATTCAGAATTAATAATTTTGTTGCCAATTGGTGATTCAAACCCGGGTTTAATTTCCACCCTAGCTCTCCGGTCGCCAACGGACAGATCACGACCTGCACCCGCAGTCGTGTGCCGACCTGCCAGCTGCACGGGTTTGACTCAGCTAGTTTTAACAACTACGGTTAACGCTACGATTCACCCACACCGGGATGGGTTTTATCACTTCGCTAACCGTATCGATCAAATATCAATTTAATTTACCAGAGGAAATTTATATCTACTTAACTGCCAACACCCCCAGCAACGATCGTGTCGGCTCAGGGTTCAGACAAGAGACAAACCAACAATTTATCTACTAAATTAAAATGCCAAATAACCAATTATACTAATAAGTTTTAACAACTTATTACTAATAGCCTATTCTAATCCAAGCGCAAACGCACTAATCCCTGTACTCACAAGGCGTCGAATCGGTAGTCCCAAGTAAGAACACTAAACACTCCTCCAAACTCAACTTTTCAAATTGACGGTTATCACCACAATGACTCCCTCGTCTTTCCTCGTTTCACCCCTCCTTTTCCTCCCCTCTCGGGGATCACCTGTGGTGGGGACAACAGCTGATCGGTTGTCCAGCCGACGTCCAGGACGTTACATCATCGCCTTGGTCTTACACCGCAATGTCAACAACATCGCGAGGTTATGTTGTTATGTTCCGCGGTTTGCCTGACCGATCAACTATGTATCGCCACAAAACTAATACTAACCATCTCCCCAAGTTTATCTACGACTGTCGTGATATCCCTTCACCCTGTCGGTTCGTTAATTACGAAAGTGTAATAAAGTCACGACTAGGGTTGCTGGGCCTAGACAGACGTAGCGTTCGGGGTTAGCGACAAAGTGTTGGTCGGCGACTAATACAGGGTTCTATGTCACCACTGCATTATTCCAAGTGTTATCTCACCTCTCTATAGCACAGGATTTAGGCTAGAGTTTCTAGTGTGAAGTGTAAAGTGACGTGATGTTTTGAGGTTAAGTTTACTCTAGGCCTAGGCCAAGAGATACACCCAAGCTCCAAGGTTTATCACCTTCACCCTCACCCCACTAGGCCTAAGTGTGCAAAAGGTAAGATAGGTTTAAAATGTTAGGTTTTACACCCCCCTTAATTTTGACATGTCACACCCCCTTCCAACTTCGGGTAGCAAAAAAAACAAAAAATCTAAACTTGGGGGTTGCCACGTAAGGGAATATAAATCCAACAAAAGCTATAAAAACAAAACTAAATTTTACTTCATGCACAAAAAAATCACATGCATAGCAAACAAACAAAACTGTCAAGACAAACTGTTCTATTCTAGCCCCAAGGACTCCCTGAGCATTGCGGGGCGCACTCGCACCCTGCTCCCATCACTCAGGAAAATCCTCCACTTCCGGTTGCGGCGTTGTCTCTGGGAGACGGGCGCATCCTCCCTCTGGAGCCGTTCAACCACCTCCAAAGGCACCCAGGGTTGTGGGCCACGCCCCCCCGGTCGGTAGGGTGTCACCGTGCGCCTTCCCCTACCATCCCTTGGAAGGGTCACGATGAGTCGGGGATCCGCCCTCCTATCAATTCTCCTCGTCGGGGCAGGCCGTTGGGGTGCAGGCCGCACCACCCGCCGCTCGTCCGCTGGACCCCGCTGTCGCTCTGGCCGAGGTCGCCCTGTTGGTCGCCTCACCTCACGGGGCACCCTGGGTCGGCGAACATCCTGTGGCCTCCGCCGCTTGATCCTCTCAATCTCGCGCCTAATCCTCTCACCCGACCGGGACCGTTCATACCCGCGCAGTGCAGGCCGTGGCCCTCTAGCTTGGTGGGGTTCTATCCGGAGTGGTACGATTCGACTGGGTCCCCTATGGTGTCGTCCCTGGAACCGTGGCTGCCACTCACCCCGGCGGGGTTCTCTCCGCACCACTTCAGCCCGGCGAGACTCCCTATGCCGTGGCTCTGGACGGCCAGCCTCGACCCTGGCCGGTCGGTCCCTGCGCTGCGCCCTGCCTTGGGGTCTGCGATTTTGTCGCCCTCTGTGCCTCCCTTCCGACCGCGAACCGGAATTCCTTGAATTTCCTCCCTGGATGGGAACCCTAACTGGGCCCAAGTCCGGTCGAAGGGAACCCTGGTCACTCCTCGATCCCGCCGGTCTATCGTCTCTCGCCTGCGTTTCGGCTGATGCAGCTGGAACTACCACACCCGACGCATCTCCTTCCGAGACCTCCAACTCCAGGAGAGGAGATTCCCGAAGCACGACCGGTAGCTCAGCTCCCACCGACAGAGCGGGTTCGACACCCGCTTCCATCGGTTCCGAGGCAGCCGCAACGTCCACGAATTCCAGCTCCATCACGTCAGCCCCATCCAAGTCTTCACCACCCGACACCGCGGGTTCACCACCAACAGCTTCGACCACCATCCCTTCTGGTCGCGGCTCTAATCCCAGGTTCTCTATGGCTTCGTCCAGCTCAGCCATCAGAGGGCTATGTGCGGGGGAACAGAGGTTGACCACCTCCGCGGGGTTCAGAGGCGGTGAAATTTCCCGACGCCTTAGTACCTCCTCTGGGAACGACTCCCTGTCAAATCTCCCCGCCCTGAGCACCCCCTTGATCGTCCTCCTTGCTCTGCTAGGGTCTAGTGTCAGTCCGAGAAGTCGGGAGTTCCGGGAAAGTTTATCCGCGAATATGCAGGTGAACACCCCACAAGACACCGCATCTCTCTGCCGTGGGCATCGTAATGGGGTTTCCAGCAATCGCCACCCCTCCAAGTAGCTCTCGGCGTTCTCCTCCGCTGCTACCGCCTGCATGAACGCCCTGACTGCTTCTAACTCACGTGCCCTTGGGAACGCCATGGAGTCGTACGCCTGGATTTCTTTGGTCTCTGGGCGCACCACAATCAGAGACCAGTGCGAGTGGGGTTTCACTTGTGGAAGGTGAAGCGGGAAGAAGATCATCTCCTTCCCGAAGATGTTGTGTCCAACACCCCGACTACGCGTGGCCGTAAACCCGTTCCTTTCCCATGCCAGGAGGAACTCCGTGTCTACGCAGAAAACTTTCGGCAGGGTAGGGTAGAAGGCATTGCGGCGTTCAATCAGACGAAAGAAGGCGTTGATCACCCAGCCATTCAGCAGCTGGTCACCCTCCAGGGTTTCCAGGTCTGAAGGGCTAGGTTGGACTACCGGCCTCACACCTTCCATTTTTGATCTCGACCCTCTGTTTAAAACCAACTAACAAAAAAAACCCCAAAACTTCTAAACACACTAAATAAACAAACTAAAAAAAAACACTTCAAAATTAAAACAAAACTTCTAAGCAAAATAAAACACTTCAAAAAGCAAAGCAAGCGGATTTTAATGTTTAACTATAAGCGTGCGTAGGTTAACATGCACCAAAGAAGCCGTAGTAAGTGCAACACCCAGCGCAAAACTGCATGCAAATCACCACCTGCAACAACCCAGTCAGGCATTAATTTGTATGTCCTCAACCACCTCTAATACTAACTAGAAGGTTAAATGAAGGTTAACTAATACACCCCCTTCCAACTTCGGGTAGCAAAAAAAACTAGTAAAAAAAAATATCCAAAACTTCTTCAAACATTGATAACAACCCTCCCCACGTAGGGTTTCAAGTCTTTGACGTGGGCCACCGACAGGGTTCTCCCATCGCAATCTTCCAATTCATAGATGTTCACCCCCCTCCTTCCTGTCACTCGACAGGGGCCACCAAACTTTGGGGCCAGTTTCCCAACCACCGCATTTGCCGCAGATGACAGGACATGCAACCTCCGCATCACGAGATCACCCACCTCATAAACGACATCTTGCCGCCGTAGGTTATAATACTTGGCCTGGCGATCATACGCTGTTTTGAGGTTTCTGCGGGTTTTCTCGTACAAGTCCTTGAAAAGGCTGACACGGTTTTCGTGGACCTCGCCTCTAAGGGGTTCCACGTCACCCTTCGAGGTTTCAAAAACCGGCTCACAAATAGCTCTTGGGGGTTTCAACTCCCTCCCGAAACAAAGCATGGCTGGGGAAAAGCCCGTGGAGTCGTGAGACGCAGTATTCACTGCAAACTGAAACTCCTCCAAGTAACGATCCCAAGCCTTATGGTTGTCCCGCACATATTGTGCGATCATGGTTTTGACAACCCGATTTGGCCTTTCGACGGGATTCCCCTGGGGGCTGTATGGGGCAGTGGTTTGCAGCTGAACACACCACTCTTCCGCTAATGCCTTGACAATCCGGGAAACAAACTGCGTGCCATTGTCGCATATCATCTCTTCCGGAGCACCATATCGCAGGAATACAGTCTTCAGCTTGGTGGAGACATTCTGAGCCGTGGCGGCCCCAATGGGAGCCAGCTCTATCCACTTGCTGAAGGTATCCTGTATCACCACCAGGAACCGATGGTTAAACCTCGTCCTAGGCAACGGACCAATTATGTCGACCGATATGGTTATCCACGGACCTTTTGGCCTCCGGAAGTACATTTTCCCAGCCGGTTTATTCTGTGCCACTTTATATGTTTGGCACTGAGGGCAACTCCTAACGTAGAGTTTTACATCACCCCTCCAACCAGGCCAGAAGTAACGAACTGCGATGCGGCTAGTCGTTTTCTTCACACCCAAATGGCCTGCAGTCGGTGAGTCATGATTTTCACTCAGGACCGCCTGCACCTTCCCGGAAGGCACACACATTTTCCACTCAGGGTTTCCTCCAACGGACTTGCTAAACGATCGGTACAACTGATTGTCTCTAATACAGTAGTTACCGTATCGCTGAGGATGGTTCTCCACCAAGCCAAACATCCGGTCGTACCACTGCTGAAGAACTGCCAAGCGGTCCTCGTTCAATGCACCCGCTACTGTTGGGGCAGTTGGAGTCACCGAACTCTCGCTTTCAGGGCGGTTATCTACAGCACCATCCACTTCAAGTGGAGCGGTTTTATCTAGGGCAGCTATCTCGGCCGATTCTTCGCCATCGCTGTCAGCCATGGCCGGATCCGCTCCAACTGGATAGCGAGACAAGGCGTCCGCCACCTGGTTCAAGGTACCCTTGCGATACTTTATCTCGAAATCGTGCTGCTGGAGCTCCATGACCCACCGAGCCAATCGCCCACTCGGTTCACGAAGTTTCATGAGCCAGCTCAACGCGATGTGATCTGTGATCGCCACAAAGTGGTACCCTTCCAGGTACGGTTTAAACTTGCGGACCGCCCACACTAGAGCCAAACACTCTTTCTCCGTGGTAGAGTATTTGCACTCTTGGTCCGTTAGCAACCGACTTGCATACGCAATTACCACCTCCTTGCCATCCACGGTTTGTGTAAGGGCTGCTCCAAGACCAATATTGGAGGCATCCACCTGGACGGTAAAGGTTTTTGAAAAGTCAGGGCAAGCCAAAACTGGGGAACTACACAAAAGGTCCTTCAGCTTCTGGAAGGCCGTCTCTTGTTCCTCACCCCATTGAAACTTCGCGTTCTTCTTCAACAAGTGTCGCAAAGGCGGTACCATGAAGCTAGCCCTAAGAAGCTACGCAGCTTTTTTACAGTCGTAGGGGTTGGAAACTCCCGGATGGACTGTACTTTCTCAGGGTCAGTGGTTATGCCTTGGTCGTTCACCACATGTCCGAGGTACTTCAGCTGCTTCTTACAAAAGTGACACTTCTCGGGGTTCAACTTCAGGCCAGCCTCACGAAGGCGGTTAAAGACCAGTTCCAGGAGTTTCAAATGCTCATCAAAGGTCGTTGAAACCACAACCAAATCATCAAGATAAGCAAAGACTTTTGGTTCGAGTTCAACACCGATCACCCTGTCAAGCAACCTCTGGAACGTGGCACCAGCCGAGTGGAGCCCAAAAGGCATTACCGTGAATTGGTAGAGTCCTCGGCCAGGGACTGTAAACGCAGTTATGGCCCTACTCTCCTTTTCTAACGGTACTTGCCAATACCCACTCTTGAGGTCTAGCGTACTGATGTATCTCGCCTGGCGGAGCTTCTCCAAAATACCGTTAATTCGCGGTAGTGGATAAGCGTCCTTGACGGAAGAATCATTGACACACCTCATGTCGATGCAAAACCGATATTTCCCTGTGGTTTTCTTGATCAACACAACAGGGGAACTCCAAGGACTCACCGAAGGTTCTATCACACCTTCTTGGAGCATCGCATCCAGTTCCTGATCAATGACAGCTTGCATTGCCGGGTTACGGGGGTAGTAGCGCTGTTTTATGGGCACTATATTTTCCTTGAGCCGTATCCTATGCTCAATTAGAGTAGTCTTGCCTGCAACAGCCTCAAACTTCGGTAATTCCTGGCTCAAGAATTCCTTCAATCCCCTATCTTCCTCGGGCGACAAGGTATCAACAGCATCTAAGGCCTTTTCACCTTGATAAGGTTCGGCACCGGGTAAAATCGCCTGGTCTAGGTGTACCAGGCCCAACTCCTCCAGGCTAGGCATACCCAAAATCAAGTCATACGACAAGTTCGGTATGCAATACGCCTTGCAGGAGTAGGGTTTCCCACCCACAACACCCGTAAGTGAGTAGAGGGAGCCTGCCTCCCTACTTGACCCATCGGCCAAACGCATTACCGCGTCGGCACTCTCAGGTTCGACTCCTTGGCCACGCAGGAGTTCCTCCAACTTAGACCCTATGAGGTTCACACTCGCACCCGTATCCACGAGAGCGCGGAAGGTTTCACCCCTCAGGTCCACCTCCACGTAGGGCCGCACATCGCAACCATCTTCACCTTCTACGGATCCCGTGAATTTGCTTATTTCCTCGAGCCATCGCTGCCAGTCATCGGAGGTCGTTCGCTTTCCGACCTCGGACTCAGCTGACCCCCTGTGTTCTGAGCCCGATTGGTGTTTCCCGCACGGCAGCCGCACGTAACGGTTGTGAAACCCTCTCGTTGACAATGGAAGCAACGTATTCGTCAGGGTTCCGAACAACGCCTATACCGGTGGCCATTACGGTTACAGTTCCAGCAGATTAAGTCACCCTGCCCTGGGCTCAATGGCTGTTGCTGTTGAGTCCCACTCGGTCTGGGTGGGGCGCTCCGCTGGCTTTTGGCATTCGAGTCGTTACTTTTCACAACTCGTGTCTTGGCCACACCTGCCACTGGTATTTCCTCAGAACAGCTGTTACCCCCCGATTGGGTTTCCACAGCTGCATTATCTCTGACCCTTTCCTGCTTACGTTTGTGCACATAAGCCGTCTCGGACACCAGAGCTAACGAGGGCGGAGGAGGGGGTCGAAAACTACTGCGGTCTCGCAGGTACGACTCATACTCCTCCGCTCGCTTGGTTAATTCCTGGAGAGAGGTGAAATCGCTTCGCCGCACCATGAGTTTATATTCAGGTTTCATATTTTTATAAACCAGGTTTAATGTCTTTTGAGGCGAAAACTCTCCACTACGCCGGATAAGGGTCGAGATTGCTGTCAGGTAACTACGGAAGGGCTCGTTTTCGCCCTGCGTTCGCTTTCGAATTTCTTCGTCAAGGTCACGCCGATATCCAGGAGGGTAGAACTGAGTTTCGAAGTCAACTCGAAAATCCTCAAAGCTTTCCCAAGAACACTTCTGGTTTCGGTACCACAACAGGGCTTCACCTTGAAGTAATTCCGGCATAGCCTTCAAAACAACATCGGGCGACAGCGAATAAGTTTCCGTGAGCTCCTGAAGCCTCTCGAAAAATGAGACAGGATCTTTTCTCCCGTCAAATCTCAAATTCCACTTCCTCATCAAATTGCAGATAGATGGGAAGTATCTGCTGTCCCAGCGAGTCTGTTCCCAACTCGGCACCCTATCTTCCGAATATGGGTTGAGGTAAGGGGGAACCACGGCACTCTCCTGACTGCACCACGGCTGCCACCTCGGGTTCTCAAAATATCCACCCCCCGGCATTGACCTGGTTACATAGGGCATGGTAACCTCAGATTGCTCGCACCTGGTTCCTTTAGCCAGATGGTACTCATCCTCAGAGTGTGACCCGGCATGCTGTTGGTTTTTCCCACCCAGGGAGCCTGCGGCGGATTGAGCCACTGGGACACGACGCTCCGGGGCGGAGTAAAAATCACGTGGTCGCTGCAAAATCCTTTCCTCGCTCGTCTCTCCCACTTGCCGCGGGTTCTGAACACCTATGCTGGCAGTTGGGATGCAAGGAGGACCGTCATTCCTCGTAGAGAAATAGACATTATCTCCTTCCGGCACCCTTCCCCTTGACCGCGCCTTTACAGACGGTAGGGTTTGGGAGGTATGTCCAGTCTGCTCAACGCGTGGGATAGATGGCCGAGAGCGATCACTGAACGTAACCCGCGTTCCTAAAAGATCCCAAGGATCCCCCGGTCGACGGGTATCCTCCGTGCCAGATCTCGCACGCGCTTGAGGGTTTTTCAACACCTCAGCGAGGGCCCTCCGCAAGGATGCAGCATCTGCATGTGGTGGAAGTCTCAGCATTTCCCGGATGCTCACCAACTCCTCTATCACAGTCGGGGGTTGCACCTCTCGTCCACCCACAACATTGGGTTGTGACAGTAACGAGTGGTTTAGGCCAGTTGGATATGGAGGACAGGCAGCCGCACCTTCACTCGAGGTTGACACCCAAATTGGCTGTGTCACTCCAGTCGCCCCGACTCCAGTCAGAGAGGGCCACTGACTGTGGGGGTCCTTCCAGAACTGGCAAAACCTTTTCCTCAAGTCCTCCACTTTCCCTACAGTATCCAGTCCGAACCTCCCCATTTCTCGGATTAGGTCTTCCTTTTTCAGTTCGTGGATCCAACCAACCCTAGGATCCTCGAACGGAGAACGCAATTTCTCACCCACCTGCATATTAGGGTTAAGGGGCGCAAACGCATCTGTGGTAACGATGGGCCAATGAACCCGACTGTCAAAAAGTGACGATGGCCTAGATGTCACCGCAAAGGATGCTGCACTAGTCACCACCACCTCCGTCGAAGTCACAGCGGTCTCACCAACTGTAAGCGGGGTTGTTGGAGACTCAGGCATTATAAAATGCAATTAGCAACCTAAGGTTTCTCAATATTCCTAGGCAGGCTGCCTAAAATTAGGTAATTTCAAAATAAGCTACACCGTATCAGCACGGTTACAAATTCACCTTCCTCTATCGTACTAGCGAAAGGAAACCGATGGAAGGTTACTAACAATTAATTCTACACCACTACCCAACAAGGAAACAAGTTCCTATTTACTATGTAGGGTTGCAACTAACTCAAAAAAAAATTCTAAGTCCAAAAAAAAATGAGATTTAAGTTTCAAACAACCAAACTCAATCAAAAACTGTCCAATCGTTCGGGCGCCATTTTACTGTGATGACTTTCTCGAAAAGGAAAAATAGTTAAAGCTAAAAAATAAATTTTAACTACTCGAGAGAAGTCACCGCAGACCAAATTTTCACCTCACGGATTCACTCCAGTCTTTTAGCTGGGTTTACTCCAGGGTTCCAAGATCCTATCAATTTTGTGTGGTACAGATTTGTACAAACAATGCAATAAGTGTAACAGGTGCAAGCTCAGTACCCGGTAGGACTCAACGCTACTGTACCTTCATCATCGCTCACACCTGGGATAAAACCAATTACTAAAATAATTTTGAATTTTGAAAAGTGATTCAGAATTAATAATTTTGTTGCCAATTGGTGATTCAAACCCGGGTTTAATTTCCACCCTAGCTTTCCGGTCGCCAACGGACAGATCACGACCTGCACCCGCAGTCGTGTGCCGACCTGCCAGCTGCACGGGTTTGACTCAGCTAGTTTTAACAACTACGGTTAACGCTACGATTCACCCACACCGGGATGGGTTTTATCACTTCGCTAACCGTATCGATCAAATATCAATTTAATTTACCAGAGGAAATTTATATCTACTTAACTGCCAACACCCCCAGCAACGATCGTGTCGGCTCAGGGTTCAGACAAGAGACAAACCAACAATTTATCTACTAAATTAAAATGCCAAATAACCAATTATACTAATAAGTTTTAACAACTTATTACTAATAGCCTATTCTAATCCAAGCGCAAACGCACTAATCCCTGTACTCACAAGGCGTCGAATCGGTAGTCCCAAGTAAGAACACTAAACACTCCTCCAAACTCAACTTTTCAAATTGACGGTTATCACCACAATGACTCCCTCGTCTTTCCTCGTTTCACCCCTCCTTTTCCTCCCCTCTCGGGGATCACTTGTGGTGGGGACAACAGCTGATCGGTTGTCCAGCCGACGTCCAGGACGTTACGTCATCGCCTTGGTCTTACACCGCAATGTCAACAACATCGCGAGGTTATGTTGTTATGTTCCGCGGTTTGCCTGACCGATCAACTATGTATCGCCACAAAACTAATACTAACCATCTCCCCAAGTTTATCTACGACTGTCGTGATATCCCTTCACCCTGTCGGTTCGTTAATTACGAAAGTGTAATAAAGTCACGACTAGGGTTGCTGGGCCTAGACAGACGTAGCGTTCGGGGTTAGCGACAAAGTGTTGGTCGGCGACTAATACAGGGTTCTATGTCACCACTGCATTATTCCAAGTGTTATCTCACCTCTCTATAGCACAGGATTTAGGCTAGAGTTTCTAGTGTGAAGTGTAAAGTGACGTGATGTTTTGAGGTTAATTTTACTCTAGGCCTAGGCCAAGAGATACACCCAAGCTCCAAGGTTTATCACCTTCACCCTCACCCCACTAGGCCTAAGTGTGCAAAAGGTAAGATAGGTTTAAAATGTTAGGTTTTACACCCCCCTTAATTTTGACACGTCACAAATACATTGTACGCCTGGTTCATATCACTTTCTTCGCCAGAATCATTTTTCATATTATAGTTATTTTTAGAGGTGTGCGGATATCCGGAAAACCGGATCGGATTCGGATATCCGATCCGATCCGAATGTACAACAGGCGTCGGATACGATCCGAAAAATATCCGATTTTTTCGGATAGATAGTATATATGAGCATAAAATCCTTTAAACCCCCCAAAAACTACATTTGGAATGATATTGACGATCGCTTTCGTTCGAGGTATGAATACAATATTTTGGATTAAAACACGACTCAATAAATTATTATCATCTCTTTCGAAAACTTGAAAATTGAAGACAGTCATCAACACTAGTATTGACACTCCAGGTATTAGGGTGTCCCCAAGATATAGCGCACTCAAAGCAATGGTTGTCAAATCAAATCTGATACATTAGCGCCTCAAGCGGATGGAGTAAAACAACTCATTCTAACAGGGGTCGTGATTGGCTGTAGAATTAGGTTCCGATTCCAATCACAACGCGCGCTAGTGAACCCTCGCTAGCACTCCACAGCCACCGATTTGGAATTAACTGGTATGGGGGAACACCAGAATTGACCGAGTGTCACGATTTTAGACTGTGGTTATTTGATTCTGTTGTCCTGCGCAGTAGACGACAGTGTTTCCAAGTACACGATAATACTGTGATACTTAGTTTATTTTACTCATTCTCCGACGTCACACTGATTTTCCTCCCAAAGATTTGCCGTTATTTTCCAAGATAATTAGTGATAGTTTTGGCAAATAATTGATTTTTCGTGCCTAAAATATTACAAAATCAAATCATTCCCGACATCAATCACTAATTACATTGATGAACACGACATTTTTGTGGCGTGCAATAATTTATTATCGTGTGGTACGATGTTTTGAAGTCTGGGAATACTGCTACAGCCGACAGCGTACGAGATAAAATTTGAATTGAAGTTACGAACTTTTAATGTGATCAACTTAATTTTCTAAAATCGGATAGGCTAGTTGTTAACTACTCAGCTATGGAGCCAAGAAAGAAAAAGAGTTTGATTTGGAAATCTTTTGAGAAAAACCAAGAACAGGCGGAATGCCTATTGTGCAAGCTGGTTCTAAAGGTAAGGGTAGGGTAACTAAGACATCAGAAAATGTTCTCTGTAGAAAAATAAAATAATGTTGTTTTATTATTACTGAAATTGAGACTTGTGACTTGCTTTCACTTCATAAATTCTTTGAGATAGGAAAGTTTTTATTTTAACTGAGCTCATTGTAATAGGCCTAAAACAAATTGGGATGTATGTTTAAAACCTAAAGTGTTAAAAGTATTACATGTTACTGCATTATTGAACTGCATTATTGAATTGAAGTAAGCTTAGCAATCTACTTTTAAACATCAAACAAGACTGTAGCCTTCATGAAGGTGTAGGCCTAGGCTACTGTTAAACAGTAATGTCATCACAGTGACTCAAAGATATCAAAACTTGCATATAGCCTAGGCCTAATGAATGTAAGTTAATATACCTTTTTTGGTCATAACCCTAAGTTATTGCTCAACATATTACTATCAATGTAGTATTCAAACAAAAAATGAGAGTGGAAATTACCTAATTCTGAGAGAGAGAGAGAGAGAAATTTATCTAGGTTCTAAGAAAATTTGTAAAAAAATAATGAAAAAGATTTTCTCACCAAAAACAAATAGTTACATATGTAGCCTATTGATTGACCGACTTTAGAGCTAAACAATAGGCCTACCTTAAGTTAAAGCTCGGTTTGATACCAATAGACTTGTAGGCCCTAGTGAATTTATTTTGGATGAGACCTACTGTATTTATTTATTTATTTATTTATATACGGTTACACCATTTTTAACAATTTTCAATTTCAGTTATGCTAGGATGACATGCAGAGTACATTTGATCTAAACAGCTATGACAATTAAAGAGTGGACAACAATGTACTTAAATAGAATAATTACGATTAAATACGATACGTAGTACCGGTATTACTTGACTAGAAAGAAAGACAATTAACCCTTTGGCTAGACAATTACTTATGGAGTGATCTTAAAAATAAGTCAATAAATATCAATACAAGCATTTTCAATGATCGATACAAAGTGCAACAGTGCAGACATGCATAAAAAGAAACATGCAAAGAAGCGGCCGAATATTGCACATAAACTTAAGTGACTAATAATTATACAAATGCAAATGATTCATTGCTAAATAGCAACAAGAAGCAACAAGTGTGCTGTGTGAAAGACAACATGCAAAACAAGCAAATATGGCACAAAAAGGGAGGTTTCCCATTAGAAGCAAATCATTACGTTTCAATGGACATGCACTTTCCACAACACTAGACAGGCCATAAATCATTTCACTACACTGCACCCACGACAAAAGAGATGGTCTCAATCAGGGGGTTGATCTCGTGGATTGGAGAATGCTGGTGACTTTCTTCTTCAATGTAGAAGAACTCATAGGACTGAAGAAATCCAGTTGCGGAGCCACCATGTTACCAAGTCGCATGAGTCTGGGAATTGTAGCATTGTGTAGGTAGTTGAGACCATGGGACCTCCTGAAGAAAAGATCTCTGGATCTGGTGTGGGCAGGAACGCGGATGTCGATTCTTCCGAGCAGCTCAGGACAGTCAATCAGGTCGTTCAGAAGTTTGTACAGGAAACAGACATCTGCCACCTCTCGCCGACTCCTCAGTGAAGACAGGCCAAGCTCGAACTGAATAGTAGCGATTGGAGAGTCCAGAAACCGGTACCCCATCTTCGTCCCAACCAAACGAGAAAACTTCTTTTGGACCGCCTCCAGTCTCTCACACTGTCCTATTAGGAAAGGTGACCATATGGTGGAGCAATAATCCAGCTGCTGGCGCACGAAGCAACAGTAGAACTGGACCAAGGTCTGGATGGAGAAAGGATCCCTTGATAATCTAAATATGAGGCCCAGGGATCTGGCTGTTTTCCTGCAAATGTCATCGATATGGTTTTCTGGTGACAAGTTATGAGAAAGAATCACACCCAAATCTCGCATGCTTGTGCAACGTTCCACTGGGTCTGAGTTGAGATGATATTGGAAGAAAATTGGATTAAGATGCCTGTAGAATGATATAACTTTACATTTTGCCGGGTTGAGTGACATTAGATTCCTCCCTGACCAATCCAAGACATCCTCCAAGGATCTCTGGAGACGGATGCAGTCGCGGACTGTACTTATTTCTAAGATGAGTTTTACATCATCAGCGAACATCAAACAACGAACTCGTATGCTTTGGGGCAAGTCGTTGATAAAAAGCAAAAATAAGAGTGGGCCAAGTAAGGATCCCTGTGGGACGCCGGAGGTGGCAAGAATAGGAGAGGACAGAGATGAAGCAAACTTCACGAAAAGTCTTCTATCAGCCAGGTAGCTCTTGAACCACGTCAGTAACTGACCAAGAATTCCAATGCTTTCAAGTTTTGACAGAAGTGTAGCATGGTTTAGTTTATCGAATGCTTTGGCATAGTCCAGGTAGATGACATCGACTTGGTTTCCATTTTGAAAAGCTTGCAGAATTAATGTTTGGAGAACTAACAGGTTAGTAGCAGTTGAGCGCCCTGGCCTGAACCCATGTTGCTCATCAACAATGATGTGTCTTGTTGCTGGTGCTATTTGTTTGACTACCAGGCTCTCGAAAACCTTAGCAATAGATGAAAGGATCACCACTGGTCTCTGGTTTCTAGCATCGCCACTCTTGTCGCTTGATTTTGGAATTGGAACAATGTAGCCTTCTTTAAGTACCTCCGGGAAGATCCCCATCTCCAGAGATTTATTAAAGAGAAGAGCCAAAGGTGGAGCAAGTAAATCAGCACAGTGCTTCAATACTGATGGAGGCACACAGTCGGGACCACAACCTTTTGTTTCGTCAAGGCTTTGCAGAATCTTGAATACTTCATCTTCTGTAACAATGCAGGAACTAAAATTCAAGCATAAGTCTGAGTAGTAAGATGAGTTGCACGGTCTTGGAGGGGAAAATACGCTGGCAAAGTATTGGGCAAGCAAGTTGCACATTTCTTCCGGTTCTGAGGCTTCCTTATCGTTGTATGTAATTTTTGTAGTTGTTGAGCCATCCTTAAGATTGTTGATGTGTGTCCATAGTGGTCTGGGATTTGTTGAGAAGGTCGAGTCAATGTGAGATATGTGATTCCTGTAGCAAAATTGGGAGAGTACAGAGCATCTGCGTCGTAGATTTCTGAACTTCACAAGATCAGAGTATTTCCGATGGATTTTGTACTCCTTGTGGGCAATCTTCTTTTCAATAGTTAGAGTTCTCAATTCTTTGGAAAACCAAGAAGGAAAATGGTAGCTCCCTCTGCGCTTCAAGGGGGTATTTTCTAACACCGCTTGTCGAACTCTTTCAACAAAATGACAAAAGAGAGTCTCAATCTCTGAAGTGCCATAGTTTGGTAGCAGATTAGTTCCGTTCAAAGCCGTTCTTACCTTATCAACATTACAGCGTCGGAAATCGGGGGTGAGAGAGTCAATCGCCTGCCCAGTCGATACATTCGTGAACGCCAGATCGAAGGCCAGAGCCGGATGATGATGTTCTTCGTCAATGAGAGGATCAAGAGCTCTTGAGACAGCGAGGGAGGGTTCCGAAGAGAAAATAAGGTCGAGTATTTTTCCACGAGAGTTCACAACATTGTTAATCTGCCTTAGAGAAAAAGTTTCTGCAGTGTCTATCAGGTATTGGGCGCTCAACGAAGAAGCTGAGATTTGTGGAAGTTCCCAGTCAGTGTCTGGCTGATTGAAGTCACCCAAAATGTAACAAGAGTCGGAGTGAGCAGCCAATAGTGATTCAGACAGAAGATTAGTAAAATTCCAATAAACTGCTGAAGGCATTTGAGGAGGTATATACACGGCACATAAGAGAATATTCGTAGATTTGAGCTTTATTGAGATAAAGAGTGCTTCATAACAATCTCTCTCCGTGTTGAGTAGGGAGGTACAAATAGTCTTGCGAATGGCGATGAGAACGCCGCCCCCGGATTCTTTCTTGGTATTATGAAGAGATCGATCGCACCTGAAGACATTATAACTGTGTAATCCCAGCTCGCCATCTTGTATGTCAGTCTGTAAATTAGTTTCTACAAATATAATAACATCATATGAAGTAGAGCCGATGTTTTGCCGCAGTAACGAGGTTTTTGACCGCAAGCCATTTACGTTTTGAAAGTAGACACTCAATCCGTGCATAAGTTGAGTGTCTGGCTTTATGCGTTTTTTGGAGGTGGCGCAGAGACAATTTTCGGGACGCCTTTAAAGAACTTAACAGATAGGTTCTTCTCCCCTGCTGCTGATCTTCGTTCAAGTTCGGCTTTCAAGTTTCCAAGATGAGTACGCTGGGCCAAAGTGCGGTCCGGTGCAATTGAGAGATTTTTCAAAATTGGATCGGAAGCCAAAAGATCTTTTGAGAATTTTCTATAAAAACCCTGGTTGTCAGATTCAGACTTGAAAGCAATTTTCAGTGGACGTGGCTTGGATGGGTCCTTTTTGCCAAGTCGTGAAAGTGTAATGCCTGCTGAGTCCAGAGAAGGGCAAACAATCTTAAAAATTTTAGAGAGCTCTTGTTCGTCATGACTGATCCTTGTATTAAGGTCTGCCGAGTTGCTTTCTGGCAGTCCATGCATGATGGTGTTTCTAGCCCTCTTCATCCGTTCGTGAGCCTCTTCGAGAATGGACTCTTGAGAAAAAGAACTAGATTTGTCTGTAGCCTGAAGTTTTACTTCTAACTCGTGAATTTTGGAAGCAGCGACATCATGGTCAGAGCACTTACTCTCCAACATAGAGACACGGGAAGTGACGTCAGAGATATTTTCCTCCATCATCGAAATTTTTGTTGTAATGGCAGACAAATCTGACTTAATACTCTGAACAACTTGGGGGACTCCGCTCAAGTCTTCCACTTTTTTAGTGAGGGTGGCTATGCTGTTGACTAATAAGTCGAGCTTATCATGGAGTGGGTCATTCGGGGGGTTAGTATTGTCAATGCAATCAATTCTATTGCAAAACCAAGGTTTATCAGTTTGATTAGATAGCTCCTGGTACAATACCTTCGTCATGCCTAAGCATGTCCTATGATACCAGTGTTTACAGTTTGATTCACATTGAAGTGCGTCCTCGGAGCCATCGTCAGATACTTTTCTCATACATAACTTACAAACCGTGATTTCATATTTACCCGCCATGCTTTAAATTATGGTCAATAAAGATGCAAAAGACTCAGTACCAGAATAAACAATCTTGTCACTTTATATAGTAGCCCGCTAGGGCCTTCAAGGAAATTCAGGATACCTGTAGCGCCGTGATCACAAAGGCTGTGGACAGAAAAAAAACTGGCGAGCCGACTAACAGACGACGAAAGCCGAACCAAACTGTACATGAAATTTTGGCGGAACAACGTGCATTTCAAATAAACTAGGTTAAAAGTATTACACTTAGCGCTAGTTTGAAAAAAATTGAGACTTAGTATGATGAATATGCTTTAACCACTCACGATGATATACGGTGTAAATTAAGCGTAGGGATAATGTCCATAAATTACTTTAAATACATCAAAATAGGAAAATACTCATTAGCACAAGAACTTTGGCACTGTTGTCTGCTGTCATCCATAGAGCCACTCTATGGCTAGTAGAATATATGAAACTATATTATATAGGCTATAATATATTATAATAGGCCTATAATACACAAAATCATACAAATATGAAATGGTATCATACTTAACATCTAGGCCTAATACAACTCAAGGACAACATCAAACATGCACATTAAAAGATAATAAAATTCTGTGTACATAATTGTAAAGTATTTGTCCAAAATGTAAATTATAATTCTAGTTTTGAACAAATACTTAGGCCTAACAAAACAAAAAAATCAATATATGCCTACATTTCTATATTAAACAAAAATAAAATTAACATTTTTCATGCATTCCTAGGAATAAAGTGCTAGGATTTTACTGTTAATTAATTTGTATTTTAATTCTGAGTAATATAACAGTTTACTCTGTCCGTGCGAGTATCCGAATCCGAATAAAATCCGATCCGAACCCCTTACTATCCGATCCGAAATTAAACTATCCGATCCGAATCCGATCCGAAGTCAAATTTCACTATCCGCACACCTCTAGTTATTTTCATTGCCAAATATGAAATCTCCTTCAGATGCACTTCTTATTTAGCATTTTATAACATCTTCAGCAAAATTTGGGTCATTAGGAATAATCATTTTGAAATAAAACTCATAGTACATCATTACAAAAATGTAAACAAACACTCACTGTAAGGTCCCAGCGCAAACTGACAGTTTTTCGCGCTATACAAGTGTTGTTTTGGCATGAAACAAGCGAAAAAGTCACGGGACATAATCTTGCCAACTGTAAAAACTAAATTACCCGTCAATATAATGTTTATAATTCTAATACAACATATGTTTTTCGTACTTTTGGACAAATATATCCGTCTTTATCCCGAAAAAGAAAATTTCTATAACGGGTATGTCTGTTTTCAGCCCGGAATAGAAATGAAGTTAAACGGATATATCCGTCAATAGCCCGGGAAGGGTTGATCAATGTATTGATCTTACACGTTCGCTGCGCCTTGGCCTTGACGGTATGGCACCCCAGGTGCTGAATTTACTTTTTACTATTTTTACTTTCTTTTATGTGTAAAAAAAGCTAAATATAACGAAAAAAAAATAATTTTCACGTAAAAAAATTGAAAAAATGGCCGCCGCCATTTTTGTACCCGATCGGGTACGGCCGCACCCTGCATAATCGGGGCATACGAAAAATCGTATAGGCGGCTGAAACCTGCAGTCGTAGGCTGCCATTGAGGATTATATTCAATTTCTTCATCCAAGTCGGAATCGGAAATATCCCCGGGGTCCTCTTCAGCATCTTCTAATGCTTCATCGACATCACTAAGATGCGTGTCGTCGTGGGCGCTACCCTCAGACTCGGCGTACTCGCCACGAACATCAGAAGGATCATTTGTATACTCACCTGTCTCTGTATCATCAAACAAACCACTGTTCGAGGTCCCAAGAACAGCCTCCATAGTCAAAAACAATTATTTAGAAACACACACACTCGACACAGTGAAGGGTTGCACAATGACTGTCACTAACACCGTGAAAATGGCGGGAACTCGAAACTGACTAAACACAAAATAGACAGGTCCTACCGCACCACGCAACAACGCGCGACTGAAGTATACAAGCAACACTGACAGAGATACGGAGATAAACGAAAGGCATTGCCGAGCGTACCCGATCGGGTACGGCCGCACCCGAGGGGCGCCGAGCGCCGTACCCGATCGGGTACTGCAGCATGCGACGTGTTAATGTATGAATATTCAGGTATCGGTCTTGAGAATCGATAAATTTTGGTATAGACGCATCCCAACGAGGTTAAATTCCCGCCATTTCCGTAGAAACCATCCCACACTTAACCTTCATTTCCTTGGTTACTAGTTTTAGCTATTCTGATTGGTCGACACAAGCTTCAAAAATTACAGATGATACTTTCTTTTAAAACATTTTTCTATTTGTTGTTTGTTTTTAAATTAATTTGATTTGATGGTCTGTGAGCTGGATATTGAACTTGGTTACCATAGAAACGTCGGATAGGTGTGGGTGAAATAGTCAATAACTTGTGGGAAAGTGTAAACAAAGGACTGGTTACCAAGGAAACGGCGGGAATCGTGGGTAAAATGGTGCAAATCAGCAGGGGACAATTTTCAATATCCGTGTAGCACTCACTATCTATTTAACCTAATTGACGCATACCTAGTTAAAATTATTGGATAATCAACTGTTCCATGAAAACTAGCATGTAACATAAGCTCTATGTTTTTGGAAAAGTATCCCCCCTAGCCCATCCCAGCTGTTTTTGCTATTCGTCAACTTATGTAGCGAGACTTATAGTTTGATTCAGCCTTGTCATCTGTTTCACCAGCTGTGCTGGCACCAAATAAGATTTTTTGAACTAATAAATAATTTGAATTTAACTTGTTACAATAAAGGTCTCTCATTTCACAATTTTTTTAGATAACTGATCTTAGTTACCCTAAGAAAGCTGCTACTAGTTTGTCTGCAGGTCGGGAAAATTCAGGAGTCATGTGAGGTTGGGAAAAGTTATGAAAAACTGGTGAGGTATTCGATCAGGAAAAACTTGTTTTTAAAAACTGTGAGAATTTTACATTATTTTATAAACTTACCACATTATTTTTGTGAATTTTAAAAAAATGTGGGTGGTAAGGAAGCTAGTTTTTAGGTCAGGATATTTTCAGTAAGGTGGTCTGGAAAAGTCGGGAAAAAGTCAGGAATTTTATTTGTGAATTTTGGTAGACACCCTTTGTTAATCAATATTTAACACTTTAAAACATTTTGTTGTCATCCAGATGAGAGGAAGCTGGCCAAGATGGATTTCCCATGGCCAGTGGCTGACAAACCAATGCTGTTCTACGTGACACAAGGCCAAGAGGAAATTGCTGGGTCCGGCACATCGTACCTCAACAGAACCGAGGCTGCCAATGTTGAGAAGATGACCACCAGGTTCCTGCGCTGTGGTGTGAAACCGGAGCAGATCGGTGTCATTACGCCCTACGAAGGACAAAGGGCGTATCTGGTATGTGGATTGGACTTAGTGGGTTAGTCTAGATTAATGATAATGTAATACCTGATCAATCAAAGGGCTTTTAGAGTCTAGAATATACCCATTTTAAATAATGTAATAGCTGTAATATTGGATTCAATACAATTTAAAATTAATACCACCAATATTTTTTAAATAATTTTTTATATTTGTGAGGCCTTTTGATATCAAGGATATCATCTTCAGACAGTTTTTGAAATGTCTGAGGATGATATAATTGATATCGGAAGGCCTCACAAATATAAAAAATTGTAAAAAACATTGGTGGTATTAATTTTAAATTGAATGTACCCATTTTGACACAATTTACTTTGAATACTTTGTATAAATAGTGTATTTATATTATTTTTATATAACATTTCGAGAGCGGCAATGACTATTTGTGCTCGTAATACACACAATATTTTTCCTACCACCATAATTACAACCGATTAAATGTATTTAATAAACGTACACAATTATATCAACTTTAAATTTAACTTCATTAACTTTCATTAATTAACTTAATAACTGTAATAAATCGTAATCACTTGCATAGATGTGTAACCGGAAGTTAGTGTTATCAAAATACTGACCGTGAAATCAGCTGATTCAGAGCAAAGCAACTACAATTAATTTGTAATAATTATGGTGAGTGTCATGTGGTTTCTGACCAATAGAACCTAGTCTGTGTTGTGACGTCACCTTCTTTACCGTTCTAACCTATTGTAGATTTAAAATAACCTTGATTTAGCGTGCGCCAATGTTCCATTACCGCTCTAGAGCGGAAAAGGACCGGAAAACGGAAATGAACTGTTTTGCGTAGGATTACAGCTGTGGCAATGTGATTATTTCCATGCAGTGGTAGGAAAAATAATTTATTTTGCAGTATTAAATTCGTAGATTATTTATACCCGTTTTTATCGTTATTCACGAATTATTTCTCGTCTCGAAAAATCTCGATAAAAATAAAATCTCGTCTCGGTTAACAAGATTAAAAATTTCTCGAAAATTTCTCGTAATTTCGAGACCCGTCCATCTCTAATTAAATTATAATAAGATGCTTTTAACATTATAAAACAGTAATTCAATTAAAGATAGATTTATTTAACAATACTTTGCCATTTTCCCTTTGATTGGAAAGTCACACAACTTTCGTTGAAATTTTGTTAAATTTGTAAGAATTAGACGAATCAAACGAGCCATCCCTTAGTTTTCTATGACAATTGGTTCAGAAAATAGCACTTGGTAATAGGAGCAAAAAACACCCCTCTTGAATAAATTACTGCCGGAGGTCGGACAATAGTTAAGCTGAACAATAGATCGTCTCGAGCGTGGAATGTGGTGGAATGTGGCCGCGTGTATTTGTGACGTCCCTCATTAGTGAGACCGCCGGTTGCGATCGCCGACTGAGATCGCCGGCCGAGAACGCCAGCCGCGATCGCCGACCGAGATCGCTGGCTGCAATCGCGGCCGCCACGCCGTTCGGCAGTGCCCGACCCGATAAATTCCCGAGTAAAAAAAAAATCCTGCCCGATGATCGGGACAAATTTTCTCCCGAAATTTCGGGTCCCCTCCACCCCTAATTATTACTCAGACACAGTGCGTTGGCAGCTCGGCGCCGCGCCGTGATGACGTAATCTGTCGGCAGACCCGAGAGTTCATCGAATCCGAATCTTTTCTTAAGATTCGGTGGATTCGAGATTCGGATTCGACACATCCCTATGGCAAACTATTCTAACTGTTAGAACTATTTGGTTCAAACATCAAACATTTTCTGAAATTTTGAATCAAATTGAATATTGCCAATATTTGCATACCCCTAGTGTGTATAAGATTGAACATTATTTTCTAAAATAAGCTAGTGCAATCCTTCTTGCTTTTTTGTAAACCCAATAAAATCATTTTATACATGAGATTCTCTTTTATCAAAACTAATGTAGTGACTACCTGTCCTGTCTTTTGGAAAATTTGGATAATTCATAGTTCACTGTGAAATTTTATTTCTAGTGTTAAGATAAAAAAAAAAAACATTTTTGACAGGATTCATTTGAAAACAATGAAGTGCTAGTTCAAGATTTCTATAACATGTAATAGTAAACTCAACAAATTTTATTTAGAAGCAATATTCTTAAATGTCATTAGGATCATAATATGACTAATCTTATTTAAAGGCTAAAATACCTGTTAGTCCGCCAACTAATCCTGTTGAAACCCTGTGTAGTTACGCGTTTTGGCAATTATACACCATCTTCAGACACCTGTACAAGAACTTACTTCCCTCACTAGGTGCGTCGTAATTTATTAAAAATACACAACACACATACAAACTCATTTGACACTAAATAATTTAACACGGTAACTATGACGCACCTAGTGAGGGAAGTAAGTTCTTGTACTAGTGTCTGGAGATGGCATATAATCGCCGAAACGCATAACCACACAGGGTTTCAACAGGATCAGTTGGCGGACTAACAGGTATTTTAGCCCTTAAATAAGTCTATATCTCGATCCAGGAACAACATTCAATAAAAATGGAAAAAATGACTAATCTGCATATAGTGTTGTTTCAATAATTTACCTTGAAATCCTGTATGATAAGAAATAAAATGTTAATAATGTCTGTTTTAATTTGTATAGGTTCAATACATGCAGTACCAAGGTACGCTGCCGTCTAAACTGTACCAAGGCATTGAGGTGGCGAGTGTGGATGCGTTCCAAGGCAGGGAGAAGGACCTAATCATCATGTCGTGTGTCCGCTCCAATGAACATCAAGGGATTGGTTTCCTCAATGACCCACGACGTCTCAATGTGGCTCTCACTCGGGCAAAGTTTGGCATTATTGTCGTCGGAAATCCTAAAGTTCTCTCTAAGGTTGGTAAAATTATTTTTTTTGCCATCATAGGGTTTGTTTTTGGAAATCTTGTGCTAAGAAAAGACACAGTAAATAATATACCCCCAATGCGACACACCTTGCAATGGAGTTTGCCGATATTTTCATAAATACCTGGCTGAGAAATATAGGTTTGCATTCTGGGGTTTTGTAAGCAAATATTATTTACTCAACAGTGAAGCAATTTGTAATAGACGTTCCTTTTATATATGTTTAAAGAATGTTTTTTTTTTTTATTTACCTTTTTTTATAAAATATTTTGCTTACATACATCACCAATTCTCTTTCCCTACAAGCAGGAATGTTTAAATTCAGTAAAACGATTCTTTGAGTCAAAAGAAAACAAATTTATTATTTTTATCTCTAAGTGACATAGGGCTCTGCTTTGATATTTCTCATGTAATAAAATTTATAAAGTCAAATTATTTGAAACACTTGCTGTTACTCAGCATGCTTTGCAATGCCAACCCGAGGAATGTTTTGCCCTTCAGGTTAGGTCGTTCGCTATACTTAGCTTCCTCGCCATCAAGTATAGCTAGTTCGCTACGCTCACTTGCCTCAAGTTTTTAATCTCCTTTGGTTTTTTATTACCAATCTTCACTCATTACTTTAAATGAGAACAGCTATTTATAAAATCAATATTGCTAAAGGTAATCATATGTTCCAATAAAAAATGCTGTTTCCATAAGAATAACATGGCAACTTTGAAGACATGTGTAACGGAGCCCTATGGAGTAATCTGAATCGAAACTACTCAGTTGTCCTATATAAGCTCTAAAGAATCAGTGTACCAAATTTTAGTCTTCTACCTGCATGGAAAGTTGAAGAATGAATGATGAGTGAGTCAGTGAGGGCTTTGTCTTTTATAGATATCGATTTTTTTATCAAAATACTACATGTGTAAAACCGAATTCAACTCTCATAATTTATATAGTGGGAGGCAAGTGAGTAATGCGAACGAATTAATCCAGGAGACGAGTGAGATGAGCAAATGAGCTTGCCCAAATATTATTACATACTTCTTTATTCTTCTACCACCCTTACAGTAGCAAAACATCGGTTTACAGTTTGTAAAGTAATACAGTAGTTGCATTTATAAACATGCCTAATTGAAAAGAAAGATAGCATTTCACCATAATCCGTAGCATATAAAATTACAAAATGACGTAAATTATGAATTTTCTACAATAAAACTCTTTAGAAAAAGAATCCTGCATATTAAAAACCAACCTATTGAACTAACCTCTGTGGTTTCTAGCAACAACTGTGGAACCACTTGCTCAACTTCTACAAGGAGCAGAAGGTCCTGGTGGAGGGGCCTCTCAACAATCTGAAGGAGTCGATGATCCAGTTCTCCAAGCCAAAGACAATCACCAACGCGGCCAACCCCGGCACGCACTTCATGTCGACGACGGTGTACGACGCACGGGAGGCCATGGTCCCAGGCAGCATTTACGACCGCACGGGCAACAGCAACCCAGCGGCCGCCCACTACATGCCGCGGCCCACGCCCGCTGCCCGCCTGGACATGTTTGGCCACGACCCCATCTCCTACATCTCGCCGGAGCGTGCCCAGGCCGCCCTCAGCAACATACCCGTGCCCATTGGCATGTTCATGAACATGAGCCACGTCCCACCACGCTTCTACAACCAACACCAGCAGGCCATGCAAGGTAACCTTACAGGCTTCTTAACTTGTGTAGAACAACACTGAATGTAGCAGATATAAAATTTGTTATTTTTACTTACTATTTTGTAATTGTGCACTGTTTTGATCAGTTAACCTTCTTTGTATCTCTTATATTTTACAAGGTGCCAGAGGTGCCCATCCCCCAAAGACCACAACGCGAATTCCCCCCAGAAAATTGTAAACCCCCTCACCAAGGGCTACTGAGAGGGGGGAGCAGATTGCCCGGGCCACAGGCAAAAAAAAGCTACATCTTGAATTGTTATTTTTTTCTATAAAATATCAGGAGTTACCAAATACACCACACTCATGGAATAAACATTCAGAAATTAACAAAAACTTTCACTATTATCAATAATTTTTTAGCCATTGTGATCTAAAGGGAAGCAGTGAACCCACAGGCAACCACCGCCCTACACACCTACACGCAAAACGATGGCCAGGCCGACAGCTGGTAATTTTACACCACAACATATTGAGTATCAGTTTTGTAATATCATTTGTCACAGTCGCTTTTTAATCAGTGTAATTTAGATCTGTTACATTTTAACAAGGCATATTTTTCGCTTGAACATATAACAGATGTATGTATAAAGATTGTGCGTTTGATTATAGAGATCTCAAATTTGGAACACACATGCCACATGTACTAAGGCATAAATCTAGATAGGAGACCATGTTCAGAAAGGAAAATTTTCCTTTGAAGGGGTTTTATGGGGTCTCAAATGAGGTTTTCCAATTTTTCACCATTCAATTTAAAAACTTAATTTTTAGTTACAAATCTTGCCAGAGCTTAAAAAGTAAACAATTAAGTATTTTTAACCGTTAAATTATCTTGCGTTTTTGCAGAGAAAATTCAAAAATAAAATCTGATCTGATCTGATGCGATATATCAATAATTTTTTTATCCCTTAATATTGTTCACATAGTGAATAAAATACTATAGAATGGAAAATTCTTCAATACTATTGATATATCAAATTGGACCAAATATCGATATATTAGATAAGATCAGATTTTATTTTAGAATTTTCTCTGCAACAACTCAAGATAACTCATCAGTTTAAATTGCTAAATTATTTATTTTTTGAAGCTCTTGCAAGATATGCAACTCAAAATCATGTAATTAAGAAATGTTATAATAAAAAATGGGGAAACCCTATAAAATCCCATTCATGGAAAATATAATATGGCCTCCTATCTAAATTTAAGCCTTTGTATATGTAGTATTTCTGTTCCAAATTTTAGATCTCTATCATCAAATGCACAATCTTGCCAAAAATTGCTACATATGTGCCGGACTATTAAAAGGAAAACAATTTTTAACCTGCTTTTCCCATCATTTGTAAAACTGGAACTTTATAATTTACTATCAAAGTTGTGTCTTTGAATATGATTAACTCTTATAAATTTGACTACTATATAATATAAATTAAACACATTCGGGACTTACATCCATCCACATGTTATGTAACTTCAAACATATACTCTACCAAAGAAAATCATTCTTTAATTCTGAAATTTATGGAAGCATCTAATAAAAAAATTAAGATGTGCATTAAAAAATGGTACTTTTTTGTAGCGCGCCAGGCTGGTAGGACAAACCGCATGACCAACAACCGACTGCGAAACAAGAACAATCTCGGCAAAAACAAGATGGGCAACACGCTCAGCCAGGGCAACAGTCAAGAGCCTTACAGTCAAGGCATCACCCAGGGCATGAGTCAGCAGGTAAATAATGCTCCAGTCGGATGAGGCATTTGAATTAGCCTATTATAAGAAAAATCAAATGCCTATTGTTCCAATACAGTAGATACCGCTATTCCAGGACCACCACTGTTATCAAGACACTGAGAGTAGGCGAATTTTTTATATAGACCATAGACCAGTAATATCATAGTTAATGTTAGTAGTTAATGTAAAAATTAACCAGGGATGTCTGCTGATATTTATAGTACTATACAGCTCGTGAACTACTTCAGTTTGGGAAAAGACAGTGGTCTTACAATTGATGTAGAGTACTAAAAAGTGTATACTATCATTGACTTTGTACACCAACGTGAGTAGACTTCTCATAGCGTAGGCATGTTTGAAACCAATGTACGATAGTGCGATCTTCAGCGACGTACATCAGTACACAGGGTGTCTACTGGTCACTGAAGTCAACAAAAGTCACCGGAAGTCACGGATTTTAGTTAATGGTCACGGAAGTTTTGCGACTTTAACAATTTCCCCCTAAAATTTTCTATCTTAGAGAAAAAAAGTCACTGATTTTTAACATTTCCCCCCCCCCCACCCCACCTACAACAGTCACCAAAAACTCACTGATTTTTTTATCTCTTTGGCAGTAGACACCCTGGTACAGGAGTCATTTGATAGGCGAATCAGTACTACCACTCTTCTCAAACAAGGATTAAACATTTTGTAATGGATTTTTTGTTTAAGTTACGATGAAATGTTTTTGCAGTAAATCCAGTTGAATAATAACAACATCGATGGCAGTGACTCTGGTGCCGCGTACACGAAACTTCCCAATTTTTCCTCAAACTAAATACTAGGGATGGTCGGGTCCCGAAATTTTGGGAAAATTTTTGGGAAATTTTCGTCCCGATCATCGGGCGGGATTTTCATATACTCAGGAATTCATCAGGACGGGATTTGCCGAACGGCGGCCGGTGATCGTGGCCGACGATCTCGGTAACTAGGATGGCGATTGCGGCCGACAATCTCGCTAATGAGGAAGGCGATCGCGGCCGACGATCTCGCTAACGAGGACGCGATCGCGGCCGACGATCTCGCTAACGAGAACGGCGATCGCGGCCGACGATCTCCCTAACGAGGACGGCTGTCGCGGCCTACGATCTCGCTGACGAGGATGGCTATCGCGGGTGACGATCTCTCCAACGAGGACAGCTGTCGCAGCCTACGATCTCCCTATTGAGAACGGCTATTGTTGGCGACGATCTCGCTAACGAGGACGGCGATCGCGGCCGACAATCTCGCTAACGAGGAAAACATGGCTTAGCTATAGCTTATATTTATTAGAGTTAAGGGTTTATAGCTTTAAATTTACATTTTTATAATTTTTTTCATCATACACTCTTAAATTTTTTTTTCTGATGTAGCAAAAAATAGTTAAATGAATTCATGTAAATAACAATAAAAGTATAATGTCTAATAGTTTATAGTTTCTTAGTTCAATTTTCTTATTTATATTCATATTCTTCAAGTAAGAAACTGTCTCAGTAAAATCAATGAATATAAAAAAAATTGGCAAAATATTTCTTAGGGTTATAAATGGCATTGGCTTGTTGAACAACTTCTTTTCTGAGTGTTAATATTTATTCTAATTTCAATTTGTGGTTTTTTGTTGTTTTTTATCTGACCAGGCCTTATTTATATTGTAATATAGTATTGTTTTCTTTACAATTTTTCCAATTGTTTTAATCTATATTTTTACGTACCGGTACCGTACATAACTTAATGTTTATTTTCATTCTTTGTACCAAACACTTAATATTTTACTAAACAAAACTTGTGTTAAATGAGATATGGGCAACATTTTTTCTTTATGTGTGTTTAGTGATTCAACTTAAATTTATTTGGTTACAATAAAATTTATACTTATATAGTCTAAAGGAATATTTCCCGATAGCTTCAAGACGAGCGATCCCGTCCCGAATATGAGTGGGAAATAAAAATTCCCGTCCCGTCCCGTCCCGAATAAAAAAAGCATTCCCGTCCATCCCTACTAAATACATTGGATGAGAGGTCTATTCACGTGTACATAGTCAATGATACTATTGATGATTTCCCCCTCTCATGTTCTAGACATACGACTCACTTCATTACGTGCTGTCTAGTAATATCTTGGTCAGTGTATATTTACACAAATTTATGAGTTGTGTCTGCCTAGTGCAAATTGATAATTCAGTGCCACAAGACTTGAGTTGGCCTTAAAAATAGTTTTTCATATTTTTGTTGGTTTTTCTTGATGTCAATTGGTAAAAATTTAACATGGGAGTCGAAGACTTTTCATTTTGCCTATTTAGTCTAAGGGCTAAAAATAGGCATAAATTGTTATCATAAATTGCCGTAATGATTGCAGTCAGGTTTTAGAAATTGCAAAAATCAATGAAAAAAATCATAGTGAACTGGCTAACAGCAAACTAATTGATTCTTTATCCAGAAAAAAACCAATACCCTTGTTTTCAGTTGAGACCTTTCTAGTGTCAACAGGCACACCCCCAAATGTTTTAGCCTGACTTTAGACAACACACTAAATTGCATGACCACGCTGCTGGTTTGAAAAAGAAACTGCAGCAGTGTGTTCGCTCTCAAACGGCTAAGTGGGAAAGTTTACATAGAGGGTGCCCGCCAGGCATATTTAGGCTTATTTCAGTCTCGAATGTCATACGGCTTGATTGTTTTGGGCTGTTCTTCTCACTCACCTTAGCATTTTTGGGCCTAATTTGTTTTAATTCAACATTTGTAACTGAAACCACTTAAAAAAGCTTGAAAAAGCAATTTAGTATTTTGAATTTTTAGCTAGGCTCAACAGGTTACAGAGAAAATCCAAAAAAAGGGTTTACATGTTATTCTTATGGGAAATTAACAAAACCCTGTGTCTCATATTAATTGACATAACTTGATCAAATTTGGTATGTACATTCACTAGGTAGGGTTTAACTTATATTTACCATATGGCGGCAAACTTATCTACTCACCCTTTTGGGGTTTATGGGGAAAATGGAGATACCAGAATATGATGCAATTTAGTACATATGAGCATTGGGAAAGGACTTTCCTGTATTGACTTACAATACCCCGGTGGCAGCAAACATACATCCTCGTTCCCATGGTGTTAATGGGGGAAATAAAAAAAAAATTTAATCCTGTTGGAAATTCGCTGAGTACGCAGGTCTGCTGCGACGAAGGTATTATTTCAACCTTTGCAAGATTTTTAACCCAAAATTATGTAATTTCAAACATTAATTGTATAAATTGGGCAAACCCCTGTTTAAAACCCCATATGTAGAAAATCTAAGATGGCCTTCTATTGAAATTTAAGCCTTTGTACATGGAGTATTTGTGTAATACAAAGAGTATTGTAGCTAAATTTTGAAACTATCATCAAACGCACAATTTTTCCATATATATGCCGAACTATATTTACTACAATGAAGAGGAGGCCCCAATTGATCTCGTTGCCAATATCAACAATTAAGAGGGAGCTAAAGGGTCAGTCCTAGTGGACATTGCTGAAACCATCTGGATACGTCTGGCACTGTTTACAAGCATACTGAAGGCGAGAAAAATATCCAATATTTGGTATAAAACACTGTGGCTAAAGAAATGCTGATGCACTTCAGCACATGTGAGACCCTAGACTCAGGTAGATAATGGTGAGGAAGGAGATTTAGCCGTGGAACGTAGGCTTTTAATTAATTAATACATGCTATTCATTGAATATGTTCATTGCCTATTGGATTAAAGCTAGCTATATTGGATTAAAGTTGACCCAACTTATATCAACTTTGATCCAATATTTGCCTGATGTGGATTCAAAATATGAAAAAACAAAAAGAGGTCAAATAACCCAAGTCTTTATCTTTCATTTTTAAAAACCCCTCCCACTTTTAACGAACTTTAAACTCATAAAATTGGAGCAGGTGAAGCACTGCATTATGTCCTGAGACCAGCTCTTTAGCCCCCTCTTTAAGTTTGAGAAATAAAGAATTTGACAATAAAGCACATGGTTTGCCTCGAAAGAGGAATGAAGAGGAAAGCTAAAAATGGCAGGTTTAATTTTGTTTAGTAAGCTGGACTGTCAATAGCAGCGGCGGAGCTTGCAGTGGTATATTTGATTTTGTAATATTATAGCCTCACAGCGCATCTTATTTTCCTGGAAAACTCTCAGTTTGTAAACTAGTTTTTCTAACCAATCTGATACTCGCATGCCTCAACCTCACTCCCTCCTTTCACTAGATTTATATGGAACTTACTTTCTGGATAGCCCTCAAATTTAATAATTGCCTGATAAAATCATCAATAAACATTAGTTCAGGTTTCAACAGTATTTATTACACTCAATTCAAATTTAATACATAATCAAACTGTAGATCTTAACTTTAAATTTAGAGATAACAATTTGAGCTACGGCAATAAAGTTCAAATTCTAGAGGCTCTAGAGGCATAACCAAATTTGAATTCCAGTGGCTATATTTTGCGTCAAAAACACCTAGGTTTATTTTTTTTATTAATACAGTTTTTCTTGCAGAAACAATTACTGATGTTTTAGAATTGTCGGGGTATAAATAAGTGAGGTCCTACTGAATCTTCAACTGGTTTTATGATTTTGGGGTCATTAAAAAAGGACTCTGTGTCTAATATGAAAATTATTGTACCTCACGTCTATGCCTCAAGTTGAAGTTCTTGTATTTATGGCATAGCCTATTTGAAGGATTTAGCTCACTGTTCAGTTGTAGCCTGGTATTTTTATTTTTTCTGACTTGAGAGTTGCTGTTTGGTTACAGGGTGGTATGTCACAAGGGTTCAGTCTGTCGCAAGCAGGCTTGTCACAAGATAGTTACCACATCCCCGACTATCAGAGCCAAATGATGGATGGTTTCCTGTCGCAGGACTCCACCTACCAAGCAGAGAGATACCCGGCACACCAGGTGGTAGGCTTAACACTGACTGTTATAATTAAATTTACTGGGATATAATTGTGCATGCAATACTCTCGTTCATCCGAATCCACTACATTCTGACTCTGCTTCATTGGTACTAAGTTTTTTTTTTCTTTCATGAAAAATGTTTGTGTGTCCGTGTTTCCAATTTCTTACTTAATATGTTAATATTATACAAATGTCTCCAATTTTGCATTGGCAGGCGCTTTGTAACACAATTGGTTGACAAGAAAATGGAAACATTCATGCGTGGATAAGCCGTAAACATCCCCTTCCCACCAGCCTCTCAACTGTGCCTGCATTACTGGCAATTGAAATTTACTGGTGAACAGCTCAAAAAGTCTTTTCAGTTGTCCTGCAACCGGAAACACAAGCAGTGCTAGGTTGCTTAATATTATGTTTTGTTTGTTATGGGTGAATAAAAATTTTTTTTAATTTATTGCATAATCTAGTGTCATGAAAAATATTGTTCGTAAATTGGACAAAATGTTTGATCTACTCTCAATTGTTTCAAGTTCTCGACTTGATCTCGGATCAATCGACAAAATGCCATTTTCGGCCCTTGTATCAAAATAGACTATTTCATAATACAATTTTGATTACAATCTATGATTGTCTCCAAAGGAAAGGTAAATAAATCCTTTACCCTGTGTGTCTCAAAATATACATTTTTAGTTAATATGTTTGAGTATTATACATCACATGCAGTGTTATCTTTTAATGTATTTAATTAATTTTGTTTCCTTTGTATCTGTAATCCTTTAAATATGTCAAAGCCAGTAAAGACTTTTTTTAATTTGTCAATATAAGTTAACAATTTTTCTCGTTTGTTATATTACTAACTACCAAATAAAGTCTGAACCAATATTTCCCAATTACTGCTGAAAGGGCAATCTTGTCCGGAGTTAAAAAAAAAAGAATTACATTCTTGTCCAAATCAAAATTTTGTTTTACTGTCCATCAATAATATGCTTAGGCCTAGTATTGTTGTCTTCCAATTGTCTATACAACTTGAGTCAGTGAGTGATTAAACTTGTTAACAGGTTGAAATCAGTAAGTCCCATTTTTCCATTGGTGTTCTATTTCCAATAATTGTGTGGGTTTTATTTCAGCCGTACTGATGCGCGGTGCCAGAGGCCCGGGTCGCGGGAGCGGCCTGAGGAGTTCTACGGCGTACAACGGCGGCGTGACACCGCGCGAGCCACGGCGCACTGGCGCGATCTCCGACCAAGTGGAATAAAGGCCATTTGTTTTATTTCAAATGTAATTCGCAGTTAAGACTCGACTGCCACACGGTTGATAAATTCATAGATTAGTGTTTTCTTTATTTACTAATTTGTTGTTTCGTTATTACTTAAAAACTTTAGTTCTAAGTTGATTACTATTCTATTTTTTGTTACCCTTCTATTTGGTTGTGGATTTTTGTCTGCCAAATAATTTTAAAATCAACAATCACAATTTTATTTTATTTGATCAAAAGTTTTTGCTGTAATTTTTCCCTCCAACAAAAAGCAATAATACATTGAGATCATTACTGTGACTATCTTATGGGTAGAAAGCATGTGCTTATGTGAGTATTTTATTTGACAAATTGATTATTAAAACCTGTTAACTGTGTAGTTATCATTATTTTACAAATTATGTTGTAAATTAAATATTTTAAACTTCATTTTATTTTAATTTTGGATTAAAGTTAAAACTAAAATTTGTTTGTATTATTTTTATATTTACATTTATATTGTAATTTTTTGTTTTCTCTCAAATCATTTCAATACTTTTGTGTACTTCATCACTACTTATTGCTTAATATATTCAACACTTTTTTTAAACTTAAGATTAAGCTTTTGAGTCTTGTTTATATTTAACAGTTATATTTAAACCACACTTTCATTCTTTAAATTCAGCAATCATATTGAGATGTATTTATTGAAAAAAACTTTGAGAAAGACTATAAAGAAAATAAAATGAAGAAGGGCTGTCTCATTCCCGTAATGTTGAAGATGCATCTGAAGAAATTTCCTGATGGCCCATAACAACGACACACACTATAAAATTGTGTATGATTTGACTTGTAATGTAGTCAATACAGTAGGCTCTTACTAATCTGACGGATATCAGACTAGCCTAAGTTAGTGCCGGATTAGTGAAATTGTTGGACTACTGTCAAAATCAAGTCTCAGCTGATTGTACTCTTGCAGTTTACTGGATATGTAAAATTAATTAGCTCTTGGTGACGATTCTTCTGCAGGATAGCAGCCGCTAGCTATAGAAATAAGTTCAAATAATGATTGCACATTGTATTGGAGTCAATCAATGATGATGAAATAGAGTAAAGCTGTTGCAGTTGAGAATGGAGTTTAGACTGATGGCTGGATTACAGCGAGTCTACCATATGTACATTACAACACTCCGGTCCTGAGAAAACATTTTTTACTATTATAAAAGTATTGAAACCCAGGTTTTTCATCATAATTAGCGGAGTACAATGACATCATTGTCCTTTATGTATGACCCTTAGTGGACCGTTGTAGCTGAAGAAAATCCTCTTAATCCCATACATTACATATCTGCATTAGCAACCATATTTGTATTCCTCCTGATTAATTTGAATTTGGGCTGAGGGTCTGGATGATAAAAAAAAACAAGTCCCATATAACACCATGCTATTAAGGTGTAATATTTAGTCATTTTTAAATTGTACTTTCCTATTTTTTGTTTCATGCTCATAGCTTGTATAGGCTACATTTTTTGTTTAAATTTTTATTGCTAGTTTAATAGTAACAGCCTAAATTAAAATTATATGTACCAAGAAGGTTTTATTTTGACATCAACATTAATGCTATTTGTGATTTATCTTAGTATTGAATATAAGTTATCTTAAATAAATTCTTTACTATTATGTTACAAATATTCCTTTCCTTTTTTATGCGATGTTTTAAGAATTGCTTCTGCTTGTAAACCAGAAAGTAGTTCTTTAAATTATTTATTCAATAAAACACACAACTCACATTTTACATTTCCTTGGTTTTTTTTTACTTATTATATTTTTATTGCTTAAGGGCCGCTTTCCCCAAACACATTTAATTTAAAAGTAGTTTATTTACATTAATAAACATTTAAATTTAATGTAAACTTTTTTAACTTGAATTTAAGTTGAACTGACTTGGAGAGAGCGGCCCTAAAAAGTATTAAAGTTTTTAAAGAGTCTTTAGATCTTTGTCCTAATTATAATTTCTAGCTGATTTTCAAATTGTTACCACTAAACTGGCATGTACTTTCTCACTGACTAGGTAATTTATTGTTTACACAATTATTATTAAATTTGACTGTCATACTTTGCAAGTGCCCAGTTCCCTACATGCTCCTTCACAGAGTACACTAACTAACACTATTACTAGCGTTGTTAAGAAGAGTAAAAAAGAGGAAAACTGTTGTAATGTAATAGCCAAGGGCTGTTTCATTAGTAGGTAATACAATGTAAAAAATAGTACCCAAAACGTCACTAGCCTGATAACAAAAAACATCTGGTGCTTTTGGTGCATGTTCCTCTTGTGGACATCAGGTGGATTACGTCACCGGCCTGAAAAAAAACGACATTTTCCAACATCAAAGAAATTAAACAGCCCTTCTTTTTTTTTCTCGGCAGTCCTGTATAATAGTTTCTTTTTAATCAGTTTCTTTTAGAACTGTTACTTTTAAACAAGGCATAGGTTTGGCTGTATGTTGCCTATGGACTCCAAAACCGCTTGACAGATTGTAATGAACTTTCAGGCATTATTAAGCATTATTCAAGGATGGTTTGTGTGAAGTTTGCTGCAAATCTGTCCAAAGGGCTCTCTGACCCAGAGGGCATGCAATAGTTTATTTTTTAAATCTGAAAATCTGTATTTTTTCTTTTTTATTGGTTGTTAAGAAACAAATTCAATGATAAATTCTAATTTTAAATATTCCAGTCTATTTATATATATAGATTTTGCTCAAGAGCAAAACAACTTTTGAGGTTAATGCATGGTAAAAAGAACAGATGTTTTTTGTGCACTTTTAAAAGGCTACAGTAAACATTAACTTTGCAGACTAATTACAAGCCAGAAAACAGCTGTTCAGTATGATGAAAAACAGAATTTAAACATCATACAGTTAGCTTAAAATAAACACTGTGAACAATGTGTCAGTATAATTCAGCATGTAAGCTTAAATAGCCGGCTTAAACTTCATAATTACAGTTCAATATTAATTCATGGGAATCAGTTCATGATTTATGTTCCACTTTCCTGGAACAACCCAGAAAAGAGTTAATCATACAACCTATCCCATAGAGTGATAGTGAGGGGACACAAACATGCGTGCATACTGAGGTGGTTGGCATCTGAGTTTTGACTGCAGTCAATCGGACACAATTTTACGCTAGTCATTTCCACTCCATTAACATGGATTGCAAGTGTGGTTGGTTTGTTTACCTAAGTAGTCCCTTGAGAGCTTGAGTATGCTAACCAGTGTTTCCAGATTGGCCAGGGCCAACTATCGTACAGAAGCCCAAAATTATTGTATTTCGGGCGAAACTATCGTACAGTTGTAATAAGCCTTGAAACAGGGTCAAAATGGTTTGTAAATCATTAAGTACTAACCAAATTCATCAATTATAAATCAAACTGTAATAAAAATCTAAAACCCATTTCTTAATAAAGGTTTAGTGCGATTTTGATGTTGTATAGTAACATAAGTTAATAATATCATTGCATACTTAAGGATCCATAGTCAATGATAATATTTAATGCCTAACTTCCATTATTTGTTACAATATTAGAGGATAGAGTAATAATGTGTTGAGGCAGAGTGCAGAGTACAGACCCTTGTAACCGATTGCAGCACATTCAATGGTGGAAAAAAACAAGAATAAGATAGTTTATAAAATATCCCTCAGGGTATTACTGTAGTTCTTCCCTTCCGAGTTTTGTCTCCATTATTTTATTTGTTTTTTTTTTTTTTCGCATTGTGACCATTAAAATGGGTTCATTTTTTAAAGGGAAAAAACAAATTGACTATAAAGCATTACTATAATTTTTTTTTTTTTTTTTTTTTTTTTTACTTCAGTACTAGTTTCTTCACAATTAATATAATTTTCAATAAATAAAATACAGAGTTTTTTTCGGAGCCCAAATTATATAACGAAAAGGCCGTATCGTACATCGTACGGAAGCTAAATCATCGTACAAAACGATAATTATTGTACGTCTGGAAACTAATGCTAACTTATTGAAAGATTCACTAAAAGTGGCTTCTCTGTAGGAGTGTCATGACTGTTATTAGATTGTAGTTTGAACAATGTCAATCATACCCCAGTATAATTTCTATCTCAATCTCATAGGTGGCCATACAAAAACAAATACAACCTTTAATACATTTTGTTATAAATCTCATTAGTGTATCTTATAAGATAAATGTATTAAAATAAGTTTCAATTTTTTTTTCTTAAACAAAAATGAGATGGTAGTGAGTTTAAATCTGGCTTCTAGATCACTTGATTGAATCTTGCTCACTTGAACTGCAATAACTTGAAATCTCCGGTGTTCCAAATTATTTTCAATCCCCTTGAATAATGTTTTATTACTTTCAACAATAAACATACATTGTTAAAAATATTACAACAGACATTATTTGTCAGGCACTTGTTGAAAAAACCTGGCTGACAAAACTATACATAATTCAAAATATTTAAGGTTATATTTAACCTCTATAATTTGGATATATACAGATATTACCTTTATAACTTGAAGTTCAGTGGATAAGTGTAATTAAAATTTGTCCTTCAGTCAAATTTCACTTCTATATCTTGAAGTTCTCTCTACGGACCTCTGTTAGGTTGAAACACCGCACAGTTTGCAAAAACGGTGGCAAACGACACAGAATTTGTCTCCTGTCACAATACTGTAACTCCGTAAGTTGCATTTAAGAAAAATTTACCTATATCTTGTACTATTCTCAAAGAAAAATCGTAGTGCTGTGAATTGTGAATTGGCGACAGTTCACTGTATTTATTTCTTATGTATAATGTTTATTACATGAAAAGTTTATATTAAAAACTCAACTCAAACTTGATATTTTTTTTCAACTTGAAGCCAAGTCATTAGTGAAACCTTGGCTTGAAGAAATACTTGAACACCACTATTTTTCTGAGAGAAGTCGTAGTGTTTTAATTAAACAAAATTATAAAAATACATTTCATCACAAAAATATGAAATGTAAGTTTTATTACTAAAGTAAGGTTCACGAAAATAATCCGATGGAAATTTTAACAGCTGTGCTAAACCAAACCCCCTCTCGCCATGCAATATTATCATTTTGCGTTATGTTTACCATGTGTAATATCGTATAAAAATTGGTTTCTGGATAGATTTGGCATCAATGCATCAATTCTCATCAGACAGTTTTGTGAACCTTACTATAGCTAAGTTTGGTTTAAAATTAGGATACCTGTTCTATTAGCTATCATTTCTGCCACATATTGGTTTAAACATTTTCCCATGTAATATTTCTGGAACTAGCGTAACTTTCTGTGTACAAAAATGACCAAAGTGAGCTACATGAATGGATGAATGTTAAACTGAATTGTTCAGATGGCATTGTGACGTGGGCATTTGTTATGTGACAGTGCAAAGAAGCAGTAAATAAAGTTTTATGGGTTCCACAAGTGTTTTTTTTTACTACCTACCCAATTCTCCCTGTGCACAAAACAAAAACCTGTGCAACTGTTCTTGCCGGTCCATTTTAGCGAATTTCCCTATAGGGAATACGCTATTACCGTAGTAGCCATGGTAAGACCTAAGCCCGGGACCACTTTACTTTTTCATTTTAAGGTCCCCAGAAGCCAAAAACACCATTCGTTCATTTTCATATATATGTATATATATATATCTATATATATATATATGTGTCCGTGGTACTGATAACTTTTGGAGGGGACCTCCGATTTTGATGAAATTTGGTATGAAGGTGTAAGACCAGGTCTATTTTCATGAGTTCGCGAACCAGCATTGTCGGGTTATGGGAACGGGGTTTTATGGGGTTTTTAATGGGTTTTTGGCATTTTTGGACCTAAATTTTCAAAATTCATCAATTTTACAGAAAACCATTTAAAAGAGCTTAAAAAAACAAACAATTTAGTATTTTGAATCTTTAAAATAGCTTAACTGGTTACAGAGAAAATTCAAATCAAGTTTCCCTTGTTATTCTTATGGGTAAATCTTTAAAAAGTTATATATCACTTATTTATCAACATATCTTAGTAAAAAATTTTATGAACCTTCACTAGGTGGTGAGTAATTAATATTTTATCAAAAACCCTCATGGCAGCAAACCTACATGCTAAATCTCATGGTATTCCCATGGAAAATAAGTGTAGGCCTATAATGGGAGCAAGAGAGATGGAGATAATAAAGTATCTGTTCCTAATCAGCTGATCAGCTGTCTTCTGCATATTTGTCAAATTTGAAATGTTTATGTTTTGTTATTTGTAAACAAATCATTCCTTTTGCATGGAAGCTTTGGATGTGCACTTTTATTACTGTTAAAAAAGTCATTTATTGCAGTATAAATATTAATATATAAATTATTAAATAAAAATAATTTACTCAGAAATATAATGCCATTAAATATATTTTATTTTCTTGTAAAGATTATTAATTATATAAGATAGCCAAAAAGTTCTTTGATGTTGAAACAATAATTCTTTGGAAATTCGCTGAGTACGCAGGTCTGCTGCGACGGGGGTATTGTTAAACTTATTTAAAACTATTTTCTAATTTTTAGCGAATTTCCCTATAGGGAATACGCTATTACGGTAGTAGTCACGGTAAGACCTAAGCCCGGGATCATGATACTTTTTCGTTTTGAGGTCCCTAGAAGCCAAAAACATTGTTCGTTCAAATTGATATATATGTATAAGTAGATAGTACTATGGGGTTCCTAGGACACTTTTGGAGACAATCAAAAATCAAACAAATTCCATAGTTTTTCAGTACAATTATGCAATATTTTTGCCACTTTTTGGCCAATTTTCAGCTTTTGTCAAATTGTCATAAAAAATATGCAATTTTAATGAAATTTTTAACAAATATGCCTAAAATTATCTACAAAATAAAATTTTTTTAAAAACAAGTAAAATTATCACATTTTATAAGTATTTTTTAAATAAAATTAATAGTCGACTTTTCATAAGGTAATTTAAAATTTTAGTAGTATTTTTTCAATAAATTTGACTAAAATAGTAATAATTCATTCTAATTAATTTCAGTAATATTATTTTTGATTATATTATATTCAAGTAATTTTTCAGATACAATAATAATATAACAATTTGTTTTACTAGTAGCTACTATATCATAATCAAAATCTGCATTAATAATAATATCATTTTTTGAACTTGAAATATTTGTTGGATTTTTTGTAGTATCAATTACATAAATTGGTCTATTATCTAGAAATTCTGTTGGACTATAATACATTTTACTACTAATATAATAAACTTTTTTGTAATCTTGATACATTTCATACATAATTCTAAATTTTTCATTGTTTATATCAAAATTTTTCAATTCATCAGGGTAATAATGACCATTTAGTTTTACTCTTATATTTTTTACATACATACTATCAAATTTAGAAGTATCAAATAACTGATCATTTGTTCTTGATTTTTGAAATCCAATTATAATAAATTTTGGATTATAAATATTTCTATAGATATTTGTTATATCAAAACTTAAATTCTTTCCTGTAATATTTTTTTGTTCAATGCATTGCCAATGATTAAAATGAAAATTTACTTTTTCAAATTTGCTTAGTTCATTAATTAATTGAATTTTACTTGTTGTTTTGTATTCAATTATAGGAACTCTAATAAAAAATTCATCAATTGTTATTTTACCTTCAGTTGGTAATGTAGCATTATCATAAGATCCATCAGCCTTTTTAGTTTTCCATCTAAAAATTGCATCATTATCTTCTGATCTAATAAATGTTATATTAAAACCTCCTTTGTATATTGGAATATTTACATTTTCAAAAAATCCTAATCCAAAATGAGATAAATTACCAATTGCTTCAAATTTATTTTTAAAATTTGATTCAAAACCATTATTTATCTGATTTATTTCTGATTTTGAATAAGTTATAGTACCTTTAATTGTACTTAATAGACCAGGATATTCAATTTCATCAATCAATTTATTATGTTTTCTAACTTCAATTTTTGAAAATAAAAATGGAACAAAATTATCAATTAATTTTATATTAGCACCATTATCATATGCATTTCCATCAGATTTAGTCAATTTACCAGATATATAAAATTGAAATTTAGAAGTACAAAATCCATCTCCAAAATCTATATTAAATTCAGTTTTTTTATTAGGTTCATTTAAATGTAATTTAGATAATGGATAGAAATTTTTGTATTCAGCTCTTTCAATATCATTTACATATTTTTTGTAATCAGCCATTTATTAAGGATAAATTTTTTAAATCAAAAGCTTTTTTAAAACAAGTAAAATTTTTATAATTTTATGATGTCAAATTTTATAATTTTATGTATCAATTTCATTTTTACTTTTAAAATATTCAATTTCAGTAGCATGATCAAGTATAAATTTTGCTGATATTTTTTGATGTTCTAAAATTAATTCCCAATTTAATGTAAATGCATAATCATGAATGAAATATTCAGTTAAATCTTGATATTTACAAATCAAATCAATATAATCTTTTAATTGATAATTTATGAATTCAGTAATAAAATCTATAGTTAAATTTTGATGTTGAGCAATTTTTTGCCAATTTAATTTATTTTGAAACAATCTCATTATATTAATACTCAACTCATATTTTTCAGAAATATCATCCCAATCATCTTTGTTTAATTGATTTTGGTTTCTGATAATGAATAAATCAAATGAACTGTATAGAGCCATTTATTAGGGAGAAAATTTTGTAAAACAACTTTTCTTTGAATTACAAATACAACATTTTGATTTAATTACATTTATATTTTTCAATTTTATTATCTGAATATCTTTAGAATTAGTTTTTTGTTTACATTTAAGACAATAAATCAACTCCATTTATATAAAATAATTATTGTAATTTATCTATATCATCTTTAATTAGTATTATTTCAGCATTTAATTCTTTTATGGATTCATTGACTCCATCAAATAGAAATTTTAGTTCTTTTTCTAATTTTTCTTCTAAATATTCAACATATTTTCCAATATTAATTAAAAAGTCTGTAATTTTATTTAAATCCTTTTTAGTTTCTGAATGATCATTACCAATTTTAATAATTGAATCTAAAACTTCATCTAATTCTGATTTTATTACAACATCATATTTATTTATACTTGGTTTAACATTAACAATTCTTTTACCATTAATACTTATATAATTTTTTGATAAACCAATAGCATTTACTAGATTTTCAGTCTTTTTTACATGACTTTTAAAACTTTTACTAAAATTATTAAAAAATATATTTAATTTAGAATTTATATAATCTTCTTTAATATTAATTGGATGTTTTTTCTGTCTTCCAAACAGATCAAATATATTTTGTGAATCCATATTTATTAAGGATTAATTTATTTATTATATTATCAAATTTTTTATTATTATTTAATTCATTTAATATAAAAATACATAAATGACCACAAATTGGTGGATCATTATAATTTTGAATTTGATTATCATTATAAAATATATTATCTTTTCCTAAATATTTAACTAATTCTATTGGTGGTTTATTAACTATATTTCCATATGAATCAAAATAATATTTAATTTTATCTTTTTTATAATAACAAACCCAATGAGTTCCATTTCCATCAAATGAATCTAAATTTATAATTCCACATTCAAATTTATTAACTTTATTAGGTAATATATCTCTCATAAATACACCTCTAAAATATTTTATATTTTTACACAATTTTTCTAATTCACCTAATGTTAGTGGTTCAAAATTTTTTTATAATTTTGTTTCATATATTTTAATGTTTTTTATCTAAACCAGATCCTTCTACATTTTTTAATTCATGATCTAACCAATCAACAAAATTTCTAAATTTAGGAATTATAGATTCTTTTACTACTTTTGCTCCCTTTCTAACATTTGGTGTATAATTTTTAACTATAGGTATATTATCAGCAAAATCTAAAATTTCTTTTAGTAATCCACCATTTTTTATTTCTTTTAATTGATTATATGAAAATTCAAATCTTAATCCTTTATTTAATTTTTTATGTTTATTTAGTTTATTAATTTGCCTTTTAGATAATAATATAATATCTTTTCCATTTTCATTAAATTGATCAATATTAAATTGAATTATAACTGATTTTTTATTTTTAAATGCTAATTTTATTTTTGATTTTTGATTATCTGTCAAGTTTATATTTGTTTTTTCCATTTATTAAGAAAAAATTTATAGTTTTTTATAATATAGATTAATATAATTAATTTTATTAAAATTTTAATCCTACTTCTAAACCCATACCAAATTTTCTTTTCATCCACATAGCACCTGATGTTGGTAATGCAATTAATCTTTCACCAATTCTATGATCATTTGATGTTACTATATCCCATGCTTTATCTTGTAAAATTTTATCAGCTATTTCATTTCTAGATTTTGTATCTTTATGATCTCTATAAAATAAATCATGTTCTTTAGCAGCTTTATCTAAATCATTTATTCCAGGATCACCTCTTTTTACTCTTTTATTTAATTTAGTTCCAGGCCCTAGATATTGATAACCAGGTACATGTAATTCAAAAGGTAAATTATTTATAACATTATTTAAAATACCTGATCCATCTTTTAATAATGGTGATGAAATATTTGCCAAAATTCTTTTTAAATACTTAATTCCTTCAGGTTTTTCAATTAATTCATCTAATTTATTTGATATAAAGTCTTTAATTGCTTTCTTTTCATTTAAAAAATTATTATTGCCAGCTTTTTCTTGTGCATATATATAATTAATAATATTATCTAATTTATTTAAATCATCTATAAATCTATATTCAATTTTATTTTCTGTATATTGTCTGATTCCTGAACCTTCAATTTCACCTTTTAATTCCCAAATATGTTTAATTAAATTAATATATTTATCACCTTTACTAGATTTTGGTTTCTTACTATTTGGATCATTATTTTTATAAATTGAATTAGTTTCCCATAAAATTTTTGAATAATTATTTAAATCATCTTGTGTATATAAATTATTATCTGGTTTCTTTTCATAAGTTAACAATCTCCATAATCCATGTGTTCCATTATATTTTTTATCATCAATTATTAAATCATCATTATCAATTACAGTTATTTTATCACCAATCATAAATGATTTTTTATGTTTATTCCAATATAAACCAAATTTATCATCTTTTGTTCTTGGTAAATATTTTTGTGCTAATGGACCAATAATTTTATCTAATGTTTGAGGTGAAATTAAATTTGGGTCAATAAATGTCGATTCTTCTTGAATTATTGGTTGTCTGATTGGTCTAAATGGAGTACTTGAAGGTAAATTTAGTTCTTCAGTTTCTGGTATTGATATATTGGCAAAATTATTAACAATAGGTACCAATTCCATAAGGTTTTTATTTTCATTTAAGACTTCACCAATTTTATTTTCAACTTAACCAATTGCTGATGTTATAGGTTCATATGCTTTTTGTTTAATTTTTTCATAATTATCTTCAATTTTAATTTGATTTTTAAATTCTTTTATTAATTTTTTCTCAATATCATCTAATTTTTTAGCTTCATTAACAGATATTTTATCCATTTATTACAAAGAAAAATTTAGGTTCAAAACAAATCATGTTAACATAAACACAAATCATGTTAACATAAACACAAATCATATTAACACAAAACACAAATTATGTTAACACAAACACAAATTATGTTAACATAAAAACAAATCATGTTAACACAAAACACAAATCATGTTAACACAAAACACAAATCATGTTAACACAAACACAAATCATGTTAACATAAACACTAATTATGTTAAACACAATTTATTTTACTTTATTTCTGTAATTTTCATTAAATATATAAATACTAATGAAATAAATAATACTAATAAAATAAATATTCTATCAATTATTGAATCAAACATACAACAAGCCATTATCATTATTTAATATCAGAAAAATTTTTCATATATTTTCCATCATTTGATTTTTTCAATAAATTAATAGTTAAAAATCCATAGTCTTCTTTCCAACAATCATTACAAATAGTTTTAAATTTATCAAATTTCATATCTGATCCAACAAAATTATTATATATTTTTTTCATATAATGTTCATTTTGTTTAAAGATGCATAACATATTTAAATTATTTCTAATTAATTGCATATCAACTTTTGAATAACATTGTGATAAATAAATACATGATATATTTTTATGTCTACCCATTATAAAATATTCTTTAATTTTATCTTGTTTTTCTAAAATACAATCATCAAAAACTACTAATGAATTTGGTTTACATTTATTTAGTGGAATCATATCATCACATGAAAAATAAGAAATTTGTTTATTAATATTTGATTCTATATTTTTAAATCTTTTTTGTAATAATTTATAAGATGGTTGTTCTAATGATTTACTAAAAATATATAAATTTGAATATGGAATTAATCTTTTGTAAATAAAATTTAATAATAATGTAGTTTTACCAGATCCACTTGTTCCTATAATTAATAATCTAATAGGTTGATCATTTTTATTATTTTTATCATATGATTCTAATTTTATATTATCTTTGTTTTCTAAAAATTTCTCCATTTAAATAAGATGAAATTATTTAAAATAATTGGTCATTCATCCAAACTAGAATTAAGATTAGAACATCCAATACATTTAGATGGAAAATATAGTATTGGTTTAAGTGGATTTTATTCAGATAATTTTATATCAAATATACCAAATGATTATAAAAACTGTTATGGATGTTCTATTAAAGATGAAGATGATAAAATTATAGATCAATATTTTGATATAAATAAAGGAAATTATACAATTGAAGAAATAAAAAATATTTTTATTAATAGTTTAAAAGAATTTAAAAAGAAAATTAATAAATTTGATGAAAATGATTTTATACTGAAAAATGATGGACCATATATTATAATAAAATCTCCTGTTAAAATTATAGTAAAAACAATTATAATTGATTTATTAGGATTAGATGATAAAATGATTGAACCAAATGTATTAACAAAAGGAATAAAACTACCAAAAATTAGACCTTTTGATGTTATTGAAATACATTGTAATTTAGTTGATCCTAGTTTTGAAAATCATAAAGATCATTCATATTTACATAAAGAATCAGAAATTCTATATTCATTTTATCCAAATGTTGAATATGGATCAAAAATTAGTGAAAAACCAAATGAAATTGATTATATTCCTTTAAAAAATATAAATAAAATTCAAAATATTGTAATATCTATTCAAGATAGTGATGGAAATCAAATAAATAATGAAAATATTAAAAGTATTGTATATTTAAGATTAAAACAAAATTTGTAATATAAAATTTATCTACATAAATAATAAAAACAATAATTTATTTAATTAACAATAATTTTATATTTAATAATAAATTAATTGTATTTAATAAACAAAATAAACCTTGGTTTAAAAGAAAAGATATTTGTTATATTTTAAAATATAAAAATTCTAGAAAAGTTTTAATTGATAATGTAAAAGAAAAATATATAAAACTTAAAATATATCAAGTGTAACCAACAGTTACATTTACATAATAATGATAAATTAATTTACATAAAAATTATAGGTGTCACAAATTATGACACCCTAGAAATTGATGTACAAACATGTTTTTCAGATGCCCTAAAACAGGGCGTCAATAAAATAGATAATAAAACAAAGTTTATTAATGAATCTGGTTTATATTTATTAATTTTAAAATAAAAAAAGTAGAAAACAATAAGGATAGATTAAAATTTATAGATATTTTTAGAGGGGACAATTTGTCCCCCCTATCATATAATGAAAAACATACAAAACTTATTAAAATTAGGTAGGACCCAAAATGGGTCCCATATAAATTAGAATATTTATTTTAAAATTTTTTAAAGGAGGTAACCTTATTATACAATAAAAACTTAAGGGTAACAAAATGTTACCCTTCTTAAACATTCAAAAATATTCATAAATATAATAAATTATATACAAATTTGAGACCCGTCTTAAAGACGGGTCTTACTTATAATGATAATAAAGTAAAATTTATAGATATTTTTATGTTAGATATTCAATAAATTATTGAATATATTTAAATTTATTAAAGAAAATATTTAAAAATATACATAAAATTATAGTATAAATTCAATATCATATGGTTATAAATTATTAATATAATTTTGATCATTTTCTTTAAAACTTTCTTTAACATAATTTTTTATTATATTTATAAATGGTTCTATTATAAAATTAAACTTATAATGATATACAAAATAATTTTTATATTTAAAAAGATATATTAAAAATTTATTTGATATTTTAGTTTTAAATAAATATAATTTTATATCAAAATCATTATTTATTAATTCTTTTGGAACAATTAAAATTTCCATTTATTTATAATTATTTTTATACCCCCAAGGTAATGTATCAATTTTATTTTCACAAATAAATCTTTTGTCATCTCTATTACTTAAAGCTAATTTATTTATTGTAATTGTATATAGTTCATGTTTAAAACTTCTAATACAAGTCATTTCTCTATATTGTTCTTGATCATCAAATAAACATTTCTTAAAATCATCCATATGTAATGTTTTATCAACAACACTTTTCTTAATACCTTTACATTTTACAGGATTTTTATTATTAAATTCATAACTATATAATTTTGATCTTAAACCACAATATTCTTCTAATATTTCACCATTTAACTCATCTTTAAATTTACCAATTATTTTTTTATTCTTTTCACTATAGCTTTCATGTTCTTTCTTATAATCACTTGTATCAAATTCATTAATATTTTCTTTAATAATTTTATATGGATCCTTTTTAAATTCTATAAAATAACTGTCTGTATCCATATATAATAACCTTATATTTGGATCAAACTTCTTTAATTTTTCATAATAAAATTGATACATATGTAATTTTGATAAATCAAGTACTGAAAATCCTATATAGATTGGTTTATCAAACTTAACCTTTTCTTTTATCATATGTGAAGCAATACAGTCTTTATCAAATATACTAAATGTTTTAAAATTAGGTTTTTTTGCTTGTTTTAATGAAAACTTTTCATCACCTAATTTAATATCACATCTATTTCTAACATTTTCCATAGTTTTTCCAAAAACACTATTATTCATCAATTTAAAAAAGTCTTTTTCAAAATCTGATGTTGATTTGGATCTTAATTTGGTATTTAATTCAATATATTTTTTCATATAATCATCTTGATCAAATGCTATAACTCTATTAACTTTCTTTAATTTTAATCCTTTTTGTAGATAATATTTTAAGTTTCTTGAATGAATAACATAATCTTTTTTATCAAATAATGTTGTGCAAAGCTTATTATTATAATGTTCAGGTGCTAATGGTAAATCTTTATGGTCATCATGTAATTCAATAGGATATTCTAAATCAACATCTAATATATATCCATATTCAGCATTTTCATCTAATTCTAATATTGTTTCTTCCCATTCATTTAATGTATATGTATTAGGATTCATCCATGTTATATCTTTATAAGGTAATTTTTGACTTAAAGCCCATCCATATAGATTATTTGCATCTATATATAACATATAATTTTCAGGTTTTGTTTTATCATAATTTTTTGTATATTCATTGTTTGCTTTACAATATCTAGTTATACATTGTGAAATACCACCTCTAATACCTTTTTCAATCATTAAATACATATTATAATCACTTATTAATTCTAGTTTAATTTTTGTTAATTTTAACATAGAATCCCAAGCTAATGATGGTGATGTTAGATAATGTGCTGGATCTAATTGATAATTTTTCAAACAAACAGATCTAAAATTTTCAAATATATCAGCTAATAATAATACATCCTGAATATTATACAAATCTGAATAATTACCTAATGTTTTTATTTTTAATTTATTCCAAACTTTTATATAATGTTTATAATCATCATCACTTATATTTTCATTAGTTAAACAACTATAAAATTGATCTTTTTCTAATATTTTATCATAGTTTAATTTTTCAACATTATCAATAAATTCATATGGAAATATACCTTTAGAAGTTAATATTTTTAAAGTTTCATTATCATATTCAATTATATCATTTTCTTTTATAAATTTCTTTATATGCTTAAATTCTTTAAGATTTTTAGCTAATTTTTCAATTGATGTAGCCATAAATCTAAATGTATCTACAAATGAGAATTTTATAAATTTTCTAGGTTTATCACCTTCAAATTCATAACCATAACCAGAATTTACTGAATAGTTTATATATTTTTCATCTGTATTAGCTAACAAATCAATTTTACCATATTTTTTGGCTAATTCTTTTATAAACAAATGTGTATCATAATTTGAACTATTATGACAGAATATAGGAATACTTTGAGGGAATTTTAGATTTAAATTACAATTTAAATGTGCAGCACCCCTAAATTTTCCTGTTAAATGGCAATGATCTCTTACTTTTATTCTTTTATCATCATCAAAACCACTATTTTCACAAATATGACAAATATTAGTTTTTTGATAATTAATTTCTTCTTCATTAGTTAAATTCATAGGCTTTTTATTTTTCGAATTATATTTTTTAGCTATATATTTTGAAATTTCATCTAAATATTCAAATAATTTATTTGGTACATTTATTAATTCTTCTTCATTTTTTGCTCTATAACAAATAGGTTTATACATTTTATTAGTTACTCTAGATACTAAATAGATTGTAAATCCATATGGTATATGTTTTTGAATTTTATTTGTATATGAGCAATTTGGATTATTTTTACAATTATCAATCTTTTCTAATATACTTTCAAAATCCATATAAATTACATATGGATGTTCAAACTTTTTGTAATAGTTTTTAAAACTTACTTTTTGACCAGGAAATGGCATTATAGGTCTACAAGGTTCTAATGATTTACATATTTCTAAATGATTATTCAAGTCTTTATTTTTGTAGAAATGAGTCAAACATCTTCTACAAATATATTTTTTTGTTTTATGTTTTGATAATTGAGAATATACCAATTTATTTAAATCTGTTATTAATATATAATGACAATTATTACCAATTTTATAATATAATAAATCAATTTCTAATTTTACATTATAATATTCAGATATTTGTAATGGCACTATTTTTTCATCTTCATCAATTCTATAAATATTTATTGACATTGATGGATAGTTATATTTAGAGTCAAACGATCTTTTTTCAAATAATTTAATATCTTTTAATGTTATTGGATAATCAAAACCTTTAAAAATATCATCATTTATATATTTTTGATATTGTTTAACTCTTTCAGCATGTTCATTTGGTTTATCAATAGCACATCTAATTGCATAAATAAAACAATATTCATCTTTATTTTTAAAATTTACACAACATTTTTTATTCTTAATTTCATTTGGTAATTCTATATATGATCCAGCATTTAATGAATTATTTTTAGATAATTTTAGATTTAATTCAACACATCTTTTTAATGACCAACCAGAGCCTTTTGATGGTTGATTTAGTTGTTCTCTAACTATTAATTTCTTAAATTGATCATCAATAAAATCATCTACATTTAAAATATCTGAACTTTTTATGCAAAAATACGTATTACTATTTTGAATATCACCATTTATTAATTTTCTTTCATATTCACATTCTAAAGCCATCTGTCCTTTAATATTTTTAAATTTTTGTTTTTCTATCAATTTTTTTATTTCATTTCTTTGAGTTTCTAAATAATCATTGATATCTAAATCATCATTTGAATTTGTTAAAATATAATCTTGAAAATATCCTTTTAATGACGAAGCTTCTTGAATATTTATTATATTTTCTTTTGGAATTGGTCTATTTTTAAAATAATCATTTAACAATCCAATTAATTCTCTTCTAGTTTTATTAACAATTTTAATACTATTTTTAATTGCTAAATTTTGAATATATTTTAATGATCTATATTCTAAATTATTTGGATTTTCTTTAATTTTGTTTAATCTTTTAATTAGTTCATCTCTAGATAAATTTTCATAATTTCTGACAGATAATTTTTTTGCAATTTCATTTAATTTTTCAATATTAAATAATGAATAATTTGTAAGATCAAATGTTTCTTTAATATTTGTTAATTCATCTAAAGTTTTATTTTTATAATTATATATATTATTATTTTTACACCAATGTTTTAATTCAAATATTTTATTATCATATTTTTGTTTATTTAATAAATGTTTAGTTGAGTTATAATGTCTATCATAATTTTTATATAATATATTTTTATTACAGTAAGGACAATTAATATTTTTATTTGTTCGTTCCATTTATTAGAAATAATTTTTACTTAGAAATAAAACTCTTAAAAATATGAGAAGTTTTTCCACTTTTTTCTAGGTAATTTATAGTTTAAATTGTATTTTTTCAATCAATAATCAACTTTTCACAAGTTAATTTAAGTTTTCTAGAGTATTTTTTCAATAAAATCAATAGTCAACTTTTCACAAGTTAATTTAAATTTTCTAGAGTATTTTTTCAATAAAATCAATAGTTGTATTTTCATAAGTCAATTTAAGTTTTCTATAGTATTTTTTCAATAAAATTTAAACTTTTTTAAAACAAGTAAAATTATTATTTTTATCATATTTTTTAATTTTCTAGTTTTGTTATATTTTTGTCATGAATTTTAGTTTCTAAATGTCTTAAATAATTATTAGTCCATTTAATATTTCTTCCACATTCACAAAATTGTGGTTTTAAAAACATTTCTCTAATACATTGTATACAAATTGCATTTTTTCTATCTTTACTATAATGATAATTATTAAAATTTGAAATATCTTTAATTTCTTTACATTTATGACATTGTTTTTCATTTAATTCAATAACTTTAATATTATCATATAATTTTTTATAATACAAATCCTTACATTCTTTACAATAATGATATAACCCATCTTTAGTATTTTTATCTTTATAAAATTTAGATATATCTTTATATAATTTACACCTTAAACATTTCTTTTCCATTTATATAAAATAAAATTTACAAATTGGTTTTTTTCAATTCATATTCATAAAAATTTCCAATAATATCTTCATTATTTTGATCTTTTATACTATATGTAACTGGATTTGTATTATTAATTTTAGAAATTATAAATATTTCTCTAGACCAATTATTTTTATATTTATTAGAAAATGTTGATTTTTTATTTCCAATTCTAACTCTATCATTTATTTTAAATTTTGATTTGGTTATTGTTTTTGGTGGTTTATATTTAAAAACAGTATCTAATAAATCCTTTTCATTATTTTTATTTACTTCAATTGGTTTCATTTTAATTGTTGAATGATATGAGTTATTATATTCTTTAACAATTTTTGGTAAAATATTTATCCATCTATAATTTTTATTAATTTCAAACTGTATTTTCATTTTTTCATTTTGTGTTCTATTATACCTTTCTATTATACTTGATTTTTCTTCATTTTCTGTATGATACAATTTAATATTATATTTATTTAATATTTCTTTAAATTCTTTATTGATAAATTCTAATCCTTTATCTGTATGTAAAAGATTAGGTGATTTATGATTAATTTTAATTGCATCCTTAATTATTTCTTCAAATGCTCTAGAAACTGTTTTTCCATCTTTTTTCTTTAATGGTTTTGACCAAACATATTTTGAAAAAGTATCTATCACATTTAACATATATTTATAACCATCATTTTCTTTTTCATAATTTTTCATTATAATTAAATCTGCTGCCCATAAATCATCAATACCTAATGTAATTATTTTTCTTTTTAGAAATTTCTTTCTAATTAGAGCATGAATTTCATTTGCTTCAATTATTTGTTCATTTTTAGTTAATTCTTTTTTAATTATAGGTTTAACTTCTTTTTTCAAAATTTTACTTTTATTTGTTTTACAAATTGAACATTTAGTAGCAATTCTACATAATCCATTTTTCATTTCAACGATTTGTGGATTAATATTTTTAGTTTTTTTCTTACATTTGTGACAATGAATTGGTTCATTCATTTATGTATAATTTTTTTTTAAATAAATGGATATGTGTTATAGATGTCATAATCAAACTAATTTTACTATTATTGGAAATTGTGTAGGATGTAATATATGTAAAAGAATTATTTATGAAAAAAAGATTAAGAGAAAAAGTAATAAGAATAAACATCTTAAACATATTTTAAGAGAATTTAACCATTTTCAACCATATAAAACACAACAATTAATTAATGAATTATATATTTTATGTATTTCCAATCATTTTGAAATAACACCTAAGAATATAAAATTATTTTTAAAACAAAGGAATTGTACAAATTGGATATTTTACTATCAATTTTTAAACAAAATATACAATATTGATTTTGAATTGAATAATGAAGATAAAGAAAAAATTACACTATTTTTTAATAAATATTTATGTTTTAAGAAAAGTAATATATCATACAAAAAATTATTACCTATGATTTTTAAATACTTAAATATGGATTTTTGTATAAAACCTAATTATGATAATGACTTTTTAACATATCTATCACAAACAAGTTTGTGATATTTTTTCCTATATAAATGGATCTGCTAGAAGAAATTAATAATGTTGGAGAATTAAGATTTAAAGAATATAAACCATTAAAAAGTTTAAATTTAAATAAAAAATATAAAATTGAAAAATTTGAAAGAATTAAAGATAAATATGGATATACAATTATTGTTGAATTAGAAAAATGTAAAGTACATTTACCAAAAAGATTTACTAATGTAATTGATGATAAATCAATTAAAGAATTAAATAAAAAAGATTTACATTTAATTGTCACTGATATTAAGACTTTTGATGATAAAGAAACTGCTTTAGTTAAATTTGAATAATTATTACAATATTATTGATACTAAACCTTAATTTTACTTGTTTTAAAAAAATTCAAATTTTATTGAAAAAATACTATTAAAATTTTAAATTACCTTATGAAAAGTCGACTATTAATTTTATTTAAAAAATACTTATAAAATGTGATAATTTTACTTGTTTTTAAAAAAATTTTATTTTGTAGATAATTTTAGGCATATTTGTTAAAAATTTCATTAAAATTGCATATTTTTTATGACAATTTGACAAAAGCTGAAAATTGGCCAAAAAGTGGCAAAAATATTGCATAATTGTACTGAAAAACTATGGAATTTGTTTGATTTTTGATTGTCTCCAAAAGTGTCCTAGGAACCCCATAGTACTATCTACTTGTATATATATATATATATCTATATATATATCTATGTATCCGTGACCACGATAACTTTTGAACGGAACCTCCGATTTTGATGAAATTTGGTACAGGGGTGTAAGCCAGCGTCTACTAGGTTGAGTTCGCGAACCAGAATGATCGGACCATGGGAACGGGGTTTTATGGGGTTTCAAAAGGGTTAAAAATGGGTTTTTGGCTTTTTTTACTTTTATTTAGAAAATTCAACAATTTTAACTTAAACCATTTAAAAGAGCTTAAAAAAACAAACAATCTAGTATTTTGAATTTTTTACCTAGCTTAAAGGGTTATGGAGAAAATCCAAAAAGTATGTTTTCCTTGTTATTCTTATGGGAAATCAACAAAACCTTCTATCTTGCTTATTTATTTACATATCTTGATAAAATTTGGTATGTCCATTCATTAGGAAGCGTTTAACTTATATTTGCTTAGAAAACCCATATGGCGGCAAACCTACGTACTCATCCCTATAGGGTTTATGGGGAAAATAAAAAGAACACCATAGCATTATAAAATTTGGTATGTACAATCACTAGGTGGGTTTTAACTTATATTTACCAACCCATATGGCGGCAAACCTACATACTCTAATCCCCATGGATTTTATGGGGAAATAGAAGAGATACCAAAATTCCATTGGAAATCCGCTGAGTACGCAGGTCTGCTGCGACGGGGGTATTTTATACTGTAAGTGTATACTTTTTAGCAAATTCTCCTGTAGCGAATACACTATTACAGTAGAGCTCAAGGTAAGACCTATGTCCGGGACAGTGTTACTTTTCCGTTTTGAGGTCCCAAAAATAAAAATATGGTTTGTTCTAGTTAATTCATGTATATGTTCCGTTTACACGATAACTTTTGAAAGAAACCTACAATTTTGATTAAATTTTGTATGAAAGTGTAAGGCTGTGTTCTGGTTAAGTTTGAAAACCAGTTTGAATAATGGGGAGGGGGTTCATTAAATTTCAAAAAGGTCAGAATTAGTTTTTTTGGAATTTTTCACCCTTAACACTTAAAATTCACCATCTTTAAAAGTAACCATTCGAAAGAACTGATATAAGTAAACAATGTTGTATTTTTACTCATTAAATTAGCTTAACTAGTTACGGAGAAAACACAAAACAAGTGTCCCATGTTATTATCATTAAAAAAATCAAATTTGTCGTGTACCTTCTTTAGGTAATGAGTAACTAATATTTAGTCAAACCCACATGGCAGCAAGCCGAAATACTGAATCCCATGGTATTTTAATCGAAAATAAATGTATGATGGGAGAGAGTCGTCTGTAATTAATCAGCTGACTTCCTGCATATTTGTCAAATTAATGATGACTTTTGGGATTTATAAACAGACTGTGTGGTCCTAAGCTTTTTCTAGTTTAGCATAGGTGTCCTGCGAGCTAAAAAATTTTGGGAATCACTACTCTATTGTATGTGTCTGTGGTCCTGTACTGATAACTTTTGAACCGGTTTTTGTGAAATGTGGTATGAAGGTCAAGAGCCAGGTTTATTTCATGAGTTTGCAAATCAGCATAAACCCCATATGGGAATGGGGTTTAAAAAGAGTCAACAATGGGTATTTGACATTTTTAAACCTCCCTTTTGTTCAACAATTTTAATTAAAAGCATTCAAAAGAGCTTGAAAAAACAAACAGTTTCATACTTTGAAGTTTTAAAGTGGCATAACAAACTTCAGAGAAAATTCAAAAATATGTGTCATTCTTACGGGAATTAACAAAACCTTGTAAAGTATCTCGCTTATTTATTGACATTACAATTTGGAAATGTAGATTCATTAGGTACCTAGATTTTAACTTGTTCGCTTGTAACACCCACATGGTGGACAAACTACATAATCACCCCCATAGGATTTATGGGGAAAATTAAAAAAAATAACAAATTCTGTTTTGGTGTTTTGGATGAAATTCGCTGCGTTCTCAGATCTGCTGCTACTGGGTTATTCTGCGTTTTTCACCAATCCATTTGGCGGGGTAGCGGAATTCTACCCCCAGAAAAAGTACCCCCATGAAAAAACACTATGTCATTGTGACGTCACGAGGGGTGGAGCTTAAAGTGGCATGGAGTTTTGCTCGCGGCAGGAAAAGTGCCCCTAATTTATAAATACATTATTATTTGATTAGGTTGCTCTAAATTAACATTATGGAAAACCAAACACCAGCCGGAGTTCTACCCCAGCAAATACTACCGGACAGTCCTTAAAGATAGGTCCTCCACGAGATTAACATGGCAAATACAGTATACTATGATTAAATCATAATAAAAATTGATCTTTATTGTAAAAATTAATTTAATAGGAACTACTGAAATGTACACAAATCTTATTTATTTATTATCTTTCTTATCTTATATACTCTAAAACAAGCTCCATTTGTCCGGGCAAAGTTTTTTTTCGCTCCAAGGATTTTTGATTTTTTGATTGAATATGGGGGTTTTGGCCACCAGAAATCGATTGGCGTTGGTCCCATAGCTGGGAAAAATCCCGTTTTCGCGCTAGAACTCTTTAAAGTTTCCATGTTATCCTTATGGAGAGTTTGTTAATTGAACAAAAATCAGCTGATAACTGTAGATATAAACCAATGTGTGTTATATCTTTAAAGGAAAATTATACCAAAGCAGTGCAGCACCCTGCTTTGGCCTGGCGAGTGAGCGAAGCGAACGAGCTCGTCTTCAAGATGGAAGAGGGCGAGTGAGCGGAGCGAACGAGCTTTGTGTTAGAACGAAAGTAATAATTTTACCGAGCTTAAGCTCGGTCCCCCTGGTACTTATTATTAAAACGAGGTGGCCCGTGCGCAAATTGCGCATTTTATGATTCTGTATGAGAGAAACTAACCTATATAGTACATGTATGTTGGTTATGAAGTGACAGAGATCTTTTTTATGTTTACTATCTGGCTTTAAAATTCATCTGAAGGTAAGTTTAATCAGCTGTTAAATTACAATTCACATCAAAGATCTTGTAATAAAAGTTGGTCAACATTTTAAAGCGCCATCCAGAAATAAACCAATGGCCAGGGGGGCGAAGCCCGAAAGGATATGACCTTTTTAATTATGGTTTGCCCACGCGCTATACTCTAAGCTTTAAAATGACACCTCAATCTTAAAAATCGGTTCAGTAGGTCGAGAGAAAAAGGGACGTAACAGACGAAACCCTTATAGAAATAAGAAGATAGGTGCGGTCTGTTGTGTTGCAGCGGGGCATACTGCAGACACCCCTATTCCACCTTCCTCACATAATATGCAACATGTTTTTTGTACAAGGAACTCAACTCATACAGTTTTCAACCCATCATAATCATTTTGGGGTAGCTTGATATACCTCAAAACAAAAAAGTAACATGTCCCCAGGCTTAGGTCTTCAAGTGACTGTAAAATGGGCTAGTAAAACATTTTTATAGAGTATAAGTTAAATAAGTTGAAGCATTATTAGCTATTAATGCCGCATTAACGATTCAGTCTCTGTGGACACGAGTTTGATTTTTGGTCTATAGTATTCCGGGGGTAGTTTTCCACCCCTAGTAAACTTACAAAATATGGCTTAAATTGTTCATTATAGAAATAAATTATAAAAGCGCGTAACCATCGATCGAAGTAGAGTATAATATATTCTCCTCAGAAGTGCGTGGCCGGAAAACAATACCTCCATACCTGTGATGACGTCATAATGACGTAGCGTTTTTTCATGGGGGTACTTTTCCTGGGGGTAGAATTCCTACGCCCCCATTTGGCGATTTGAGGTTCACAATTAAGTTCGGCGATTTGAGCTAAAAACAAATCACCAAATGAATTGGTGAAATTATCATTATGAGTTTAGCTTTTAAACATTATTTCATCTCGGCACTTTACTTTTTAAGATGATTTCTCCTGAACATATTTTTCTCGTGTATAGACCCTACGGTGTAATTTTTTATATATTATATTATCATATTTGTTCTGAATAGGAGATACCTAATAATATTTTGGATTATTGTGATAGGTCTAAACTAAATTGATAAGGTGAAAACGTAATGTTTCATGTACACAGTATTTTCAGATACCATGTTACTTTTGAAGCTACAATGCTATATTGGCAGCTCACTGGTTTATTTACATGGTTATTGGTAAACATATGACGCTTTGTTGAATTTAAAATCAGCGGTTTTTATTTACAAATATTTTGTTGCACAGCCTTAAGCAACCAACGGTTTTACATTTTTTTATCGGTCACCTCTAGAAAACTAATAAATCACGTAAGTTTACTATCTTCATTAACTATAGATTGTAGTTTTGCGCTCTCTTGGCATTTACTTATTTGAGACTTAATTCATATATATCCAATTTATTGATTTTTTATTACGTTTCTTGGTTTATTTTGTGGTTCTATAAAACAACAATCTACCGTACAGTACTTTATTATTGTTGTTAAAGAGTTCTTTGTTTATTCGTAAAAATTATTCAATTCTCCAACTAATTACAGTAGTTATAATGAAGCAATTTTTCTTGGTGCGATTTGTGGACACCAGTTTTGTCTAGGCTGGGCATAAGAATAATCGTTCAAGTTCAAACAAAGAAACAGCTGATTAGGTAGTTGACCTTGATAGCCGTCGTGGTCGTTCGTTAATACTGGGTCCGCGATGTTGCCAGTTTGTGCTGTTGTCCCTCATTTGCCTTGCCATGTTGCCGTTTGCCACACTCGCTTCTCTAGCCTGCTACTCTGCTAGGCTCTCAACTTCAACACTCTCGGGGCAACAAGCTAAAACCTCCAACCTAACCAGCCGGATAATTCGCTAATTTTCCACTTCCACTAACTGCAGTTAAATAATATACAAATAACCATTGTGTGTTAAGAAAAAACACTAATGATACAAAAAACTAAACATAGTTACGATAAACGTCATAAAAATTGACTTTTAATCAGGTAAATTCCTGTACAAACTGCCAAATTAGTATATCAGTGCGTAACATTAGTATAATCGATATAGGCCTAGAGTATACTGAGTTTATCCTGTCGTGGAATCATTTATTCATGTTTTTTAAGATTCCGATTTTTCTTTATTTTAGAGATGGAAGGGTGATCCGGATCAGCCGTTATTTATGCATAAAATTCAGCCTTATAATGGATAAAGGACCGACTCGCCTACGGCTCGATGAGGGCTCCACCCCCATACCCCCGTTAAAAAGTATGCTAGGTACCATTCTTATCATCGAATCACACAGTTATGTTCAGCTTTCGATAAAAATGTTCCTATGTCAATTAAAAACGCTAAAACTTGAATATCTAAAAAAAAACATGATATCATAAAATTCACCCTGGATGGTTAACTGTTGGGATATTGGTTTGTAAACATAACCGTTTATCCTACGGTCAAAGTCAAACAAATGTCTAAAAACCGCTACTGTATAAAATTTTAATGAGACAATAGTGGTGCATATTAAAATTAGAGGAGTGCATTTATAGACAGTTATAAACATATTTCGTACTTATTATAGATCTAATAAAAATACGGCCATTTGGTCTCTAATCAGGAAACATAACGTTTAAAAACTGCTAAAATCACAAAGGGGATATGTGGCAATGTCAAATAACCAAAATTTCAGTTCAAACATCTGATTGCAATTTGATTTTTAGCGAATTTCCCTATAGGGAATACGCTATTACGGTAGTAGCCATGGTAAGACCTAAGCCCGGGACCACTTTACTTTTTCATTTTGAGGTCCCCAGAAGCTAAAAACACCATTCGTTCATTTTCATATATATGTATATATATATATATCTATATATCTATCTATCTATCTATCTATGTGTCCGTGGTACTGATAACTTTTGAAGGTGACCTCCGATTTTGATGAAATTTGGTATGGAGGTGTAAGACCAGATCTATTTTCATGAGTTCGCGAACCAGCATTCTCGGGTTATGGGAACGGGGGTTTATGGGGTTTCAAAGGGGTCAAAAATGGGTTTTTGGCATTTTTGGACCTTAATTTTTAAAATTCATTAATTTTAACTGAAACCATTTAAAAGAGCTTAAAAAAACAAACAATTTGGTATTTTGAATTTTTATCATAGCATAACTGGTTACGGGGCAAATCAAAAAATGTGTTTTCCATGTTATTCTTATGGGAAATCAAGAAAACCCTATATCTTGCTTATTTATTAACATAACCTAATCAAATTTGGTATGTACATTATGTATATAAGGTTTAACTTATACTTGCTTACAAAACCCATATGGCGGCAAACCTACATACTCACCCCCATGGGGTTTATGGGGAAAATAAAAAACTGCCAGAGTTTGATACAATTTTGTGTTTACATTCACCAATTATTGATTACCTTAGATTTTCTAACAACACCCAATGGCAGCAAACCTACATACTCGATCCTATGGTGTTTTTATGGGGAAAGTAAATAATCTTAAATTCCATTGGAAATTCGCTGAGTACGCAGGTCTGCTGCGACGGGGGTATTTTATACTTAGATAGGGTTAATTGTTTGGCTAGAAGAGTTAAACATCAAAACAATTTTATTTATCACTTTTCACCAGTCTTCAATTTTATAAGAGGGGGTTTCATTTAAACTATTGTTTTATTGGTTAGTTTTCTTACTAGCCCTAAGACATTATTGAATTGTAGAATTTAAAGTCCCCATAGGTGCTATAATAGTGAAGCTGCTTGAAATATACGTCTGAAAAAGACAAAACTCGCTATTAATGAAACATTAAAATCTGTCTACAAGGTTTTAACGAGTAGAGATTCGACAAAACAAAGTTGTAGAGAATTGAAAGAAGTTTATTCGCTAAGATTGTCTCAGTTTTTTATAGGACCGACTGTTTGGCCGCCATAACTCAAAAACTAAAAATACTATTCCCAAATTTCACCATTTTCATTTTTTGAGGGGATTGAAATTTGAACTTTCTCTTTTTTGGACTTTTACCTCTGCTTTGGTTCAACCTAGTAAATAATTTTCGTGACAGTTTTCAAGTTTCAAGTTCAATTTGAGTGGTCGAGAATTTGGATTCTTTTGAGTGAATCAGTCAGTTACACTCATGCGGGTGTGGTAGTTATTCATAAATAATGAGTAGGCCTACCTTGATGATATTACTAGCCTACTACTTTGATAAAACCCACTAAAATACTTTTTTAAGTTGTTATCAGACGTATCTTTCAGAACAGTAACATTTTCTCATCGACGAAGAGACTCGGGTCCATTGTTTCATTTTCACCAAGGCTGCGGATAGCTGTTGCTAGGCAAGCGAGTGCAACAGAACCTTCCAGAACGTTCCGCCACAATCGTCATAACCGCGTTATCTAGAGCGGCGCTATCGCGTGACTTGATAAGACACGTATTGTTAGAAATGCTTTAGGTTACACAATGCGATCTCTTGAAATTTTACATAAATATCACGTGTTTCACCAAGTTTCCCGAGCAGTATAATCAATCAATTGATTACAGTATATGTGGCATTACGTGATTATCTCAAGTGATGAATATTGTGTTGTTCAATTGTCTTTAGGTTGGCTAAAAGGATTTTTTGAATCATATGCTTTTTACCACGTTGGACTCACGTGATGATTTGTTCTTTTTTACTCTGATTTAAGTTTGAAGAATCTAATGTATTTTATCTCTATATATAAATGCGAAATTCCGATCAACGCACAGACCAAACCATAACACCTAGAATCATGATTTTTTTGCATACATATTCCTCTCATAGCGTAGGCAGACAATAAGAAGCGATTTTACAAAATTCGCAATGGGCCCCGCCCCACAGACGGTCCAAGTTAGAATGGAGTTAGTATAGGAAGTATAATTTGTTTTGGGTTTTTGTTTACATTATAGCAGATGGAGAACTATTGAAATGACAGTAGTTGTCTTCAATTTATTTAATCATAAACAGCTGTTCTCATTTGAAGTATTAAGGGAAGATCTCAACCAAATAAAGTAATAAAAGATAAAGGATGTTGTAGCTTGAGGTGAGTGAGCGCAGCGAACGAGCTCACCTGAAGTGTAAAAGTTCCTCTGGTTGGCATTGCAATTTGAGTAGGTCCTACACCCTACCGTTGCGAAGCACGGGTAAGTCAGCTAGTATAATAAAAGGAGCAATTGTTCCCCCAATATGGCGAAAATTGAGAATAATAAAACTTTTCCCAAGGACCTTTTTATGATGCATGATCTAATCGTCTAATTGACAAAATTAATAAGATCTAAAATATAAATGCCATGACACGTTTAGTAGGCCTACTACCAATGTGCATAGGCTATGTTTTATGTATTCTATTTAATAAATAGTCATAAAATGATCAGCCAGTGATGCGCACCGTGGTCTAAATCCTCATAGATTGCGTGACTAAGATGGAAAAACTTTATTATTTTACAAGCTATTGCAATGGCATGTATATAGACTAGACATTTATTTAAATTTGTTAAAGTAATTAAAAGATGTATAATTGGTCATGATAATTAAACATTAAACTTAGAATCCTCTAATTAGCAAACAAAACCACAGAGGTTCATCTAATGGCAAGAGCAAATTTAAAATTGTGATCGGTTTTTACTAAACCACTTATTAAAAAAAATGTAATTTTTTTAAAGAAGTTTATGCTTGATGTTTTTGGCTACAGAATATTTTATGCTCAATATCGTGGAGTATATAAAATTGCTGTTGAACGACGAGTGCTTATGGATAGAAAAATGGCTGTCCGTCGTACCGATGATGCATTTGACTTTATAATAATATGCTCAGGGGGGTCTTTATAATAATATGGAGAGGGGGGCCGGGGGGCGTTTGTGATTGGAACTTCCCCTACAATTTTCGACCAATTTTCAAGTTTGTTGTGCCATTCGATGGGGGTTTGTCTGTAGTCGTTTCAGTCAAAAAATTTTAAGAATTGGACTTTAACATATGTTGTAGTGTTAGGCCTTTTTTTAATACTGAACAGGTTATGTTGACCATGGAGGATTAACTGGTTAACGAATTGAATTAAAAGAGCGTAAACAGTAAAACCAAACTAAATTCCTAGTATCCAAACCAAATTTACTAGATTTCGAGCAAAATGTGCACTAATTACATTAAACCGATGACAATAACATCGCCGTGTTACATAATACCGTTTTCTCTTTTGAGTCTTGAGAGTAGACCTAGGCTATATGCTTTACACTCTTTACACATTGGTGTGCGCTATTTTACTGTAAAAATAGTTTTTAACTCAACCCAATTAAAATATTGTGCCATTGCCTTTCGTCGTGTATGCAAAGTACGTTAGTGATATGACTAACTGTTTAAACACTGAAATACAAAACAGGCAGCATTATAGATTTATCACCCACCGTTCAGTGATAGTGAAAAGCGCTGAGTCATCGACACGTCATGCGTCATGGAGCTGCGCAGAGAGCGGCGCAGCGGCGGCGGCGGAAACGCTGGGAATCCGCATGACAAAACATTGTGCAATCTCGAGTTTTAAATTTCCGAGTTTTGCGTGTGTATATTCACGCATAACTCAAATATTCACAGTGATTTTTTTTTTACTTTACAAATTATTAAAATTTGAGTGAAAATTCTAATATTGAGAATGAAAAATAAGTAAATAAATATAATCTCATTAAGTTAAAAATCACAAGGACTGAAAATAGCAAGCAACCGTTAAAGTTTCACCCACTCGGTGACATCTATTTGGCAGTTGATGTAAAGTTGGCCTATGGTAGTTATAAGTAGTTTACAAGGATTAAATCTGCAACGAAGGAACTAAAATATATAGTTTTTTTTTTTTTTAATTAATTTCTAAATAGTTTGTTTCACATTGTACTTTATGATGCTGATAGTGATATTTTCGATATAAAAACATAGGTAGTGTTTTGATATAAAACCCAAGGGGCACATAAAATAATTGAGTTTTATAAAGTAGCCTACCAGAAAACCGAAACCTGCAGCTTATAAGAACTGTACTATGCGAGTTAAAACTTTCGTCGTGAATCAATAAATCGTGTCAACCTAACTATAAATAGGCCCAAGGCCCCTTTTCTCAGACTGACGTTAAATAAAACCTTCTAGAGAAAACATTTAGGAAGTATTATAACTTTAGACGGAGTGTGTAGCAACATTCATCGTGCTGTATTGCGATTGCGAATGGTTTGCTTCCGTTCCGTCAGTTGTATTTCGGTCGATCCACTAACCTCGCCAACCTCAGGGGCGAAGCCAAAGCTGCCCACGTGACGTATATCAGACCGATGTTTCGCAGTTCCTGACAAAACAAGTTTAGAAACAGCGGAACAGCGCCAACCCCAGAAAAATCGTTAAATAGTTTGAAAATTGCAGTTTTTACCATTGGTCTTATGTGTTCCCTATTTTGGTAACGAATATCAACCAAAGTAATCTACTACCGTTATGTTAGATAATTATCTTGCTAATCACCACATATAATTTACATTTAAAATTAATTTTTGTTTTCGTAATTTGAGGCAAGTTAAACCAATTCTGCTTTTTAAATGTCATTAAAAATGCCTTGAAAATATGTAATATACATGAGATTGCATAACGTTGAATGGACATATATCGTAGGATGAAGATCTAGATAAATTTGAAAATAAAAAAGTCCAATACAATACAATCATGTTTTTATCAAAACATGAAAAGAGTACCTTTCCTATTTCAAAAATGTTGTTCAGGAAATAAGATAATGAAAATCACGTGTGTGAAAAACGACGTCCTTTAATCCAGCTACTTGGAGGTCACGAATTGTGGATAAACTTAGTTATAAGCGATGGCTTGTGGATGCAATATTCCCTGGTGGGGATTTAACGTCCGCACTAGTGAATACTAGTTCATAAATAAAGACCATCCTCATAATTAGACCAATTCGTACATAAGAGGTCAAAATTGTGGTTCGGATCCCACGTTAAACTGTAGGTCCCTAGATACCATTGGCTGTTGGGATATTAATTAACAGTCCTGCCTAAGGAGAATGTCGGCCTTAGTAACAAGACTACAAGATCGCGCCACAATCATCCTACACTCATCTCTCATTCATATTCAGGTTAAAATACCCACTATGTGAGGTCCCTGTCTCAAAATAGTGATTTGGTGATATACAGTGCGTCTTACGAAACCCGCATTACCTATATGACGCGCATAACCCAACTACACTGCACTAGATAGGGGCTTTTACTGTCTCATTCGAGGTGGCGAGTACGCTGGTAATGCTGAACTAAATATTGTATTTAGCCAATTAATTGTATCCAGACTGTATATTTCCAGTTCAGATGAAATTCTGACTTTTGATTTCGGTTTTGGTGAAGAAGTGTGTCACTTAATGTTGATTTAGTTGACGCAAATAATTTGAGTGTTTTTTTATCAACTCCAGTGGCATTTTTTTATAGGGTAGATAAACTCTTTTTGGCCAAAGGGCTCCAAACCCCTCGATCAAAGTCAGTGTTTTAAATTTTCCGTAAATTTAGAGAGTAATTATTGCGTTTTGTAAGCTTAAAACAGCAAAAAACTCTAACTGGACGCAATGAAATGTCATCATATCAAGAGCAACTAGAAAACATCGCACTACAAAGATTAAAAATGACAAATGGATTTAATGTGCCCTGGGAGTCCCTTTAATATTTCCTTATTTATTTAAGTCCGATTCTCGCCAACTTTTCCTAAAACAACTATACGTATGGATATGTACCAAGTCCTATCCAACGACATTAAATACTTAAAAATTACAAATACCCCCGTCGCAGCAGACCTTCGTACTCTCATATACTCCACTAATTTCAAATGGAATTCTGGTATTTCTCGTAAACTTATTTCCCGTAAAAACTATGGGAGAATATGTAGGTTTACCACCATTTGGTTCTTGTATAGATATTAAACCCGACTTGTGAATGTTCATACAAAATTTCATCAAGCTCATAGCTCATTCTTTGCATTTTCCCCATAAACTCCATAAGGGGTGAGTATGTAAGTTAGGCTTGGCGCCATATAAGTTATGGGCTTTGTAAGCAAATGTAGATCAAACCTTTCCTAATGAATGTACATACCAAATTTTATCAAGATGTGTCAATATATAATCAAGATAGAATAAGATTCGTTTGATTTCCCAAGAGTAAAATGGGAATCATTTTGAATTTTCACAGTAACCATTTAAGCTAACATCAAAATTTAAAATACCAAATTGTTCATTTTTCGAGCTCTTGTAAATGGTTTATGTTAAAATGGTTGGGTTTAAAAAATGAAGGCCAGAAACCAATTTTTGACCCTTTTTAAACTCCATAAAACCCCGTTCCCATTCATGCTAGCAAAACAGAGGAAAACAGATGTTCGGTTACAAAATATTTTAAACTAAAATAATTGGGTCCAGATCAACTGAATTTTTCGTATAATTTGGATGGGTGGTTTACTGTATTATAGACACAAATAATCTACAAACTTGGTCAATTTTGCTTGATTTCTAATAATGTCAGGTAGAAACATTTGTTCATGGCTTGCAATTTTTTAAACAAAGGGTAGGCCTATAACTGAAGCATTAAATAATGTATTTTACTTTTTGCTTTTATATGTCTAAGTATAATTACGCCATTTGTCCCATTTATTTATTATTATAAATATTTTATAAGTTTTAGCATAGACAGAAACCATGTTTTTGTTAAAAAGATGTCAATAATGACTTACAAAGACACAGACAAATCCTATAACCTTATACAGGTTGAGCTAGAAAAAACCCCTCTTACGAGAATCTAATTATAAAGCACTAGCACTTCTACAACTTTTTGTATCTATTACTTGTTTAATACGTTAGGCCTAAGGGTTTTCTGTTGAGGACTCCTCCTACAATTTTCAGCCGATATTCAAGTTTTTGGTGTCGTTGGATAGGGCTTGGTCTGTAGTTGTTTCCGCCAAAAATTGATGAAAATCGGACATACAAAAGGGCGCTATACAAGATATGAAATTTTCCATTTAGAATAACACTAGTATACGTGTTGCTCGAAATCGAGCAATTTATTTTAATGCAATACAAATGTTACTTTTAAAATCAACTAGTATAAGTGTTGCTCGAAATCGAGCAATTTATTTTAATACAATACAAATGATATTTTTTTTAGCTTTAAATCAATGGCATCTGACCAATCCAATATTGTGAATATCTTTTATCACCAAAACTACACGTATTTACAGCTGATTATTAACAGATGTTTAAAATGCTTTATTCAATCCCAATGTTATTTAAATGGGAAATTTTGATATTTCAATGGTGGATAGCGCCTTTATTTTCAGTCCGATTCTCATCAGTTTTTGGCAGAAACAACTACAGACCAAGCCCTATCCAACGACACCAAAAACATGAAAATCGGTTGAAAATTGTAGGAGGAGTTCTTAAGACAAAACAACCCTTAGCGTATTAAATAAGTACTAGTATATGTGTTGCTCGAAATCGAGCAATTTATTTAAATACAGTACAAATGTTACTTTAGCTCTAAATCAATGACATCCGACCAATCCAATAATGTGAATATCTTCAATCGCCAATTACTACACGTATTTATACAGCTGATTATAAACATATGTTTAAAATGCTTTATTTAATCCCAATGTTATTTAAATGGGAAATTTTGAGATTTCAATGGTGAATAGCGTCTTTATTTTCAGTCTGATTCTGATCAGTTTTTGGCAGAAACAACTACAGACCAAGCCCTATCCAACGACACCGAAAACTTGAAAATCGGTTGAAAAATGTAGGAGGAGTTCTCAAGACAAAAAAACCCTTAGCGTATTAAATAAGTACTAAGTTAGTATACGTGTTGCTCGAAATCGAGCAATTTATTTTCATACAATGCAAATGTTACATTTAGCTCTAAATCAATGACATCCGACCAATCTAATATTGTGAATCTCTTTAATCGCCAAAACTACACGTATTTACAGCTGATTTATTACAGATGTTTAAAATGCTTTATTCAATCCCAATGTTATTTAAATGGGAAATTTTGAGATTTCAATTGTGGATAGCGCCTTTATTTTCAGTCTGATTCTTATCAGTTTTTGGCGGAAACAACTACAGGCCAAGCCCTATCCAACGACACCAAAAACTTTAAAATCGGTTGAAAATTGTAGGAGGAGTTCTCAGGACAAAAAAACCCTTAGCGTATTAAATAAGTATAGATAGATTACATCCGACCAATCCAATATTGTGAGTATCTGTAATCACCAAAACAACACGTATTTACAGCTGATTATTAACACATGTTTAAAATGCTTTATTCAATCCCAATGTTATTTAAATGGGAAATTTTGGGATTTCAAGGGTGAATAGCGAATTTATTTTCAGTCAGATTCTCATCAGTTTTTGGCGGAAACAACTACAGGCCAAGCCCTATCCAACGACACAAAAAACTTGAAAATCGGTTGAAAATTGTAGGAGGAGTTCTCAAAACAAAAAAACCCTTAGCGTATTAAATAAGTATAGATTTGGATTGGTTTGAACATTTTAAACATCTGTTAATGCACAGCTGTAAATACGTGTAGTGTTTTGTGATTGATTACTGATATTCACAATATTGGATGTCATTGATTTAGAACTAAATGTTACTTTTGTATTGTACCGTATCAAAATAAATTGCTCAATTTCGAGCTACAAGTAGACTAGTCATTCTAATTTACTGAGGATCAAGTCTTTACAAGCTTTATTCGGGTCAGCTAGTCGGATATTACAGTAGCAGGACATTGATTTAAATTAGGAATAAGTCTTATGTATAATAATTAGAGTTGTCCGTACATTGCTTAGAATCTTGAAATATTATTTGGTTTATTTTATGTTTCATGCATCTCAAAAATTAAATATACATAGTGGTAATCGGCATCTAATTATCTATCTTTTCCCTCTATCCATAGATGTGACGTTCGTCAGTCCTAATGTGTCCCATTTTCAAACTAAATCTTTACTAGATGTTCTCAAAGAGTGACGTGGTGTGAAGGATTTTAGCAACTTTAATTTATAGTATTCCGGGCGCCTCACCGGGTTTACCGGTGACTAAATTGTCGTCTGCTAAACAATGCAAATGCCTTGTTAGCAGACGACATAGCAGACGAAGTTACCGTTTTGGTGACACCGGTGAGGCGCCCGGAATACTACCATTGTGTTAAAATGCTTTGCCCTCAGTATCCAAATTCCTTGGTCGCTGTTTGCCCTATTGTTCGTCAATTAATTATAGTAGAAAAGGTATGTGCTATCATTCCGCATTCAGCTGCTTGTAATTAATTAATTAAAATTATTCTGTTCTATTCCTCATAGGCCATCTTAAAATATTTTGCAATTAATTAATTCATCATGTGTAACAGTTTAACCAGCTGTGGAATTGCCAACATTGGTGAAATAACTCAACTCGTTTAACCATATACTGACAATTTGCGTTCAAGTTGTTACTGTGCTTTTTCTAGCTTAAACGTTGGTATCACTGGTCGAAGTATCATGACGTCAACGCTGCGCTAAATGAGATAGCCAATGAAATGCTTCCTCGTTGCATCCGCGTCTCCATATAAAAGCCGACATTTTGTTTCTTCCGCAGTTTCTGTGAAGTGAAGTGTTGTACTAAGGCGTATCTTCTGTAGCTCAAGTTTGTGCGTTGTAGCTGTGATTTTAAATTTTGAGGACTGAGACAAATAGGCAGGTAAAGGATTAATTATTATAAGAGTAACTTTGAAACGTTCGAATTAATGAAAATGTATTTAAACTTCGGCCTACACTCTTAGACCCAGTCGATAGTCGTAGGGAAGTCTTGCCGTTGGAACAAAGGACTTTCGTTGGACCTTAGTCTTACGTAATTGCTTGTTGTCTGGTTTTCGATTGTTGGTGAAATTTGAAGGTTTATATAAATATTAATCAGGCCTTTCAGTTAATCGACCTAGTAACGAAGTTGAAAACTTAAAAGGGCGTAGTTGTAATTTGTGGACTTTTCTAGATGACCTTGCCTGTTTCGACATATGACGCCATATTGGATATTCTCAGCTCAGCCCAAAATGATGGGAATGGGAACACAGTTAGTTGGAACTTAACAGTTAAACATTCAAGTTCTTTTGCTGTGGTTTTTAACTTTTATAAATTCTACTTATTCCACAGGCCTGCAAATATATTTTTTTTTTGCCACAAGACCTTGACTTCCACTTAGACTAGGCCTATTTTGTAATTAGGCCCTAGCTTCAAAACCTCATGGTGGCGGCAATTTTTGCAAACCCCTACCCAGATCCTATAACATACATACACTAATATGACTTAAAAGTATAAGTTATTGGCGAAACTTGTTGGCCAACCACATCAACTGACAATATAAGTCAGGCCTAGCCTACTTAGACCTAATGCAATAGCGTCACCGAGTGGGTGAAACTTCAGTGGTTGCTTGCTGTTTTCAGTCCTTTTGATTTTTAACTCCATGAGATTGTAAGACTTATTCACAATTTTAGAATTTTCACTCAGATTTTAATAATTTTCTAACTACACTGTAACTTAAATCAGGTGATAAAATCTTAACCATTCTGTGTTTACAATTGCAATCAATTAAATATAGGCTAGCAATATTATCGCAAAATTTTTTAAATAGACAGTATTAACTAGTGATGGGCCGATATCAAAATTTCTCGATTCCGATTAGAAAATTTGTATCTTGATTCTGCACTCTATAGGCCCTAGGCCAATCGATTCCAATTAACCCTCCAACTGGTCATTATAACCTCCTTTACTGGTGAGGTTTTTTTGGCCGCCGCGCAAACATTTAGTACAAACAACATAAAACATATAAATTGGTATATAAAACATACAAATTATATATCAATTTTTTCAGAATGAAATAGGCTATTCAAAACAATATTGTTTTTAGTGTACTTACAAAAATTTATTTTGTTAATCCTCCTATTTTGTAACAATAAAGATTTTTTTTTCTTATTATTTTCCTTTTAGAGTATTATCATGGTAAGGTATGTTGTCCATACAACAAAACTAAGATAGCCAAAATAACCACAATTTTATTGGCTTTTTACTGATGTATAACACTTGATTGTTTATATTATAAATAAAATATTACAAAGCAAATATGTGAGGTAAGCACAAACCACATTTTCGCCGCCATATTTTTTTAAATTTTTTATTTTTTATTTTATTAATTTTTTATGATAAAATTTTTTTTAGAACTATTTATAAATATTAAATATAACTATTTGTTATGTATATAAATAATTATATTTATTTATAATAAATTAATAAAGTTAGGCCTAGGCCTATTCACTCACCTAGGCCTAGGCCTAACTCACAACTTTCATGTTCACTGACAACTTCACTTTGTACTCTGAATCTTCATTTAGAAGGCCCAAATAGCACTATAATTACTCAATTCACTCATTATTACATTGCAAACTAACTATAATTCACTAAAATTTGCATTTCAAGTAATAACATAACCACAAAACAGCGCCGCCCCTACGATACGCGTAAACAAAAACAAACACCAGAAATTCAGTCTTACCAACATACTGATATTTCAACAAATACAGCTGAACATATGATGACTAGATTGTTCATCTTTTCCTCTTTCATACTATATAAAAAACATCGACATTGACTATAAAATAACGAAGTAAAATGCATTTTACATAGACCTTGCAAATGGATCGCGATCGCGATCCTACCAGTTTAGAACGGCCTAAATGGGTCGCGATCGCGACGTTTACCAGTTGGAGGGTTAAGTTACCTAAGTAGGCTATATAGGGGGGGGGGGGTATCACATGTTTTAAAATGATTACCCACCAAAATATATTTAGATTACGCTTACACAAAAAATAAGTTTACAACAGAATTGGTAAGAAAACAATTTGAAAAAACAACAATATTATCTTAGGCCTACAGTAAAAAAAAAAAAAAAAAAAAAAAAAAAAACCAAGAGACCATGAAAAACAGTTGATTTTATTCGTTGATGTCATTTGACTGTCGTCTGATTGTTGTTTGTTGTCAGTTCGTATGTGCGGGCGGCTAATCCCGATTAACGAAATAAGTTATTTACGTGTGTTATAGTGTTTCTTTCATTACTAGGCGGGCCTTTCCATGTCAAATCAACAAGGCTCACAACCCGACCCTCTGGGATTTTGATGAAATTTGGTATGCTGTTAGACCTAGCAATTATAAGCATAAAACAATTTTTTGTAATTTTTTATCTCTTGTAGTTTTTTATTTATAGATTTTTCAAAATGGCCGAAAACGGCATTTTTTGACTTGCGGACAAACTTTCAAACTGCCATAACTTGAGTTCTATTGCACATAGAGAAGTCAAGAGTGGGCTTATTTTGTAGCTAATCAAAAGGGCTTTAATTTGATATGCATGATGACCATATTTTAAAAACATTTAAGATTTCCAAAAAGTTTTTTCAAAAAATTCAAAATGGCGGATTTGAAAAAACTGTACTTTTAAAAATCTGGAAAAATATATATTTATCATCAGACTTTTATCTACACATGGTGCAAGTTTGATCATGGGATGGCAATGGGATCATATTTTAATTAATTTATCAAGTATGTAAGCGAGGTGTGTTTAGCTCTATACTGCAGTTGAATAGGAATCTCTCAGTCTATGGGTTATTTATTACGATTGTTAAAAAGTACTGATAGAAATAAAACAAAATAAAAACATCAGTAGTGTTTTCAACTAATTTTGTGTGTTTCTATTACATACACATTCTATAATCATACGATAGTAGCTTACTTACATAAGATTTTGCAGAAAGGAAGAATTATAACTGTTTTTTTGATAAAAACTCCTAATACGTGTATACCGGTAAGTCATAAAAAGTCTTAAACATGATTTGTAATTATTTTTCATTGCTCAGCCTGGTGCACCCTTACTGGGGTACAGTGGGTCTAAGTGTAATGGTTTGGAAAAATATTTTTTTTCTCATAAAAAATTAAACTTGACTATCATTGGAGGTAGGGTACAAAAAGTCTTAATTTTCTTTTTTCGATCAGTGTACCACCGTGTACCATTTACATCATCGTAAATGGATAAAGATTATTTATACAATGAAGATTATTATTATTATCTCTGTGTCCTTTTAAATGGGAGTGGCAGAAAAATGGCATTCTGCACTAGCCCCAAAGTCCTCTCCATAATTGCATGAATTGATAGTTTTTTTCTATTTTTATAATGCGCCTCTGAGCTACCATAAAAGCAATAAGTAAATTTTAGAAGGTTTCTCTATAAATGTTTTTCTCAAAAATCTTATCAAATACAATTATTAATAGGGCTAGGATAACATGATTTATAAATTATGTTTATAGTTTTTATGACTTATTATTATGACGTATTATATATTTTATAAAATAAAAATAAACGGTATCAGTTTACTGACACATACTTTCTCCCAACAATATAAAAAAGGTGTTAAAAGCTCCAAACTTTAATGTCTTGATGACTCAGTCGGATAGCTACCAGCTGAGCAACGCTTGTTTGACCCTACGCGCGTCTGTGACTTTTAACAACGTACTGCGTTTACCGCTAAACGAGAAATTGAATTTTCTCCGCAACCTCTTGACGTAGAGCAATAATTTAAAATACTGGATTATTTAGTTTTTTGAGCTTGATTTAATGGTGATAAGTAAAATTTATTTTGAGACAACAGCTATTTTGAAAATTCAAAAAATTGATTTTTTAAACACTTTTTACTCCATAACTTTTGAACGCGCATTTTCTCGGAGATGCGGGTGGTGTCATTTTATTCAACATTTTAAGCTTAATAAACAACAAAATTTTAATCAAAATCGTTAGAGCCGTTTTTGAGAAATTATGATTTTTGACGATTTTTGAGGGTTTTTGGGGGTAAACTACCCTTAAAAACAAAAAATTTAAAAAAATGAAAAAAAAAACGCCTGGAATTATTGTGGGTTTGGACCTACGTACCAAATTTCACCAAAATCGGACCATTGGGGCATTCTCTAGCTCTGTATACATCCAGACACACACACACACACACACACACACAGACATCACTCCGAAAACCACTTTTTTGGACTCAGGGGGAACCAAAATTAATAAATCCACCAACAACTCAAATTCGAAAATTTTGACAAAAACAATACTTTCTCCATATACTATGGTATAGGGGGAGAAAGTAAAAACAGTTATACTTCTTCCTTTCTTGCCAATCATATGTAGGTAAGCTACCGTCATGTATGATTATTGATTAATGTGTATTTAATACACTACTGATATTTTTTTTTTTTTTATTTCTATCAGTACCTAAACAATAACTATTGTTATAAATAACACATAGACAGCAGGTAGACTGAGAGATACCTATGCACCAAGGAGACCGGGGTACAGTGGGTAATTTTTTGGTTGATATTTTTTTAATCTAAGAAGTTATTCATTAACATTTTTACCAAATAGCCTAGCTTTTGTTTGGCTTGACATTTTGTAGTACTATTCAAATTTTTTCTTGTCTGTGGGATTAATATTTTTATTGGAAAAAATATTTTTTCAAACCATTACACTTTGACCCATTGTACCCCAGTATGGGTGCACCAGGCTGAGCAATAAAAATAATTACAAATCATGTTTAAGACTTTTTATGACTTACCGGTATACACGTATTAAGAGTTTTTATCAAAAAAACAGTTAGGGCCTATAATTCTTCCTTTCTGCAAAATCTTATGTAGGTAAGCTAATGTCATATGATTATAGAATGTGTATGTAATAAAAACACGTAAAATTAGTTGAAAACACTACTGATGTTTTTATTTTGTGTTATTTCTATCAGTACTTTTTAACAATCGTAATAAATAACCCATAGACTGAGAGATTCCTATTCAACTGCAGTATAGAGCTAAACACACCTCGCTTACATACTTGATAAATTAATTAAAATATGATCCCATTGCCATCCCATGATCAAACTTGCACCATGTGTAGATAAAAGTCTGATGATAAATATATATTTTTTCCAGATTTTTAAAAGTACAGTTTTTTTAAATCCGCCATTTTGAATTTTTTGAAAAACTTTTTGAAAATTTTATGTTTTTAAAATATGGTCATCATGCATGTCAAATTAAAGCCCTTTTGATTAGCTACAAAATAAGCCCACTCTGACTTTTCTATGTGCAATAGAACTCAAGTTATGGCAGTTTGAAAGTTTGTCCGCAAGTAAAAAAATGCCGTTTTCGGCCATTTTGAAAAATCAATAAATAAAAAACTATAAGAGATAAAAAATTACAAAAAATTGTTTTATGCTTATAATTACTAGGACTAACAGCATACCAAATTTCATTAAAATGTGGGAGGGTCAGGTTGAAAATTCTGTTTTTCAGGTTGATTTGACATGGAATGGCCCTATAGTCTTTTATGAATCAATCCGACAATCGGCGGTAAAAATACGCATTTAGAGTGGGATTTTTTTATAAGAAACGGTCAAGACTAAGTGGAAAATCTTTAACAATGGACTTCTTTTGTTCGTAGTAGAATCATGTGTTCAATCAAAACAAAATAGCTGCCAATGTACATTTGTTTTTATATGTTTTGATGTAAAGATAAATGATTGACAGAATAGGCCAACACATGATTATGCAACAAATAAAAGAAGTTCAGTGTCAAAGATTTTCCACTTAGTCTTGACCGTTTCTTATAAAAAAATCCCACTCTAAATGCGTATTTTTATCGCCGATTGTCGGCGAGGACAAAGAGCTGAAAATTTTATTCATGAAGCGATGTGCTAAGGACAATTCTATGTTTACGACGGATGAAAATGATGCACCTTATGTTTCACTGAACCAAATAAAATCACTTCTTCCCAACCCGGAAATAGTGCTAAAGGGTGATCGAATGTTTTACAAGTTTAAGAACCAAATTACTAAAATATAGATTTTGTCACTTGATCCGTACATTTTGATGTAAAAATGTTTCACCTATTGCTGTTAAACCAACATCAGTATGCAAACCACAATCAGAAAACTTGTAGTTCTGTTCAAATAATTAACTAAGCAATTAAGAAATCTAAACATTTGTGTTTTAAGGATTAAGCTTAGAAATAAGTCTCTATAAATTAATAGGCAAGCATGTTTATTTTCTTACTTTTTTCTCAGCTTGTGTGTATCGTAAGAGAAATCCGTGCATACTGTTAGAAAGGTTCATCCTGTAGATGAACAGAAAGCTATTATAATTCACATCAGCCTCCAGGGGTACGCCCTAGAGGCTTTCAAAGTTTCATTGTTAATCTTATGGAAGAAGGGTAATTTATTAAATAGTCCCGAGTCCAAATCAGGTGATTTTTTGGTAGACTTTTGACCAGTGGATTAATACACAGATCGGTAACCCCAGGGTTTAGTGGGGTGGGACATTTCCGGGGATTTTTTTGGGGATTTTTCCCCTGATTCGGGTAATACTATCCCTCATCAATAAAAATTATCCCCCAAAGTTTCCCTGCAAAATTCCCTATGGGGGTAAGAGGGGGTAAAAAAAGGGGAAAAATCCCAAATTTGTTATTTTTTGCGATAAAAAAAAATCCAAGATAGCCAAAAAATTTCTAAAAATATATATGTTGCATTAACATAAAGCATTCAACCCCCACTCACCCCACTAAGGGGTGGGAGGGGGCTAAAGTATGGGTAAAATACGAAATTTGCATACAGATGCAAAATGGAAGAGGGAAACCCCGTTACTAACAAGAAATATGACTATAAATGTCTAATCAATATTATAACCACGTAAAACACTCTTAGCCACCCCTATTTTATGATTGGGGGTAAAAATAAGGGATGAAAATAGGTTTTTTGTGAATAAAGTCTAAAAAAAATTCAATTTAGCCCTAAAAATGTCAGAAATGTGTATTTAGCATTATTCCTCATGTTTTCAACCCTTATTGACACCTCACTTATAGGGGTAGTGGTGGAAATGGGGTAAACCCATAAAAATACCATCATCCATCAAAAATAGTAAATAATTTAGAAAAAGAGCCAAAAATATTATATGGTGGCTATTTCATACAATTAATACACATACACCCCCTACCGATCCCATCCATATGAGGGTAAGAAGGAAAAAGGGGTTAAACGCCAAAAATTTTAAACCTGTTTAAGTCAAGTGGTTAGTGGGGTGGGGTATTTCTTGGGGTATATTGATGAATTTTATATAAGAATTGGGTAATACCCACCGTAATCTATCAAAAATGTCCAGCAAACCTTTTCCACCAAAATATCTTATGGGGTTGGTAGGGGGTAGAAAAAAGGGAAAAAATCATAAATTTTTATTTTTGGTTATAAAAAAAAAATCCAAGATAGCCAAAAAATCTCTAAAAATATAGATATTGCATTAACATGAAGCATTCAACCCCCACTCACCCCACTAAGGGGTGGAAGCGGGGCAAAGTATGGGTATAATACGAAATTGGCATACAGATGCAAGATGGAAGAGGTTAGTGGGGTGGGGTATTTCCTGGGGTATATTGATGAATTTTATATAAGAATTGGGTAGTACCCACCGTAATCTACCAAAAATGTCCAGCAAACCTTTTCCACCAAAATATCTTATGGGGTTGGTAGGGGGTAGAAAAAAGGGAAAAAATCATAAATTTTTATTTTTGGTTATAAAAAAAATCCAAGACAGCCAAAAAATCTCTAAAAATATAGATATTGCATTAACATGAAGCATTCAACCCCCACTCACCCCACTAAGGGGTGGGAGCGGGGCAAAGTATGGGTAAAATACGAAATTTGCATACGGATGCAAAATGGAAGAGGGAAAACCCGTTACTAACATGAAATATGACTATAAATGTCTATTCAATATTACATCCACGTTAGACACTCTTAGCCACCTCTATTTTAAGGTTTTTGGTAAAAATAAGGGATGAAAATAGGTATTTTGTGAGTAAAGTCTGAAAGAAATATAATTTAGCCCTAAAATTTTCAGAAATGTGTATTTAACATTATTCCTCATGTTTTCAACCCTTATAGACCCCTGTCTTATAAGTGTAGTGGTGGAAATGGGTAAACCCGTAAAAATACCATCATGCTTAACATATTGATAAATAATTTTCAAAAAAGAACCAAACAGAATATTAAAATTTTTCTAAACAATGTATTGATTTCAATAACATAATACATTGAAAATTAACGTAAACCCCTACTTGATGGGGCTAGGGGGGACAAATTTATTTAAAAAACCAGAAGAAATATGTTAAACCCCGTCATTAATGATATAATAAATTAATTGTTGAACTAACCAGAAATACCACATGTTAATTTTTTTTTTTCTGCCTATTATTTTGGCATCACCCCCGTATTCAATCCCTTCAGGAAGTAGGGGTCAGATTACTTATAAAAATAACGCATTTGTGTTCAATTTTTTATTTTTATTTTTTACTAATAAAGATAAAGATAGCTGTACGAAAATAGTTTTACAACTTTGTTTTACTACTTTGCAAACATAAGAAGGACTTGAATTAATTTTCTGTAATAAATTTATGTGTTTCCTAATTTTTTCAAAACATTATGTAACTTAGTTACCGTATATCGCATATTGTTTGACATTCTGCAATTGCCGGAGCAAATTGCAAACCTTTAATTTGTTAAATTTCATTTTTTTACTACACCAAAGAAATAAAACTAATTATTTGCCCGTACATTTTGTTATTAAACTTCATTGAAACGTCTCTTGAAGAAAACGCTTCCCTTTCTTGCTGGTATTTCATTCAACTACTTCTTTTTTAACTTACTGTTTTTAACTTAATTCTATTTCAACTTACTTTCTTTTTTTCCAACACACATACGTTTAAGTTAAAAATGTCATTTTCAACGTAAACGTGTGTAAATCATATACGGTACATGTTTCTATTTATATTTTTCATCTTGCATCAATATGAGCGCAAAAACTACTGGACCAATCCTATACTATGATACGAGGAGTGTTTGAAGGAATGTATGTTCCACGACCTCGCAATCTAGCTGGTAAATTTTACTTACATTTGGAATTTAAAAGTGTTTTGGCCCAAAAATAAGTTTAGAAACAGCCTCAACCCAAAGAAAAATCGAATTTTGTCTAAAATTAAGCTTACATAGCTTTAATAGTAATTTTTTACATTAAACTTATGGGTTGTAATTTTGGTAATGAAATAACAACTAAAATTAAAAAAAAAAAAAAAACATTAATTTTAAGCCGTTTCTTTAACACCTGTTATCTGTAAACAGTCTTATGTAAATTTACTTACATAGCTTTATCATCATGACAATATAAGAAAAGTAAATTAAAAATAACAAAAAAGGTTCAACCTGGAACTATATCTTTGGACAGTGAGAAATAATATAAAAAATTATATTTAACATAGGAAACACTGGTAACGCAACTGAAAGCCCAACGTACGCGAAGGTGCGCAATGGCGTTATCTGTTACGCACATCCGTAGTCCCCTCCGCTTTTATATCACTCCTTGACCATTGTTGGTCGATCCATTCAATATATTTCATTATTGATTTGTAAACAACGTTAAAATTTAGCATTTTTTTTTTTTGCTCTTCTTTTAGACTACTTCAACTTCTACTTTTTTAATTAATCGATCGTCTGAAATAAATTATTTTCATTTATTATATCCTCTCAGTTGAACTCACTTTTACAGCAATTACGAGGGTATTACACTCACACTTTATTTACATTTAGCATTGATTGGAGATTCTCTTTTTATGTTGTCTTGATATAATAACTTCCTTCAATTATTTATGACTGTTGATATTCAGCCGAACTGCCAGCAGACAAAACGGTTTTATGACACTTTATGACTACGACACCATTCAATAATATACACATCAAGATTTTTTTAACTGTGCTAGAGTAGAGTAATTTACCTTAAGCATCAATAAAATAAACGTAATTTTGTTAATTGGTTTAATTTTTGTTATCCTTTTGTTATAATTTTTTTTGTATTTCACAACAATGTGCGACGGGTTAGCTATTTACATTATAATTACCGGTATTCGTAATCACAAATGTATGTTTCATTGTACCTGTATTGCTGTAATTATATATTGTTATTTGGAATATTGTTTATTATTTGTAATTTATTTGATAATACTTTTCAAGTTTTGCATTACGTAAAAGATTTATTGTTTTCTTTTTATTAATTTTGTTAATTAAGGTTCATTATACTAATTGATGAATGTCAATGTAAGAAAGGAGATGGTGCTGTAAAACTGGTAAACAAATAACAATAGGCCTAATTGTAACATGTACATTTTTCAAATATGTAGAAATTTAATGTACATATTTAATGTATATATGTATATATTTTGCAAATATTTAATAATGTATATAAAGTGTACATTAAACATAGATTAATAAATTTGTTCTGTTTGTTATTACAGTTCCACCAACTTACTACTATCATTATAACCTTAATTAATTAATTAATTAATTATTTGGTGGGGAAGATTGAATAATGTCAGGCCCTATGTAACAATTAACGGTAAAAAATTATAATTAATAGTCATATGTGAGTGTTTAAATTGCAGGCATTTGTTCCTCACACTACATTAGCGGCATGTCCTAAACATTACCTTCAACTAAATGAGGAATAACGTGAATGATTCTCTGTACGAAGGCATTGTTATTGCAAAATATCTGCTTTGTTTGACGAAAACACGTATTTTGTTTACGACTGCCGAATATTGACATCCAGTGAAGTTTTATTTAGATTAGTATTATAGCCTACATGCTAACACGTAAAAATTGTATCTATAAAAAGTACAGTATGTATTTGGCAACTTTTGAAATGAAGTGCCATGGTCCTACTACCATGGTCTACACTATTTTGATTTTTTTATTGCCTTATGGGCCTTTTGCCACTAAAGGCCTCTAGTAAATAGATAATCTCTGTGGAATAATCTCTGAAGAATATAGTTCACTTTGAAAAATTGTACGCATAAAACTATCGGACAAAATAAAAATTATTTTGATACCAAATAATATACATACTCGACCTATCAATTATAATAATTTTAGCATTACTTAAAGAAATAATATTGCAGTTTTAATAAATTCTTCCTATCTCAGGATCTCAGGATGGAAAACATTTTAGTTTGGGACAATCATGCAATATTGATAAAAAACTTTAAATATATCACTTATTTATTAGTTACAACATCTTACGACGGTAATAGCTATGAGTTTTGTAATATATTTACTAAAGGTAGCTCGTGCGTTCCCGCTATCAGTCACTGCCAACGTTGCTAAACCACGTGGTCGATCCGGGTCGAGTGCGCCGCAGCGCGCGCTTTGACAAGACGGAAAGGGGGAAATTTGAACGTGTTTAAATCGCGACCACTCTTCAACAAATGAAATGTAACCTTTATATAACGCGATAGTTATCAACATAGGTAAGGGTTATTACAGAAAATTAATTTAAGTCCTTCTTATGTTTGCAAAGTAGTAAAACAAAGTTGTAAAACTATTTTCGTACAGCTATCTTTATCTTTATTAGTAAAAAATAAAAATAAAAAATTGAACACGAATGCGTTATTTTTATAAGTAATCTGACCCCTATTTCCTGAAGGGATTGAATACGGGGGTGATGCCAAAATAATAGGCAGAAAAAAATTAACATGTGGTATTTCTGGTTAGTTCAACAATTAATTTATTATTTCATTAATGACGGGGTTTAAAATATTTCTTCTGGTTTTTTAAATAAATTTTTCCCCCCTAGCCCCATCAAGTAGGGATTTACGTTAATTTTCAATGTATTATATTATTGAAATCAATACATTGTTTAGAAATACTTTAATATTCTGTTTGGTTCTTTTTGGACATTATTTATCAATATGTTAAGCATGATGGTATTTTTACGGGTTTACCCATTTCCACCACTACACTTATAAGACAGGGGTCTATAAGGGTTGAAAACATGAGGAATAATGCTAAATACACATTTCTGAAAATTTTAGGGCTAAATTGTATTTCTTTCAGACTTTACTCACAAAATACCTATTTTCATCCCTTATTTTTACCCCAAATCTTAAAATAGAGGTGGCTAAGAGTGTCTTACGTGGATGTATTGAATAGACATTTATAGTCATATTTCATGTTAGTAACAAGTTTTCCCTCTTCCATTTTGCATCCGTATGCAAATTTCGTATTTTACCCATACTTTGCCCCGCTCCCACCCCTTAGTGGGGTGAGTGGGGGTTGAATGCTCCATGTTAATGCAATATCTATATTTTTAGAGATTTTTTGGCTATCTTGGATTTTTTTATAACCAAAAATAAAAATTTATGATTTTTTCCCTTTTTTCTACCCCCTACCAACCTCATAAGATATTTTGGTGGAAAAGGTTTGCTGGACATTTTTGGTAGATTACGGTGGGTATTACCCAATTCTTATATAAAATTCATCAATATACCCCAAGAAATACCCCACCCCACTAACAACTTGACTTAAACAGGTTTAAAATTGTTGGCGTTTAACCCCTTTTTCTTTCTTACCCTCATATGGATGGGATCGGTAGGGGGTGTATGTGTATTAATTGTATAAAATAGCCACCATATAATATTTTTGGCTCTTTTTCTAAATTATTTACTATTTTTGATGGATGATGGTATTTTTATGGGTTTACCCCATTTCCACCACTACCCCTATAAGCGAGGTGTCAATAAGGGTTGAAAACATGAGGAATAATGCTAAATACACATTTCTGACATTTTTAGGACTAAATTGATTTTTTTTTCTGACTTTATTCACAAAAAACCTATTTTCATCCCTTATTTTTACCCCCAATCATAAAATAGGGGTGGCTAAGAGTGTCTTACGTGGTTATAATATTGATTAGACATTTATAGTCATATTTCTTGTTAGTAACGGGGTTTCCCTCTTCCATTTTGCATCTGTATGCAAATTTCGTATTTTACCCATACTTTGGCCCCCTCCCACCCCTTAGTGGGGTGAGTGGGGGTTGAATGCTTTATGTTAATGCAACATATATATTTTTAGAAAATTTTTGGCTATCTTGGATTTTTTTTATCGCAAAAAATAACAAATTTGGGATTTTTCCCCTTTTTTTACCCCCTCTTACCCCCATAGGGAATTTTGCAGGGAAACTTTGGGGGATAATTTTTATTGATGAGGGATAGTATTACCCGATTCAGGGAAAAAATCCCCAAAAAAATCCCCGGATATGTCCCACCCCACTAAACCCTGGGGTTACCCGAAGATCCATGTTAAATTTGTTTATATGTATAACATTTTGTTATTGTTACTCCATATTCAGGTTAATAGTTTGCGAGTGATACTGGAATTTTTTGAAAAAATGTGCTTGAAATACTGGAAATATACTGGAATTCCAAAATCAGATATCAGTAGACACCCTGTACTGTTAAAAACGTACCTAAATATAAGCTTTTTGCAGGATAATTCCAAAATTAACTTTCTTGAACAACTCAGGAATCAACTTCTGTCACATTCAGAGTTATACTGACGAAAAACCCGTCCTTCTTTGGGGCGTTTTCGTCGATCTGGCGGGAATTTCACAATGCCGTGTACGATCGGCGCTGAATCGCGGGACATAAATGAATGAATGAAAATTTCTTTATTGTTCTTTTCATATATCATTACAAAAAAATACATATATATTAACTAGATTACAAGTATTACTTCCAAAATATCATACATTTACATTACAGTTATTTTTAAACAGATTGAATATTTGTAAATTCACAAAAAATACACACTATAGAACAATAAAGTCTGCATCCCGAGGTTAAAACCTGTATGGGATGATTACCACTGGCTTACACAATAAACACTCAAAGCTAGAGGGAATGTGGCCGACACACTAAATAAAATATTCTTATGTACATTGATTTTATAAACTAAATATGTGGCTTCTCTAACACCAGCTTAGGTAAAAACTTAATTAAAATATCTTAACACTTAATGTTCAAAAAAAAAAAAAAAAAAAAAAATATATATATATATATATATATATATATATATATATATATATATATATATATATACTTTCTTAATAATGGTTTAATTTGCTGTATTTAACTATATACAATATATAATAGCCTTAGTATATTCGGTAAGAGGCGTCTTAGGTACCTGTAAAATATATATAGGCCTAGTTGATATATATTATTGGAGTATATGGAAGAATGCATCTACATCTTCAATTTCTAGCAATAAAGATTTGATGAGTTTGATATACTTGTTTCGATTTTTAACTAATTTAATTTCATCTGGAAGCATGTTAAAAAATTTAGGAGCTAAAAATGTGTAAAATTTTCTAAAATGGGTTATATTAGGCTTGGGTACGCTAGCTTCCAATTTACTTCTTAAAGTCAGTTTTTTCAAATTTATGGTTTGATTTCTTTCACCACTTATGACAAAGAAAGTCCTAAGCACTTTAAACACATATAAACTCCCTAATGGTAGAATCTCTAATTGTTTAAATAGTGGGGATGTATGCTCCGACCTTTTTTTCCTGGATAGGATTCGTACAAATGACTTCTGTAATAACGTGATTGGTTTTAATGTTGTTATATAGGTACCTCCCCAAATCGCCAGGCCATACTCAAGCTTTGAATTTATTAAAGCAAAATAAACTGATCTTAGTAGCTTAACATCACATACGGTCCTCAGTAGGTAAAAAATTCTTACATATTTAATTAATTTCCCATTTAAACACTCAACGTGATTCTTCAAAGTACTTGAATCAAATACTAACCCTAGGTATTTAATTTCTTGAACTTGTTCGACAATAGGACAAATGCAGTTTCTTACCTCTAAACATGACAAGTCGTGAAATTTTAAGTCATTAGAGAAATATGCATTTCTTGATATATTGAAAATCATATATTTGGACTTTGGGCTAATCACCATGTAGTTTTTTGTAAACCACCATCTTAAACTATCTAAATCTCTTTGCATATCCATATTTATCTGATTTAACGACTTGTCTTCATAAAATAAGGCTGTATCATCAGCGAAGGCAATGAGGTTTCCCCTAAATGCCCCATTGCAGAGGTCATTGACATAAATTAGGAAAAGTAGGCCAGACAAGACTGATCCTTGTGGTATGCCATGTTTAATATAATCAGGTTCACTAAGTGAATCATTCACTCTAGTCTGCTGAGTTCTGTTACACAGATAAGAACTAAACCAATTTAAGGCAATACCCCTTACTCCGGCATTGTTCATTTTCGATAGCAGCAATGAGTGGTCGACTGTGTCAAAGGCTTTCATGACATCAATAAACAAGCCTGCACACTCCCTACCCTCGTTTATACCATCATGAACTTTAATCATGAAGTTCATTAAAGCACCATCAGTATTCAGGCCTTTTCTAAAACCGAACTGATTTGCGCTAAAATAATTGTGTTTAGTCAAAAAAGGATAGGAGACGCGCTTTGACTACCTTCTCTAGCACCTTAGAAAACAGAGATAAGAGTGCTATCGGGCGATAGTTGGACGGATCGTGCTTGTCGGATTTTTTATATAATGGTTTTACAATAGTTTTTTTCAATATATCAGGAAATACGCCAGAACTTAAACTTAAATTGACCAAATAAACAAGTACATCAACAATATCATCTATAATACATTTTAAAACTGTAGGTGTAATATTGTCAAAACCAGGAGCTTTACGGTTACTAAGAGATTTCACAATGTTTTTTATTTCCATAGCATCTGTTGGGTATAGAAAAAGAGATTCAAGACAAGTATTACTTCTAAATATATCCGCATGAGTAATATTTCTATGTTGTGATAGTAACGGAATTTCTAAATCGATTGTTTTCCTGAGCTCTCCTGCTACCGAGCAAAAAAATGTGTTAAAAATATTAGCGACCCGACGGGTGTCGCCAGTGGTTGGACCATTGCCATCTTTTAAAGAAATGTGACTATCTGATTTTTTTTCGTTCCCTATCAGATGATTAATTACTTGCCATTGTTTACCAACATTATATTTATTAACATCAAATAAATTTTTATAGTAAACATTTTTTGTAATTCTTAGATCATTAATCAATTGGTTTTTTAATCTATTATAGGCTTCCCTCATCTGTGCATTGCCTGGATTTTTTAAACAGGTTTTATACAAAACATTTTTCCTACTAACTAACTTTAGAAGCCTATCATTCATCCAAGGTCGTAATTTAGTTTTTGATTTTGATTTAGCTTTCACTTGTCTGTATGATTTTGCAAAACAAGAATTCAATTTACCCAAAAACAAATCAAACGCCAGGGAAGCTTCCCCACATCCATATACGACATTCCAGTTCACGTTTTTTACGTTCCTGATTAGAGAGTTGTAATCTATTTGTTGGGTTGCTTGCGATTGAGATGAGCGTGATTTATCCAAACAGCAATTGATACTGGCCGTGGTCATTCTATGGTCTGAGATGCCGGCTTCAACAACAGAGCATTCCAAAACAATATTTTTATTTACTTTATGTTTAAAGAAAATATGGTCAATACACGTACTTGAGTCCGCTGTTACTCGGGTGGGTGTATTTATGTAAGACAATAATCCGTGGCTTGCCATGGTTATTTTATAACTGTCTGATACAGCTTTTAATAAATCTATATTTAAATCTCCAGAAATAAGCAAATTGTGAGACTTTATCTTTGACAAAAGAGAATCAAATTCTTCAATAAAATTATCTACAGAATATTCCTGTAGCCTGTATACAGCAATAATTTCAATAAAAATGTTCTGATTGCATTTGACTTGTAACCGCAGGATATCAGCCGTTATTAGATTATCATTATCTATACAATCACAAGACAGATAGTCCGCTGAATAGACCATGACCCCGCCTGCTCTTATTCTAGAATTACATTTAGAATACACTGAAAAACCAGTAATATGGTACTGATCAACTTCAGAGTCTTCTATCCAAATTTCACTTAAAATTATTATATCAGGGATTCTATTTATATTTTGTAAAGTTAACAAAAAATTATCAAAATTCTTCCTGACACTCCTTATATTTTGGTGAATAATTACGATATCGTTCGAATGACAATCAAATATAGAACTATTTAAGACCTCACTCATTTAAATTTCACAACAAAAATGGTACAAAAAAAAAACAAGAAATACATGTGAATGAATATATAAAAGTAACAATATCACTCACTCACACAGACTTATCAGTGGGTAGCGTCACCAGATGCCGCCGTCGGTGGGCCTACACGTTGCTTTTGTAGCGCAGCGACTTGGTCCATCGTCGTTACGGCAACCACTTTGGCTCCATCATCGGCTCGTGTCAGGATCTTCCCATTGCATATCCACACGAACTTGATTTGAGAATCTTGCCTCAAAGCTCGCACAGCGTTGAACACTCGACGTCTCCCTGGACTCAGGCTTTCGTTGATATAAATAACATCAGCTAATCGATCCATAAATCCAATGTCTTTGGTATTCAAATTGCGCTTAACTCGTCTCTTTTGAAGAAATTCTTCTTTAGTGACTCGACGAGTAAACTTGACGATGATTCCTCTTGTGCGACTATCGGTTCCTTCTCTTACGGAACCTAGGCGATGGCAGGCGTCTATATCAGTTTCAACTATTGGTGCTCCAATGCTATCTCCCACCTTTTTCACAAGTTTTATTAGGTTCTCATTTTTTTCCTCAGGGATACCGTGTATCTCGATGCAATTTACTCGTGAATATTGCTCCATGTCGTCCAGTCGTATTTCCAAATCCTTATTCTTCTTCAAAAGTTCACAGTTTTCTTTTTTCAATGCGTCCAAACTCTCTTTAAAATTGTTAATTGTCACCGATTGAGTTTTTATTATCTCCTTTAAGTCTTCAATATTTTCGTGGCACAATTCGACTGACTTTCCCAACTCAGTTTCCAATTCCTTTATTTGCGCCCTGGATTCCTCTCGCATTTCTTGTAACAGCTTGTACACATCTGCGATATTTACGTTGTCTTTTTCTAATTGCGATTCAACTTGCATACTTTTCCTCCTTAACGTTTTGCAAGGTTCACAACGCCAAATCTCACTGTTAGCTAATAAGTAATCTATGTCTTCTTTGGCCATTTGAACACACGCACCATGAAAAATGTTGTTACAATCACTACACTGAATTTTAGTTTGACAGTTAGAAACATTTTTAGAGCAGATTTTACACTTGTCACTCATTATAGCTTTAATATTAAAAAATACCTTTACAATAATTAATATGATAACATTTATATTATAAATTCGAAGCCACGACACTATGATAAAAACATGTACTGGCAAAGGGAGTCTTATCGCATAGAGATAAGAGCGGTCGGCCACAACACAACCGTCCGCTTCGAGCTCATGAATCCAACTCGTGAATAAATAATAAATAATATTAAATAATGTGTTTCATGTTACTATTAAGATTTAAAACACTTTGTAAATGGAAATAAAGGGTATTAAGGAATATTAAAACAAGTTCACACATATTTTAAATTGTTTTATTTATTAAATACACAGTTTTATGAAATGACTGGCTGGTAAGGACAGTCAGCGACCTGACGAAAATGGTTTTCAAATATTATTTTTACTAGGCCTACTGAAAATTAAAAAATTCATAAGTTTATCATAGCAATAGGACACTTTAAACATAGAACTGTCACTGAAATATAAATTTGAGATTTTAACCAAATAAATAACTTAAAAAATTGTCCTTCAATTTGAGAATGAATTTGAATTGTCCTTCAAAATTGGCCTATCTACTTTTCTAACAAATTGCTAGTTTCCAGATCTTTGTTTATTTTTGTGAACATTGACAATGTAAAGCCCGGTTAAATAAGAATGATTGCAGATAACAAATCTGCTTAAAATATTTCATGTAACTGATTTTCAATCTTTTTTTTTAGATAAAATGCAAATTTTTGTCAAGACTTTGACTGGCAAGACCATCACATTGGAGGTTGAGCCCTCAGATACTATTGAAAATGTCAAGGCTAAGATTCAAGACAAGGAAGGGATCCCACCAGATCAACAGCGTCTTATTTTTGCTGGTAAACAGTTAGAAGATGGACGTACTTTATCTGACTACAATATCCAGAAAGGTGAGTTTGAATAGCCTATGTGTTAAAGTATCTTGAAGAGCCATTTTGGAAATGGAACTAATACAAAGATGTTTGTTTAATTTATTGTTTTATAATTGGAAATATTACAATTTTGTTAACTCGTTTAAATCTTAACATTATGTCTAGGCCTAGTTATATTTTTCCTTTAATCTAAAGTCTTAACCATATATATATATATATATATACATACGTTTTTCAACAATCGGTTTGGATTATAGTAGTTGTACAGTGGGTGGGTGCCTTATCATTATCCTATTCCTAGAATAAATTACTGGATGTAAAAACATTGCCAAAAAGTAGATCGGCCCCGTTCTCAGGATTTCTTGCCATGTTTTCTCTTTAGTGAACCAGCCGAGAATGCCAAAAGTCAATATTGATCAGTTTAGTTAAATAAAAATAACTTTTGGTTTCGTCAACAATCAACAGTACCATAATCTCAGCAATTCAATTCCAAAGTCTTATGGTGTCTTCTAGGTTAGAAACAAATAATGGGCCTATTCATTTCCATTCCTTAAAATAAACTTGTACTTAAGCAAAATAATTAAATTTACAATCGACAGATTGGAACCTATGATTTAGCCTATATGAATTAAACTCTATTCTTTGAGGAATTCTCTGAGAATGCTAAGGAAGCTAATATGCTTCAACAGAGGTATTAATATTTCTTTATATTTCAGAGTCCACCCTCCACCTGGTGCTGCGTCTGAGAGGAGGAATGCAGATCTTTGTCAAGACTCTGACCGGCAAGACCATCACGCTGGAGGTGGAGCCTTCAGACACCATTGAGAATGTCAAGGCCAAGATCCAGGACAAGGAGGGCATTCCCCCAGACCAACAGCGACTCATTTTCGCTGGCAAACAGCTTGAGGATGGACGTACTTTGTCAGACTACAACATCCAGAAAGGTGTGTTTCATTTTTTTTTTTTAATATCTAAATGTGCAGCATCATATAATGTTTTGAAGAGGAACTGTCCAAATCCTGGCCGTGTTAGATCTAAAATCGATCTGTCGTTAGCATCATTAATTTAGTATCCCTATACTAGCAGTGCTGCACTTGTTTCCCAAATTTATAATTAACGTATAATAGTGTTGTTCCATTCATTGCCACAGTTTAGGTCAAGCCTCCTTGAACTTGTATTTCAATGGTGATACGTGTTGTTGGTATCTGTATACTATGGCAAAGTGAATAACATTAGCCTTACCATATAAAAAAAGAAGAATTATAGAAGCTGTTAATGCTGCTGGTATCACAAAAATTCCCCTGTTGCAGCAAGACCTGCGTACTCAGTGAATTTTCAATGGAATTTTGGTATTTTTTTTCAATTTTCCCATAAAAACATGGGGTTTGAGTGTGTAAGTTTTCCGTCGTGAGTATGTATATATAAGTTAAACCCTAGCTAGTAAATGTGTATAGGCCTACCAAATTTTATCAAGCTATGATATTCTTTTCATTTCCCCCATCAACCCCATGGGGGTGAGTACGTGGGTTTGCCACCATTTGGGCTTTGTTAAAACTTAAAAAGTTTTAAGTACAGAACCCTAATTACATATAATAAAAACCCTTAATAATTGATGTATATACAAAATTTTATCGAAATATAAATAAGGCAGATAAAAGGTTTAGTTTATTTACCTTAAGAATAACGAATGATATTTTTTATTTTCTCCGTAGGGTAGGCCTAACCAGTTAAACTAATTCAGAATACGAAATTGTTTAATATTTTTGGGGGTTTTATGGTATATGTTAAAATGCATGGATTTTATTTAAAAATTAAGGTCAAAATATTCCAAAACCCTATAAAACCCGTCCCCAAGGTCGGGTTGATTCATCGATGTATACTACTGGATTGAACTAAATGAGCCCCAAATGGTCTAACATGGATAGCGCTGTGGGTCTGCTGCGGAATCTGCATCATTACAACAACAGTGCGCTCCGCCGTTTACACGCTCCCCGACCACAACAGAGTGGTTTAAGTTCAATGAAATTTATATATTCCGTTTCTGTATTAAATACCAAATCCAACAGTTGAAATATTTTTTAGTTCCTAAAATGTAGTTAATTATAAAAATTGGAAATGTTTAAGAATCAATTTAGTTGGACATGGAAAAGTTACTAAGGGAGAACATTTTTTATTTTTGGGTCAGAAACAAACTTTCAGCGGGGAAGTTGTAGCCAATGAGAAGAATGTCATAATTTGACCAAGAAACCTACCATAACATAACTTGATCGTTAGCAATCGAATCAATAGTGGCGCCATGAAGTTAATTTTGAGTCTCACGCTCTCACTGAGGTACCGATGCTACAGATTTCGTCGTCCATTCAATAATTTTAACTGTGTACAGATAAACACTTTTAAATTCATATTGACATTGCAAGTAAAAGGCGGTGAAATATTAATGGTTTACTGTGGAATATTTTGGTGAACGTAACAGTTATATTTAAGACATATTTTCAAATAAATTACATCGATGATAAAAACCGTAGTGATCAATCAAAAGGAATCGTAAGAAAATAATTTTACCTCGTGTGCCTTGTAATCATAAAGAAAGGAATTATGTTTTTAACATTGGGAAACATTGAATTTTTACTTTACAATTATGAACCCCCTTGAAGCAGAGGATGACACTGATAAGAATTGTTGTTTATTTTAGTTATATATTTAGTCAGATAAGCTATTAATTCAGTACTAAGCTGGGCAAGTCCTGGGCAAAATCTGCATTTTTTAAATAATCCTTTTTAAAATATTATTCTTAAAACTATGTGGTTAATCATCGTGTTTTATTGATAAAATAAAATGAAAAAATTGCTTTTAAAACTATCGGCCAATGTAGGGCGAAAGAGGTATAGTTTAGTCTGAGGCAGAAACTAATAAAACTAATTTTGTACAGAAAATTTAGTACATATTTTAAGAGTTTTAAGTTCAAAAAAATTACAAGTCAGTTTTAACTTGTGAATACGATTATAGAATATATCTTTCAACATTCATTTGTTTGTAACTGCACCCTATTCCCATAAACATGTACTAAAAAGACATAGACATCTCAAAATTCGGAACTGATACCACAGTAAAAATATTGTATCATCTTGGCCATATGCACTGTCAAAATGTTATTTTTCTGTAACTTAAACATTTTGAAAAACATATATTTTGCCCATATTCATTCTCATATTGCTTTTGATGTATGCCTATACGGATCTACAAAAATAATTCACTTGGAGAAAATTTTAAAACTACAAAAAAGAGCAATCAGAATTATTTTAAACTAAAGCGTGATGAATGAGTAAAAGAACAAATTAAAAACTTACAAATTCTTACAGTTTATGGCCAGTATGTTTTTGATTCTATCTTTCTGACACTAAAGAGTCAAATAAATTCACCTACAAAGCCTGAACCACATCCATTCAACACCAGAAAAAAATTAATATCATAAAAGAGCATAACAAACTTTGTTTTTATGAAAAAAAAACACAAAAATTAAAAATGATTAAAATCCTTTTTAGTTGATAAGCCAACACCAGAAAAAAATTAATATCATAAAAGAGCATAACAAACTTTGTTTTTATGAAAAAAAACACAAAAATTAAAAATGAATTAAAATCCTTTTTAGTTGATAAGTGTCTGTATTCTATTGAAGAGTACTTTCCCACTTCCCCAATTAAAAAGAGGAGTAAAAATAATTTTCTAATTTATACATGTGCTGAAACACAATCACAATATACTATTATGTTTGCGTTATTGAGAAATTTAATTTTGTTTTAATTCTAAAGTGTTTCATGTTTCTTTTTTATTATCTATACTCTTTTTCTCTATTTTACTTTAGAGTAAGCTTTGTCATTGTTAACCCACTATTTTGTACTAACACTATTCAGAAATGTATCGTGTACATTCAAATGAATAAAGAAATTTGAATTATCTTCTATCTCGATTGGATTGAATAGATAGCCAATGTACACAATGAAACATAACCTCTTTCAAGTTTACAACCTACATCAAAGTCTCTTGTAGTAAAAATTTCATGGGTTTTCTTTAAGAAATGAAATGAGGTGAGATAGAAAAGAATTTCAACCTGGTTTTAGGTTACATTCATTTCCAATTTTCACTTCATAAGTCAGCTAGAGGATTCAACTCGAACTAATGAGTTTCTTTTCCAAAACATCGAGTCGAGTGGTACATTGCTCGAAAATCACTTTGATAATAACCAACCTCAGTGTATGGAGGACCTTGATGATCACATCCTGTTTAGGTTTGGCAAGGTTTCACCATGCCTTAAAAGAAGGAAAAAATAATCCCAGTCCTCAATAAAATAATAAAATTGCAAAATGTAATCTGGAGCATGACACTAAGAACTGAATTTTCATTGGGTTGTGGATTTTAAAAAATTATGTACAATCATGTCTATTGTCCATCTTAAAAATATACGTTTTCTCCTTTTGTTACAGAATCCACACTCCATCTTGTCCTCAGACTGAGGGGAGGAATGCAGATTTTTGTTAAGACCTTGACAGGAAAAACTATCACTTTGGAAGTAGAGCCATCTGATACAATTGAAAATGTTAAAGCTAAGATCCAAGACAAAGAAGGAATTCCCCCAGACCAGCAGCGACTGATTTTTGCAGGAAAGCAGCTTGAAGATGGACGCACTCTCTCAGATTATAACATCCAAAAAGAATCCACCTTGCATCTAGTCCTTCGACTTCGAGGTGGAATGCAAATTTTTGTCAAGACCCTTACTGGTAAAACAATCACACTGGAAGTTGAACCATCAGACACCATTGAAAATGTTAAAGCAAAAATTCAAGACAAAGAGGGAATCCCACCTGATCAGCAGAGATTGATCTTTGCTGGAAAGCAACTTGAGGACGGACGTACTTTATCAGACTACAACATTCAGAAAGAATCAACTCTTCACCTGGTTTTGCGTCTGCGAGGTGGTATGCAGATATTTGTGAAAACGTTAACTGGAAAAACCATTACGCTGGAAGTAGAACCATCAGATACGATCGAAAATGTCAAAGCCAAGATCCAAGACAAGGAAGGAATCCCTCCTGACCAACAACGTCTTATTTTTGCCGGAAAACAATTGGAAGATGGCCGAACTCTCTCAGATTACAATATTCAAAAAGGTATAGTTATTAATTCATGTTTGTGTCTTTCTTTCTTGCTTTTGTTATGCACATTCAAAGTCAACCAGGACTTTGAATAATCAACCCGATGAAAAGCCTTAAAATCTTTATGAAATGTATTTCAATGTTGTTCCTGACTTGAAATTTTCTTTTAGTTGGTGTATGAATATCAATACTAACATTACATTAACAAAAGTAACATTACTTTCGCATTATTATTGCTCGTAAAATTTACTTGATTTCCTTGTGGAGATTAAAATATATAATAACTTGTTTATGAGTCCCAAATGGCTTCTCTCTTTTTCAAGATTAGGTTGTTCATTCCGCTTATTCGTCTTTTGATATAGCCTAGGCCTAAAGTTCCTGCACTCTGGTATAAAATTTGTAGAACAAAAAAAAAAATGTAGTGTATAGGTTTAACTTTAGGTTGTTCATTCCGCTTATTCGTCTTTTGATATAGCCTAGGCCTAAAGTTCCTGCACTCTGGTATAAAATTTGTAGAACAAAAAAAAAAATGTAGTGTATAGGTTAAACACCTCTTAAGTTACCAGCTAATTTTTATTATTTGTTCAAACTCTGGCTTTTACAATTTTTATTACATTTTTCATGAAATTGAATTGTTGTTATTCTACTTAATATTTCTAAACAATCATAATCACCAGCATAAAGTACGATTTAATTAGTAATAAATAATACAATAAAGTATATAAGTTTAGCTACAAACTAAAACCAAAAGTTTATTTACTGAGGTAGGTACCTACAACCTACAAGGATTGTACTTTTGATGGTTGAGTTAGCTGTTCTCAGCAATTATTTTGTTTTGATTTCTAACTCCATAAGACATTAAAATTTTTTGGATTTCAATTCAAAACCAACTTTTATAAATAAAGTTTTCATAACATATCTGAGTAATTTCCAAAGTTTGGCGAAACTCCTATTTCGGTAAAGGATAGCCTTTGATAGGGATGGTCAGGTCCCGAAATTTTGAGAAAATTTTCCGGAGCAAAATTGTGCCTATCATGGGGTGGGATTTTTTTTAGTCGGGACTTAATCAGGACAGGAACTGTCGAACAATAGATGTTTACGTCTGGCAGCTAATGAGGAAAACATGGCACGGAACTAACGTTATCTGGAGACGATCTATTGTTCTACGTCCCTCAGTAATTTATTCAAGAGAGGTGTTTTTTGCTCCTAGTGCCAGTTGCCAGTTAAGTGATGGCTCATGTGATTTGTCTAATTCTCACAAATTAAATAAAACTTCAATGAAGGGGATATAAAATTCCTGTCTTGTCCCGAACCAAAAAAGCATTCCCATCCATCTTAGTCTTTGATTAAGGCCTACTTTTATGATGTATTGGTGTGATTTTTTTGCAAATTCAAAGAAAAATTCTAATTGATCCTGATTAATTCCAGAGTCCACCCTCCACCTGGTGCTGCGTCTGAGAGGAGGAATGCAGATCTTTGTCAAGACCCTGACTGGCAAGACCATCACGCTGGAGGTGGAGCCTTCTGACACCATTGAGAATGTCAAGGCAAAGATCCAAGACAAGGAAGGTATTCCCCCAGACCAGCAGCGATTAATCTTTGCTGGAAAACAACTAGAAGACGGTCGTACCTTGTCAGACTACAACATTCAGAAAGAATCCACCCTTCATCTTGTCCTGCGACTACGAGGAGGTATGCAGATTTTTGTAAAAACCCTCACAGGAAAGACCATCACCTTGGAAGTTGAACCATCTGACACAATTGAAAATGTGAAGGCGAAAATCCAAGACAAGGAAGGTATTCCCCCAGACCAACAAAGATTGATCTTCGCTGGAAAACAACTAGAAGACGGCCGAACATTGTCAGACTACAACATCCAGAAGGAATCGACCCTCCATCTTGTCCTGCGACTCCGAGGAGGTATGCAGATTTTCGTAAAAACCCTCACAGGAAAGACCATCACCCTAGAAGTTGAACCATCTGACACAATTGAAAATGTGAAGGCGAAAATCCAAGACAAGGAAGGTATTCCTCCAGACCAACAGAGGTTGATCTTTGCTGGAAAACAACTAGAAGACGGCCGAACATTGTCAGACTACAACATCCAGAAGGAATCCACCCTCCATCTTGTCCTGCGACTCCGAGGAGGTATGCAGATTTTCGTAAAAACCCTCACAGGAAAGACCATCACCCTAGAAGTTGAACCATCTGACACAATTGAAAATGTGAAGGCGAAAATCCAAGACAAGGAAGGTATTCCTCCAGACCAACAGAGGTTGATCTTTGCTGGAAAACAACTAGAAGACGGCCGAACATTGTCAGACTACAACATCCAGAAGGAATCCACCCTCCATCTTGTCCTGCGACTCCGAGGAGGTATGCAGATTTTCGTAAAAACCCTCACAGGAAAGACCATCACCCTAGAAGTTGAACCATCTGACACAATTGAAAATGTGAAGGCGAAAATCCAAGACAAGGAAGGTATTCCCCCAGACCAACAAAGATTGATCTTCGCTGGAAAACAACTAGAAGATGGCCGAACATTGTCAGACTACAACATCCAGAAGGAATCCACCCTTCATCTTGTCCTGCGACTTCGAGGTGGTATGCAGATTTTTGTTAAAACCCTCACAGGAAAGACCATCACTCTTGAAGTTGAGCCATCTGACACAATTGAAAATGTCAAAGCCAAAATCCAAGACAAGGAAGGTATTCCTCCTGACCAACAGAGATTGATCTTTGCTGGAAAACAACTAGAAGACGGCCGAACATTGTCAGACTACAACATCCAGAAGGAATCGACCCTCCATCTTGTCCTGCGACTCCGAGGAGGTATGCAGATTTTCGTAAAAACCCTCACAGGAAAGACCATCACCCTAGAAGTTGAACCATCTGACACAATTGAAAATGTGAAGGCGAAAATCCAAGACAAGGAAGGTATTCCTCCAGACCAACAGAGGTTGATCTTTGCTGGAAAACAACTAGAAGACGGCCGAACATTGTCAGACTACAACATCCAGAAGGAATCCACCCTCCATCTTGTCCTGCGACTCCGAGGAGGTATGCAGATTTTCGTAAAAACCCTCACAGGAAAGACCATCACCCTAGAAGTTGAACCATCTGACACAATTGAAAATGTGAAGGCAAAAATCCAAGACAAGGAAGGTATTCCTCCTGACCAACAGAGATTGATCTTCGCTGGAAAACAATTAGAAGACGGTCGCACTTTGTCAGACTACAACATCCAGAAGGAATCCACCCTCCATCTTGTCCTGCGACTCCGGGGAGGTATGCAGATTTTTGTAAAAACCCTCACAGGAAAGACCATCACCCTAGAAGTTGAACCATCTGACACAATTGAAAATGTGAAGGCGAAAATCCAAGACAAGGAAGGTATTCCTCCAGACCAACAGAGATTGATCTTCGCTGGAAAACAATTAGAAGATGGCCGCACTTTGTCAGACTACAACATCCAGAAGGAATCCACCCTCCATCTTGTCCTGCGACTCCGAGGAGGTATGCAGATTTTCGTAAAAACCCTCACAGGAAAGACCATCACCCTTGAAGTTGAACCATCTGACACAATTGAAAATGTGAAGGCGAAAATCCAAGACAAGGAAGGTATTCCTCCAGACCAACAGAGATTGATCTTTGCCGGTAAGCAACTGGAAGATGGACGTACACTGTCAGACTACAATATCCAGAAAGAATCGACTCTCCACTTGGTCTTGCGACTTCGAGGTGGCCTGTGAACTTTGAAATTCCTATGAAATTTAAAGTGATATCTTTTTCCATTTAATTATTACTCTTTTGCTAACAAGTATTCAATTGAAATATGCATTGTTCAGTTTTTTACTTTTTCTATTCCACTTCTACTTTTTTTTAAAGCTGTGATAGATAGTTTAATTAAATATCTCAAGTAAATAAACATAGTTTGTTCACAAATTTACTGGTTATTTGTGGTTTTCTGTTTCCTTCCTTTCCCAACCCCTCTACATCACTTATCAATTACTGAACTACAGCAAAATTCAGAGTTGTTAAGTTAATTTGCATAGAGTTATTACATTGCAATATTCAGTAAATCATCACCTTCATGGAAAATTGATATTTATTAAGAAAATTTTATGTATAAACTCATGTTACATGATATATTTGGTAAGATTTTGTGAATCATTGAAACTAGTTTTAAACTAATGTAAAACCTCCCGACCTGCATTGTTTGTTCAAATTATCAGGCTTTTATTTGTTTGGCATGACAGGTGCACCTTGAAAATATTAACTCAATTCAATCTATGTATATGTTTATTTAAAACAGAAATTAAAAAACACTTTTGGGCAGTTGGGCTATAACTTCTTCTGGACCAATTTACATGGAAGTTGCACCAAAACAAACGTTTTCCGTTCTATATTAGCAGGTTTTTTTTATTTTTTGAACAAACATTGAACAATTTTTCGTATAAACAGTTCGTCTGAGACTTCTACTGAACCAATGCAGTTTATACCAATTTAAAACAAAACTTTTCTTTATTAGCAAGTTTCATTTACTTTTTTGTCATCTCACTTTCTTATATTACCAAAATTAAAATTTAAAAACCCCGAAAATTGGATAAATTATCCACTCTTGGCAACACCGATCAGCTGGCACACCACTTCTGTGAAGTCATCTCTCTGAGAACTCCGGCCTGTTGTTGTCTTGTGTAGTGGGTGGCCTTGTTTGACAGATTTTTGCATGAGTGTGAAATGCCATATGAAGGGTCTTTTAAACCTTTAGTTGTAGCATAGGTTGGTATGTACTTGTATATGTAATTAAACTTTTTCTAGTCCTACTTAATTGAGTACAATACCCCCAATGCAACTAAATTAGCTGCAAATTATAGACAACAAACTTTGTATGCTTGGACTCTGGGAGAGGGGCCAGGCTAGTGTTATGGTTTTTTAGAAGCAAACTGATACTGAACAATATTATAGTAGCGGGCAATTGATAATGCGATGTTGCCACATACGAAACCAAGGGATGAAAGAGTGACAAGAATTGCGCTTTTGGTGCACAAACTGGTCTACTGAGCGTCCAACGTAGCCTAGACCATGTGTTGAACGTACATAAAAAACATTCATCTAGTAATAAAACAGAGTAATTACATATTAAACATCTGTTTGTCAATATACCAGGCGTCCATATTCTTGCCCTGATAAAGAAACCGAATTGTATGAAAACTATTGTTGGTAAGATGAAGTTTTATATCCAGTTTTAACAAGTGACTTCTTAATACCTTTATTGAATTGACTCCCTAACTAAATAAACGGTATCAGTTAACTGACACATACTTTCTCCCAACAATATAAAAAAGGTGTTAAAATCTCCACCAGGTGTTAAAGGTGTATGTCTTTATGACTCAGTCGGATAGCTACCAGCTGAGCAGGGCTCGTTTGACCCTACGCGCGTCTGTGACTTAACAACGTACTGCGTTTAGCGCTAAACGAAAAATTGAATTTTCTTCGCAACCACTTGACGTAGAGCAATAATTTAAAATACTGGATTATTTAGTTTTTTGAGCTTGATTTAATGGTGATAAGTAACATTTATTTCGAGACAACAGCTATTTTGAAAATTCAAAAAATTGATTTTTGAAACACTTTTTACTCAATAACTTTTGAACGCGCATTTTCTCGGAGATGCGGATGGTGTCATTTTATTCACCATTTTAAGCTTAATAAACCACAAAATTTTATTTAAAATCGTTAGAGCCGTTTTTGAGAAATTTTGATTTTTGAGGGTTTTTAGGGGTAAACTACCCTTAAAAATCAAAAATTCAAAAAAATGAAAAAAACTCCTGGAATTATCGTGGGTTTGGACCTACGTACCAAATTTCACCAAAATCGGACCATTGGGGCATTCTCTAGCGCTGTATACATCCTGACACACACACACACACACATACAGACATCACTCCGAAAACCACTTTTTTGGACTCAGGGGGAACCAAAATGGATAAATCCACCAACAACTCAAATTCGAAAATTTTGACGAAAACAATACTTTCTCCATATACTATGGTATAGGGGGAGAAAGTAAAAGGTACTTTAAGCCAAGTATGAATGAGAGATTAGTGTACATTGATTGTGGCGCAATCTTGTCTTGTTGCTAAGTTTTTTATAGCTATGCGCAAACTATACAGGGGTAGGCAAAAGTTTGGACATCACCAGTTAACTTTTTAATGTGTTGCAGTAGGAAAACCAAACTCTGCACATGTTTACAAAATAAAAAACAGCTTTTTTATCAGATACACAACTTTGTCCCGGCCCCCAAAATGGGGTAGTTTGGTGGCAGCCTGAAATTTTCAAATGTAAACCCCTATTGAGTGACCCCTCATTTTAAACTGTTTATTAAGAAAAATTAAATTATGCGAACCGGAGGTTGATATCACACCCCTAGCCAAAATGGCAGCTATTTTAAAATTTGAGGTGGGAACATTAGTTAAAATTAAATCTGAAAATAGCTATTTTAGAATTAAAGAGTTTTTGGAATTATTTTATAGATTGAATTTACTCTTTTATTTCTACTAGATTCGTTGCCAAAATAATTTTTAAAATTCTGAATTAAAATGGCGATGTTATTTTAACGAGTGTTAATCAACCCATCTCAAATTTTAAAATGGCTGCCAATTTGGTTAGGGGTGAGATATTGACCTCAGGTTTGCACCATTTAATTTCTCTTGATAAACCATTCAAAATAAGGGGTCACTCCATAGGGGTTTACATTTGAAACTTTGGGGCTGCCTCCAAAATACCCTATTTTGGCTTCGGGGCAAAATTGTGTATTTGATAAAATAATAGTGCAATTTTTAAGTTGTAAACACGTGTCGAGTCCGGTTTTCCTACTGAAATGTGTTAAAAAGTTAACTGGGGGTGTCCAGACTTAAGCCTAACCCTGTATTAGTAGTTTTCATCACTAGGAGCCAAAGTGGGTCTTTTTGGTGCGTAATCGTGTTTTAAAAACGAGGCGCAGCCGAGTTTTTAAAAACGATTAAGCATCAAAAAGACACTTTTGCTCCGAGTGATGAACAACGTTTTTTATCATAATGCGAAATTAGACTTTTGATCATTTAAAATATTAACTATAAAGATGTCGAGGTTATATTTACAAAGTTAGTAATATGCAGTGTTTACATTTATGTTATTTACAAACAATGCTCTTTATAACGTTTGAATTCCAAAATTCTGCTCCTCAACATTAATAAATGAATAATAATATAAATAGCAAACAGCTGACTTTTCAGTACTAGGACCTAAAATATTCTCCAGACGATTTTTCAGTCCTAGGACAATAAAGAATCGGTTTTGGTACAGTTGAGAGAACAAAAAACAGGCTGATTTCGTGCAGAATGATAAAATAGTTATTTGTGCTTCTAGGGACTAAAGTACAATGTTTTCTCCCTGAAGGGAAAGTGTTGTCGCCCGAAGGCGAAGCCGAGGGCGACAATTTTCCTGAGGGAGAAAAGTACTTTAGTCCCTTGATGCACACAACATTTTTCCTCCACCTACACGAATAACATTCAGGCCTAACAGGCCTACCGTACATAATTTAACTTTACCTTCATATGATCCCTTGCTCCGTCAATCTGGATCAGGCATATCAACATAAAAAAACACAAGGTAGGCTATATCATTTTTATTGAACACGAAAAAAAACTTAATATAATTTAAGCCTAGTCAAATGTTATAAACTTATGTTTTGGACTTCTTAGGTTACCCAAGCGAAATGTAAACAAACACGTACACTGCCACGGCCATCTCTAGTATACTAGAGATGCTGCTCACTCACTGCTGACAGTATGGTCAGCAGGTGAGCAGCAGCTACAGCTGCTATTAGTCAACAATGAGTAAAAAAACAAATACAAGCAACAGCTGACTGTGGCTCATGTTCTTTTAATTCTCTCTTTTAATGTTATTCTTATGTAACTAATTTTAGCCCCGTGGTACGAAAAAACTTGAGTTTTCCCTAGGTAGAAAAATTAAGTATTCAAGTCACATGGGATAGAAATTAGTACTTTACTACTCTATTCCAAGGAGTAAAATACGGCTTTAGATAGTAGGTGGAGGAAAACACTTTTAAATGTGTGCCTTGGGTTGCCTGTAAATCTTCAAGCCGACTTTTTTATTAGTTTTGTTTTAGCGTATTTCTCTATGGGGAATACGATATTACCGTAGTAGTCATGGTAAGACCTTTGCCTGGAACCATGTTACTTTTTTGTTACTTCATAAAAACATTGATTTTGCATTGTAATTAATGCAAATTAAAGTAATTTTAATTGAAAAATCTCAATAACTCTGTTATTTGTTGTCAGATCCTAACAAACTTGGTACCATTGGTTAGATGATTAAATTTGTCAACTTTTTTTGTGTCTAGTAAAATTTTTATAAAATTAACCGGTTTTGAGATATTTTAGTTTAAAATTTTAAAATGGCCGCCATTTTGAAAATACACATTGGAAAAAAACAACTTTTTTCTTGAAAATGGGTTGCTATGATGAAGGTGCATGCCAAATATTAACTTAATACAATGATCCATTACGGAAATAAAAATTATTTTGTGTAAAAAACAAAAAGGCGGCTGGCTATACGAGTAACTCTTGAGTTACTCGAAATTTTGAATATGATATTTTGACTTGTCTATGGCCCAGGAATAATACCTGAAAAAGTTGGTAGAGAGTTCAGGGACACCCTGTAGAGTGCTCCTCACATGTTAATTTTGTGTCCCTTTTTGATTTGCGACATTTTACCCATAGTTCTCGCCGTTTCCTTGTCAACTATCCCACACTTTACTCTCGTTTCCTTGGTTACTAGTTTTAGCTATTTTGATTGGTCGCTACAAGCTTAAAAAATTACTGATGATAGTTTTAAAACATATGTTTATTTGTTGTTTGTTTTTAAATCCTATACTGTTTGGTATTTAATATTATCAGCTGTTACTGTTTTGGTTTTTATATAGATTATTTTAGTTTAGTTAGTTTTTGTTTATGTTATAAAGAGATAGTTTAATAAAATTTATAAAAAAAATTATTTCTATTAATTCTGTTGTGAAACATGGCGCAGTCGCAATTTTAACTAATTTACTGATTAGTTAGGAGAACTAGCACAGTTACAACCAAATCAGGTCAAGTACGACAATACAACAAAACATCTTTAAAAGAAGAAAGGACATTTTTTGAAGGCCAAAGAGTTCTTGTCAGGAATATTACTATGAAACAATGGGACAGAGGTGTCGTTCAGCGTGTTCTAGAATTTAGTTAAATTACAAGAATCAAACCAAGTGTTGAGGAGAAATTCAATTTACTTAAAACCTGACGTATGTGGAAGTGAGAAAGTTACAAGTGGAAGATGTGAAGATAGAGAACATATGAGACGTCAAAGTTCACGTACAGTTAAGCCCACAAAAAGGTTAAACCTTTAATAGGGTAAAACAAGGGAGATGTTTGGTATTTAATATTATCAGCTGTTACTGTTTTGGTTTTTATATAGATCAAGGAATCTAAAATAATTATTTTAGATTCCTTGATATAGATTATTTTAGTTTAGTTAGTTTTTGTTTATGTTATAAAGAGATAGTTTAGTAAAATTTATAAAAAAAAAATTATTTCTATTAATTCTGTTGTGAAACAATACTATAATACGAGCAATGTCTGAAGGGATGTGTGTTCCACAATCTCGAAATCTAGCCGTTAGATTTTACTTAAACTTTGCATTTAAGAGTGTTTTGGCCCAAAAATAAGTTTGGAAACAGCCTCAATCACAGGAAAAATCGAATTTGGTCTAAATTTAAGTTTAAAAATCGCAATTTTTAACACTGGTCTTATGGGTTGCTATTTTAGTAAAGAAATAACAACGAAAGATACACAAAAATAAAGGAACAGTAATGTTAAGCAGACGTTTTGAAACAGCTGTTAACTGAGAAGAGGTATAGTTGGTTGTTGGTGGAAATTTAATAGCTTTATTACAATGACACTAATAAAAACTTAATTAAAACCAACGAGCAAGGCTCGGTTAACCTGATACTTAATTTGATTTGATGATCTGTGAGCAGGCTATTGAAGTTGTGGTTACCATAGATACGTCTGATAGGTGTGGGTAAAATGGTAAATTACTGTTGGGAAAGTGTAAACAAAGGACTGGTTACCAAGGAAACGGCGGGAATCTTGGGTAACATGGCGCCAGTCAAAAGGGCACACTTTTCCCTATCTGATGAGCACTCTATATCTATTTAACCTCGTTGATTTGTCCAATTTGGAATGTTTGTTTTGTGATTTGTATATAGATGGCAGCTTTGGGAATGCACTTTTATTACTGTTAAGAAAACTAATTTATTATTGAGCGAAGCGAGCGAAGCTCCTTTTATTTACGAAGCTGGCTTTTTATTTACAAGTACTCCTCCTGAACGGCTGGAGTGATCCTCACGAAATTTTGCTCGGTCATAGTAACCATCTATGGGAAGGTATAAATCTGAAATGGTCCAAATCGGACATAAGGGTTCTGCCCTACGGCCCTTTAAAGTTACCATGTTATTTCAATAGGAAAAATATTTTATTTGGTTTGTTTACTGTGTGTTGAATATACAAGCTATCATTAGGATCAGATTTAACAGCAGACTGTTACTATCAGCTGTTTGTGAATACAGTAGTTTTATGTGAAATTGTTGTTTTGTTTATTTTAGTGGTTTGTTTACCTTTGTAAGTGAATGAAATGCCACGTTTACGGAGAGAAAGTGCAAAATCTTGGACGACGCACCATTTAATATCTTGTAAACATATAATACCCCGTTGCAGCAAACCTGTGTAATCAAAAATTATTAGAGTATTGTAGACTTGTGGCGAGTAAGCGCAGCGAACAACCTAAATCTGGCGACGAGTGTGTGCAGCGAATGAGCCGACCCAAAAGGTGAGTGAGCGCAGCGAACAAACTAAATTGACGGCTAGTGAGCGTAGCGAACGAGCTGATCCAAATGGCGAGTGAGCGCAGCGAACGAGCTCACTTGAATTACCAATAAAACATTTGATATTATTGATTTAAAAAATAGTCGCTCCGCTCAATATTGCAAGCAGACAACTGCATTGTATACCTAGTAATATAAATATATTAATATATAAAATTATTGAATAAAAATAATTAACTGAGAAATGTAATGCCATTAGATAAATATTATTTCCTTGTAAAGATTATTGATTACTAGGAAACGTGTTGCTCAATCGAGCAATTCAATCTCGACTATCCCATGTAATTGCTGAAAATGTTGCATCTTCTATGTATAATTTAAAACAGTAAGGTAAAAAACATTTGGACAGTTCGACTGAGATTTCTACTGGGCTACTTTACATGCGGGTTGGACCACAACAAACGTTTTCAGTCATGTCCAATATTAGCAGGTTTTATTTATTTTCAGAAAATATTTAGGTTGAATTGGTCAAAAACGGAAAATAAACTTTTTTATTGAGATGGGGGGGAAAGTAAAAATTTTCAAATCTTTGGACAGTTCATCTGAGACTTCCACCGGACAGATTTAATGCAGTTTGTACCAAATAAAAAGTAAACTCTTCTATATTAGCAGGTTTTATTCACTTTGACTTGATCTTACTTACTTTTAGCGAATTTCCCTATAGGGAATACTATATTTTTTTCTATTTCTATTTTCGATCAAAAATAGAAAACTAACATAAAGTTTTAGATGACATCCGAAACTGAATAGTGTGTAAATTATCAATTGATATGATATAGTTTAGTTACAAAAGGTGGGACAGGTTAACTCTTAACTATTTTTTGCGTGGGAAAAGCTCCGTCTGAACATTTCATTTCCGGAATACTGCGGCCGGATTATCCGGCGGCCGCACCATCCGAGGCCGGACTAGAGGGCTTTTACTGTATAGATATATCTATCTATCTATGTGTCCGTGGTACTGATAACTTTTGAAGGGGACCTCCGATTTTTATGAAATTTGATATGGAGGTGTAAGACCAGGTATATTTTCATGAGTTTGTGAACCAGCATTGTCGGGTTATGGGAACGGGATTTTATGGGGTTTCAAAGGGGTCAAAAATGGGTTTTTGGCATTTTTGGACCTTAATTTTTAAAATTCATCAATTTTAACTGAAACCATTTAAAAGAGCTTTAAAAAACAAACAATTTAGTATTTTGAATTTTTATCTTAGGTTAATTTCATAGTAGGTGAATTTTTATCATTTTTATCACTGGTTACGGGGAAAATCCAAAAATGTGTTTTCCATGTTATTCTTATGGGAAATCAAGAAAACCCTATATCTTGCTTATTTAATGACATAACTTAATCAAATTTGGTATGTACATTATCTATATAAGGTTTAACTTATACTTGCTTACAAAACCCATATGGCGGCAAACCTACATACTCACCTACATGGGGTTTATGGGGAAAATAAAAAATTGTCAGTTTGATACAATTTTGTGTTTACATTCACCAATTACAGTATATCAACTAAGATTTTCTAACAACACCCAATGGCAGCAAACCTACATACTCGATCCTATAATATTTTTATGGGGAAAGTAAATAATCTGAAATTCCATTGGAAATTCGCTGAGTACGCAGGTCTGCTGCGACGGGGGTATCTTAAATATAAAGACATTTTTGAAACATAACAATGGATTTATTTGAAACATAACAATGGATTTATTTTACACTCCTCAAACTCATGAGGTATTTATTTTGTCTAAATACAGTAGAAGAGCAAAATCTCAAAAGGATTTGGTTTACTATGACCAGTACCTAAATATGTATACAATTATTCAATTATTGTAATTTATTAACCTTTAAATGGATAGAAAATAATAATACAGGTTATGCTTATAACTTAAAATTTTATAGTTGGTGGATAAAAAATGAGTACGTTTTGATTGTTGAATTGTTTAGTACTAGTAATGTATCGAAAGATGATTTTGTAAAAACAGCTGATTAATTGGACAAAATATAGCAATTTAAAAAGTACATTTTATATATGCTTTGCACCATCTGCCTAGCCACTTGCCATATATAGAGCTGTATGCGTCGTTTATCGATGGGCAATGGGAAAATTTCAAATTTTAATAATGGATAGCACAAATATTTTAAGCCCTATTCTTATCATTTTTTGGCGGAAACAACTACAGATCAAGCCCTATCCAACAACACGAATAACTTGTAAATAAGTTGAAAATTAATTGTAGAAGTTCTCTCAACAAAAAAAAACCTAGTTTATTAAATAAGAATAGATATAACCACAAAGTTCTTAGATGATGAAACAAAAATATCTTTAGAAATTCGCTAAGTACGCAAGTCTGTTGCGACGGAGGTATTTTTTATTAACAACAGTTTTTAATTTTTTTAATTTTAGTTAACATTTGAGGAGGTTGGTGGAAAAACGACCTCAGGTGACGGAGGTCGTTTTTTTTTCAACATAATAATAACTTTATTGGACATCCAAGGATGTATCATACAATTTATACATTATTGTTTCTAGGCCTACTTAATATTATAATTTATGAAAAAAATCTTCAATTTTGTAAATACATTTCGATATTAAAATAATTTTGAGCTTCTTTTTAAATGTTGTTAAGGGTAATTCTTTCATCTTCTTATCCAATTGGTTAAATACTTTTTTTGACATTTCATGAAGGTTCTTCTTTGTGTGTGTATATTTTACAAATTCTGTTCTTAATTTTTCCTTATTTCTTGTGTTATGTTTGTGTACATTAAAATTTTTCTTATACTGATATAAATTTTTCTTTGCGTGTATTGCCAATTGATATAAATATATTGATGGTAGAGTGAGTATTTCATGTTCAATAGAAAATTTTTTGCAGGATGTTCTTGATTCTAATTTGCACATTATTCTGATGGCTCTTTTCTGTAATGTAAATAATTTTTTTGAATATTTTTCTCCACCCCATATTAAAGTGCCGTAGCTTAGATGACTGTGAATGTTTGCATAGTAAACAGTTTTAAGAATTTCAAATTTTACATTTCCAGAAAGTCTTTTTAAAGTGTATAATCCTTTAGATATTTTATTAGATGTCATATTAATGTGGTCGTGCCAATTAAGTTTTTCATTAAGTAAAATGCCCAAAAAACGTATGTTTGAATTTTGATTGACTTTATAGTCTTCTCCTGAATTAGATTTAAACATTATATCTTGAATTTTTTCCTTGTTCAGGGATAATTTGTTCGCACAGCACCAATTAGTAATATTTTTTGTTGTTTGTAATAGAAGTACCTCCAATTCTTCATGATTATTACAACTAAATTTTATTGCTAGATCATCTGCGAACAGAAAATTTTGAATGTTTGGTCCTGAATTAATGTATGGCAAGTCATTGATGTATATATTGAACATCAATGGTCCAAGAGGAGAGCCTTGTGGTACACCTGTATTAATAATTTTACTTCCGGAGTAGGTTTCATTCACATAAACGTACTGGTCTCGATCTAGTAAGTATGATTTAATAAGTTGTAAAGGTTGATTTTGAAATCCATAATAAGAAAGTTTCTCTAAAAGGATGTCATGTGATACTGTGTCAAACGCTTTTGAAAAGTCATATGATCTTAAACATATCAATTTATTCTGTTCAATGTCAAATAAACTTTCAGTTATGAGTGATGTGACTGCTTCAATTGTACTTTTATTTTGTCTAAAACCAAACTGTCTATCTGTAAATAATCGATTTGTCTCAAAATAATTTGATATTTGTTTGTGCAATAATGTTTCAAATACTTTTGATATTGTAGGTACAATTGATATAGGTCTGTAATTTCCATAGATCTTCTCACCTTTCTTGTAGATTGGAATGACTTTAACTTTTTTTAGTATATTTGGATAGTAACAATCGTCTATGCATTTATTAAAAAGACAAGCCAAAACTTCACATATGTGATATGATGCTGATTTTAATATGATACTATTTACACCAAATATATCTAAGCACTTGCTGTTCTTAATTTTTAAAATAGTTTCGTGTACTTCTTCAACAGTAAAGTGTTCAAAGTAAAATGATGTTGGACTCTTATTAATTTTCTCTAAAAACGTCTTGAAATTTACTTTACCTGGTTTTGAGTCATTTATTAGCTTAATGATATTATTGCAGAAAAAATCATTAAATCCATCAGGTGAAAGATGTTTCGGAATACTTTTGAAAGTTGAGTTCTTTCCTGTCAGAGTATTTACTACCGTCCATATAGCTTTAATTTTGTTGGTACTGTTTTCAATATAATTTGTATTGTATTTTATCTTGGATTCTTTAATTTTGGCTTTGTAATTACTTTTAGCTCTGTTATATGGTTGTTTAATACTATCATTTCTTGTTTCTTTGGATAAATTATATAATTCAAGACAGTTGCTTTTCATATTTTTTAATTCTTTAGAATACCATTTATTACAAATAGACCTGTTTTTCTGATTTATATCCCATTGTAACGGCATTGCAGCGTCTAGAGCACTCATAAAGAAATTGTGAAAACATTCAAAGCTGTCATCTAAGTTACTTTGTCTGTAAATGTCCACCCAGTTAATAATTTTTAAGTTATTTATGAACTGTATAGTATTATATGGTGAGCTTAAACGAGAAAGCTTCTTTGAAACTGTGCATTTTTCAGAATTTCTTGATTGTGTTTCGAAGGAAACTTTAAGTAGGATTATAACATGATCAGATAGTATGGGATGTATTATTTTGGTTTGGCATAGGTTTTTATTTAATGTTGTAAAAAAATTATCAATACATGATCCTTCTTTTATTTTCCCCGGCCTTGTTATTTCAAAAATGGTTCTTTTAAGTCCAAAACTACATAATATATCATTTAATTCAAGTTGATCTTCATCTTTAGAGTTCATATTGATATTAAAATCTCCCGCAATGATAAGTTCATACTTCATTCTTGATACAATTCTTAATACTTCATAAAATATTGAAAAAAATTTTGAAAGTTTTTCTTTTTCTTTTGTATAAGGCCTGTACAAGCAAATTAATGGTAAAACACTTAAAATGATCCGTTATTTAATCCTCTTTGTAGCAGTGTTTGTTTCATATATTCTAAATACTGTGGTTTCAGGTCAATATCTTGTATTTTCACTGAGTTATGAATTTTTTTCTGAATGCTGTCAGCTGTTACGAAGCAGCCTGGCTTCAGCTGGAGGAAACAGTCTTGTGCAGACAAACAGTATGGCTTATACGTTTGTATTGGTTTTCTTTGTGTGAAAATTTATGTTTAAACAAGCTATCTGTTATTCAAATGTTTAAACGCTTTCAGTAAAGTCTTTGATGAACCATTGTATCTCTACAAGTTTATTTTAAGTTTTAATGAATAAAATCATTGCTAGACTTATTTGATTTTATTTTAAATAGGCTAAATTTAGTTTGAATAAATGTTGTATTTTACTTTATTTCTATCCATTTTGATGAGTTTTAATGCATAAAATCTAAGTTTTTAATATTTAAAAAGTGGTTTGATGGAAAAACGACCTCTGACTGTGCTTCATATTTTGTTCAATAACTTTTGATGGAAATTACATATAAAAAAAACAAAGATTATATTCTTAATCCAAAAGAATGTATCTTGCGTAGTATAAGAATCCAAAGAGTAATGCAATTTGGCAAAAGCCTATAAAACATAAATTTAGTATTCAAAGTCGATTATCTCAAAACACGTTTTTTGGACTGAAGTCGTTTTTCCACCAAACTCCTCATTTCCTGCCTGCATTAAAAATCACTACATTTATTCTTATCTCTTTTAGAGATTAAATTCGGAACTGGGGAAGAAAGACAAAGAATCATTGAGCATGTTTCTTGTTTACATAAAGAAATCCAGAGGTTTTAAGAATTGTAAACGATTTGACAATTAATTTAGTCAGGCCATTAAAATTTTTTCAATTCCATTTATTGCCAATACAACCTTTTTTTGGTAGCAATGTATATTGGCTAACACATACACTTTTGTCTAAACATAAATTATAAAATAGTGAGAGTACAGTATATAAAAACAATTTAAAATAAACAGTACAAACCTAGTCTAACTTTTAATTTGGTTTATTTTTTATTTAATTTTTTATAGATGATTTTCATTTGATTGGGTAGAGATTTTAATGTGGTCCATAAATTCAATAACACTGTAACATGATTGAGAAATTAGAAAAGATTTAAACTTATTATTGAAAGGGTGTAAAATTTTTGTTTGTTTTATATTTTCCGGTAAAAGATTAAAAAATATAGCACCGGTTTATTTTGTTTTTATTTTAACTGCATTTTGTGGCCAATCAGCTATGAGCTTAGGTAATGACAAATTAATGAGAGAAAAATTAGATTTAATTCCCTTGAAATGTAAGATGATGCATGTGGCTATAATGGTGTCCATACAGCAAAGCTATGAAATCAGGGCAAGATTTTGTGGACACCCGGTATTGAAAACCAATGACAATATATGGTAACTTTCAAAAATCCTTCACCCGCCTGAGCAACTTTAGGGCTGTTAACACGGATATGAATCATGGAGCCCAGGACAAATTTTATAAATATATTAGCTTTGCACAGATATATGGATCAGGGCCTTTTCAGCTATTGTGCGACTATATCCTGACAGGAAGTTTTATCCAAATTTTCTTAAATATTACAGGGAATTGTGTTTTTTTCCATGACTCAACATAGTGGAAGAAGTGGAAGCCTGAAAATGGAAGTTATACTTTTATTTCAACTTAATAAGTTACTTTTTACTTATCTCAAAAAAAAACTTTATCTCATTTTGTAATATTACAATATTTCACATCGTTCCTGGCCCTATTATTTTGTGTCAGCACTTTAATTCCTTTCGTCACGACCTACATATTCTGACTCGCCCAAGAAATGCACTTGATCCGATTGAAAAAAATCATATAAAAATAAACGATCCATGGTAATTTTGGGACCCGTCCATCCCTAATCACTAGTGTACGATTAATTTGAATAGGTATATTCATATTGGAGAATTTGCCCCTGTAATGGTAAAACTTAAATTTGGTTGAGGTTCTGACTACAGTTCAATTGAAGTCGTTGACTCAAACTCAACGACAATTGAACTGGAGACAGAAGGTAAACCAAATTTAATTTGAATAATCCAGTGCTGAACATGCTATCCTAAAACTATTCTATAATCTATATATTAATAGGCAAGCATGTTTCGTTTCCTCCTTTCTTCTCAGCTCGTGTGCATCGTAGGAAAAATCCGAGTATACTGTTAGAAAGCAGATGTCCTGTAGATGAGCAGAATCTCAATCTAATTCACATCAGACTCCAGGGCTATGCCCTACAGCAGTGTTTCTCAACCTTTATGTGCCCGCGTACCACCTGATGATTTTTAAATTTTTGGCGTACCACCCAAAACTCATACCTATTCCCAACCCCCTTTCCCCCCCCCCCCCCTTAGAGATATAGCCGGAGTCATTACACACACCACTACTCTATAAATTCTACAAAAGACATCAGTGTTCCCAAAAGTTCCACACATGAGAGAAAATTTACTTACGTTTCCACTCTCTACATGTACAGAAAAACAAATATGTGTCACGACACAAACTAATTTTACAGATAATTTTATCGAACGAATATACTGTATACAGAACCAAATAATTACAGTATTGACATCTTTATGGAAAAGTGAGAATGCCGCCCCCGAGACACAAATATTACTACCAAGATTTAAATTTCCTTCTTTAAGGATAATGCTGATTGGTTGAATGGGAACAGATAGCTAGAACAATCCTGCAGATGTCCATTATTTCCTTGATTTTATGGAAGCAAACATGCTAATTTTGAAATTTAAGAGGCTAAAAGAGCGATTTCCGTGGTGATAGGGAGAATTCGTCTTGAATTAAGCACTTTAATTTTCTTTGGGGACGAAACTAATTTTTTTTTTTTTTTACATGGGATGTATCTACTACATTTTGGGTTTATAGGCCTACATTGACAATACTCAGCATGTGTTAAAATGTTATCAAGTGATAAACTTAAAAATTTCTGTGGATAAGGCTAAATAAATTCTTCTTCATGTTTCATCGGGTCTGCAAAGCGTGTCTAGTAATTTGAAATAGTTCAAGAAGGTATCGTGAACTTACGATGATTCAAGTTTAAACGAATATTGGACGCAATATCATTATTCGTTAATATAGATGAGCCCAGAAAACGGGAGGATTAAAAATAATTTACTTCCCTAAGTTGGTACGTAAATGATTTAGATTGGCAAAGGTGCTTTACCTATTGGAGTCTCTCAAAACTAAGTGGAAATACGTTGTTCCGCAGAACTGACCTGACCAAAACAGCCGTGGGCGTCACGTCGATCAGAAAAGATTTTTTAATTTTCTGCATCTATTTAAATTGTTATTTCTTCCTTTGTCCTTCGCGTACCACCTGAAATGCTCTCGCGTGGTACCACCAGTGGTACGCGTACCACCGGTTGAGAAACACTGCCCTACAGGCTTTCAAAGTTACAATGTTTTCTTATGGAGGAAGGAGAATTGATTGAATTATTAGACAGCTGTTGTAATTGATGTAAAAACAGCTGCTAGAAAAACAGGAAGAACAGGTGTTTCAGTTATAATGTTTTTAAACTTCTTGGGTTTAGGTAAACTGAAATTTTGGTTGAATTTTGATCCAGAGGTGATCTCTAGTTGAAATAACTCCATATATTTTGCAATGTATTTAGAATAAATTAAGGCTCAAAAATAAGTTTATTAAACAGTCCCAATCCTGAAAAATTTGTTTTCAGTCTAAAAAAGTTTGAAAATTAAATTTTTAACATTGATCTTATCTTGCATTGCTTCACCTGCTCATTTTTATTATATTTTATGTAAAGTCCGATACAATTGAGAGTGTTTTAAATCAAAGATAAAGGACTTGCAAGTTAAACATTATTCTTGAATCACAACCGTTTTAGTAAAAATCATCATGTTTTTAGCGAATTTCCCATAGGGAATAAGCTATTACCGTAGGGCTCATGGTAAGACCTAAGCCCGGGACCATGTTACTTTTTCGTTTTGAGGTGTCCAGAGACCGTAAATAGTAGTCATTAAAATATATATATATATATATATATATATATATATATATATATATATATATATATATATATATATGTATATATGTATGTGTCCCTAGACACGATAACTCTTCTTTCAACAAAGAAAAAACAGTAAAAACAGTCCGATCAAGACCAAATTTGGTAGAGATGTATAATCCTACCTTTATTTGGATTAGTTCATAAACCAGGTGTATCAACCTACCAGAAGGGGTAGTTTTGGGGGGTTTTGTACCCCAATGGGTTTTTTGCATCTTTCATACGTAATTTTTGAAGATGTTAAATGTTGATTTTCACCACTGAATTTATATATATATATAAAAAAAAATAAATAAAAAAACAATTATTAGTATCTTGAAGCTTTGCTCTATCTCCATTGGTTACCGAGATATTAAAAAGCCTAAAAGACAGTAATTGTATTTTGGGGCTCCAATGTTAATCTTATGGAGAGTAAGGACTGGTTAATATTTCACTTATTAACCAATATTTTTTTATGAAACTTTAGCTTCATTTCTTTGAGATTCAACGATTTATGTTAAAAAATCTTGGATTTTGTACTAATCATATGGCAGCAAACCTGCATACTCTTTTCCCATGTTAATCATAAGGAGAATAGGCAAACTCTTTTATTTATGGACAGATATTAATGAAACTTAGTATATGGCTTCATATGGTCCAAATATTTTTTTATGCTTAAAATCTACTTTTAGTGTTCCCCATGGCAGCATACGTGCATAATCTTTTCCTATATTTATCATAAGGAGAATGGACATTATTTTCCCCATTTATGAGAACGTAACAAAATTTTTACAGGTTAATCTGGTAAAAATTAATATTACTAATTTGGAAATTCGCTGAGTTAGCAGGTCTGCTGCGACGGGGAGTATTTTTTTATTATTTAGTACTCAATCAACAGTTAAAATTTTTGAGGTGCAGTTTGTCTTTGGTTATAGCGAGTGACTTTCTACAAGACCAGACTCAGACCCTATGTGTTGTCAGCAAATGGTTTTGTCAACAAAGCTTTATAGTACAAGTGAATTTTTGATTAGTTTATTCAAACTAACAGCATTGAAATTTAGCCATGCATCTAATTTAATACTTCTTACTGCAATTTAACATTACAGTTCACAAGGTACGCAAAATCAATTTAGGGGGCGCAGATGAAAACCTCGCCCTGGGCGCCTATTACCCTCGGGGCGCCCCTGTGTTTTACCATGTGACTGGTGGGTGGCATTGTGGCCTGTTGTGTAGTGTTGGGCCTGATTGTGTCGTCAAAATAAAATACTTCTATCACAGCAGAGCTGTTTACTCAGAGAATTTCCAATGCACTTTCTTTCTGTCCAATCAACTTCGTACTTACTTTGTACTTCGTAATTATTCTGCTTTTCCGTAGACTCGTGAGTTTTGGGAGCATCATCCTCTTCTCCTTCTCAAGGGATGAAGAGGGTAGGGTTAGGTGAGGTTGGGTTTACCTATTGGCTCTGAGGGTGAACAAAAATCATCCAAACTGTAAAAACAGTTTTGGATGAGGAAACACTTTAATTCACTCTTAAATTTGACTAATTATTGCCTGTATTTTTTGGTAAAGATTGAAAAAATTTCCTGCCAATGTATTGTGGTTTTTTATACAATTTAAGATTGTGCTGCTATGAAAAATTATTCTTAAATCTAGTATTATATTGATATGTGTTAAATTTACATCAGGAAGAAAAGTTTTAACATATACTGCAATTTCAAAAATATAAAGACTAGGAACTGTTAAAATCCCCAATGAGTTAAAATGCTCCCTATATTGCCTTGGATGGAGTTTGAGCATTATACTCTTAAAGATTTTTTTACATGTGAAAATTTGTTTTAGATTTGTCTCAGAAGCACCCCAGAGCATCATGGACCGACTGAAATTGAACCCAGACAGCACATAAACGTAAAAAAGACGTGAAAATAACGTTTCCTTTTAACATTTTTGACGTTATTATTACGTCAAGAAACGGATTTATAACGTTTTTTTCACGTGATTATAACGTGCGAGTGTCACACTTTTTTACGTTAAAAAAACGTAAAAATACTACGTGAATATAACGTTTTTGTTTCACTTACTTTTTACCTTTTTAACTTATGTTTTACTGAACATTTTACAAATTTTTTTCAAAAATTTGTAAATGAATGCTTTTTTTCTAACCAACGCATTAAAAAAATGTAAATAAAGTCGATAAAAAATTTCTAACCTCCACCTGGATTTGAACCCTCAACCTTACTATCACTGTCCTAGCGCCTTTACCCTCTCGGCCACTTCTGCTGTACTTCAGATGGATTTAATTTGTTAGGCCTATTTATACATTTAATACTCAACCTTCCTTGTACTTGAGAACAGATGGCTCAGTGTATCTGTGCTCATGGTTTTTGTTGAGTATATTTTAAAAATTGATTTTATTCGCGTTTCGTCTCAGATCAAAAACATTATTTTTGGATCTTGATGGCGGCATACCCAGATAGCACAAAAACGTTATTTTTACGTGAAAATAACGTTTTAAATTTTACTTTTAACGTTATTTTCACGTTAAAAAAAGGCGAAAATCACGTTATTACAACGTGATTATAATGTGAAAAGCGCACTCAATTTCACGTTAAAATAACGTGAAAAAAAGACGTGAAAATGACGTTTTTGTTTCACTTATTTTTTACCTTTAAAACATTAAGTAAAAAAAGGTAAAAAAATTTTGGTGAAAATCACGTTTTAAATTTCACGTTTTTTTTACTTTTACATTTTTACGTTATTTTCACGTGAAAAAAACGTATTATTTTTTACTTTTACGTTTTCACCTTTTTTTCACGTGAAAAAAACGTGATTTTCACATTGTGTGCTGACTGGGAATTATCTCTGTATTCAAACATTTCAAAAGCGGCTCTCTAAAAATAACAGAGTACCAAGTCTTCAGATTGGTGATACAGAGTTGAGTCAGGCAAAATCAGCAAGCTTTCTGGGAGTGGTGTCGGACGATGGTTTGAGCTGGGGTGTGAGCAGTTGGTGAGGATCAAAGATAAGATGGCAAAGGGGACCTTTGTCCTGAGAAGTCTCAGGCCATTGGAGAACCTGAGTCTCTTGAAGGGTGTTTATATACCACTGCTTACTCGAGTCGCACATCTCTTACTCCATCGCGCTCTGGGGTGCTTCTGAGACAAATCTCAAACAAATTTTCACATGTCAAAAGAAATCACTAAGAGCAATGCTCAAACTCCACCCAAGAGAACATTGTAGGGATCATTTTATCTCATTGGGGATTCTAACAATTCGTAGTCTTTACATTTTTGAAATTGCAGTATATGTAAAAACTTTTCTTCCTGAGTATGTAAATTTAACACATCAATACAACACTAGATTTAAGAATAATTTTTCAGAGCAGCACAATCTTAAATTGTATGAAAAAAAAACACAATACATTGGCAGGAATTTTTTTTTTTCAATCATTACCAAAAAAGATACAAACAATAGATAAGATAGTCAAATTTAAGAGTGAGCTCAAGTTTTTCCTTATCCAAAACTGTTTCTACAGTTTGGATGATTTTTTCACACACAGAGCCAATGGGTAAACCCAACCCACCTTAGGCCTAACCCTACCCTTCCCTTGAGAAGGAGAAGATGATGACGCTCCCAAAACTCACGAGTCTACGGGAAAGCAGAATAAGTACGAAGTACTAGAGTAAGCCACCCTTCAATAGGCTCAGTTTCTCCAAAGTACTGAGACTTTTCAGGATAAAGGTCCCCTTTGCCATATTATCTTTGATCTTCACCAACTGCTCACTTCAGCTCAAACCATCGTCCAACACCACTCCCAGAGTCCCAGAAAGCTTGCTGATTTTGCCTAACTCAACTCTATATATCACCAATCTGAAGACTTGGTACAGTACTCTGTTAGATTTAGTAAGCCGCTTTTGATCTGTTTGAATACAGAGATAGTTGGTTTTTGTCTGGGTTCAATTTAAGTCGGCTTTATTTGAAGAACTGGGCCAGTTTATTTATTTAGAAAAATTATTCTTGTTCTAGGGTAAGTTATCCAAGTTTCTATTTTTGGTGATCAGGGTTGAAACATCGGCGAAAATGAAAAGATTTTCATGTGGTGTTTATTCTGTGTCGTTCATATAAAAAAGAATGTTTTATCAATAAAACATGATGGTAAAGCTCATTAATAAAGTTTAGTATTTAGAGAATTTTTTCGTAGGTTTTGGTAAATTTGCGAAAAACCTAGTGGCAGGTGGTAACACTGCAATAAAACCTCTCCATTTTCAGCAAATTCAGCTCCCAGCTGATCCAGCTGTCCGAGCTGCTGTACTGGACTGGACTGCTGGTGTCCTGTAATATGACCGTGACCGCGGTGGAATTTTAAATTTCTCAAGATTTAAGGGAACAAATTTTATGGTTGCATTTAATAGATAATTTGTTCTCTTGTTTAACGTTAACTTAAATACCTTAAATCTTGATCACATAACAGATATAGTTATGGCGACAGCAACCAAAAAACAAGACATGCCTCCACCAGGCGGATTCAGACCGATAAATTATGAAAGAATCAAAGCTAAGACATATTTTTCAGGTAGGCCTTAGGTTTAAGCATAAAATCTACTTTTTTCATCAGGGGATATTTTCATAGATGCAACAATAATTTTGCATAGGCCTAAGCCCAGAGCAGTATCCCTCCAATGCCAATCACAAGTTAGGTCTTGGACATACTTTCAGAGGCCCCACATACATAAACTCTGCTCCACATTCTTGTAGACTAGGTGCTGGAGGTGTCAATTGTGTGCAGTTTTCTACCGGTGGTCCACGTTAGAGTGGGTTAGGTTAGGCAAAGGCCAAAGGTTGCATGGGTTACACTAGACCAAGCTAGGTTAGGGTATGTAGGTTAGGCTATTTGGAATTTAGGTCATTGCGGAAATCTTCCAGGTTATAGAAACACACATTTATTTATACATGTTATTTATACATACATTGAATACATGTTTATATCTGTAACTTAGTGCTAAAAGGGCCAATGTCCAAAATTCACGAAATTGAGATAAAGGCATCGTGACACTACATTTATTGTTGTATAAGTGCGAAAAAGGCCAATGTCCTATCAGCTGTATTAAATGAAATACAAACTCATTTAAGGCTTATGCCCAAATTAAATATGCCTACTTTTTTTAAAGTAAAGAAGGATCGGCGAAACTTCGTTATCCGTCTCCACCGTTATTATCGATGTGGAAATTTCGATATTGCCATCGAAATTGAGCGATGAAAACAATCGAATCAACAACGATACTGAGAAAAGATATGTATCATAATAATAATCTAACCTAACAGTGTAACCGTAAACCTCCGTCACTTCAATTGACAGCGATGTTTATAACATCAAAATCAATGGTGTTTGGAAACATTTAAAATGCATATTCCCTCAATACAATAGCAAAAAAAAACCTTTCTGATTAGTATTTGGCAGCATTTGTGCGACGCCAATTTAGATCTAACGAAGTCCGCTTCCTCCTCACAATTTGAATTTAGATACAGCTACACAACAAACTTGGTTAGTTTATTTTGTGTTGTTCTTTGTTACAGGTTACATTAGCTACAATTTTTACTTTTTTCAGTTACTTGTTTGAATATATACGGTATTTGTTTTATTGTCAAAAGGTTTATTTCATTATATTAGAACGAGAAACTAAATCAGGTGATAAAACCGTAATCGTATCGTGTAATTGAGGAGGTAGCTGCAATAAGGGCCCATGCTCCAAAACCCTGTTTTGAGATAATGAGCTTTGAAGTTTTCACATGTGTACTATTCTTATAGGAATACCCTAGAGACGGATATGTTTAATTTTTTTATTCCATTACTTCTTTAATAACCAAAATTTTAAAGTGTATTTGATCATAATCCTTTGGTTTATTAATAAAATTAGAATAATAAGAGGTATGTCATGGGCCCTTTTTACAGAGAACTTTTTTATACTGTTCTATTGAAGAAGGGCCTATAAAATGAACATCATACAAATGCTTTTTAAAATTGTTTATTAATTAATAAGCATTTATTTGCTACATATTTAGGTCTAGAAATGTAAAAAAAACTTTTATAAAATATACAAAAGTTTTCAAAGAAGCTAAAAAATCAATGAAAATTATTTAGGCCTATTTAAAGTCGTTGCCTCACATTGAAAACCATACTTTGATTAGCTAAATTCTCCTAAGACTTAAGACAAAGCATGGTAATAAGAATAAAAAAGTATGATAGATTACTAGTATCATCTAGTATCCCATGGGCCTATAGGTTTAAATAAATGTAACAAAAGAGGTGGGTTGGAATGAATTTAAACAGCATTGTTTTCGTTGAAGATGTTTTCATAGAAGATTCTACTGCTTTCTCTTAAAAATGGATAAAGGTCTCTAACGTCTTTAATTTTACCTGTTTTCAATTTAATCCTAGGCGCATTGTTTATGTGTAGTTCTTCAACATAGCGTAACCCAAATTCTTAGGTTTATATATAGATATGAAGTTAACTTGGGAACCACATGTAAATTTTATTTCCACAAAATTGTCTAGGGTTATTTAATTTTTAAGGAAATTGAATGACTGTGTACCAGATAAATATGTAAGATCTGCTACTTTGCGTTCTTCCAAAGTATAATTTCTTACGGTATATTATTTTGGGGGAACAGTGCTCATGTACAACGTATCATTTTTTTAAAAAAAGTAGTTAGGGTAATGACAAACTCACATAAACTAGACCACTGTAAACCATTATTTATCAAATTAGGTTGTCTTACTGTAGTTATACTTCATTTATATACTGTATTACTTCATAAAAAACCAATTTAGCATATTGTTCGGAATTGCAAAAAAGATATCCATATAAATACAAAGTAAAAAAAATAAATGTACCATTTTTATTTGTTATTCATTTAATTATATTTATTTATTATTTATTTAATTATATTTATTTATTATTTATTTCAACAACTGCTCTATGCAAGAAGGGCCCATGACATCAGCTGCTTCAAACAGGAATACCAACACAGCCAACCAAGATAGCTCTATGAAATTTGGCAGGGATATACTTGAGAACATGGAGAATCCATTTTTAGGTTCTCCTGAAAAAGGGCCTATGGGCCCATAGGCCCTTATTGCAGCTACCGCCTCAATTGTGACATCGATATAATAGCAATATTATCGCAATATCGAAATTTTCACATCGATAATAACGGTGGAGACGGATAACGAAGTTTCGCCGAAGGATCAAACTGCTCCTAGGCCCATTGTATTGTATCTTTTTTATACCGGTACGGTAACTTAAGAAAGGCCAATATCTTAGTTTGTCCCTCTTGCATGTCATTTCTCTTCACATTGTTGGCCATTCTTTGCATCAGCTGGTAGCACTAATTTCGTACTACCAACTGAAATTCCTTATGCTGTAGCGTATATTTTTTGTCAGGTTAGTTTCCAGTACCGTATTTGTTTAGTAACACGCTTTTAGCGAATTTCCCATAGGGAATAAGCTATTACCGTAGGTCTCATGGTAAGACCTAAGCCCGGGACCATGTTACTTTTTCGTTTTTAGGTGCTCAGAGAACAAAAATAATAGTCACTAAAATTTTTATATATATATATGTATATATATATATATATATATATATATATATATGTATGTGTCCCTAGACACGATAACTCTCGTAAAAACCGTCCGATCGACACCAAATTTGGTAGAGATGTGTAATCCTACGTTTATTTGGATGAGTTCGTAAACCAGACATATCGACCTACTGGAAGGGGTAGTTTTGGGGGGTTTTGTACCCCAAAAATGGGTTTTTTGCATTTTTCATATGTAATTTTAAAAAATTTTAAATTTTTATTTTGACCATTGGATTTAGCTCAAAAAACACACAATTTAGTATTTTGAAGCTTTGCTCTATCTCCATTGGTTACCAAGATATTAAAAATTCTAACGACAGTACATTGTATTTTGGGGCTCCAATGTTAATCTTATGGAGAATAAGGATGTGTTATTATTTTAATTATTAACCAATATTTTTGAATGAAACTTGGTATTTAGCTTCATTTGGTTGAGATTCAACCATTTATGTAAAAAATCTTCGTTTTTGTACTTATCATGGCAGCAAACCTGCTTACTCTTTTTCCATGTTAATCATATGGAGAATAGGCAAACTCTTTTAATTATGGACAGATATTGATGAAACTTAGTATATGGCTTCATATGGTCCAAATAAATTTTTTTATGCTTAAAATCTACTTTTGGTGTTCCCCATGGCAGCATACCTGCATACTCTTTCCCTATACGTATCATTAGGAGAATAGACAATATTTTACTATTTATGAGCACATAATGAAATTTTGTTTACAAATTTTTCTGATCAAAATTAATATTACTAATTTGGAAATTCGCTGAGTACGCAGGTCTGCTGCGACGGGGGGTATTTAAATAATGACGAATCAAAAATAGAAATCAAATGGAGAAGAACTTAAAAAAAAGACGTGAAGAAAAAGAAGCGAAAGAAGAAAATCTTGAAAAGAAAATAGGCTACCTTAAACAATATTATTTGTCACTTGTGGTAGGGTCAATCCATTTCAAATCACCCAGGCAATGTTGCTCAACATTTTTTATTTGCCTGATTTTTTTATCATGAGTTCCCTATGGGTAGACAATCACCAAACACCATTTAAAAAATTTTTACCAGACTTGGTTTTTTTCTGGCAGCCATTTTTAAAATGGCGGTTGGGCAAATTTGTATAAAAAACGAGGTCAGCGGAAATTTTAATTGCCAAGCTATTTTTAAAGATATCAGAAAAATTCAAAAACCATTGTGTTCAGCATAAAATAAACTTCAAGTTAACATTATATTAATGTTTATTTTGTGCAAGAAAGTCAGTAAAACTCCTTCTGCAAAAACTCGAAAGAAAATCATCAATCGTTACTTTTTAAGACCATAAAAATCTAAGAAGGGAATGAGACTCACAAATAATATTTTATTTCTGTGTTGAATACTTGTATAACTACATGCAGAAGAAGTTTTAGGCCTGAGAATGCTCTCCTTTTTTTTCTAGAGCTCTTAAAAAATGGCCGAAAGCCTTTTAATACCAATTTTCTCGGGTTAATATCTAAAAAGGGACTGAATGAAAATAAGTGAAAAATATACAGATTGTTCTTTATACTAATAGGAACATCTCACAAAAAAATTATGACTGAGACTCAACTACATTTAGAGATATACATTATTGAATTTCAGTTAAAAACCCTACCCTTTTTCATTTTAGTGCAGTGCTAAGTTAATAAATATGAGCCAGAAATACTCTTGGCAGGGCTTAAATTATGTTTAAATCATTAAATTCAATAAAAAAACAAATGTTTTTTATTTTTAATAATAACAGACAGTGATAGCAATAGTTAGTAGAGTTATAATTCTTAAACTGAACTTACCGATACGATTGTTGCACTACACTTGCGTACAGTATTCACACAATAATGTTTTTGTAGACATTTTTATTTAAAACTTTGGTTGCAACTACTTGTTAGCTGCAATTTTCATCAGAGAGTTAAATAAACATGATATTTCATTACATAGTTTATCAATTATGTTATGTGTCCTAACGGACACGGTTGTTAGCTCCAATGGAGTCACCTTTCGCACTATTTTATTAGCAGGCACCCAGGCAGTGTCAATTTTTGAGAGTTGAAACACAGTTTTATGGTCCAGAGGGGTGAAAGAAAAGCACCAAAACATCATTGTTGTCTTGACTTATGTCTTCGATTCTGTCAAGCCACCACTTGTCATCCATCATAGATACAAGCAACATAGTCATTATTCGTAAGAGATGATAATTTGAAAAGTATTGAAGTTTGATTGTCATCAAAGTTTGTGCCTGTAGAAGTAAAAAAAAAAAAAAAACATCTGATTTGATTGTCACTTGATGTCACTAGATTTGAATGTTGTTTACCAGTCAAAGGAACAAGAAACTATCACAGATACGTCCCCATAAGTGACAATCAAATCAGATGTTTTGTTACTTCTACAGGCACAAACTTTGATGACCATCAAACTTCAATACTTTTCCAATGTATCATCTCTTATGAATAATGACTATGTTGCTTTGCATCTATGACTGATGATAAGTGGTGGCTTGGCAACTTAAGTCAATCGAAGACATAAGTCAAGACAACAATGATGCTTTGGTGCTTTTCTTTCACCCCTCTGGACCATAAAACTGTGTTTCAACTCTCAAAAAATGACACTGCCTGGGTGCCTGCTAATAAAATAGTGCGAAAGGTGACTCCATTGGATCTAACAACCGTGTCCGTTAGGACACATAACATAATTGATAAACTATGTAATGAAATATCATGTTTATTTAACTCTCTGATGAAAATTGCAGCTAACAAGTAGTTGCAACCAAAGTTTTAAATAAAAATGTCTACAAAAACATTATTGTGTGAATACTGTACGCAAGTGTAGTGCAACAATCGTATCGGTAAGTTCAGTTTAAGAATTATAACTCTACTAACTATTGCTATCACTGTCTGTTATTATTAAAAATAAAAAACATTTGTTTTTTTTATTGAATTTAATGATTTAAACATAATTTAAGCCCTGCCAAGAGTATTTCTGGCTCATATTTATTAACTTAGCACTGCACTAAAATGAAAAAGGGTAGGGTTTTTAACTGAAATTCAATAATGTATATCTCTAAATGTAGTTGAGTCTCAGTCATAATTTTTTTGTGAGATGTTCCTATTAGTATAAAGAACAATCTGTATATTTTTCACTTATTTTCATTCAGTCCCTTTTTAGATATTAACCCGAGAAAATTGGTATTAAAAGGCTTTCGGCCATTTTTTAAGAGCTCTAGAAAAAAAGGAGAGCATTCTCAGGCCTAAAACTTCTTCTGCATGTAGTTATACAAGTATTCAACACAGAAATAAAATATTATTTGTGAGTCTCATTCCCTTCTTAGATTTTTATGGTCTTAAAAAGTAACGATTGATGATTTTCTTTCGAGTTTTTGCAGAAGGAGTTTTACTGACTTTCTTGCACAAAATAAACATTAATATAATGTTAACTTGAAGTTTATTTTATGCTGAACACAATGGTTTTTGAATTTTTCTGATATCTTTAAAAATAGCTTGGCAATTAAAATTTCCGCTGACCTCGTTTTTTATACAAATTTGCCCAACCGCCATTTTAAAAATGGCTGCCAGAAAAAAACCAAGTCTGGTAAAAATTTTTTAAATGGTGTTTGGTGATTGTCTACCCATAAGGAACTCATGATAAAAAAATCAGGCAAATAAAAAATGTTGAGCAACAATTTTTATTCTGTTTGGGTGATTTCAAATGGATTGACCCGGTAAGCAAAATGCACCATCAGTGTCTGTGTCACCTTTAATCAGAAACTGATATTCCGTTCAAATTTTATAATGACCCAGTGTTATGGACCAATTTGTAGATCATGTGTGCCATGATGGTGTTATTCAAAATATTGAGTTGGACTGTGAAAAGTCCAAAAAACAATATTCGGACGAATCTAGGTTTCTATCCAAACAATTATTTATTAAACATCTGGAAACTGGAGACACGATGAATAGATCATGGCTAGTGTATTCTCTGTTTACTCTAGCACACGATACAACAGAGTGTCTGTTGAAACCCAATAGTATGTTCGCCAGGACGTCATTTTCAATCTTTCGTTATCTTCTTGGGCCTAGCCTACATAGTTTGGCCTGACAGCAGGATCGGTCGAAGTGAAGTCGAAAGTTGATAGCCTTCTTTACATTCTATGTCTTACTAAATAAATATAAATGTATGATACACGGTTTTAAATCTAGAGTTTTTATGTTATGTTAAGAAAGTGATGAAATGTAACTTTCAAACAAGTGACTTAATGTAACAATATTTAGGAAGAATTGAAATGAAATGAAATGAAATTTATTGCTTCCTTTGTTACAATAGTACAGTTTTACATTACACATTACAATATTAAGCCTGTAATATTATAGCTTGCTTAAATTTTACAATATTTTGCATCAAGGAAACAATAACTACCTTCCGTCCCGAGGTAGAAACCTGTTAGGGACTTACACAAATAAGTAAGATAATCTGAGGTTGGCTACGTGGTCAGCATATAAATAGTATAAAACATTAAAGATAACTTTGAAAAATGATTTTGAAACGACTTCTTACACACCTAGATGAACTATGTAAAGCTATATATGATACATAAAATGCAAGAAGAAACCAACAATAATAATGCATAGGCTTATTCTAAACTATGGTATTATAAAAATGATTTTGAACGACTTCTTAACACCTAGATAAACTATGTAAGCTATATATGATACATAAAATGCAAGAAGAAACCAACAATAATAATGCATAGGCTTATTCTATACTATGGTATTATAAAATGACTCAATATTGTTATGTTCCAATAAAAATTGCTTCACTGTCTTTGAAAATTTAAAGGGACTCTGAATCCCCTTTAATCCATCAGGTAATTTATTAAAATATGTAGGGGCAAGAAAGACATAGAATTTTTTAAACAATGTTAATTTAGGCTTTGGTACTGTAACATTTAATCCTTTGCGTGTTATTATTCTTTCTCTTAAAATTGCATTTTTGTTACCACTTCTATTGTAAAATTCTCTTAACACTTTGTATACATACAAACATCTGAGAGGTAATCTATACTTATTTAATACGCTAAGGGTTTTTTTGTCTTGAGAACTCCTCCTACAATTCTCAACCGATTTTCAAGTTTTTGGTGTCGTTGAGTAGGGCTTAGTCTGAAGTTGTTTCTGCCAAAAATTGATGAAAATCGGACTTAAAATAAGGGTGTCCACAAATTAAATTTGAAAATTTCCCATTAGAATAACATTGAGATTGGTTTGAGCATTTTAAACATCTGTTAACGTACAGCTGTAGTTTTTGGTGATCACTGATATTCACAATATTGGATTGGTCGGATTTAATTGATCTAGAACTAAATGTAACTTTTGCATTGTATGAAAATAAATTGCTCGATGTTGAGCAACACGTGCACTAGTATTCTTAAAACTTTAAACAGGTGCTCTGTATGTTCTAATCTACGTCTATTTAAAACTAGTCTTATAATACATTTTTGCAGCATAATTAAAGGTCTTACCGATGTGAGGTAAGTTCCGCCCCATACACAAAGCCCATATTCAAGTTTAGAGTTTATAAAAGCATAATAAATTGATTTTATTAAGTCAGAGTAGCAAATTGTTTTCAACATAGGCCTATAAAAAATACTAGTATATTTAATTAATTTGTCCCTCACGTATTTAATATGTTCTTTCCAAGTTAAATTTGTGTCTAAAACCAACCCGAGATATTTAATTTCACTAACCTGTTCTTTGAAGGGACAGTCACAATTATTTTGCAAACAACTTGTTTTATGATATTTTAGAGAATTTTCAAAGAAAAATGTACGCCTTGGACTAAATAACAAATTTAGTTTTGGGAATCATAACCATGTATGTTTGTGGGAATGTAACCATGTAAACCATGTTTTAAGATCGTTTATGTCATTTTGCATCTTATGTCTCAGCTCAACAATTGAATCAGACTTATAAAACAAAGCAGTGTCGTCAGCAAATGACACTATCTAGCCGGATAACTTTGCATTACATAAACTATTTACATAAACCAGAAATAAGGGACCAGAAAGTACAGAAACCTGAGGTATTCCATGCCGGAGGTATCTCAAATCACTTATTTCGCCTCCCACTTTAGTTTGTTGTTTTCTATCTGTCTAATACGATAAGAACCATTTTTGTGGAATACCTCTCACTCCCGCCTGATACAACCGATTGAGAAGCATTTTATGATCAATCGTATCGAAAGCTTTCATGACATCGACAAACAAACCTGCACAATATTTACCCTCATTTACACTATTATACACCTCTGACATGAAACATAACAATCTATCATTTGTGTTTTTGCCTCTTCGAAATCCAAATTGGTCATCGCTAAAATTCTTGTCTAAAAAATTTACCAATCTTAATTACTTTCCAATAATTTTGGAAAAAATAGACAAAAGGGCTATCGGGCGATAGTTATTTGGATTGCATTTATCAGATTTTTTATGTAATGGAATTACAATTAATTGCTGATTTCAGAATGTCTGGAAATTCACCTTTTTCCATACTTAAATTAATCAGATAGACTACTTATCAACAACATTATCACAAATATTTTTAACTAATTGGAGTAATGTTATCGGAACCTGGGGCTTTTCTATTTTTAAGTGAATTTATTATCGATCTGATTTCACAACAATTAGTGGGATAAAAGAATATAGAATCTCTTACCGTATCTCCTCTAAATATATTTCGCCTTGGAATGCCCGAGGCATTCAAAGCAGCTTGATCCGCGATAACATTATTCCTCAAGTCATCCGCTACTGTACAAAAGAAATAATTCAACATATTTGAGACAGATTTTTTGTCCTGCACACAAACACCAGATTCATCTTTCAATATTATAGTAGCGTTATCTTTGTTACTACGTCCAATAATTTGATTAATAGTTTTCCATTGAGCTCTTGGATTATTCTTATTATGTATCAAAATTTTATTATAGTAAGAGTTTTTTGCCAGTCGTATTTTATTTATTAATCTATTCTTAAAATGAATATAATCTGTTTTTAGAGTACCGTTATTTGGGTCATTTAACCTTTTTTTATACATCGCGTTCTTTTCGTTTACTAATTTTAACAAAGTGTCATTCATCCACAGTTTTAATTTTTTGTGTTTCATTTTCCTTTTTTTACCTGTGATTTAACAATACTATCCTTAATTTGCGAAACGAAAAGTTGAAAAGCCAAGGAAACAAACGGTTGTGTGAAAATTGGTTGCCAGTCTGCAGTTTGTAACAGTTCATTCAACAATCTATAGTTTATACTAAACAATTCTAGGTCAGTTATAACTTTATTGGTTGTGCGGTTACACTTCACACAGATGACAGTTGCTCGGTGGTCAGTCACATTATTGTTTCTACCACCCAGCTCACCGTGTCAATGTTAACACCTACACCATGACGTATAAATATATGGTCAATAAGAGATTCCGATTCTAAAGTAACTCCTGTGGGCTCTGTTATTTTTGTTTCCAAACCATGACTTGCCATTTTGATTAAATAACTCTCTGCTTGCCTAGTAAGTGACCCTAACAAATTAATATTTAGATCACCACATATAGTTAAGTTTCTATTTTTAATATTTTCCAAACAATTATCAAACTCATTTATAAAAACATCCTCACTGAACTCCTGCAACCTGTATACTGCTACTAAATCAAAAATAATATTTTCTGTAATTGTTAATTCTAAATGAAGGCAATCAGCAGACCTGATATTAACATCATCTAATGTTCTACAGTTTATCCTATCGGATACATAAACTATAACTCCTCCTGCTCTATATAAACTATTACACTTTGCAAATGATGTATAATTAGGTAGTTGGAAAAGGCACAATTCGTAGTCCTTTATCCATACTTCAGAGAGAACAATGACATCTGGCAATAATTCTAAAGTTTGTTGTTTTAAAACAAATAGGTTGAAATTTTTCCTTACACTTCTAATGTTTTGATGAATTAATTTTAAATATTCCGTATAATGAGTAAATAACTCTCTATTTAAATAACGCATTTTAGTTTAGAAATTAAAATAAACAGTATAAACCGAAATAATTGCTATTGATTCAAGTTATGAGAAATGACCAGGAACCATAACTGAACAAACACGATTAAAAAAAAAAAACTATTACCATAGTAAATATAAAGACACACAACAAACAAAAACTATTTTCAATAGAGTAATCACTGATGGCTTACGTCTCTATTTCGAGCAGCTGCATTTACAGTTTAGCCACTTGATCCAAGGAAGTTATGTTTATCACTGGGTCCCCTTCATTTTTCCGTACAAATATGCGTCCATTTCTCACCCAAACAAAGGAATATCCTTTTTCTTTCTTCAAGGTCCGTGCTGCATTTAGAATTTTACGTCGCACTGCTGAAAGGCTTTTGTTTATGTGTGTTGAATATATGAAATTTCTATTGATCTGTAACATTGGAACAAAACTGCTGCTTTACTTACTGTAATTAATTTTTAATCATATGATCTTTTGTTTACATTGTTAGTTGTTGTGTGGATGGTTCTAGTAGTTGTTATGTTAATTTTTAATTGTGATTTGAATAATAAAATGCCGGTTGTATCTAGAAATGTTTATCATTTACTCTGCTAAATGTGTACTTGTAACAGGTTATGGGCCCAGACCCATACAGTGCCTGATTTGAAAAATTTATGAGAGGAAAATAATAGAAAAGTAGTTGTAGTACATAGAAGTTAGAAGACTGAAAACCAACATGGACAAAGAGAAAGAAGATAATAGTAAAACAAACTGGATGTTGAATGAGAATAATTATCATGCCTGGAGTGTCAGAATGAAGGCCTTGTTAAGGAGAAAAGAATGTCTTGAAGCTATAACCGGATATGATGACTACCAAAGAGATGAAAATGACGAAATCGTGTATAATGAAGACAATGAACCAAAGTTGATTATCATTACACCGAAAGAAAGAGCAAAAAGGAAAAAACTTGACAACTTAGCCCTTGAATTAATATATGAAAAAATACCTGATGAGACTTTAAATGAAATTGAAGATTGTGTGACTGCAAAAGAAGCTTGGGATCGCCTAGCCAAAGCAAATACTGAACTGGATTTTATATATGAAATTAAGCTTTTGAAAGATTTGATTAATGTAAAGAAAACTGACGAAATTACTGCTCAACAGTACATCAAAAATATTACTGATCTCCACAGAAAAATATCAAGTTGCTTTGACATAAGTTTCACAAACAGAGCTCTTGCAGGCATTGCTGTGGCCGGACTACCTGAGAAATATGATGCAATGATTCGAACGATGAATAAAGACAAATTAGACTTAACTTATGTTAAAGCTCAGATTCATCAAGAAGACTTGACCTGGAAACACAGAGAAACAGAAGATGCATGTGACACTCAAGTTTTAGCAATTAAAAAATTTCAAAGAAAAGAAAGGAAAAATCGGGTAGAAAATGAAACAGGAGATAATCCTAAGGGGACGTTTATCTGTTTTCACTGTGGAGGACCAGGGCACATTGCAAAGTGGTGTAGAAATGAGAGAGATCAATATAGGAATTCTGAGAAGGACACTAAAGAAGAAAAGGGGAGTAAAGACAAAAGTGGGACAAGAAATAAAGAAATAACCGTAAACCGAAGTGAAACATTTTTTGGTGAAGGTGAATCTCATGGAACTGAGGAAATTGCTCTAGCTACAACTGGGTTATCTCAAAAATTGAATGGACATACTTGGATACTAGATAATGGTGCTTCAAATCATATGACACCTCATAAGAGTTTATTTAAAGATTATACCCCGTGTGAAGACTATGTAAAAGTGGCGGATGATCGCCTATTAAGAGTAAGGGGAAAAGGAACAGTGATCTTGAAAACGATAAACAAATGTGGGGGGAATAATGTTAGATTATCGAATGTATATTACATTCCTGAACTAAGAAGTAACCTGATTTCAATGGGACAAACTGATTCTTCAAACCATAAAATAAATGTGATAACTGGTCAAAGAATTGATATAATGGTGAAACAGACAAGTAAATTTTGTATGTCTGCACTGAAGAAATTGGCACATTGGTATGTTTACACAGTGGAAGAAAACATTGAAGTAACAGATAGAACCAAAGAAAAACTTCGAAGCAAAATAAGAGAATTGAAAGAAAAATCAGTTCACAGTTGTAATTACATCAAATATCAAAATGTTGGACCAGGTTATTCAAAAGAAAAAATCGTTAATGGTAAGGAAACGTATGCTGAAGTATTAATGAAGAAAAGGAACATCAATCTCAGTAGATACAATGTGGGAAATTAGACTCTCTGATTTTTTTATTCGTAAAATGAAATATTGAGATATAGTACAATACAAATCAAATATTATGAACAGGGGAAGCAAATGAAAGATTTTACATGTGAATTGCATAAAAACTTGCGTGAACTACTTCGTAAAAGGACTTTATGAAGTGAACTTGAGAACTATTGTGAAAGGAGGACTATTTTTTGTCTTTATATGCTTGTTTAAAGATTTGCTTTGTTTTGTGTTGGCGAAAATTTTTAAGAAGCCAGGATTGGACATTTTTTTATTTTAAAGTTTTGTCGTTTATTTTCTAATTATTTTGTTCCAATGTTAAGGGGAAGTGTTGAATATATGAAATTTCTATTGATCTGTAACATAGGAACAAAACTGCTGCTTTACTTACTGTAATTAATTTTTAATCATATGATCTTTTGTTTACATTGTTAGTTGTTGTGTGGATGGTTCTAGTAGTTGTTATGTTAATTTTTAATTGTGATTTGAATAATAAAATGCCGGTTGTATCTAGAAATGTTTATCATTTACTCTGCTAAATGTGTACTTGTAACAATGTGAACAACTTCTGCTGCCGATTCATTGAATCCAAGATCGTGGGTGTTGAAATTGCGTTTGACTCTTCTCTTTTGTAATACTTCTTCCTTTGTAGTACGGCGCGTAAACTTGACAATAATTCCTCTTGGTTTTTTATCCTGCTTTGGGCCCAACCGGTGACACGCATCCACCATTTCTGCTTTTATCTCCACTCCTAGGTAAGTCCCGACAGCTTTGATTATCTCTACGGTGTCTTCATTCTTCTTTTCAGGAATTCCGTTTATCTCCAAACAGTTTATTCTAGAGTATTGCTCTATATCGTCTAAGCGTGATTCTAGTGAGGTTACTTAATCTTTAAGGCCAATATTTTCTTGTAACAAATTTTCCAAGTTCTTCTCATAGGCCTTAATAGCCTCCGATTGCATTTCAATTTTCTTTACTAGGTCATCTATTTTTTCGTGGCACTTATTGACTGACTTTCCTAATTCATCTTCTAAATGCTTTAACTGCTTACGGGATTCAGTCTGTAACTGTTCACTTTGCTGTTTTGACTCAACTCGCATTTCCATTAGCAACTTCATGACATCTTCAGTACTTGCACTAGTTTTATCGAGTGTCGATTCCATCATTAGGCTATCTCTTCTTATTTTTTTACAGTCATCGCACCTCCATATTTCATTTTGTGTCTCGAGGTAATCCACATCATCTTGTGTCATATTAACACAAGATCCATGAAACAACAGCTTACAGTCATTGCACTTAACTTTCACATTACGGGTAGTTATGTTTCTGTCGCACACTTTGCACTTTTCAACCATTTTCTTAAAGAAAAACAGATGAAAAAATAATTTTAATGTTGTACTATTGAACGACAAGCCTCACTATATGAAGTCGATACACTTTAACAATCAAACTCACATAGAAAGCTATCTTATCCGTCGCAAAAGATAAGAGCGCTCCGCCGACCACGTACGTCCGTTCGCCTCAAGCTCCAACTCATGACTCATGACTCCAATTTATGAACAACTAACCTCAAACCTAGGGGCACAAAAAAATACTAGTCCTAGGGGCGCCAAAATGTTAAATCTGGCTCTGTTTGTATCGATTAATACAAAACTAGAAATGGTTTCAAGGTTATTAGAGAAAGATAAAACGTAATGAGTCATTGACCTGAATGGCATAGGCGTCATTTGGGGGTGGCAAGGGGGGGCAGTTGCCCCCCCAATAATTTCGGTGATTTTTTTTTTAAATTGGAAATTAAAATGTTAGGTTATGTAATATCGTGAAATTTTTGTATATAACAATCATAAACTTCTGAATCAGTCTTTAACAAAATGTCTACTTTGAATTATTTACATAAAAATTTTAATTTGACTCAATCTACAATCGTCATTTTTGGCAGGAAGTCCCATCTCACGTCTGTCCTGCTACAGAAAGAGCGCCAGTGTGCCGATGTGTAGGTAGCGCAGCTTAGAGGCAGACAGCAGTATCAGTTTAATTCAAAAGGCGCATGCGCGAGTCTGAAAGCTGGACAACAACAACGTCAAGTGAATGAGACAGATGTGTTGATTGTGTCATGAAATTTTAAAATTTGTTTAATGTATAGTAGAAACACCATCGGTCAAAAAAGGTTGTGTTCTCTGGGGCTTTTGGCTATAGAAAGATATGTAGAAATCAACATTACAAAAGTAATAAATGACTTTGATTCGCGGCGAAATAGACGGCTTAATTTGGCATGGTCAGTTAACTGAACTAACGTGTTCTTATGCTTGACCAAGAAATACAGTGAATTAGTGCAATAACTAGTGTAGGCTACGTGTTGCTCGAAATCAAGCATTTTAGTTACTTTACTGATAAAACATTTCATTTCCCACAACAGAGAAATTTTCATTTTCTATAACAACTCTTGGTAAACATTTTTGTGGCCCTACACACACCTTGCCATTGTTACCAAGATACCTTGGTCTTTTGATTAGCTTAATACCTATAACGGCTTGCGGGCTTCGAAGTCCCTAATCAGCCGCCTTTATACAGATTATTTAATTAGTAAGAATAGCTGAATGCCGATGGTTCACCCAATAATTCCAATGTTTGGTGAAATCATTATCCTCAACCACTTACCTCTAAATCTCGAAGTGAAAGCATAACTTTAAAAAAAGTAAAAACCATTGAATCATAATTTGAATGAGAATAATTTTAAAATATAACATCAATTATAATGGAAATGAGATAGATAAAGTGTCCAGCAACCAGTATCACTGTCTCAATTAAACATCTTCAATATACAATTCAGAACCCTTTACACTACAATTTGTGAAACGCCCACAGCTTTCTTTTAAATATTTTCCGCATACTTAAGGCTGCGGTCTACCTGCCGCCTCGCGGCCGCGGCCGCAGCGCTAGGAAAGTTTTGGCTGCAGAGGTTTACGAGAATCGTGTTTTAAAATTAACTCATTAAGATAGAGATTGACTCTTAACTTTTTCTAAAAGTAAAAAGAAGGATCTCGTCTTCTCTGGTTTTAGAATTTTAAAATAAAATTTCTAATTTCAGTTATAACTGTCTAAAATCATCTGTTTTTCTCGGCAAGTTTTATAGATGCAGAGGTTTACGGGGATCTTGTTTTAAAACTAACCAATTGAGGTAGAGATTGGCTCTTAACTTTTTCTAAAAGTTAACAGACTGATCAAATCTTCTCTGGTTTTATAATTTTTAAATACAATTTCTAAATTCTGCTATAACTGTCTAAAATCATCTGTTTTTCTCAATGCAAATAATGCATGGGTTTTGTAGAGCCGTGTTATCTTATTCTAAATGCAGTCTTGAGCTATAACTAAGGTGTCATATCAAAGAAGAATGACGGTGCTAAATTTCCTTTGGTATACTTTGGAAATGATTTCATCAAAACTAATAGAAAACTTTAGTTAAAATTTGAGAAAAGCAGATGATTTTAGACAGTTATAGCTGAAATTAAAAATTTTGTTTAAAAATTCTAAAACCGGAGAAGACGAATCCGTATTTTTAATTTTGGAAAAAGTTAAGAGCCAATCTCTATCTTAATTGGTTAGTTTTAAAATACAATTCCCGTAACCTCTGCTTCTATAAAACTCGACACTAGAGAAAAACAGATGATTTTAGGCAGTTATAGCTGAAATTAGAAATTTTATTTAAAATTTCTAAAACCAGAGAAGACGTGATCCGTCTTTCTACTTTTAGAAAAAGTTAAGAGTGGTAAGTTAAGTCTCTATCTTAATTATTTAATTTTAAAACACGATTCTCGTAAACCTCTGCAGCCATCAAACTCGCCTAGCGCTACGGCCGCGAGGCGGCATTCGGTAACGACGTCGTTCGGGCTCAGGTAGACCAGAGCCTTGCCTTGGGTTAACATAACCTCTTTTGAGTGAAAAGGTAGATATAGGCCTAGTACTTTCGCTGATGTCCGATGTTTACACTTTACAGCTGTTTACTGGAAAATCAATCAATTTCCTTACTGATGGGTTATCAAATGGAAAAATTACAAACCTTAAGGACTTGTAGGTATCCCCTCTTTTATATGGAATTTACCGATGTACTTTAAAAACAACTTAACGCCAAGCTCTATCCAATGGCACTAAAATCATTACAATCTACTGAAAATTGTGGGAGGACTTCCTTGTACAAAACCCGTATCACGTATTAAATATGTATAAATGTTTTTGTAAATCATTACTTATTTATTTTTTTTTTATTACTTAGTAATTTTTTACCTTTCTTGTCCTCAATAGCAATTTAGGTAATGTAATGGGCAATGTATACCGTGGCTGTGCTGATACTAACCAACAATAGTTGAATGATATTTTTGTCCATTATACGGAAGCTTCAAAGGTGCTTTGTCAAAAAATAATTTTTGATAAAGATAAAATAATGTGTTTTACTACCTGCTCAAAAGCCTATACAGTTTTAGTCTGTGTATCCGACTTTAAATTTTTTGAGTTGTAAATATATATACAATAAAAATAACTAAAGAGTTATAAAATGGTGTTTTTTGGTATTTATATTTCAACGATTCAGCATCCATTAACCAATTAAAACCATTATATTTCTTAAGGTGTCTTACATCACAGTAACCACTGACAGTTCCCAAAGAATAATGACCTTCTAGGCTACATATAGAAACATTTTATATAATCAAATTTTACATGCATTAGGGTATTGGTTTCATGTGTTTTCATGGGTTTGTGAGATAATATTATAAGTTCACAGTTTATGGAGAGCTTAGTGTCACAATGTAAACTTAATTAGCTTTTAACATTTATTAACATTTATTAGCGAAATTTAAGATGTTTGGCGTATTTGTAGGAAGGGGGGAGGGGGTATGACCTTATGAAAATCTTGCCCCTCCAATCAGAATGCTGAAATGACGCCTATGCGAATGGACTAACTCAATGAAATTAAAATCTGTTTCCTCTCACTAAAAAAAGTTATGCTAAAAGGAAATTAAAACAGGTTGCATTTAAAATTAACAAGAAGTTGTCCTATGTCTTGAGAGTTGAAGAAACTCAGAGTGATTCAGAAAGTGAAACAGGAGAAGGAAGGAAAACTGAAGTGCAAAAAAGTGTGAGGACATGGACAAACTTGTCGAATGGATGAAAGATAAATGAAGAGGAAATTTGAGTAAGAGAGAAAAAATTCAAGTAGGCCCACTAAAAATTGCTCCACAATCTTGGAGCCGCAAAGAAAATCATCGATGAGTTTCATGTCACAGAGTAAGTACATGGTCAGAAAGGCGCAAACACTTTCTAACGAGAAAGGGATTTTGGTAATGCCTAGTGGAAAAGAAGGACATAAAATTCACCCTGAAGTCATTGAAACTGTAAAAAGGTTTTATGAAGATGATTAATACCCTATAGTATGATGTTAGCTGGTGCTAAAGATCGAGTGAGTATAAAAATAAATGAGTACAAACAAAAACGTTTTTTATTATGTAACTGATTTACATATAGTTATTGTATTATGGAACTGTAAATTGCTTTCAAACAAAAGTATCCCCATTTGAAAATTGGCTTATCTAAATTCTGTAGCTATAGACCAAAATGGTGTGTACTAGCTGGGTCGCCCGGAACCCATGCTGTTTGCGTTTGCGTGATACACCATAGTGTTTACTTGTTAGCCTCTTCATTAAACCTAAACCATAAGGAGGCAGCCCATCAACTTATGGATAAACTGATTTGTAGCAGAGAAAGCAGAGACTGTTTGCTAAGATGCTGCAAATTGTCCAGAGAGCAGTGATCATCTAAAAAATTTCTCTAATTACATTTTAAAAGATTTTGTTGGTGATGAAGAAATTAAATTTTCTCAATGGGTGAATAAAGACTGGACGAAACAGTTAACGACGGCATCGTAGGTACAGTGAAAAGAACTGTCACTAAAAAAATCTTCAGAGTGCAATGGAACCAACTCAGAAAACCAATGCATATCAGTTGTTGCAGTCTAATAGTAGTTTTCATCACTAGGACGGAAAGTGGCTTTTTTCTGTGCGCAATAGCGTTTTACGAGCGAGGTGAAGCCGAGCTCGGAAACAGCGACTAAGCACAGAAAAAACACTTTCCATCCGAGTGATGAACAAAGTTTTTTATCATACAGCAAAAATATAAAATGTATAACTCATTTTAAAGTAAATTCATTAAAATTTCATTATCTATTTACGTTTATTAGTTAACTTCCATCTTAATTTTAATAATCCTTATAAACAGCTGATATATACGTTGAATAGAGAAATGTCAAAAATCTTGCATTTAAAATTGTAGTCTGCAAGTATTTTTTCGTTGGTTTACATTGGCCTTATTTGTTTTGGATTAATATTATTAAAAAAAAACAACTTTTGAGGTTAGCCCACGGAAAAAATTAACAGATGTTCTTTCGGTGCACTTTTAAAAGGCTACAGAAAACACCAACTTTGTGGACTAAATACAGGCCAGAAAACGGCTGTTCTACGTGCAGTATTATGAAAAATAGTTTTCTTTTTCATCATAGAAGAGGAAATAACTTAAACATACACTAACTCAAGAGAGATTGGAAAAACGTTTTTCAAAGGGCAAGACCATAACTGGCACCCGAAGTTTTCACTGTTTCCATCCAACATCCAATGATGAAATATCAGTAAAATGAACAAGTGTGAAAGTTGTAATTAATCTAAAGTGGAACTTTAACACGTTGACTACCGATCGTCACATATATGTGACGTAATGTTAAAAATATCCCTTTAAAATAGACCAGCGTCATGTATACGTGTTTGCTCAAGCTCATTCCAGTGGACCAACAACAGGTATATGGGACGCTCAGGTCTAACCCAGTGGACCGACGGCACGTACATGGGACGCAGTCACCGTTCAGTTGAATGACTTGCCACGGCCATTCGGTACATGAAATCAATCTAAAGCCTGTTTAACGGTCTATAGGAATGTGTGACACGTATGCGTGTCGCTTGGTCTCTGGGTATGATCTCAATTTTTATTTTTACAGATTTTCAAAGTTGACCATCTTGTCTGCTCACATGTTGTCATTTGTGTTTGTTTTCTACACATTCCACATGGTGTTTTTTATTGTGTGACACCTTGTCCTGTATATTTTAATATTTTTTAGTGTAGTAAAACTATTTTTTATTTATTTCCCAGTCATCCAACCCATGACACGGATGTGAGACAGTTGGTCTATAGCAAACAGACATAATATAAAATATTACTATAGATCGACGTCACACATACATGACGCAATAAAAATGCTAAAATGGCACTGAAATAATATTTTATTGCAACTATTATGAGCAAATATTTATATTATACTTCAAATTATATAAAAATACTGAAAAAAATGAATGAATGAATGTGTTTATTCCCATAAATATACATGTACAAATTAAACATACTGTGCTACAACTAAAAATAAATAATAATAATAACTATCTGCATAAATTAACAAAGAAATGAAAAGGTACATGATAAAAAATTGTAATTAATAATTACATTATTTTATTTGGAATGGAATGAGCTGACATGTGCACTGAGGCCTGTGGGTCAGCTCAGAGTTACGTCCAGAAATATAATATTTACCAGGAAAATGAAAATCTTTTCGGTCTCTGGGTTACCGTCGGTCGCAATGCCTCGGTCTGTGGGGAGAGTTTCAAGTTCTAGGCTCGGTCTGCTGGGAACTCCTGGCAACCCGGATTCCCGGAAGCCAACTTAATAAAGGAGGAGTTTCATCTACTTTGCCTGCAGTAAAACCTAATCTTCAATATTATGTTGCCTGCGTGTATGAAGATAGATGGTGGGTTGGACTGATTTACAAAATTCATGATGAAGAAGAGGGGATACACAGTTTTATTTATGCAACCTCATGGTCCTTCAGATACATTTTACCAGTTTCAATGAAAGGATAACTGCCCAGTGCCTCCTCAGCACCTACCATGTAATTTTGATACGCCTGAAGTAACAACTTATTTGGGACGGACCTAATAAACTTAGAGCTGACATGCCAAAAGAAAATTGCAATGAACTGGAAGCTATTCACAGATAGTTGCTAGCTAAGTTCAGTTTTAAAAGATACCGTACCACCAGCTGTACATTAACTCAGATTATTGTTAATAAAACTAAGGACAGTGTTCTTGTATCCTTGAAATAGTGACTTATGACATGCATATCACATTCGATAAATTTTAAAGACCTAATCTGCATTGATTTAATATTACCTAGCTCATAATTAATATGTAATTTAGAATAAATATACAACTAAAAATTAAATGATAAAGAATTTAAAACTTTATACACTATCTCTAAAGGCGCTAGCTAAACAAAATAATCACTTACTGTACACTACGCTTACATTGTTTAAAACTCAAAACACCATCAATTTTATTTCACCATTTAGCAGAGAATTTCATCTACTTTTTGGTAGTATAACTCCTAATTTGGGTTCAGGAGGTAGATTAAAGTTATTGACCAGATTTTAATTGCATGTCAAATTTTAGGAAACGATAAAAGAATTAATTTTAATGCTCAGTGAAGACCTTGAATAAGCATGATAATTTAATCTAATTACATACTTTAATGCAGAATTTTATCCTGAACAAAATGACATAACTCTGACCTCTGTAGCTCCATAGCTCTGAAATACACTAAACTCTAAACCAAAAATACTCTTTTTATCAAATTTTTTTGTGATTTTAGCAAAATTGTTATTTTATAGATGAGATAAAATGACACAAGATTTTCTTTGATATGAAACTATTGGTTTGGATATTGAATTTTAAAATCAAGTAAGTTTACCAACATACTAAGTGACAAACTTTTGTTTGGTTATGTAAACATTTTTTTGCCTAGCTTATCTGTCAATATTAATAATTTAATGTGATAAATTGCTTTAAGTTTTCCTTGAACAAAAGTAAAAACTGCTCTTTCCTCTAATTAGCTCTGCAGACAATATCAATCAATACTCATGGTTATCCATTCTTTTAATCACCAAATTCATGAAATATTCAAATAAAGCATCATCCAAAATATGTAATACTTTTCCCCTTCTCATGATGTTGAAAAGTGAACCAGGACATTATTTAGAAAATATATCGTATAGAAAAAACAAATTTAAGTGGAGAAGATAATGGGACCTTGTAATTGAATTTAAAATGCATCAATTTTTTGTTTTGCTAATTTTATTACTGTACTCAGTGGTGATATTGAGACTAATCCCCGCTCCAAGCATATAGATATTTATAATTATGTTTGAAATTTACAAATCTTATATACAATATTTTTATTTATTTATTATTTATATTTTATTAAAACATTATCTAGTGAAATTTTAAATTTTATATGTTTGGCAACCTCTGTTTTGAAGCAACTTATATGTAAGGAGGTGAAATTTATTATAATAAATTTTCTTTATATTCAATGCACTTGACTTACCTTGTACGTCTACAGGTATATACAAACAAACATAATACAACGGTGATGAAAGGTATTTTAGACCAAAATATAGATGGGGGTCCTCACAATCGGAGATGACACTAACTTAATCAACACAAGGCAGCATACACAATGATATCTCTCTTAAAGAATGTGCCTTAAATAATATATTCAGTGAATCTCAACATGAAAAGCAACTAGATGATAAATATGAAAATTGTATTATATGCAACAAAAGGTTTACCAAAAGGGCAATAATTATTCATAAGAAAAAGTGCTTTAATGTTTCATTAGATAATAACTACTGTGCATCTATTAAGTTTTTTTTCCTTTCCCGAAGAAAACCCAATACAATAAAAAGAAAAATTTAAGTATGACTAATGAAGAGGGAAATAAACCATGTCCAATATGTGGAAAACTTTACAAAGGGATATGGGAGATAAATATACACATCAGCAGATCTCACCTGGATAAGCTCAGAACCAGAATAATGGAGCGAAAAGTTTCATGGAATAATAAACGTACAGAAACAAAACAGATAATTTAGAAGTAAAAACAATGAAGGAGGCTTCCCTTTGGTTTAATACTGATGGCTTCATTTTCAATGAATCAAAAACACAAAAAATGATATTTAGCTTGAATATGGACAGGAAAGAGTTGGACAATGAAAAAGATTACTAAATTCAAAGATCAAAATATTATTAAATTCAGTAAAATTGTTGGGAATATACTATGACCATCAAATATATTGGGTATCTCACATTGACTTATCGGTCAAACTCTCAAGCATCTTACCTTTTGCGACAACTTATCTCCTGTCTACCAGAAAACTATGTTCGCACTGCATATTTTGCCTGCTTTCAGACTTTGTTGAGATATGGTCTGATTCTGTGGTTAATTGTAGTAAAATAAATAGTATTTTAGCTCTGCAAAAAAAAAAAAGGCTGTCAGAGTAATTTCAAAGGCTGGTTTTAGGGATCACTGCATCTTTATATTCGACTCAACTTAGTATGTACTGAGAAACCCACATCTCTTGATACTCATAGTGTCCATAGTTGTAATACCCGTAACAAAGATAAGGCCACTATTAAATTTCATAGGCTTGCTGTTGTTTCTTTAAAGATCTATAACAAACTTTAACAAATTATTCGAAAGTATGATGTTAAAAGTTTTAAACAGAAATTTTAAAACTGGTTATTAAAATCACCATTCTATTCCCTTGACAAGTTCTTTACCTCAAATGTAAGTTTTTAATATAGGCCAAATAATGTATCTAACTTGTTGTGAAATGTAAAGTATATTGATTGTTAATTTTGCATGTACATATTTTATTTTTTGTTAAGTTTGTAGTTTTTAAAACTTTGAAAAAACTGACGTGTTTTATTAGGCTTCTATTATTGTTGTTAACTAGTTATAAGTGGGACTCAGTGCATAGTCAAATCTTAATCTCAGCCAAACTTGTTATTTATTATTTATTAGGGTGATCTATATTAATCACCCTTTTTAAGTTTTAATTCTGTCTCTTGTATTGTACTAATGTTTTGTACTTTTGTGACTTGTTTATTTCACTGCAAGTATGACTTTGTCAATGATATTTATGTATCCTTACGACAAATAAAATTTATTAATATTATTATTATTAAAGAACAAAAATTAATTGACTAACTCTGAATCATCAGAATGTGGAGCAAACGACTCAGAAAACAAAAATAAAGAATTTGAAGAGGATAAAGAAAAACTATTTGGAACAGGAGTTTGAGCAGATTTTAAACACTGAGGACTTTTATCAAAAGGTTGAAAAGCTTGTAATATTATTTAAAAATGCAATTCATTTTATGCCTGGTCCAAAACATCCGGCAAAGAAATATTTTCTTCTAAGAAAACAAAACTAGGCATTTAATATCCAACTGCCTCACAAAACATCAAGTAATCCTGAGAGATTAAGCAAGCGAAACAGAGAGAGAAGAGGCGAGAAAAATATGAGTTTGAATTAACGCAATTCTTATATTACAATCAAAGGAAGAAGGCCATTTGTTCTGTTTTAAAAAACAACAAAGAGTTTTTTAATGTAGATCCTGATAAAGTATTTAATTACTTTCAACACAGTTTTCTAATCCTAATAACTGTGAATGTGACTCGTACAATAATGAAAATTCATGCACAAGAGATAATGAATTTTCTTTTAAAAGTACATTGATCGTTTCAAAAGAACAAATGCAAAATGCCATTAAAAAGATCTCCGCTGACACAGCTTCAGGACCTGATGGTGTTTTGATGCGAGCCCTTTTTTGTCAGTAAGTCTATTATAGGGCCTTGTAAAAACAGATAAGATAACTTCACTGTGGAAACTTGTATTCTAATCTGAATTTTTTTAGGGCCCGCTTTGTTTCTTGGATTCTTTGGGATCACTGCGGCAGCTACATATCTCTATCTTCAAGACTATAAGAAGATGATCCGTAGGCAGATTGAAGTGCGGAGCTCATTGTTTGCCATTTTGCCTGTGATGTTCGCTGAAAGAGATCGGTTGTAAGTTCAACAATTGTTATTCTTAATTAGTTTATAAGCAAAACCTATCATCCATGTATTATTATCATATCCTAGTTAGATTATAAGTTATCATTTATGTGAATTTCCCTACATGAGCCAAAAATTAGCAAAAAATATATATATTTTTTTCAACTTCCGGGGTTACAGATCTAAAAAAAATATTTTTTAAACATTCTGTAAAACAATATAGCTCATTCTCATGAACTAACTATTCTCGATTGTGTACTTCAAAACTAAAAACCATCAGTGTCCAAAAAAATTCTTATGTACTGTAATCTGTGTAGTAAAAATGTTTGCAATCTTTTATCCAGGCCCATTCTTAACTCAATAACTTTGTAATTTCATCGTAACTTAAACCCAAACAGCTTATCAAAGGAAGACAATGAAATACCTGATCCTGTTAAAGAGATTGTTTCAGCATTATTTCATGGGTTATCTTATACAAATTTTGAAACAAAATGTACCACCCGATTGAAAGCTTTGCAATTAGACATAGTATTTTCAGTATCAAATGCTAAAATTGTTTCTAATAAAAAGCAAATTGTGCTTGGTTTAGGATTAAAAAGCATGGTTGGAAGTAAGCAAGGACTCTAAGGATCTTAAACACGTTTGGTCATACTGTGAAGTATTGGATGGCGGAAGCAATAGAAATTACTGAAAACATGAAAGATTCAAAAGCTACACCTTTGGCTTTCGACAACTACAACAAAAATACTGAAACCCCTAAGCGGAAAATTAACATTACACGAGACTGTGGGAATATGTTTTTAAAAACAAACCTGCATCCCATCAGTGTGATCTGACCAGGCAAAATGCAGAAAAATGTAAAGGGGACTCACCAGGGGGGAATGTCACCTGTGACTCTGAGAAAAATGACAACAAAGAAAAAAAAATACCCCCGTCGCAGCAGACCTGCGTACTCAGCGAATTTCCAATGGAATTTCAGATTATTTACTTTCCCCATAAAAACACCATAGGATCGAGTATGTAGGTTTCCTGCCATTGGGTGTTGTTAGAAAATCCAAGTTAATCAATAATTGGTGAATGTAAACACAAAATTGTATCAAACTCTGGCAATTTTTTATTTTCCCCATAAATCCCATGGGGGTGTAATGTAGGTTTGCCACCATATGGGTTTTGTAAGCAAGTATAAGTCAAACCTTATATAGATAATGTACATACCAAATTTGATTAAGTTATGTCAATAAATAAGCAAGATATAGGGTTTTCTTGATTTCCCATAAGAATAACTTGGAAAACACATTTTTGGATTTTCCCCGTAACCAGTTATGCTATGATAAAAATTCAAAATACCAAATTGTTTGTTTTTTTAAGCTCTTTTAAATGGTTTCAGTTAAAATTGATGAATTTTAAAAATTAAGGTCCAAAAATGCAAAAAACCCATTTTTGACCCCTTTGAAACCCCATAAAACCCCGTTCCCATAACCCGACAATGCTGGTTCGCGAACTCATGAAAATAGACCTGGTCTTACACCTCCATACCAAATTTCATCAAAATCGGAGGTCGCTGTCAAAAGTTATCAGTGCCACGGACACATAGATATATAGATAGATAGATAGATATATATATATATATATATACATATATATGAAAATGAACGAATGGTGTTTTTGGCTTCTGGGGACCTCAAAATGAAAAAGTAAAGTGGTCCTGGGCTTAGGTCTTACCATGGCTACTACCGTAATAGCGTATTCCCTATAGGGAAATTCGCTAAAACTCAAGTTTCAAAACCTGGAAATTGAACCTTATTGTAAAAAGCCTAAGCTAATTTGTTTTATTTTCATAGGAAAGCGAACTGATGAACCTGAGAGCTTTATGGATGCAAAGATAAGGTATGAATTCGGGGTATTTTCCCACTCCACTCTTAATACGAATATTCCAATGTTGACTGGCTTAACTCCAAAACAGTATGTCTCCCTGCCAAAATGTCCTTTTAATTTAAATTAGAAGATGTAATTTCATATGTAAAATATGGAATAGCACCTCTGAACCAAACCCTCTCGAGCAGATGAAACCGGAAACCATAATTGGGAACTCAAAGGAGGTAAAAATAATGTTCCCGCTTGGAATCTGCCATTGGTCTACCCATCACCTGCCTACATCACTGTTGGAAGTTGAAGGAAGAGCATATGATCATGTCATCCCAGACAATGAAGACGAACCATTATTAGAAAACACTACTGGAGATGACGAAGACGATGATAAAATGGACTTGGAAAGATTATGAGAGCCTATTTTTAGCCACTTTCCCTATTGGGAATACGCTATTACATTAGTAGCCATGGTAAGACTTAGGTTCGGGACCATATTACTTTTTTATTTTGAGGTCTTCAGAAGCCAAAAACACCATTTGTTCATTTTCATGAATAGGAGTGTGTGAAAATTCGAACTTTGAATAATTTCAAATCAAATATCGCAATACAGTATTCTATTCGATTTGAAATTTCAGAAAATATTCAAAGTTCGAACCGAATAGTTCATGCCGTTTGAATAGCTCGCCGATTACCCGAAAACGCTAATGATGCCCGACGGCTAGTTGTAATTTTAAAAACAAACGTTTGAATCAAGAAATTAGCTAAGTGTTAAGCTGAAATATTATTCAAATGCAATGAATAGATCCACAAGTATTAACAGCTATATTGACAAAGACGAACAAATAACAGTAGTTCTGAGTTTCCAGTGTTGCCACACGTCAACCAATTGTGCAATAATAAAAATTATAAAATGATTGAACTTTTTTTGTATACAGAAGGATTTATATAATCTTTGGTATAGCTGTATTTTTCTATCTACAAAGTTGTATAGCCGATCGACATCTTAAGATTGTCTCAAAATTGATACTTTGCACATGTTATAATCCGACGGTGGATATATCGTGAACCAAAACTAATCATACTCTGTCAGCTAAGCCAAGTCAGGACGGACTAAAAATTAAAATGGCGCTCGTAATTATTGGATCTAATCAGTTGTGTTGTCGACTTGTTTAACTTCTCGGCGGTTTGGCGATTGGGTAATGTTTAGTTTTTTCTCGTCGCAATTAAATTATTGTAATTTTAGAAAAAATAAGGTGGCTATTAAACCTCAAATAAAACTTTAAACGTATATGTGTGTCCGTAAAGATTAACCCATACACCAATGTTTGCTACATCCAGTCTCTTTCTCTCCTTTTACGACTGTTGCATACTGAGGGAGTTACTATCATTATAATATTCTTTTCGTTACCTGAAGGACCATGAGTTTCCATTTACCATTTAAAAAAAAGAGAATGTTTCTTGCATTTAATTAGTTTAATGTAAAACACACACAAATAAAAAAATTAGAGAAGTGAGTCAACAACAAAACATCATTCATTAAGCTAGGTTTACACGGGTCAAGTTACTTGAGTCAAGTAGGCGACTTGACCATGACTTGACCCGTGTAAACGTCCTTTCAAGTAAAATTTTTGTTATTCAAGTAACAGCTGTTGTTGTTGTGACCAAAAGTGGTCGTTTACACGGTTCAAGTTACTTTAATCAAGTCAGAAAAAATGGACAGTCAAGTCGACTTGACTCGTGTAAACGTTCATTCAAGTGAAGATTTTGTTATTCAAGTAACAGCTGATTTCAAGTAGACAGAAATTGAACATGTTTAATTTCACTTGAATCCTTCATTCAAGTAAAAATGTATTATTATTACACGTGCAGCTATCTGCAGTAAATTTGTCCAACTACTAAAATCTGTAGTTTGCCAAAGAATATTTTACTAGCCTACAGCTGATTTCTTAGACTTTGTTATGATTTTGCAAAGTTAATCGTGATAAATATAAAATTGGTTTTTGGTTTGTCTTACTTTGTTGGCATATTATACACTGTATTAAATTACATTTTTTATCAAATTAAACATAGTTCTTGCTTTTTTATAGCATTTCACTTAACTGTGAAATTTTAAAGGAATTTGAGACCGATAGTTTTCTGTCAAACAAACTTGAACTTATACACACAAGTCTCTAAGTATGTTTTGTGAAGATCAAAGCCACGTCGGAACTGTACAAAATTCTGTTGTGTGTAGTAGTATAGGTTAATATAATAAAGGTGGTGGTTGTTGCAATATCTTGACAAAGAGTTCGAAATTGGACATTCTAGTAGATAAGGAATTTGTCACCAAGTGGAATTATGTCTCTTAAACAGTGATATACATAATTAATTCCAACAATGTCATATTTTTTAAATACCGGTAGTCTAAATTATTCACACAGTCAATTTTAGTCCGCATGAAGCATAGGTTTTTCTGGTGAATAAATAAAAATATTAAGGCCACCCCGTGCATGTAACTATCGGTCAGACGGATTCATCTGGACAGTCCCGACCTGGAATCAGTCCTTCAACTGATGGTTGCATGTATGGGTCGCCGAACGACGAAGGAGAAGGCTGCTTGAGCCCGCGTTCTTTGTAATTGTAGCTCATCTATATAGGCATTATGAGTTTGATCATGGTTTTATACATAAGAAACTTTATTTTGATGGGTAAATTTCAAACTTTTTGTGATAAATTTGGACAAAATTTTCGCAAAAGACTCGCAATAAATTTGGGATTTTGGGGACCAGTGTAGTTGAATCCCCCATACTACAGGTAGACAAGCGGATTATCACTTAGAAAGACATATATGAGCCTACTCCTAGGGCAGTAGGCAATGCATCATGTATCATTTATATTACTAAATGTTGTTCATAATAGTGACGGTGCGACCTAGACTTGGAACATAAATAACCTTTCGTTTTGAATTAAAAAGACGTCAAAAACATAGTTAACATTCCCAAAAAAATTTTATATGCGTTTCATAAAATAATCCTTCAGTACACAGAACGGCTGTCTTGAGGAACATTCGTTTTACATTGTGGCAACCAAATTTTGTTAGCAAACTCGTGTTTACTTTTTATACTGTGACTTAGTGGTCAATGCATGGTAAGCAGTTAATATTTATGTGTTTAAGGCCCAAATCTAACATTTATGTAAAAAATGAATATCTGGTCTAATTATTCCTAATTAACATTTAACCACGCAAATAATAATAAAAGCAAAGTAATTAAATAATTATTCATAATATTATATGCATAATTTATACTGTACACAATTTACAGCTTAAAAGTCTTTGCATTTGCATTTTAACTTGGTTAGATAGATTTTTCACGGAGGTTGTTTACATTCAGCTGATCATACCGGCAAATCATAACACAAATTATTAGCCTACTTGATTCAAGTCCAAATGAAAAATCAAACAGCCAATTTTACTTGAATGTTTACATAACATTCAAGTCAACTTGAATCAAGTAACTTGACCAGTGTAAACCCGCCTTTATACTAAAAGATAAATATAAACATAAACAAAGAATAAAACATGTGATTTAATGACAGTTCATTTGAGACAGGCAATATATAACAACGACCATTGTTGAAAGTTTGTGTCACTTTTCTTAAACCATTTATTTATTTACCTTTCCACTGTGTTCATGCAACCTACTTTATTATAGACCTACATGATTACGTCTGTGGTAATTTGTTGTAGGTTCCTCAAGCAACTGAAGCAAAATCGCGAGTGGGAAGCTGAACTGATGAAGAATGTGGAAGGCTGGGAGGTGGGTACGTGGTATGGAGAACCCATCTACAAGACAAAGGACCCTGACTATCTTATCACACCTCGCATCCGAGAGTACTACATCCACAACAGCTGGAAAGATGCCTCCGTTCGTATTGATGCTCGTCACTGGAATTAGGTCAGTGTAATCTGTTCCATAATGTCAAATCTCATGTGCATTTTAATGCTTTCAATTCAGTATTATTCTCTCAGCAGTTCTCTGTTCGTGCCAAAGTTTATCCATGATTTCCCTAAACTCTTCTAGTCTGTTTTCTCGTTGCCTTCTTCTCCTTTCAAAGCTTACTTTGTAGCTGAAAAATCTGAAACATTCAAGAAAAAATTGTGGGGTCCTGATGTCCTGGAAATGAAAATATCCTAATTATTGTCGGGTAGCGTGTTGAGTCCCAAGTGCCCGAATATTTTTGAACTGTGAAAAGTACTGCTTTGTTTATGTTTGTGGCAACGTCAATAACAATCCAATAGTCGCTACTTGACCCCCTTCCGCTGATTTGTTTATGTTTGTGACCACATCAATCACTAGTGTTGAAAATTAATTTTAATAGCCTTGTGAACTAAATAAGTTTGGTTATAAACATAGCAAAGCAGTTGTTGAAAGTTTAGCAAGCAGTTGAGGGTAGATAATTAAGATACATTATTAATATAATTTCTAGTTGTTCTTAAACCAATGGTTGATAGTTGTTACACATCCATGATTGTAGAATGTTACATTTTCAGTAGTGAAATTTTATCCCAAACAGTTCTATTTCTGATATAACATTGTTCAAACAATTATGTTTTGAATTTCAGATTTGAACCCAGGAGAAAGTAGAACCTACAAGGATATTAACCAAGGGTTGTCCAAGAATCAATCCTTATGTAAAATAATTCTCAGTGTGGATTTTTTAGAATTTAGTGTGTTTGAATTAAATGTTCTAAGAAAAAAATGTTATTTATAAAAATCTCCTCATTCTATAGAGAACAAACCCACTGTTGCTTTAAAAAGAATTCAGTTTATTCGCACCGAATAAATTATACAGAGGTATACATAAATCGCTTGTGAAGCTAATCCACGAGGATTAGCCACGAGGATTATATATATCTCAACCTTTAAAAGCCCGCACTTTATGGCAGATATTATAAGGTTAGTATGTTTATAGTAAATTTCCCTATAGGGAATACGCTACAGGATTACAGTGGTAGCCATGGTAAGACCTACTGGGACTGTTACTTTTTTCATTTTGAGGTCCTGAGCCTAAAACACTGTATTTTTTCATATATATACACATAGTAGAGTCCCGCTAATCCAAACTGATTGGGACCAGACCCTGTTAGGTTTAGCAAATTTTTGGATTAAGCGGATACTATGTATATTATAATTAACAGATTATATAATGCGTAATTGACTTATATTGAACGTAACTAATCGTATCATCTAGTTCAGTTTAGAGTATATTTTGATGAATTTTGCTGTTATTTAATAAAAGTTTTTGAAAGAACAAACAGCATATATTTTGGCAATGAAGAATTTGCAATATCTGCAATTAATCATGGAGACATCTGCTAATGCCAACTCTCAGCTCTTCAGTGTTGTTCCTCAAACAGGTCCATGGATGGGTGCAAGGCTGCTAGGAAGTCTATTGTCCATCGACCATAGACTCAAAGACAGTGTTATAAAAAGAGATCCCCTCACCCAGGGCCAGCGCTAGCACTTTTGCCGCCCTAGGCAAAGGTTTTATTTGCCGCCCCGGTCCCCCTTTTCCCCACCCCAAAACTACCCATACCCTCGTTAAAACATCTACATAAATTTACATTCCATGTTGTTTTACATGAAAAATTATTTCCTTGTTCTATCTTTCACATTCACAGTTACTTCGGTGAGTCAGCAATGAAATCTAAAACACTATGCAACAGAAAGGGACTTGACATATTAGGGCAGCGTGTTTGCTGCTATAAGTAGCAATGCGTTGCCGCGCTTTAACAAAATTGGTCGGTTCTCTTGGGGCAATGCCACTTGCAGTTACAGCTACAAGCAGGGAACGAAACTCCGGTGTTTCAAAGTACAATGGAGTCAGAATCAGAATCAGAAATATCTTTATTCATAGCTGCATAAAAATTACAGACAGCATAGTGTCAAAATTAAGTCATACAAAAAAATTTACAAAAGTAACAAACTCACTTATTCAAACAATACAATTCTTATTACCTAGGATCTCTTAACTGAATAAAACTCATCAAAAGAATAAAATGGGTTCTCAGTTAAAAAACTTTTCAAGAGCCTAGTAAACTTCCTGGTGCCAAACACATCTCTTATTACTAGAGGAATAAAATTAAAAAGAAACTTGACACCCATATAAGATGGCTTCTTTTTTAAAAATTCGAGTCTGTGTGACTCGACAACAAAATTTGAGCGAGTATTATGGATTTTTGATGGTTGCACACAAGAAAAGTTTTTATTTACTAACTTAACAGTTACAAATATGTACAAATTAAAAATCGTCATGATGCCAAATTCAACAAATTTCTGTCTCACTGATTCTCTGGCCCTGAGACCAGTCATAATCCTTAGGGCTTTCATTTGCATGATAAGAATTCTTAATTGTTGTGGCCCCATAAACAGAAACACCATAGGATATGTGGGATTGGATCAGAGCAAAGTAGACAAGCCTCAGGACATGGAAATCGCAAACCTGGGACAAGCACCTCAAAGCAAACAGACCAGAAGATATTTTAGATAAGATTGAATCAATGTGTTCATCCCAGCACAAATGACTGTCAATGTTCAATCCCAAGAAAACACTATTGCTTACATTATCCACCTGTTCCCCAGCTATTGCTATCACAGAGTTAAAAGGATGTTTGTTTTGCTTTGTAGAAAATTATAAGAATTTTGTTTTTTCATGTTAATCAGAAGATTCTTAGCTGCAAAGAACTCTTTTATCATGGTGAGGTTCATGATTAGAGAGTTTTTGCAACATACGGTAAATCTTACGGTCAACGCTAAATGCTATTTTTAAGTTGGCATATTTACGAATATTACGTTACACAGGATAGTTCAACTGTATGAATTATTATGGTTTAATGGTTACTATTGATCACTTTTCAACGAGCTTTTGTAGCTTTAAGCATAAAAAGTACTTAAATCCGTCATTATTTAAATAGCATTCACCGTATTCATTTACCGTGTGTGCAAATACTCTCTAATGATGAAAGTTCAACTTCTTCAGCCGATTTACCAGAAAACACAAAATTTATGTCATCAGCATATAAAGTGACTGAAAACTCACCTACTTTTGGGGAATGTTAGGAAGACCCTGCAGATAACAACTGAATAAAAGGGGACCGAGAATCCCCCCTAAGAAAAGGGGACCCTGTGGAGGGATTAGATTGCTCCCTAAGATCAATCCTAATCACATCTACTCCCCATAAGAGCAATGTTAAACGGGAGATGTAATAACTCCTTTATGTGATCAAAAAGGTATGATTTATAGCTCTAAATAAAGGTTTCATTCAAACTGGATTAGCCAGTTTGTGGGGTACTGTATATTTTTTATATCAAGTGTATTTCTTTACAAACTGAAATACCCCCGTCTCAGCAGATCTGCGTACTCAACGAATTTCTAATAGAATTTTTGTATATTTTCTATTTCCCCATAAAATCCATGGGGATGAGAGTATGTAGGTTTGCCGCCAAATGGGTTTTGTTGGAAAATATACCCTACCTAGTGAATGTACATACAAAATTTTATCAGGTTATGGTGTTCTTTTTATTGACCCCATAAACCCCATAGGGGTGAGTACATTGGTTTGCCGCCATATGGGTTTTGTAAGCAAATATAAGTTAAACGCCTCCTAATGAATGTACATACCATATTTTATCAAGATAGGTCAATAAATAAGCAAGATAGAAGATTTAATTGATTTCCCGTAAGAATAACATGGAAAACATAAATTTTGGATTTTCTCCATAATCATTTAAGCTAGGTAAAAATTTTAAATACTAGATTGTTTTTTTAAGCTCTTTTAAATGGTTTAAGTTAAAATTGTTGAATTTTATAAATAATAGTGAAAAAAGCCAAAAACCCATTTTTTACCCTTTTGAAACCCCATAAAACCCCGTTCCCATGGTCCAATCATTCTGGTTTGTGAACTCATTCAAGTAGATGCTGGCTTACACCCCTACACCAAATTTCATCAAAATCAGAGGTTCCGTTCAAAAGTTATCGTGTTAACAGACACATAGATATGTATATTTTATATATATATATATATATATATATATATATATATATATATATATATCAATTTGAACTAACGGTGTTTTTGGCTTCTAGCGACCTCGAAAAAGTATCATGGTCCTGGGGTTAGGTCTTACCTGAAAATGGATATTGATATCATGAAGATTAATATTAAATATGAACTTAATACAACCATCCGTCACAAAAATAAAAACTATTATGCGTGAAAAACAAAATAGCGGCTAGCGGCTTAACAAAGCGTTTTAGGTCATATGTTTATATGTTATTTTTTTATTGTCTTGACCTAAGGAACAAATACATAAAATATTTCTAGGTTGTTCTGAAACACCCTGTATATATACATACAGGGTGGTAATAAAGTCCGAAGACAGTTAAATATTTAAAAAAAATAATGTACATAGAGCTACAATACTTGGAACAAAGTTACAGGGCATAAAACTCTATTTTAACACATATTCAGTGATCCAATAACTCTTCAGGGGGACGGCCCACAAGGAGTCGGAAGAAAATCTTAAATGGAAGCATTGGTTGATATGCACATCAAATTAAAGGTCTTATTTGGCAGAGTACAATACCGCAAACTAGACTTAAAGTGGATAACCCAGACAGAAATGGTAGGCATTCAAAGTTTCCATTAAAATCATATGGGAAAAACTTAAAAATGCAATAACTTTCTTAATACTCAACCTTTTGACATCGGGTTTGTGGCTAATTATTTCAAATGCAAAGACGTTTAAAATGATGTATGATGTGACAGAGGCTAAAGAAGTTTCAACATAAACATCCTCTATGGGAAGTCCCCCCAATGAAGTCTTACAGAAATATGCTTTGGCTTCCCATATGATTGTAATGGAAACTTTGAATGCCTACCATTTCTGTCTGGGTTATCCATTTTAAGTCCAGTTTGTGGCATTGTAATCTGCCACCAAGTAAGACCTTTAATTTGATGTGCATATTAACCTATGCTTCCATTTAAGATTTTTTTCCGACTCCTTGGGGGCCATCCCCCTGAAGAGTTATTGGATCACTGAATATGTGTTAAAATAGAGTTTTATGCCCTGTAACTTTGTTCCAAGTATTGTAGCTCTATCTACATTATTTTTTTAAATATTTAACTGTCTTCGGACTTTATTACCACCCTGTATATATGAAAATGAACGAATGGTGTTTTTGGGTTCTGGAGACCTCAAAATGAAAAAGTAAAGTGGTCCCGGGCTTAGGTCTTACCATGGCTAATACCGTAATAGCGTATTCCTAATAGGGAAATTAGCTAAGAGTGTTTTTAAAAGAAACCTTTCAATAGAAGAATATTTTTTAAGAGTAAAATATTATTTGCTTAAATCCATTATTAGCCACTGTGTGTAAGTTATTTTGATAAAACAAAACAAAAGCTTTGGTCAAAATATTTATTAACAAATTTTAAGTTTATTAGGGTTTGGTGATAAATATATTTATAGTTTATCATCAGGGTCATAGAGCAGTTTGTCTATGGGTGTTGTGAAACCAGCGTAGCGGCGAAACTGATGGTGTGGGTGAGGGGCCCTGGTGGCGCCAGGGAGGGAGGGAAACTTGCCTCCCCACACACTCACCGCCTGGTCCAAGTAGAGGGGGTACTTGCGATGCAGCTGAAACATACCAGATAAGTTATTACCGTCTACATGATGATATACTTTAGTTAGTCTTGGTTGAAGCCTAGTAAGTCTGTCTAACCAATTAGAAAGATTTGATCAAAGTATACATTTTTTATTCTTAATGACATGATTCCTTGTTGGAGTTTATTTCAATAATTGGGCTACACCCACGTAATGTTTATGACATGAAGATCCTTTGTCACATGATAAAAACAGCCCACATGCACACAAATCGGATCTGCACAATTAATCAGTCCTCAAGTTTCATGTATCAAAAAATCATACATTGAGTCTTTGAGGGAATTTATTTACACCGACGATGGTTTTTAGTGTGAAGTCGCTCCCACAGTCTTGCCCCAACTGACCTGTCCGGCAGGTCAGTTATCATCCTTGTTGGCTGGAACGGGGTTCCATTATTTTGATTCTGTTTATTTTACTTTTGATCTCTTTTTCTACAATTAGAACAAACATCGGATGGAGCGAGCCACTGGGCTGCGAAATGCAACTCCCATCAATTGCCATACACGCTGCCTCCAGTATCTTGCGATGTTTGGATATTTTCTGTTAAGGTGTCTGATTTAAGTAGTAAACTGTAAATTCACTTAAAAAACTATTGTTCTCTTAACTATACATATATGTTTGGTCTTATAGTTCATCAAAACGTTAAACTGCAAGTTTACAAACAGGGACGGTCTGGCCAGGTCGGCTATATTACAAATATTACTAATTTGGAAATTCGCTGAGTATTAATATGATTAATAGATTAATTCAGGGAATTTTGGGTTGGCGAGGGGGAGGGGGTTGAGGGCTAAGATGTTTTTAGTTATGAGGGGCCCCGATCAGCTTTCAGCCGAGGGCCTCCAGAGCCGCCAGACCGCCCCTGGATGTTACCATTTTGGTTAAGGATTATACTTGCCAAGGCCCTCTCAACACTAGCCTGTTCACACATCTGGAGTGAACACACACACTGCGTTCAGCCGATCTGGAGTTCTTATAGGGTCTCAATTAGAAATCAACTTTTTATGCTCATCTATTCTTACAGTATGCAGTCTCGAAGTTTGCCCGTAGTATTTTGAGACCAGCTACGGTAAGAATAAATAAACATAAAAAGTTGATTTCCAAAGGGGGCCCAAGAACTCCAGATTGGCTGAACACAGTATGTGTGAACAGCATAGTGGTAAATGCATGGGCCTCAGCACATATAATATTAGTCGCCACAAGACGGAAAGCAACTTCATACGAAACACTATTGTTGGCATAAATAAATTCGCCCGAAGAGGCATGTATGTTTTTTTGTCACGGACCTGAAGCGCTGGGACTGATTAATTGTGAAGATTTGTGTGCATGTGTGATGTCTTTCGTGATTTTATCATGTTCACGTAGTAAGGTAGGTGTAGCCCTATAAATAAGAAATTATTAAATATTTTTTTTGTGAGAGTTAATATTGATGAGATAAATGAAATAAGCTGACCTTTGGAACATTAAAGTCTGAAAATAACGGATACTATTAAAAAACTACTAGCCCTTTTTTAAAACTTAATCCTTCGAGAGATGGTGGAGGGGTCTTGTTTATCCTTGCTAATATCCCATTGCAGGATATATATGGCTCATTTAGCCAGCCACCATGTTTTAAGAATAAGAATATAAGTTTAGTGTACCATATAAAAATAATCTCTAAAATAAAAATATTGATAGAGCACATTGCAGCCCAGCTTCACTCGAGCTACACAGACCGATTAATTCTTCGGGGAAAGCACTCAATGGGCACTCTGTGACTGTTTGCTGCATAGTTTGATATTCCGCTCCGCAGTCGCATGACTGGTCTTGTGTCATTTCCCATTTGTACTTCTAATAATTCCAATAATAATCTTCCCACTCTAGTGTGGAAACGATTGAGAACAGTCCACTGCTTCCGAGGAAGATTGATGCCACCTACCGTACGGTCAGGTCAAATATTAAGAAGATGTTCCGACCTTGGAAAGCGTCCCAGGAGGAAGTCCAGTTTGTATGGATGGTTAAGTTTGTGCCCATCAACTGGGAGGCTGTTCGCAGAGGTGGTTTTCGGGACCTCAATCAACCCACATTCTGGGGTACGTAATCATGGAGGCAGCTGTGGAGCAGATACGATCTTAGTACATTCCCTAATGAGTGCATCCTTTTGCATGGGTGTCCATACCTATAGGCATGGGGGGCCGCGGAACCCGCTAGATTGCCCTCACCTTAAAAAAAAAAAAAAATCCAGGCGTCACGTGTAGAATAGGAAATAACGTGTAGGAAATAACTTATGATTAAAACACTTAAACAAGAAATGTATGATTTGTATGAATATTTGCATTGGCCAATTGTTTTTAAAAGTTAAATAGTCGCTGCCCCTGGTATTGGAAAAGACGAGGCAGTTTAGGCACGCGACTTTGATGCCTCCCCACTCCTCGGCATCCTCCCATTCAAGCATCAAAACTAGTCACTCATTCATCATCAGTTTTGTTTTTCTTTTTCTGAGGTTAAAATTCAAGGCAATAGTCAAAAGTTTAATTATAAGTGTTGAAGTGTTGATGCGTTAATTTCTCAATTATTTTATAAAAAGTGTAGTGTCCAATTAGGCCTATAGATAGAGAATATTCTGACATTTTAGCGTACAATAATTAACACTGAAACAAACCTCTGGATCAGTTCTTATAGGTTCAGCTTTGAATCCTTCCTTGACAAATGTTTGATTGTAGGTAGTTCCAGGTTCCTCGGCATTCTCTGGTTTCGCCTGATCCTCTTCAATCTGTTGCTTCACCCGCTCCCACAATTCCTTCCGTAACTTCTGTTTCCTCACTCCTGCACACCATTCCTTAACGTTCATTTACACACACAAAAGGAGTTTGGTTAAATGTAGTTATACATAATAAGTAATAACTGGCTGGGTAGGTGAATGGTGAGTGCTCGCCTTTAAATCCAAAGGTCACTGGGTTACTGGTTTGATCCTGTAAAAGTTAGTAGCTTTTTAAAGGTTTGATTCCGGACCCAGTTGCCATTTGTCATTGGGCTATTAATTAATTATGCTTTATAACAATTGGTCTATATGTTAGATAGTAACAAGACTGAGGTTTGGACCGCTCCCCGTCAAAAAGTTAAAAAATTCCATTGGTGTAGATACATACACACAAAATAAAAATCAAATAAATAAGTACCGGTACATAATTAATTTGGTTAAATTTATTTATATCTTTAAAATAATATCCATTATAAATCTGGTTATTGTTATGGGGAGACTTTTCATTTCCTCCATGTAACCTTACAAGTAAAATACCACAACTTTTCAGAAACCATCTGGTACTTTTAGGCAACCCTGCACTTGGCCTAATCAGCACTTTATTCAAGTACAAGCCTATGTGGCCCGGCCCTTGGGTTAATTATCTTTGTATTAATGTCTAACTAATCTTTTGTATATGTAGTTGAAAATACAAACTACAAAATATTATCTAGATAATTTTTTACAATATGAAACCTTTCTACACTTGAGAATTAAATACCAGACGGTTAATATAACAGAACTATTATAGTCCACCGTGCTTTGTGCTGTTTTATTAACAATCAGCTGTCTTCGTAACCTTGTCAAATCTATAATTTTTTATGCTAGGTTTGTGGTTTGTAAACAAATCAATAAAATATTTGCTGAGTGGTCAGGCTTGCTATGATGTGAGTGGTGTTACCCTCTCGGCTGGGCGAGGGCGGCCAGTCGGCGGTGAAAGTGTCTTTGGTGGTGGATGTCGTGACCGGAGGCTCCTCGGGCTGCAGCCCCAGCAACCACGGCCGGCTGTCGTTGCCGTACCTCGGCTCCCACTCTTCTCCCTCCTCATCGCATCTTCTCCTCCCTCCCATCACTGGTTAAGAGGCCCTTTGTAAAAAACCTCGTTTAATGATGTACTGATGCATAAATTTAAATAATATTTGAACTTTGCCAAATGGATTATCAGAACCCCCTTTTAAAGCAAACACTATATTTCAGTAGTTGTCATAAACAAGATTCAAGCTCACGACAAATTTATATTTCATTTTGAGATCCATAAGAGTTAACACACACCATGCATTCAAATTCATATACAGGGTGTTTGGTAGTCAGTGTCAAAACTTTTAAGTTGTTATTATGCATGTAAAATGTAATAAGGACATGCAATTTAGACAATTATATTTCGCTCCACCTTTCAGTAGCAGTCAATTTTAAACTTTTTGAAATTTCTCGACATACCCCAACAAAGTCTTGTTTTTCTAATCATTTACTAAACTTATTGACATTTTTTATGACAATATTAGAATATACATAAAATTTCCTTTTAGAATAAGTGCATTTTTTCCCAATTAAGTTCTTTTAAAACCATATAAAATCTACTTTAAAAGAAAATTTTGGAAAATTGAGAAAAAAGACACTATATAACTTGCTGAAGAAAAATGTTTTATACTTCATGTTAAAAACTCAATTTTCACAAAAACTTTCCCACATTCTACGCTGTAAAATGATATACTATAAGTGACCTTTCCTATTTGGCTAAAGGGAAGAAATTGGTGTTAAACTTAATTTTGACCTGTTTTTCATTAAATAATACCAATTCCCCAACCTAGATATCTTCAATAAACTTCATCCAATGAACTCTCAAAGCAAACTTCATTAGGTTTTCTCAGTTCATACAAAAAATTAAACACCTTAAAATTTAAAGATGTCACAAACCACACCTTAAAGGTTGAATATATCTGAAGATGTTGCATAGAGTTTTTGTTATAGAAAGTTTGATTGCCTGCCATTTCCGACTCGGTCAACCATTTGAAGTGCGGTTTGCGGCATTAAACTCTGCCAAGCAAGGCCTTTAATTTTATGCACATATCAACCTATGCTTGTGCTTAAGACTTTAGACTGACTTAAACACATTTAAGTCAGGGCATAAATACATTTAGTGGGCATAAATTTACTCCTTTTGAATCCTCAGCTTATGATCATGTGAGTATAAAAAAAAAAAAAAACACAACAATATGTGTTTATGTGGCATACATAAACACATTGTAACTTATTACAAGATGAAAGTGGTCATCCTGAAGGTTGTGGCACAGATAAGCAGGCCCGGATAAACACTTTTTGACGCCCTAGGCCAAAGGTCACAATTACGCCCCCCTCTCGGCTGACGCCCTAGGCCATGGCCTAGTGGATAATCCGGGCCTGCAGACAAGTATGTTACTATCATCAGTGATGATTTGTGGAAGTTGGTATTTTTATCTGTTGTGGTGTAAAAGTTATTAAATTAGTTTCAGATTTAATTGTCACACTGTTTAATGTATGATCATTTCCAACAATGGTAATTATTTAATGAAAAATCTGTCAATAATATTTAACACCAATTGTTGCCCCTTAGGCAAATAGGAACTGCCACTTTTACATCATATACTACACACAGACATCATACTTGCTGTACATCATTTCAAAGCTTAGAATGTTGGGAAGTTTTTGTGAAATTTGACACAGTTTGTAGCTTGATGCATTAAAAAAGTTTTATTAGCAAGTTTTAGTGCCTTTTTTCTCAATTTTCCAAAATATTGTATTCAAGTATATTTTACAAGGCTTTAAGAGGGCTTAATTGGAACAAAGTGCACTTATTCTGATTGGAAATTTTGTGTACTTTCTAAAAGTGTCATAAAAAGTGCAAGTAAGTTTGGTAATTGGTGATAAAAATAAGAATTTAATGGGAAATGTCGAAAAATTTCAAAAAGTTGAAAAATGAGTGTTACTGGAAGGTTGAGTGAGATATAACTGTCTAAATTGTGTATTCTTGTTGCATTTTACATGTATCATAACACCTTGAAAATCTTGACACTCACTACCAAACACCCTATATAACTTCAAAATCAATGAAACTTCTAAATTTGACAATTTGGTTACCTGACAATAGACTGGTCTATTTTATGAGATCATTGTTTTTTTTTTAAACCAAGACTGTCCACACCTATCCTATATAAATAAATATATATATATATATATATATATATATATATATATTATATATATTATATTTATATATATATTTTATATATATATATAATTTATATATATATTTATATTATATTATATATAATATATATATATTTCGTACATATATATATATTTATATATATATTTTATATATATATATAATTTATATATATATATATTATATTATATTATATATAATATATATATATTTCGTACATATATATATATTTATATATATACGAGGTGGCCCGTGCGAAAATTGCGCATTTTATGATTCTGTATGAATGAGAGAAACTAACCTGAAGTACATGTATGTTGGTTATGAAGTGACAGAGATCTATTTTTGTTTACTATCTGGTTTTAAATTTTATTTATTTATTTATTTATTTTATTTATTTACTTTTTAGCAAGTTTTAGTGCCTTTTTTCTCTATTTTCCAAAATATAGTATTCAAGTATATTTTACAAGACTTTAAGAGGGCTTAATTGGAACAAAGTGCACTTAAAATTCACAACTTCCTGGACTTGACTTCCCGATCCAAACAATAGTATTCATGTTACTCATTTTAATGTTATGTTAGGTTTGTTTCTGTTCAAATTCTAACTCATGTTCTTTTTTTTAATTACCTCACATTTGCTTATTGTTTTGTAATAAAACAGATTGTAAATAAAAATTGTGTTAAAAAAAAATTGCATGTTTAAATTGTGTGTTTAAATTTCATATGATCTGAAGGTATGTTTATTCAGCTGTTTTGTTTTAAAATGTTTCATTTCTTGAAGAGCACAGTATCTAGAATGAAGAGTATTGGTCCTGAATTTACCTATCCATATTGACAAAGGGTAAATCAGAAAGCAAGCAAATAGAATACCAAGATGAAAATGTAAAAGGTCTCTAAAATATAGATGTGTTAACTTTCAATCACAATGCTAAGATAAAACACAATATAAGAAATTATTAGTTTTTTTCATTAAACATTTGAAAACACAATCCCTTAAGAGTGTTTATACTCAGAGTTAAAGTGAGTTGATGTGGTCATACAGATCCCACACTGCCTCTGAGCAGTCTATGCTAGTGCAAAGAGGGGATGGCATATGAAACTTTGGAACACATTGTATTTATCAAAACAATGCTTTTTGGCGTCAATAAATTGCCCCTATCATGGAATTTATCTTTACTAGTACAACATTGCTCGAAAGCGAGCAATTTAATTTATATTTATTACTGATTACGTTCTTCTTTACCACATTTCGTTAACCAGTGTATCCTCATATCCTCCTTGGTTAACATAATCTCTTTAGTCTAAATAAATAGTGTACTGTGATTAATACTTAGCTGTTAAACTTTGACCTACCAAAGTAAATCAAATGTAGAAAATAATTAACTTATTTCTTTAATGGCTTGAGGGTCCTGTCCAATCCCGTCCATTTGGATGGATATTTATCAGTTTAATTTAGATTTTGAAACAACTTCATGCTAAGCTCTTTTCACTAACATAAAAATAATTAAAATTGTTTTAAAACTGTAGGAAGAGTTCCTTGTACAAAAAAGGGGTTCACCTATTAAATATGAACTAGTGTATTCTTTGCTCTAAATCAAACAATTAAGTTTAGATACGGATAAAAATGTGTTTACTGTAACAAATAAGTTTTCATTTACAATCTAATCATATTTTAAATTTTCAAATCAATAATAAAGTTGGAAAAATGTAGCGCCCCTAGAGGGTTTGGTGGTGAAAAGGGTCACCAAGTTTTCATATACATAGCAAAATGCCAGGATATGTTTAATAGATCGTCTTGACTCATTGGCTTCTTCCGGCTATCATTTTAAAATAAGACCAAAACACACATTCTAATGAAAACAAAACAGATGTTTCAAAAATCCTCATGCTCTTATGAGGACGTTTTACGTCATTTCTAATTTCCTTATACTTTTTTGGACACATCTCTGTTTAAAATTTAAGACCACTTCCATTATTCTACAATTTCTGGAACACCCACAGAATTTCTACAATTTTTTGGTCAAACTTACTTGCAGCAGTTCGTAATTACTGCATGTTCTGTGTCTTAACATAACATCTTTGGTATGAATGAAGAGATAAGATGCTTTCGCTGGTATTCTGTGTTTATTATTTACAAAGTTAAATTTGAAATCAATTTATTTCTTTCCCAATGTCAATCAAATGGCAAAATTACGAACTTTAAGGGCTTGTAGGGCTCTCCCTACTATATTGATAACCAAATTTACTTTAGAAGCAACTTCACGTCAAACCCTATCCAATGGCACCAAAATTTTATCCAAGACCACAAACGGTTGAAAACTGTAAGAGGAGTTTCTTGTACAAAAACCATGCGACATATCAAATATGTAATGGGTAAAAAAGTATTATAATAAAAAGTATTAAAGTAAAAAAGTATTAACAAATGCTAAAATTTGTTAATACATGGCTAAGATGGATAATAATAATAGAATATAGATGATTGAAATTGAGACAAAAACGTGAGCCATATCGCTCAACAAAGAAGTAAATTTCGTGAAAAATTTTGGAAAATGTTATCAGAAGGACAGTAAGTTGTAGGCATTGATTACATTATCATAGTAACTCAGCAAATATACTTGCTATTGCACTGAGAGATTATGTTATTTAATTTCTGATACATTGAATCCAAAATTAACTTTAATAGATTTTGTTACTTTGTAGAGGATTATTAAAACCAAAACAGCGTTTTAGCGTTTATTTATTTATTTTTTTTTTTATTAATTTATTTGTACGCCAATAACGGATTACACCATTTTTACAGAGTGATGATATAAGCAATTCTCAAAATGGACAATATTTAACAAATGCTAACGTACATGGCTAAGATTGATAATAAATAAAAAACAACTAGAGATAGTAACTGGCAGTACAAGAGGTATGGCAACTGTAACTTATGCTAATAGGAACTGCCAACTTACAGGTGAGCTAATAGAGATTTGTACCTAGAGAAGAAACACAGCAATAAATACAAAACAATTTCAACGAGCTAGAGACTAAAACTAATAAACAAAACAATAACAAGTACAACAATAAATTAAAATTTATAAACTTAACAGGGCAGTAACAGATGAATAATAACAATGAAGACAATGATGAAACGCATCGTGCCGGTAACTATGCAAATAAATCGTTTGTGCAAACATACTCAACAAAAAATATATATGTTTCAACTTTAGAGAGTTTTTGCACATACGGTAAGTGAATACGGTAAACCCTAAACGCTATTTAAATAGTAGTGGATTTAGGTACTGTTGCTGCTTGAAGCTACAAAAGCTCATTGAAAAGTGATAAATAGTAACCATTACACAATTCATACAGTTGAACTATCCTGTGAAACGTAATAAGTAAATTTGCCAACTTAAAAATTGCGTTTACCGTAAGCTTTACAATATGTTGCAAAAACTCTCTATTATTAACAAATTGGTTAAAATAAAATATATTTCTGTAACCTTCAATCATTTCACAATTTTATCATTTTATAACATTTTTCAGAGCGGCGAATCTCGGTTCCCCGGTACTATGCATAATCATAAAAGAGTAATCAAATTAGACTCACCTATACTTCTTTTAGTTTAGGTATCTAAAAACCCCTAAAAGTTAGAGACAGAAGTAAACAAATAAATGATGGTATCCAGTTGTGTTAACATTTTGTTTACACGGCTGTTGTCAGCTGATTGTTTCATTGTTTAGTTCGTTGTCCGGTTTGAGTGGTTCGCCCCGGAGTCGGCAGAGTGTGCTGGGGTGGCGGTGGCGGCGGTAGTTGAGGCGAGTAGCCACAGATGTCGCCGCCTGCTCCGTGGCCGGGTCGCGCCCCACCCGCGAGCACATGGCAACCGTGTCGTCGTTGCCCCAGTCTTGTTTTGATGCCCTGCGGGAGAGGGTGCGACATCGATCGCACCGCAAACCTTTTTGATTTACAGTAATTATCGACTGACATTTGATCACCTCCGGTTTTTTCTACAATATATCGGCAATTGAATCGGATGTTATCGAGCGACGGTGGTAGAGCGTTTGTTTTGTTTTCGTTAGGGGTTAGTGCCCCACCCACCCGTTTAGGATGGACCAGGACATAAACTTTGCGGCGCAATGTCTCCTGGCGATGTTCCACTCTCGTGACGAGAATTACCGTCCCCTGGACCTGAGCGCGCCCGCCAAGGAGCCCGAGAGGGCGAAGCCCCCAGTCTACATGGTAGCCCGCATCCTGACAGACTTGACGGAGATCAAGCAGGAGCCCGTGCCCAACGTGCCGGACGACGATGAGCTGTACGAGGACGACATCGAGGAGGAGACGATCGAGGTGGACGTCACCTCGGCCCCGGACGACGAGCCCGCGGGCGCCGCCGTCACGCCCCCCGGCACGGTGTTCCGCAAGAACCACAAGTGCGGCCACCCCGGCTGCACCAAAGTCTACGGCAAGAGTTCCCACCTCAAGGCCCATCTACGGACACACACAGGTATTTACTGCAAAAACGTCCATTGTGAATGAATTTGAATGAATGAATGAATGAAAAATCTTTATTCCATAAAAGTACAGGTCATGACAATGCAGATGATAGTACCTAGTAAAAAAATACGGTTATACAATCATAAAAGTACTATACAAAAAATAGAAATAAATAAATAGCAATGTTTATGACCAGAAAAAACTACCGCATTGTAATGATTTGTACCTTTGAATATTGCCACTATAATTTATTTTATTATTTGTTTTTATACCGTACTTTATTATTGATTAATAACGCTCCTGTGTTGCTTTGCTCGATCTATTGTGATATGGTGCACACGTTGTGTAAATCTAATACGGTATTCTAATTCATTATTTTAAAAACAATGATTGCAACTGCACTTTATCTAGGCGCATGCAACCCGCTAGCATATGTTCGTTCATATGGCGTTAACGTAATTGATAAAGCAAACAAACCGACAAAGAGTGAAAGGAATTTTTACACGAGCAACGTGTCAGTTCTCAATTCTGTTGTGAACATCCTATTTCGATTATAATATTGTAATGCTTCTTTTTCAAGCGACAATTAGTTAGTAATCGATGAATTCCAATCATTATCAATATATTATATATAGTCTTGATTGTTGTGTGCAGTAGATAAAAATAGCTTCTATCGTTTGATAACAGTTTTGCTTCGTGTTCAACGTCGTCGTTTGTGTTGCAAAATGATTCGCTGCTACTGATAACCATTAGAAAACTGATGTAGAAATCGCGGCACAATGAAGTACACGTATTGCATTTTATAAATGCACGTACTCGTACTACAAAATATAAAAAGTACGAACTGAGTAGAGACAATTAAATTTTATAAGAGGCTTCTTTGTAAAGCAGTCCCATAGTAGTCTAAGTTAGTTTAAGAGTAATCTGTGTTATCAGCGTCAACTAATACAGCAACGTCACTTTTAGTTAACTTGAAACGTTTTACTCATTCCCAACCAAGAACAAAATTATTTTTGTTATCAGATCAATGGAATCAGAAATTATTTAATAAATTTGAGCATATCTGTACTGACTTAGCCTAACTTTTTACACCATTGCACATTTTACGTGAATATACCTATATAATTTTATACAGTAGTTAGTTAGTCCTTGTAACTCGAAACACAAAGGTGAGGTTAGCAATTTAGTAATTTTCAATAGGTATAAATACAAATAATAAAAAAACAGTAACTTGGAGAATACTTATAAGCAAAACCTAATTTATATATTTTTAATTTATAGGGTTACCCTCAAATAAATAAAGGTGTACATAAATAAAAATCAAAGTAATGAAAAATTAGTACTACTGTAGCATATATTTGGTTTATAAACTGTTAATCTATTAAACTAATGCGGTAAGAGATTTATATTAATTAATTAATTTAATAACTATATCCGGTAAGCGGGGTTGCGACTGTCAGAGATTATAGTAATGATTAGTTAGGCCTTGCCTAATGAGCATTGTTGGAGCAGTGAGGCCAACCTGACGGCGCGGCAATGTTGCCAGTAGGGGCGCCACGCCCACTCACCTTCCTGCCAATGTTGCTCTTCTTTACCTCCTTCCCTTCACCTTAATCAAAATACGAGGTCATAAATTTTTGCATGCACTCTTTAAACCTCAAATAATAAAAAATAAATCATTTAGGCCTATTCACGGTTGCATGGAATTTGATTTATAAGGGTTTGATTTATCAACGTTAATTATTTAAAAGGTAACTTATTCCGAATTTTCTGTGACCTTGCGCAGAGCCAATATGAAATTTAAATGCTTAAAGCCCCCTTTACACGGTCGAGCATGTTGGGTGAGCCGCTCGCCCATCGAGCGGCTCCCCGGGCTCCGTCCCAATATTTTCAGCGGATTTGTTGGGTTGGGCGCTCGGCTCGACAGGACGGTCCAACTCGAGCCGTTCGCCTGACATGTTGGGACGTGTGTGGTAAACCGTCGAGCTGCTCACCTGGCATTACCTCAGTCTGACTGAATTTTTTACGACTACAGGCGTTTCTTATTTTATTTTATTATTATTATTATTTTTTTTTAGCGAATTTCTCATAGGGAATAAGCTATTACCGTAGGTCTAAGACCTAAGCCCCGGACCATGTTTCTTTTTCGTTTTGAGGTGCCCAGAGACCAAAAATAATAGTCATTAAAATTTATATATATATGTATATATATATGTATATATATGTATATATATGTATATATATATATGTATATATATATATATGTATATATGTGTATATATATGTATGTGTCCCTAGACACGATAACTCTCGTAAAAATGGTCCGATCGACACCAAATTTGGTAGAGATGTGTAATCCTACGTTTATTCGGATGAGTTGATGAGTTCAAAAACCAGACATATCAAAATACCGGAAGGGGTAGTTTTGGGGTTTTTTTTGCATTTTTCATATGTAAATTTAAAAAATTTTAAATTTTTATTTTGACCATTGGATTTAGCTAAAAAAACACACAATTTAGTATTTTGAAGCTTTGCTCTATCTCCAATGGTTACCGGGATATTACAAAGTCTAAAGACAGTACATTGTCTTTTGGGGCTCCAATGTTAATCTTATGGAGAATAAGGATGTGTTAATATTTCACTTATTAACCAATATTTTTGGATGAAACTTAGTATTTAGCTTCATTTGGTTGAGATTCATCCATTAAAGGTAAAAAATCTTGCTTTTTGTACTTATCATGGCAGCAAACCTGCATACTCATTTCCCATGTTAATCATATGTAGAATAGGCAAACTCTTTTATTTATGGACAGATATTGATGAAACTTACTATGGCTTTATATGGTCGAAATAAAATTTTTCTATGTTAAAAACCTATTTTTAGTGTCCCCCATGGCAGCATACCTGCATACTCTTTCCCTATATTTATCTTAAGGAGAATAGACATTTATTTCCCTATTTATGAACACGTGATGAAATTTTGTTTACAAGTTTAGCTGGTTAAAATTAATATTACTAATTTGGAAATTCGCTGAGTACGCAGGTCTGCTGCGACGGGGGGTATTTTTTAAAGTGTAGTGTTTCTTTATTGCTACTAGAGACGGGGTTTTTTTAAATTGTGTAGTTGTTTAGGGGTGACCGGGGAAGGTTGGCACACTTTGTAGATTGTTAATTTTTATTTATTCGTAGTCTTAAAGTTTATTAAAAATGAGCTTATAATATAAAACAAACTTTCCTCTATATTATATATTTTTTCCAAATAAAAATCTGTAAGTAAACATTAATAAAAAATGTAAAAAAACCATTACTAGTGTGGCAACCACCCCAACGGCTCACCCAACATGCTCGACCGTGTGCGTGGGGCTTTATTTTGTTTGCATCGATACAAATAGACAGAGCCTCTGCAGATTATTATTCTCAATTCAAAAAGAGTTTTTTATCATTCTGCACGAAATCAGCCTGTTTTTTGTTCTCTCAATTGTACCAAAACCATTTCTTTATTGTCCTAGGACTGAAAAATCAGGTGGAGAATTTTTTAGGTCCTAGTACTGAAAAGTCAGCTGTTTTCTAAGTATATTATTCTTCATTTATTAATGTTGAGGAGCAGAATTTTGAAATACCAACGTTAAAAGAGTGTTGTTTGTAAATAACAGAAATGTAAACACTGCATATTACCAACTTTGTAAATATAACCTCGAAAACACAACTTTAATACACTTTTAACGATAAAAATGTAATTTCGCATTATGATAAAAAACGTTGTTCATCACTCGGAGCAAAAGTGTCTTTTTGATGCTTAATCGTTTTTAAAAACTCGGCTGCGCCTCGTTTTTAAAACACGATTGCGCACCAAAAAGACTCACTTTTGCTGCTAGTGATGAAAACTACTATATTTTACAACCTCGTTCAAATAAAACAGTTGGAATAAACAGTGTTTCCTCAGTACTGTACTTTATAAGTACCGTAGTACGGCCGCCGTACACTACACTCGCAACTGCTGTCAACTAATTAGCTATTCAGTGTAGCTCATTAAGTAGCTCCTGTTCCTGAATTAGAAAAGTAGCTGTCCAACATGGGCTTTAAATGCTCTTGAATGAACAGCTATGAAGATTGAAAATTGTTTTGATCAGAAAGAACTTCGTAGTATTTTACAAAAGCACATCGGAGCGCGAGTAACAGATAGGCCTACACACGACATAGCTAATTTAGGCTTATCAACGCAACGCGGAACTTATCTCCGCAAGGCCGCGACCCTGATGCCGATTGGCGACCCGGGCCGGGCTGAGAAGTGGCGACCAGAGACTCCGGCGGAGCCGCGTCGCATCCGCCCACCCCGGCCGAGGCCGCCCGCTCAAGGATAACACTGGGCCAACGATCAAACATAACCCCACAGTATCATCACTCAAGTGTTCAGTAGGCAACACTCAAAACGTTTTGCGAATCACTACTATATTCCCTCTTTGTAAGGTTCAGTAGCTAGCTCCTTGTATATAATTGCGTATAAGCCCAACTCGCCCGTTAAAGCCAGAGAGCACATAGCGCTGCTAAAATGATTTTGTTGAATCGTTTCTTCGTCTTGCCCCTCGCGCATTACAAGCTGCGCAAATGAGCAGTGTAGGATGAGTATTACGAAAGACTTCATTTAGCAACGCAGGCCTGCTTTAACACCACAACACACTGTACACTTCAACGGTTAATTAACGTTGTTAAGCACTAAATTGTTGTATTAGGCAAATTAGAAAATATTCGTTCCTGAAACATTGAAAAAAGTATATGTTCATTAAGCGTAACTATAACGAATAGGCCTATACACTGCAGGAAGTAAGGGATGCCGTACGGTATTAAGTTTTTTTTATCAAAGCAAGTTTTATTCGGCTAAACTATTTTTCGTCAAAATTTAGGATAAAATCATTTAGTGTAGTAAAATTAAGCCAAAATATGGCTGGAAAATGAAAAAATTTTTGGACAGCCAATTTTTACTGAAATGTGTTCTATGTCATCCCCTGACCTCCATCAGAAAAGTCCCCTGAAATCCCCTGTGGGCAACATGCCTAAAAATGATGGGATGGCCCTCGTGGAGTCAGAAATAAGTCCTTCGTCTACCAATAGGTTTATTTATATCAAATTAAAGCTCTTGAGTAGTAAAATTTAATGCCGCAAACCCCATCTCAAAAGGTTGCTTGAGTCGAAAATGGCAACCTGTCAAACTTAGAATAAAAATAAAATTTTAATCTAAACGCTTAAAAATGTAATAACATTCGAAATACTTGACCTTTTGAGGTCCCGTTTGCGGCAAACGTTTGCTTGTACAATTACCTTTGCAAATAGGTATAGCTTGACATATGCCCATCATATTACCATTGAACCACCCTTTACATGGACGTCCCAAAGAGGGAGTTTAGAAAAAAATTCTTAGTCCATAGCCATGCTTTACATAATTTTAAAGGTCTTAATAAGGAGAGTACATAGCCGAAAACCAGACCTCAAAAGGTCAAGTATGTCGGAAGTTATTGCATTTCAAAGTTTTGATAATATTATTTTATTCAAAATTTTGAACGTCTGCCATTTTTCTCCAGATCGTTATATTTAGGTCGGGTTTACGGCATTGTACTCTACATTTTAAGACCTTTAATTTGATATATATATAAACCTTCTGGAATGTATTCAAATTTATTATGCTTAATATCAAAATTTATTTTAACTCCTTATAGGCCAACCCCTCATTTTTGGGCATGATGCCCACATGGGATTTCAGGGGACTTTTCGGAGGAAGGTCAGGGGATGCCATGGAACACATTTAAAAAGAAATTAGCTTTCCAAAAATTATTTCATTTTTCCCGACTAATTTTACTACACTAATTATTAGTGTCTTTTTAACCTATCTGGCCAAGGACCAAACCGCCTTGGCTGCAAAACGCACAACACATTTTAAATTCAACAGACCCCTTTTAGTTTCACTCAGGACATGACATGACGCATCTGTGTACTTTCAGTCAGTGGCGTACCCAGGATTTTTTTTCGGGGGGGGATATTATCAGTTCATAATTCCATGAAGATATATATGTATGTGTATGACAATATATACATATGTATGTGTATTAGTACATATATGTGCGTGTATGTGTATACCTGTACATAAAAGGGAATGCCTGAAATAACATACAATTTATTACCATTGACTATATACATAGGTGTTAAAACTAAATTAAACCATGTATACATCGGTATAAAACTTTAATTTTAATACCAGGATAGACTTTTATACACATGGAAAAGTTTATATAGTTGTATACAACCTACACCGCAATTATATACAAGTTACCATAATTACATACCCTCTTACACCAGCATATGACACTTAATTTAACAAAATATCGAGTCTTCTTGGCTTCTTAGCCATGACGTCCAAGACCTCTTCAGGTTAAACATTAATGTCTATGTGAATAGAGAGGTGGGCTAGACCATTTAACCTAGTTTGAGGTGTCGAATTGCGCAGGAATGATTTCAGACGACGCAAAGTGGAGAATGATCGCTCTGCTGTCACCGTTGTGATGGGCAACGTGACGCTCATCTTAAAATTAATAAATCACAGATAAACCACAACAAGTCTTACTAAGAGTTATTTATTTGTAAACTTATATTTTGTATGGTAATCATTACAAAAGATTATTTGTTACTTCAATAGTTGTAAAAATCGTAGTAGAAATGTCTGTAAGCCAACTTTACAGCTATAACAATACTTTTAAATAGGCACGGAAAGAATAAAAAATTATTTAATGTATGCCAGACGTGATACTGACTCAATGGTTTTCTTGATAAACATTAAAAAAAAATTTAAACATGAAGTATGTAAGACTTAACCACTACTTAAAAAACTGACTGGCCTAGTAAAAACATTGATATTGTAATGTATTAATTCAGAGCATAATTATATACCTTAAGCATGGTATGCAATGTTGGGAACAACATTTCGTTGCAATGATCCAAGCCTGTCAGGAATACAGTGGGGACCTTCTCCTTTCCCATTTCTTTCATCACTCTCCTCAACATTGCCAATTCGGCAGAAAATTGGGCTGGGTCGGAGATGATTGATGGCCACTGTTTGGCCAATGTTGTTGAACAGAGATCTATGTCTGTATTCTCAGATTTAATTAAATTCTGCGGCAAAGAGGAGGGATATTTTTTGAAGAACATCCCGATGCTTCAAAAATCTCTGTGTCATTTCACTAAGGAAATGGTCGAGGAAGGGAATGAAAACGCCGCACCGGTAATACTCCTCGGGGCTGTTGGTCACATAGTTGTCCCTTTGAGTTGATCCCGCTACCACTACTCCCTATCTAGCATCCCATTTGAAACTTAAATTATGAACATATTAATATTAAAACCATTCAAGTTTAAGAGTAGAAAAATGTTTACATTGAAAAATAAATTATATAATGTTTTACTTGAAAAATTTAAATAAAAATAAATTAAATATCCCCTTCAGAATTTCGGGGGGGGATATATCCCGATATCCCCCCCCCTGGGTACGCCCCTGCTTTCAGTGGCGCGAAGTGCGAGTTACACAGAGCACCTCGTTGACTTCACCGTGTTCGGAGGCGGCGTGGCGGTGGGCCGGGAAAGCGTGACAGAAGGCGGGAAAGTTGACACACAAACTCTGAGAAATCGATTTTCGCCGTGGAAATCGGAAAACCACATCCGGTTACCTGCGAACTCCGTCCAGGGGACCGCCCCAGAGCGGCTGTTGCTGTGCCCAGTCCCCAGCATTGGGCGGCTGGAGCCATCCTAGCTACTGTGCCACACCACACTCAACATCGCAGTCCTAACACGGAGCCGACCCCGACTCACAACAATAGAATAAAAACTATATTTTGCGTTATTAGATTCGCATTCCAGTCCAGGATCTTTACATCACATCATCATTGTACTTACATTGATAGTTACAGCTCAAATGTATATAGTACATAGTCAGTATTTAGTCAATGTTTCTAATGCTCCTCTCCAAGGTGAATATAGGAAGCATTGTGCATGGATTACCCCCGATATGTTACCCCCCAATTATTCTTGATTTCTGTTCCCACTGCTTCCCATTGCGTAATTTTCCCAACTGTTTGTGGATTATAAATGGGTAATTATCCCATAACCCCATCATTCGTGGACGCAAGTACATGTGACTATTACCGCTGACAAACATATCCTACATCAACAGTGGTGAAGTATGGTTTTTTTTTTCGAAAAGGGATAAAATCAATCGTAAATGTTCCCCTCGACGGGAGGGTTGCCGGTCCAGTTTCGAGCCCCTGTGTGGGGGAGGGGGCGTGTTCCGCCCTACAGAAGCCCTTTTTGGCCGCCCCTTTTCAATTATCACGCTCTCTACTAGACTCTCGCGACACTCGGCAAAACTTTTCAATCACAATTCACTCAACGGAAATAATATCCAGATCTTCTTCTCATAGAAAATAATATGTTGGTATGCATATTTGAAATTGATGTGGTCGTATTAATTTGGACTGTTTGTCATGGAACTCGATACACAAATGGAAAATTTAATGTAATAGGGTTTAAAGCAATTAATTAGTTTTTCACAGCCCTCTGGGCTTACCACCAAGACCGATATAATGGAACAATGGAACCCATGTCATGGTTTTATATCTGATTTTTTTTTATGAACCAAAGATACATTTGTTTATGGCATACTACATTTGTTTACAAAAAAGTATAACAATAATAAGTGTTTGACGACGAATGTTAAAACTATTTTAGATATAAGGGAAACAACTGAAGATATTTTCCAATGGAATTTAAGTTTTTTCCTTTGCCCATCAAAATACATGTGAATGAGCATGTAGGTTTGCTGCCATGAGGTGTTGTTAGAAAATGTACTATTAAAAATAGCCATAATTATAGGAGTCTTTACAAATTTACAGTAGATCTTTTCATCGACCTTACTTCAACTACCAACTCTTCGTGTAACTTAAAATTAAAAAAATATTTCAAGAGTACAACTTTTATTTTTACTGCGCCTGGCATTTTAGTAGTGTAATAGATTTTCTTTCTTTTGCCACAAAATATACTACCGTTTCAAATACAGGGAAAAATATACTTTCATTTCTAATTTGACACCGCCAAAAATGTTTCATTATAAGATAAGGTAACATTTTATAAGATAATCAAAACGTGCATATCTTGAAACCTATATTTTGCCTGGAGATTATGAATAATTTAAACTTATTTTTGTAGATAACCTAACCATCTGGATTTGTTTACGGGCCTTTGTTCCTACAAGCCCCTTTCCTTAGAATTCCGTTATAAATCCAGCTATTTAGTGATTTTTTTGTCCCCTATAAATATGGGCTTTGTTGATGAGTAGGCCTATAAATTTGTTTGCTTCCATGGGTATACTTAGCAAATATAGGTTAATCCCCACCTAATAACACAAACACATCTCGTCAAAATTTACCTGAAGTTTTAGTGGAAACACTGGCTAATGATATGTTTCACAAACGAGTTCAAGAAAACCCACTGTTCTTTTGTGTTGCCAGTCTTGTCATACATCAGAAACCGTTAATTGCCGGGTATTCCTATTTACAAATTTATGTATTACAGTACTTAATTTTCTATTCTATAATTTAATCTACGGTATAAGTAAAAGTGTACCTTGGTACCTACCTTTAGCTTATTTACAATCATCCGCTTTAGCTATTTAATTCATAAACAGATGCGCAGATTTAGGCATTTTCGTTTTACTTACTGTATGAAAACTTAAACTGGATATGTTACATGCCAGACTTAGCAACTAAATTATGGAAACGTTACAGCTAATTAAATTTAAGTTGTTAGTTGTTGTTCTAATAAATTGTTTTAATTGTTAAATAATTGTAATTGTTGTTTGTGTGCTAATTCAAATGATTGTTGTTTAACCGTAGGTCTACATAAAGTAATCTTCTAAGTATCCTCTATTAAAAAGATAATAGAATATTAAAGTCGATTTAATTGTGGATCAAAGTAATCTACCTACCTTTAGTTAAGTTACCAGCTTACCTCTACCTCTACCGTCTTTAAAGTTTGCGGTCCCTAATAAAATTTGCTAGGTACTGTATAACAGTTTATGGGTTTTGTGAAGAGTTTTGAACTGGCCGCTCCCATTGGAATGTTTAAAGGGTAGATTAGTTATTCACCGGGTATTTAAGGTTTTAAATCGACAACAGCGACGGCGTGGACGAAGGCGAAGCAGTCTGCTAAATATTTATGAACCAATTACTGAACCAAAAGGTCTCATTAAAATTAAAACTAGTCCACGTAAAGTGAAATATGGTACGCTACTTTTGCACAACTACGGTATGCTACACTCAAATATACATAAATATATGATAATAAAAAATTGCACTACAGTGATGCATTTGTCATTTGTTTTTAAAACTTAAAAGTGATAGCTTAACTTATTAACCATGACAATTTTACAGGCTACCGAAGGGTTATTGTTAAAACTATAACTGGCGCTTTTAAACTCAGTGTGCCAGTGCTATGAAATAAGGATGTTATATTAGGGCGTTATAATAACTAACACTTTACTCGTTTATGACAAACAAAAATAAAGTAATGCAAAAGTCAATTGTTGGCATACACAGCCTGGTCTTGGTGAGGGTATCTACTTATTCAAACGATATAACTTGTGGTCTGATTCTTATTCTGAGTCTTCTAGGTTATTGGCACCTATTAAACTTTGAAAATCTATAAAAAGCAAATTTTTGCACGTGTTGTTTACCGATGTTGACAACAGTGCATAACAGCTGATAACACAAAACGGCTCATTATTGTTGGTTGGCGCAACTGGAATAAAGAACAGCTGAGAGCCAGGTCGGCATTGCCACAGACAAGACAGCTGTTGAGCAGGTGAGGCTGAGGCGAGAGATGCCCCTCGCGCGGGCCCCCCGTCAGTCGTCGACCTCCTGAACCACTCCCCGCCGCCAAGGCGACCCGGGTCCTCTCCAGGGCCAAGGAAGAGGTGTAACCGGCGTCTGTAGACCTACAGCAAGAGTAAGGTTACCAGTTAAGGATTGTACTAATTCCGCACGTGGACTGGTCATGGCCATGACACAGGAATCCATATTCCCTAATCTCGTACATTCAATGTTAAATCTCTAAATACGCAAAAGACTCTAAACAAATATGACGAGCGACGTTATATGCAAATAAAATTCACTATCTCTTTGCACTATTTCATCGCGAGCTATCATGTTCGGATTTAGGTCTTGATATCCGGGGTGCTAGCTAGCCGAAATTAACCATAGGCCTATATTGTGTTTCCTTCTGGGAAACACAAAATTATGTATCATGTTTCCTTTCAGGGAACTCAAAATTATGTAAAGAAAATCTTTTATAGTTAGTAATTTACCATTGATATAACATAGAAAAGTGGCAATGAGAAAAAAGGAACTATTCTCGCACCCATTTCAGGGTTAGTATACACTATCAATATTGTTCCCTATGCCCATTTACTGTCTTGTATGTCCATGGCATTATGTGTTATATTTAGCGTCACCAAATCAATACAGCACCTCAAAGTGATTTTCACTCACTTTTATATGCAGCTCTACTAATTTGTAAACAAATTTGCAGCGTTTTTTAATCAACATTCTTTTATGGAAAATATTTCACTTTATTTCTTATTTTATTGGATACCGGTATAGTTGGTTTGTCTGTGGGACAAAATTCATTGATTCGGACTCCCTTGATCATCCTGCAATCTCTGTGAAATTCCCAGTTTTTTTTTTCTAGGGAAATTCCGCTTACAGAATACCAATACGTTGATTGTAATTAATATTTCATCTCGAACCACAACTCATCGCTCATTGTGCTCCTATCACCATCAAAATCCTATTGGCATTCACGCTCAATTAGCAAACCGGTCAATTTTATATTTTTTGTTACTCTAGAAGGCGTTACTCTGACGTAAATGTCTTGCGTCAAACTCGAATTTAGTTACGTAAACGCGAGCTTTATTGCAAACCGATGTTATTGTAGAAGAACGGACGACAAAGTTTGGCATTATTGCCGCGTTATTGTCAAGACAATTACGTCACGTGCTGATGCGATACGGGTGGCAGCGGCGGCGTGACGTAACCGGGACGTCAGATTCGCAATACCGCACCGCCACCGCACGTAGCAACACGTAGCACAACACGAAAGGGGAAGAATGTTATTTATTGACCGGGTAGTTAAAACGGCCTCTGTGATTTGTTGAGTCATAAAACCGGTTGAATAATTGTTCAATAATTATATTTGATGAAATAAACTATGTTTTGATAGAAAAGTGTAAGTCATTAACGAAGAAAGAGCATTAAAAAATAACCCTTGTAAATTAATCCCAATTGAACGAATTATGTTGAGATCTAGTCCTAAGGCATTAGCAATTACCGCCGTTTGCAAGTTAATGGGCGAAGGAATTAAGGCTTACTAGCCTGATCGGCGCAACACCCGGGGGGGTTTGGGGGGGCGAAGCCCCCCCCCAACTAAGGGGGGGGGGGTCTGTCTTATCTTAGATCTAAGATAAGATAAGAGATAAGATAAGATAACAGATAAGATAAGAGATAAGATAACCTCCCAAGAGGGACCACCCAGGTCGAAATTATAAAAACTTCGTTTTTTCTCGTTTTTCTTCGTTTTTTTTGCAAAAAAATTGTAAATTCATGTATATTATCATTTTAGACAATTATTTAACACTTTTTCATCATAAATAAACGTAAAATAAAATGAAAATTAGGCCTCTCTGGTCTCTGCTTTAAGTTCAATAGCGTATTAGAGTAGATATAAAAGGATGGTTCTGAAACACTCGTAGTTTTTTTTGATGACTTTTTGCTTCATATGACCACTTTTTTTGCTTCATATGACCACTTTTTTTGCTTCGTATGACCGCTTTTGCTTCAAATGACCACTTTTTGCTTCAAATGACCACTTTTGCTTCAAATGACCACTTTTGCTTCAAATGACCACTTTTTGCTTCAAATGACCACTTTTTTGCTTCAAATGACCACTTTTTGAATATAATCCAGGGAACACTCGTAGTTTTTTTTGAGCGCCTTCAGCTTCAAATTGACCGGTTTTTTACCGGATTCTGGTTGGTTTTGGCCAAATATCAGCCCATTTCAGGGCATTTTTCAGGACTTCAGACAGTGATTTCAAGGAGCATTTTGAATATAATCCAGGGAATACTCATGTTTTGTGAGCGCCTTCAGCTTCAAATTGCAATTTTACCTTCAAAGACACATTTTTAGGCCAAAATTCTCCAATTTTTAACCCAGTTTAACCTCTTAAGATCTAATTCCTAAGGTCTAGACAAGCCCTAAAACCTAGCAGCTAAGGCTTTAACCTATCAATAAGCCCTATTAACCATTAGCTTAATCCTAATGTGTTGGACCTAAGATCTAAACTTAAGGCCTTGCACCTGAGTCCAAAGCCCTAAAACATAGCAGCTAAGGCTTAAACCTGTGAATAGGGCCGATTAGCCACCAGCTTAGACCTAATGTGTTGGACCTAAGATCTAAACCTAAGGCCTTGCACCTGAGTCCAAAGCCCTAAAACATAGCAGCTAAGGCTTACACCTGTGAATAGGGCCGATTAGCCACCAGCTTAGACCTAATGTGTTGGACCTAAGATCTAAACCTAAGGCCTAACAGCTGAGTTCAAAGCCGTAAAACCTAGCAGCTAAGGCTTTGACCTGTGAATAGTTATTAGCCAACAGCCTAAACCTAATGTGTTGGCATTAAGATGTAAACCTAAGGCCTTGCACCTGAGTCCAAAGCCCTAAAAGCTAGCAGCTAAGGATTTGACCTGTGAATAGGGCCTATTATCCAACAGCCTAAACCTAATGTGTTGGCACTAAGAGATAAACCTAAGGCCTTGCACCTGAGTCCAAAGCCCTAAAAGCTAGCAGCTAAGGATTTGACCTGTGAATAGGGCCTATTAGCCAACAGCCTAAACCTAATGTGTTGGTACTAAGATGTAAACGTAAGGCCTTGCACCTGAGTCCAAAGCCCTAAAACCTAGCAGCTAAGGCTTTGACCTGTGAATAGGACCTATTTGCGTTTAGCTTAGACCTAATGTGTTGGACCAAAAATCTAAACCTCAGGCCTTGCACTTGAGTCCAAAACACTAAAACTTAGCAGCTAAGGATTTGACCTGTGAATAGTACCTATTAGCAAACAGCCTAAACCTAATGTGTTGGCACTAAGATTTAAACCTAAGGCCTTGCACCTGAGTCCAAAGCCCTAAAAGCTAGCAGCTAAGGATTTGACCTGTGAATATGGCCTATTATCCATCAGCGAAGGCCTAATGTGCTGGATCTAAGATCTAAACCTAAGCCCTTGCACCTGAGTCCAAAACCCTAAAACCTAGCAGCTAAGGATTTGACCTGTGAATAGTTATTAGCCAACAGCCTAAACCTTATGTGTTGGCACTAAGATGTAAACCTAAGGCCTTGCACCTGAGTCCAAAGCCCTCAAAGCTAGCAGCTAAGGATTTGGCCTGTGAATAGGGCCTATTAGCCATCAGCGTATGCCTAATGTGCTGGACCTAAGTCCTTGCACCTGTCCAAACCCCTAAAACCTAGCAGCTAAGGATTTGACCTGTGAATAGGGCCTCTTAGCCAACAGCCTAAACCTAATGTGTTGGCACTAAGATGTAAACCTAAGGCCTTGCACCTGAGTCCAAAGCATTAAAAGCTAGCAGCTAAGGATTTGACCTGTGAATAGGGCCTATTATCCATCAGCTTAGGCCTAATGTGTTGGACATAAGATCTACGCCTAAGGCCTTACACATGGTTCCTAAGATGAAATGCCTTGGACTTAGGTCCTAAAACCTAGCAGCTAAGGCTTTGACCTGTGAATAGGACCTATTTGCGTTTAGCTTAGACCTAATGTGTTGGACCTAAAGCATAAACCTCAGGCCTTGCACATGAGTCCAAAACTCCAAAACCTAGCAGCTAAGGATTTGACCTGTGAATAGGGCCTATTATCCATCAGCGAAGGCCTAATGTGCTGGATCTAAGATCTAAACCTAAGCCCTTGCACCTGAGTCCAAAACCCTAAAACCCAGCAGCTAAGGATTTGACCTGTGAATAGTTATTAGCCAACAGCCTAAACCTTATGTGTTGGCACTAAGATGTAAACCTAAGGCCTTGCACCTGAGTCCAAAGCCCTAAAACCTAGCAGCTAAGGCTTTAACCTGTGAATAGGACCTATTACCCAACAGCTTAGACCTAATGTGTTGAACCTAAAGTCTAAACCTAAGGCCTTGCAACTGAGTCCAAAGCTCAAAAACCTAGTGGCTAAAGCTATGACCTGTGTATAAGACCTATCAGCCCCCAGCCAGGACCTAATGTGTCGGGACTAAGATGTAAACATAAGGCCTGACACCTTAGTACAAAGCCATAAAACCTTAAGATCTGAAAACTTACAAGGGGGCCGCGATTCACAGCCCCCCATGAATTGAGCAAACATTAGGCAACGAGGTCTTTTTTCTTTGAATATGAAATTATGATCAGAAATGGTTATCAGATTCAGATTGGAGTATTTGAAGACCAACCTCCATCCATCTTACTAAACTCCTAACTACCGCATGGACTTGACCCAAGACCTAAGGCTATACACCGTAGGCTTTAAGGATCTTAAAAAGACCTAGGCCATAGAGTTAAGACCTGAATATTTACAAGGGGGCCGCGATTCACAGCCCCCCCTGAAAAGACACTGTGGTCTAAACCGAATACCTAATACACCGTGGTCTAGGCTTTTAAGTTTTTAGACCAAAGACCTACTACACCATGGTCTAGACCCAAGATCTAAGGTCTGTGGTCTAGGCTTCAGGTTCTAAGCCCCAAGATTTAAGGCCTGCATAGGCATTTAGGTTCTTAGCCTCCAGATCTAAGGCCCGTAATCTAGGCCTTTAGGTTCTTGAATCCAACACCTAGGACCCTACATCATGGTCTAGACCCTAAACCTAAGGCCTGTGATCTAGGTCTCTAAGTTCTCCTCAAGACATAAGGCCCTACACCATGGTCTAAAACCAAGACCTAAGGTCCGTTGTGTAGGCTTTTAGGTTCTTATACCCAAGACATAAGGCCCTACACCAGGGTCTAGAACCAAGATCTAAGGTCCGTGGTCTAGGCTTTTAGGTTCTTATACCCAAGTCCTAAGGCCCTACACCAGGGTCTAAAACCAAGATCTGAGGTCCTTGGTCTAGGCTTTTAGGTTCTTATACCCAAGTCCTTAGGCCCTACACCAGGGTCTAGAACCAAGATCTAAGGTCCGTGGTCTAGGCTTTTAGGTTCTTATACCCAAGTCCTAAGGTCCATGGTCTAGGCTTTTAGGTTCTTATACCAAAGTCCTAATGCCCTACACCAGGGTCTAGAACCAAGATCTAAGGTCCGTGGTCTAGGCTTTTAGGTTCTTATACCCAAGATCTAAGGTCCGTGGTCCAGGCTTTTAGGTTCTTATACCCAAGTTCTAAGGCCCTACACCAGGGTCTAGAACCAAGATCTAAGGTCCGTGGTCCAGACTTTTAGGTTCTTATACCCAAGTCCTAAGGCCCTACACCAGGGTCTAGAACCAAGATCTAAGGTCCGTGGTCTAGGCTTTTAGGTTCTAATACCCAAGTCCTAAGGCCCTAGACCAGGGTCTAGAACCAAGATCTAAGGTCCGTGGTCCAGGCTTTTAGGTTCTTATACCCAAGTCCTAAGGCCCTACACCAGGGTCTAGAACCAAGATCTAAGGTCCGTGGTCTAGGCTTTTAGGTTCTTATACCCAAGTCCTAAGGCCCTACACCAGGGTCTAGAACCAAGATCTAAGGTCCGTGGTCCAGGCTTTTAGGTTCTTATACCCAAGTCCTAAGGCTCTACACCAGGGTCTAGAACTAAGATGTAAGGTCCGTGGTCCAGGCTTTTAGGTTCTTATACCCAAGTCATAAGGCCCTACACCAGGGTCTAAAACCAAGATCTAAGGTCTGTGGTCCAGGCTTTTAGGTTCTTATACCCAAGTCATAAGGCCCTACACCAAGGTCTAAAACCAAGATCTAAGGTCTGTGGTCCAGGCTTTTAGGTTCTTATACCCAAGTCCTAAGGCCCTACACCAGGGTCTAGAACCAAGACCTAAGGTCCGTGGTCCGGGTTTTTAGGTTCTTATACCCAAGTCCTAAGGCCCTACACCAGGGTCTAGAACCAAGACCTAAGGTCCGTGGTCCAGGCTTTTAGGTTCTTATACCCAAGTCCTAAGGCCTTACACCAGGGTCTAGAACCAAGATCTAAGGTCCGTGGTCCAGGCTTTTAGGTTCTTATACCCAAGTCCTAAGGCCCTACACCAGGGTCTAGAACCAAGATCTAAGGTCCGTGGGTCTAGGCTTTTAGGTTCTTATATCCAAGATCTAAGGTCCGTGGTCTAGGCTTTTAGGTTCTTATACCCAAGTCCTAAGGCCCTACACCAGGGTCTAGAACCAAGATCTAAGTTCCATGGTCTAGGCTTTTAGGTTCTAATACCCAAGACCTAAGGCCCTACACCAGGGTCTAGAACCAAGATCTAAGGTCCGTGGTCTAGGCTTTTACGTTCTTATACCCAAGTCCTAAGGCCCTAAAACAGGGTCTAGAACCAAGATCTAAGGTCTGTGGTCTAGGCTTTTAGGTTCTAATACCCAAGTCCTAAGGCCCTACACCAGGGTCTAGAACCAAGATCTAAGGTCCGTGGTCCAGGCTTTTAGGTTCTTATACCCAAGTCCTAAGGCCCTACACCAGGGTCTAAAACCAAGATCTAAGGTCCGTGGTCTAGGCTTTTAGGTTCTTATACCCAAGTCCTACTACACCAGGGTCTAGAACCAAGATCTAAGGTCCGTGGTCTAGGCTTTTAGGTTCTTATACCCAAGTCCTACTACACCAGGGTCTAGAACCAAGATCTAAGGTCCGTGGTCAAGGCTTTTAGGTTCTTATACTCAAGTCCTAAGGCCCTAAACCAGGGTCTAGAACCAAGATCTAAGGACCGTGGTCTAGGCTTTTAGGTGCTTATACCCAAGACCTAAGGCCCTACACCATAGGCTAGAACCAAGACCTAAGGTCCTTTGATTAGGCCTTTAGGTTCTTAGACCCAAGGCCTAAGACCCGTGGACTAGCCCTTTAGGTTCATAGACCCAAGACCTAAGCTCTTAGACTCAAGACCTAAAGCCATATACCGCGGGTTAGGGTTTTAAGCTCTTAGACCCAAGACCTAAGGCCATACACCCTGGTCTAGGCTTTTAGGTTCTTAAACCCATGACCTAAGGCCATACACCCTGGTCTAGGCTTTTAGGTTCTTATACCCAAGACCTAAGGCCCTACACCCTGGTCTAGGCTTTTAGGTTCTTATACCCAAGACCTAAGGCCATACACCCTGGTCTAGGCTTTTAAATACTTAGACCCAAGACCTAAGGCCATAAAGTAAAGACCTGAAAACTTACAAGGGAGTCGTGATTCACGACCCCTGAACAGACACTGTGGACCCAAGACCTAAGGCCTTACACCGTGGTCTAGACTTTTAAGTACTTAGACCCAAGACTCAGGGCCATACACCACAGTATAGACTTTTAAGCACTTAGACACCAAGACCTAAGGCCATATACCCTGGCCTAGGCTTTTAAGCATTTAGACCCAAGGCCAAAGGCCCTGAACCGTGGTCTAGGCTTTTAGGTTCTTATACCCAAGACCTAAGGCCCTACACCGTGGGCTAGGCTTCAAAGCTCTTAGACCCAAGCCCTAAGGCGGTCCGCATGGGTTAGACTCAAGACCCAAGGGCATACACACTGGTCTAGGCTTTTAAGTACTTAGGCCAAGACCTAAAGTCATAAACCGTAGGCTAGGCTTTTAAGCACTTAAACTCAATGCCTAAGGCGGTCTGCATGGGCTAGACTTAAGACCTAAGGCCATAAACCATTTTCTAGGCTTTTAAGCTCTCAGACTCAAGACCTAAGACCATACACCGTGGTCCAGGCTTTTAAGTACTTATACCCAAGACCTAAGGCCATACACCGTGGTCTAGGCTTTTAAGTACTTAGACCCAAGACCTAAGGGCCATACACCGTGGGCTAGGCTTTAAAGCTCTTGGACCCAAGACCTAAAACCATAGGGTTAAGACTTGAAAACTTACAAGTTAATCGCAATTCACGATCCCCGAACAGACACCGTGGTCTAGACCCAATACTTAAGGCCCTACACCTAGACCCAAGAGCTAAGGTCCTTCACCATGATCTAGACCCTAAGACCAAAGACCTTACACTATGGTCTAGTACTCGGCATAAACCGTTTGCAGTTGTGGTTGTTTCATCTATTTCTAGAGGTAAGTCGGCCTCTAAGTTCTTAGAACCTAAGACAAAGGCCTTATACCACGGTCTAGTACTCGGCATAAGCCATGTGCAGTTGTGGTTGTTTCATCTATAGCTAGAGGAAAGTCCTAAGTTCTTAGACCCTAAGACCAAAGGCCTTACACCATGGTCTAGTACTCGGCATAAACCGTTTTGCAGTTGTGGTTGTTTCATCTATAGCTAAAGGTAAGTCCTAGGTTCTTAGACCCTAAGACCAAAGGCCTTACATCATGGTCTAGTATTCCTCTTAAGCCGTGTGCAGTGGTTAATTTGTCTATACTTAGAAGAAAGTTGGCCTTTAAGTTCTTAGATCCTAGACCTAAGACCCTACACCCATGGACTACAACCTGGACCTAAGGCCACATCCCGAGGTTTTGTACTCGTTTAAAACCGTGTGCAGTTGTGGTTGTTTCATCTATAGCTGGGCGAAGATTGGCCTTTAATAACTGTGTGCAGTTATTACTGTTTCGTCTCGAAAAAGAGAATGTTTATGCTTTTACACCATAACTTAGAACGAAAACCCATGGTCTTATTCCTAAAACCTAGGACCTTAGACCGATACCCTAGGACATAAGGGCTTAGACTTATTGCTTTAAATCTAGGGCAAAAGGAATTTAAATGAGGACCTAAGGCCTCATAATTTAGACCAACCCCAATCCCAAGCATTTAAGGCATTATACCATGGACCTGTAAGCATATGACCTTAAACTTTTGACCCAAGATCTAAGACTTTAACATAAGTCTTAAGCCCTAAGACCCTACCCCATGGGCTAGTACTGGTCCTACACCATAAGGGACCGTGTAAAATGGCGTGCATAAAGCCAATCACATGGATTATTTTAAAGCCCAGGGCACATGAGCACCTGTGTTTGCTGTTGGGCGTTTTATGATTTGTGCTTTCGGGCGTTTTGCAAACTCGACGCGGAAATGACGATCGCAGACGGAAATTATTAAAAAACATCGTGTACACATCGATTTTGAAAAACGATCGTACACGTCGATTATTTTAAACAGCGTCTGGGAATCGATTCTAAAAAACGTTCGCAGACGTTAATTATTATAAGGCATCGTCTACACATCGATTTTGAAAAACGTTCGCAGACGTTAATTATTAAAGGGCATCGTCTACACATCGATTTGCAATATGCAGGTCGAGTTTGCAAAACGCCCGAAAGCACAAATCATAAAAACGCCAACAGCAAACACAGGTGTTCATGTGCCCTGGGCTTTAAATAATCCATGTGATTGGCTTTATGCACGCCATTTTACACGGTCCCTTATGGTGTAGGACCAGTACTAGCCCATGGGGTAGGGTCTTAGGGCTTAAGACTTATGTTAAAGTCTTAGATCTTGGGTCAAAAGTTTAAGGTCATATGCTTACAGGTCCATGGTATAATGCCTTAAATGCTTGGGATTGGGGTTGGTCTAAATTATGAGGCCTTAGGTCCTCATTTAAATTCCTTTTGCCCTAGATTTAAAGCAATAAGTCTAAGCCCTTATGTCCTAGGGTATCGGTCTAAGGTCCTAGGTTTTAGGAATAAGACCATGGGTTTTCGTTCTAAGTTATGGTGTAAAAGCATAAACATTCTCTTTTTCGAGACGAAACAGTAATAACTGCACACAGTTATTAAAGGCCAATCTTCGCCCAGCTATAGATGAAACAACCACAACTGCACACGGTTTTAAACGAGTACAAAACCTCGGGATGTGGCCTTAGGTCCAGGTTGTAGTCCATGGGTGTAGGGTCTTAGGTCTAGGATCTAAGAACTTAAAGGCCAACTTTCTTCTAAGTATAGACAAATTAACCACTGCACACGGCTTAAGAGGAATACTAGACCATGATGTAAGGCCTTTGGTCCTTAGGGTCTAAGAACCTAGGACTTACCTTTAGCTATAGATGAAACAACCACAACTGCAAAACGGTTTATGCCGAGTACTAGACCATGGTGTAAGGCCTTTGGTCTTAGGGTCTAAGAACTTAGGACTTTCCTCTAGCTATAGATGAAACAACCACAACTGCACATGGCTTATGCCGAGTACTAGACCGTGGTATAAGCCTTGGTCTTAGGTTCTAAGAACTTAGAGGCCGACTTACCTCTAGAAATAGATGAAACAACCACAACTGCAAACGGTTTATGCCGAGTACTAGACCATAGTGTAAGGTCTTTGGTCTTAGGGTCTAGATCATGGTGAAGGACCTTAGCTCTTGGGTCTAGGTGTAGGGCCTTAAGTATTGGGTCTAGACCACGGTGTCTGTTCGGGATCGTGAATTGCGATTAACTTGTAAGTTTTCAAGTCTTAACCCTATGGTTTTAGGTCTTGGGTCCAAGAGCTTTAAAGCCTAGCCCACGGTGTATGGCCTTAGGTCTTGGTCTAAGTACTTAAAAGCCTAGACCACGGTGTATGGCCTTAGGTCTTGGGTATAAGTACTTAAAAGCCTGGACCACGGTGTATGGTCTTAGGTCTTGAGTCTGAGAGCTTAAAAGCCTAGAAAATGGTTTATGGCCTTAGGTCTTAAGTCTAGCCCATGCAGACCGCCTTAGGCATTGAGTTTAAGTGCTTAAAAGCCTAGCCTACGGTTTATGACTTTAGGTCTTGGCCTAAGTACTTAAAAGCCTAGACCAGTGTGTATGCCCTTGGGTCTTGAGTCTAACCCATGCGGACCGCCTTAGGGCTTGGGTCTAAGAGCTTTGAAGCCTAGCCCACGGTGTAGGGCCTTAGGTCTTGGGTATAAGAACCTAAAAGCCTAGACCACGGTTCAGGGCCTTTGGCCTTGGGTCTAAATGCTTAAAAGCCTAGGCCAGGGTATATGGCCTTAGGTCTTGGTGTCTAAGTGCTTAAAAGTCTATACTGTGGTGTATGGCCTGAGTCTTGGGTCTAAGTACTTAAAAGTCTAGACCACGGTGTAAGGCCTTAGGTCTTGGGTCCACAGTGTCTGTTCAGGGGTCGTGAATCACGACTCCCTTGTAAGTTTTCAGGTCTTTACTTTATGGCCTTAGGTCTTGGGTCTAAGTATTTAAAAGCCTAGACCAGGGTGTATGGCCTTAGGTCTTGGGTATAAGAACCTAAAAGCCTAGACCAGGTGTAGGGCCTTAGGTCTTGGTATAAGAAAACCTAAAAGCCTAGACCAGGGTGTATGGCCTTAGGTCATGGGTTTAAGAACCTAAAAGCCTAGACCAGGGTGTATGGCCTTAGGTCTTGGGTCTAAGAGCTTAAAACCCTAACCCGCGGTATATGGCTTTAGGTCTTGAGTCTAAGAGCTTAGGTCTTGGGTCTATGAACCTAAAGGCCTAGTCCACGGGTCTTAGGCCTTGGGTCTAAGAACCTAAAGGCCTAATCAAAGGACCTTAGGTCTTGGTTCTAGCCTATGGGGTAGGGCCTTAGGTCTTGGGTATAAGCACCTAAAAGCCTAGACCACGGTCCTTAGATCTTGGTTCTAGACCCTGGTTTAGGGCCTTAGGACTTGAGTATAAGAACCTAAAAGCCTTGACCACGGACCTTAGATCTTGGTTCTAGACCCTGGTGTAGTAGGACTTGGGTATAAGAACCTAAAAGCCTAGACCACGGACCTTAGATCTTGGTTCTAGACCCTGGTGTAGTAGGACTTGGGTATAAGAACCTAAAAGCCTAGACCACGGACCTTAGATCTTGGTTTTAGACCCTGGTGTAGGGCCTTAGGACTTGGGTATAAGAACCTAAAAGCCTGGACCACGGACCTTAGATCTTGGTTCTAGACCCTGGTGTAGGGCCTTAGGACTTGGGTATTAGAACCTAAAAGCCTAGACCACAGACCTTAGATCTTGGTTCTAGACCCTGTTTTAGGGCCTTAGGACTTGGGTATAAGAACGTAAAAGCCTAGACCACGGACCTTAGATCTTGGTTCTAGACCCTGGTGTAGGGCCTTAGGTCTTGGGTATTAGAACCTAAAAGCCTAGACCATGGAACTTAGATCTTGGTTCTAGACCCTGGTGTAGGGCCTTAGGACTTGGGTATAAGAACCTAAAAGCCTAGACCACGGACCTTAGATCTTGGATATAAGAACCTAAAAGCCTAGACCACGGACCTTAGATCTTGGTTCTAGACCCTGGTGTAGGGCCTTAGGACTTGGGTATAAGAACCTAAAAGCCTGGACCACGGACCTTAGATCTTGGTTCTAGACCCTGGTGTAAGGCCTTAGGACTTGGGTATAAGAACCTAAAAGCCTGGACCACGGACCTTAGGTCTTGGTTCTAGACCCTGGTGTAGGGCCTTAGGACTTGGGAACAAGAACCTAAAAGGCTAGACCACGGACTTTAGATCTTGGTTTTAGACCCTGGTGTAGGGCCTTAGGACTTGGGTATAAGAACCTAAAAGCCTGGACCACGGACCTTAGGTCTTGGTTCTAGACCCTGGTGTAGGGCCTTAGGACTTGGGTATAAGAACCTAAAAGCCTAGACCACGGACCTTAGATCTTGGTTCTAGACCCTGGTGTAGGGCCTTAGATCTTGGGTATAAGAACCTAAAAGCCTAGACCACGGACCTTAGTTCTTGGTTCTAGACCCTGGTGTAGGGCCTTAGGACTTGGGTATAAGAACGTAAAAGCCTAGACCATGGACCTTAGATCTTGGTTCTAGACCCTGGTGTAGGGCCTTAGGTCTTGGGTATTAGAACCTAAAAGCCTAGACCACGGACCTTGGGTCTTGGTTTTAGACCATGGTGTAGGGCCTTAGGACTTGGGTATAAGAACCTAAAAGCCTAGACCACGGACCTTAGGTCTTGGGTTTAAGAACCTAAAAGCCTAGACCCCGGACCTTAGATCTTGGTTTTAGACCCTGGTTTAGGGCCTTAGGACTTGGGTATAAGAACCTAAAAGCCTAGACCACGGACCTTAGATCTTGGTTCTAGACCCTGGTGTAGGGCCTTAGGACTTGGGTATAAGAACCTAAAAGCCTAGACCACGGACCTTAGATCTTGGTTCTAGACCCTGGTGTAGGGCCTTAGGACTTGGGTATAAGAACCTAAAAGCCTAGACCACAGACCTTAGATCTTGGTTCTAGACCCTGGTGTAGGGCCTTAGGACTTGGGTATAAGAACCTAAAAGCCTAGACCACGGACCTTAGATCTTGGTTCTAGACCCTGGTGTAGGGCCTTAGGACTTGGGTATAAGAACTTAAAAGCCTGGACCACGGACCTTAGATCTTGGTTCTAGACCCTGGTGTAGGGCCTTAGGACTTGGGTATAAGAACCTAAAAGCCTGGACCACGGACCTTAGATCTTGGTTCTAGACCCTGGTGTAGGGCCTTAGGACTTGGGTATAAGAACCTAAAAGCCTGGACCACGGACCTTACATCTTAGTTCTAGACCCTGGTGTAGAGCCTTAGGACTTGGGTATAAGAACCTAAAAGCCTGGACCACGGACCTTAGATGTTGGTTCTAGACCCTGGTGTAGGGCCTTAGGACTTGGGTATAAGAACCTAAAAGCCTAAACCACGGACCTTAGATCTTGTTTCTAGACCCTGGTGTAGAGCCTTAGGACTTGGGTATAAGAACCTAAAAGCCTAGACTACGGACCTTAGAACTTGGTTCTAGACCCTGGTGTAGGGCCTTAGGACTTGGGTATAAGAACCTAAAAGCCTAGACCACAGACCTTAGATCTTGGTTATAGACCCTGTTGTAAGGCCTTAGGACTTGGGTATAAGAACCTAAAAGCCTAGACCACGGACCTTAGATCTTGCTCCTAGACCCTGGTGTAGGGCCTTAGGACTTGGGTATAAGAACCTTAAAGCCTAGACCACGGACCTTAGATCTTGCTCCTAGACCCTGGTGTAGTGCCTTAGGACTTGGGTATAAGAACCTAAAAGCCTAGACCACGGACCTTAGGTCTTGGTTTTAGACCCTGGTGTAGGGCCTTAGGACTTGGGTATAAGAACCTAAAAGCCTAGACCACGGAACTTGGTTCTAGACCCTGGTGTAGGGCCTTAGGACTTGGGTATAAGAACCTAAAGGCCTAGACCACGGACCTTAGGTCTTGGTTCTAGACCCTGGTGTAGGGCCTTAGGATTTGGGTATAAGAACCTAAAAGCCTAGACCACGGACCTTAGGTCTTGGGTATAAGAACCTAAAAGCCTAGACCACGGACCTTAGATCTTGATTCTAGACCCTGTTGTAGGGCATTAGGACTTTGGTATAAGAACCTAAAAGCCTAGACCATGGACCTTAGGACTTGGGTATAAGAACCTAAAAGCCTAGACCACGGACCTTAGATCTTGGTTCTAGACCCTGGTGTAGGGCCTTAGGACTTGGGTATAAGAACCTAAAAGCCTAGACCACATACCTTAGATCTTGGTTCTAGACCCTGGTGTAGGGCCTTAGGACTTGGGTATAAGAATTAAAAGCCTAGACCACGGACCTTAGATCTTGGTTCTAGACCCTGGTGTAGGGCCTTAGGTCTTGGGTATAAGAACCTAAAAGCCTACACAACGGACCTTAGGTCTTGGTTTTAGACCCTGGTGTAGGGCCTTAGGACTTGGGTATAAGAACCTAAAAGCCTAGACCACGGACCTTAGATCTTGGTTCTAGACCCTGGTGTAGGGCCTTAAGACTTGGGTATAAGAACCTAAAAGCCTGGACCACGGACCTTAGATCTTGGTTCTAGACCCTGGTGTAGGGCCTTAGGACTTGGGTATAAGAACCTAAAGGCCTAGACCACGGACCTTAGGTCTTGGGTATAAGAACCTAAAAGCCTAGACCACGGACCTTAGATCTTGGTTCTAGACCCTGGTGTAGGGCATTAGGACTTTGGTATAAGAACCTAAAAGCCTAGACCACGGACCTTAGGACTTGGGTATAAGAACCTAAAAGTCTGGACCACGGACCTTAGATCTTGGTTCTAGACCCTGGTGTAGGGCCTTAGGACTTGGGTATAAGAACCTAAAAGCCTAGACCACGGACCTTAGATCTTGGTTTTAGACCCTGGTGTAGGGCCTTAGGACTTGGGTATAAGAACCTAAAAGCCTAGACCACGGACCTTAGATCTTGGTTCTAGACCCTGGTGTAGGGCCTTATGTCTTGGGTATAAGAACCTAAAAGCCTACACAACGGACCTTAGGTCTTGGTTTTAGACCAATGGTGTAGGGCCTTATGTCTTGAGGAAAACTTAGAGACCTAGATCACAGGCCTTAGGTTTAGGGTCTAGACCATGATGTAGGGTCCTAGGTGTTGGATTCAAGAACCTAAAGGCCTAGATTATGGAGCATTAGATCTGGAGGCTAAGAACCTAAATGCCTATGCAGGCCTTAAATCTTGGGGCTTAGAACCTGAAGCCTAGACCACAGACCTTAGATCTTGGGTCTAGACCATGGTGTAGTAGGTCTTTGGTCTTAAAACCTAAAAGCCTAGACCACGGTGTATTAGGTATTAGGTTTAGACCACAGTGTCTTTTCAGGGGGGGCTGTGAATCGCGGCCCCCTTGTAAATATTCAGGTCTTAACTCTATGGCCTAGGTCTTTTTAAGATCCTTAAAGCCTACGGTGTATAGCCTTAGGTCTTGGGTCAAGTCCATGCGGTAGTTAGGAGTTGGGTAAGATGGATGGAGGTTGGTCTTCAAATACTCCAATCTGAATCTGATAACCATTTCTGATCATAATTTCATATTCAAAGAAAAAAGACCTCGTTGCCTAATGTTTGCTCAATTCATGGGGGGCTGTGAATCGCGGCCCCCTTGTAAGTTTTCAGATCTTAAGGTTTTATGGCTTTGTATTAAGGTGTCAAGCCTTATGTTTACATCTTAGTCCCGACACATTTGGTCCTGGCTGGGGGCTGATAGGTCTTATACACAGGTCATAGCTTTAGCCACTAGGTTTTTGAGCTTTGGACTCAGTTGCAAGGCCTTAGGTTTAGACTTTAGGTTCAACACATTAGGTCTAAGCTGTTGGGTAATAGGTCCTATTCACAGGTTAAAGCCTTAGCTGCTAGGTTTTACGGCTTTGGACTCAGGTGCAAGGCCTTAGGTTTACATCTTAGTGCCAACACATAAGGTTTAGGCGTTTGGCTAATAGGCCCTATTCACAGGTCAAATCCTTAGCTGCTAGGTTTTAAGGTTTTGGACTCAGGTACAAGGGCTTAGGTTTAGATCTTAGATCCAGCACATTAGGCCTTCGCTGATGGATAATAGGCCCTATTCACAGGTCAAATCCTTAGCTGCTAGGTTTTGGAGTTTTGGACTCATGTGCAAGGCCTGAGGTTTATGCTTTAGGTCCAACACATTAGGTCTAAGCTAAACGCAAAAAGGTCCTATTCACAGGTCAAAGCCTTAGCTGCTAGGTTTTAGGACCTAAGTCCAAGGCATTTCATCTTAGGAACCATGTGTAAGGCCTTAGGCGTAGATCTTATGTCCAACACATTAGGCCTAAGCTGATGGATAATAGGCCCTATTCACAGGTCAAATCCTTAGCTGCTAGCTTTTAATGCTTTGGACTCAGGTGCAAGGCCTTAGGTTTACATCTTAGTGCCAACACATTAGGTTTAGGCTGTTGGCTAAGAGGCCCTATTCACAGGTCAAATCCTTAGCTGCTAGGTTTTAGGGGTTTGGACAGGTGCAAGGGCTTAGGTCCAGCACATTAGGCCTACGCTGATGGCTAATAGGCCCTATTCACAGGCCAAATCCTTAGCTGCTAGCTTTGAGGGCTTTGGACTCAGGTGCAAGGCCTTAGGTTTACATCTTAGTGCCAACACATAAGGTTTAGGCTGTTGGCTAATAACTATTCACAGGTCAAATCCTTAGCTGCTAGGTTTTAGGGTTTTGGACTCAGGTGCAAGGGCTTAGGTTTAGATCTTAGATCCAGCACATTAGGCCTTCGCTGATGGATAATAGGCCCTATTCACAGGTCAAATCCTTAGCTGCTAGCTTTTAGGGCTTTGGACTCAGGTGCAAGGCCTTAGGTTTATCTCTTAGTGCCAACACATTAGGTTTAGGCTAATAGGCCCTATTCACAGGTCAAATCCTTAGCTGCTAGGTTTTAGGGTTTAGGACTCAGGTGCAAGGGCTTAGGTTTACATCTTAGTTCCAACACATTAGGTTTAGGCTGTTTGCTAATAGGTACTATTCACAGGTCAAATCCTTAGCTGCTAAGTTTTAGGGTTTTGGACTCAGGTGCAAGGCCTGAGGTTAAGATTTTAGGTCCAACACATTAGGTCTAAGCTAAACGCAAATAGGTCCTATTCACAGGTCAAAGCCTTAGCTGCTAAGTTTTAGGACCTAAGTCCAAGGCATTTCATCTTAGGAACCACGTGTAAGGCCTTAGGCGTAGATCTTATGTCCAACACATTAGGCCTAAGCTGATAGATAATAGGCCCTATCCACAGGTCAAAGCCTTAGCTGCTAGCTTTTAGGGCTTTGGACTCAGGTGCAAGGCCTTAGGTTTACATCTTAGTGCCAACACATTAGGTTTAGGCTGTTGGCTAAGAGGCCCTATTCACAGGTCAAATCCTTAGCTGTTAGGTTTTAGGGGTTTGGACAGGTGCAAGGGCTTAGGTCCAGCACATTAGGCATACGCTGATGGCTAATAGGCCCTATTCACAGGCCAAATCCTTAGCTGCTAGCTTTGAGGGCTTTGGACTCAGGTGCAAGGCCTTAGGTTTACATCTTAGTGCCAACACATAAGGTTTAGGCTGTTGGCTAATAACTATTCACAGGTCAAATCCTTAGCTGCTAGGTTTTAGGGTTTTGGACTCAGGTGCAAGGGCTTAGGTTTAGATCTTAGATCCAGCACATTAGGCCTTCGCTGATGGATAATAGGCCATATTCACAGGTCAAATCCTTAGCTGCTAGCTTTTAGGGCTTTGGACTCAGGTGCAAGGCCTTAGGTTTAAATCTTAGTGCCAACACATTAGGTTTAGGCTGTTTGCTAATAGGTACTATTCACAGGTCAAATCCTTAGCTGCTAAGTTTTAGTGTTTTGGACTCAAGTGCAAGGCCTGAGGTTTAGATTTTTGGTCCAACACATTAGGTCTAAGCTGGTGGCTAATCGGCCCTATTCACAGGTTTAAGCCTTAGCTGCTATGTTTTAGGGCTTTGGACTCAGGTGCAAGGCCTTACGTTTACATCTTAGTACCAACACATTAGGTTTAGGCTGTTGGCTAATAGGCCCTATTCACAGGTCAAATCCTTAGCTGCTAGGTTTTACGGCTTTGAACTCAGCTGTTAGGCCTTAGGTTTAGATCTTAGGTCCAACACATTAGGTCTAAGCTGGTGGCTAATCGGCCCTATTCACAGGTGTAAGCCTTAGCTGCTATGTTTTAGGGCTTTGGACTCAGGTGCAAGGCCTTAGGTTTAGATCTTAGGTCCAACACATTAGGTCTAAGCTGGTGGCTAATCGGCCCTATTCACAGGTTTAAGCCTTAGCTGCTATGTTTTAGGGCTTTGGACTCAGGTGCAAGGCCTTAAGTTTAGATCTTAGGTCCAACACATTAGGATTAAGCTAATGGTTAATAGGGCTTATTGATAGGTTAAAGCCTTAGCTGCTAGGTTTTAGGGCTTGTCTAGACCTTAGGAATTAGATCTTAAGAGGTTAAACTGGGTTAAAAATTGGAGAATTTTGGCCTAAAAATGTGTCTTTGAAGGTAAAATTGCAATTTGAAGCTGAAGGCGCTCACAAAACATGAGTATTCCCTGGATTATATTCAAAATGCTCCTTGAAATCACTGTCTGAAGTCCTGAAAAATGCCCTGAAATGGGCTGATATTTGGCCAAAACCAACCAGAATCCGGTAAAAAACCGGTCAATTTGAAGCTGAAGGCGCTCAAAAAAAACTACGAGTGTTCCCTGGATTATATTCAAAAAGTGGTCATTTGAAGCAAAAAAGTGGTCATTTGAAGCAAAAAGTGGTCATTTGAAGCAAAAGTGGTCATTTGAAGCAAAAGTGGTCATTTGAAGCAAAAAGTGGTCATTTGAAGCAAAAGCGGTCATACGAAGCAAAAAAAGTGGTCATATGAAGCAAAAAAAGTGGTCATATGAAGCAAAAAGTCATCAAAAAAAACTACGAGTGTTTCAGAACCATCCTTTTATATCTACTCTAATACGCTATTGAACTTAAAGCAAAGACCAGAGAGGCCTAATTTTCATTTTATTTTACGTTTATTTATGATGAAAAAGTGTTAAATAATTGTCTAAAATGATAATATACATGAATTTACAATTTTTTTGCAAAAAAAACGAAGAAAAACGAGAAAAAACGAAGTTTTTATAATTTCGACCTGGGTGGTCCCTCTTGGGAGGTTATCTTATCTCTTATCTTATCTGTTATCTTATCTTATCTCTTATCTTATCTTAGATCTAAGATAAGACAGACCCCCCCCCCTTAGTTGGGGGGGGCTTCGCCCCCCCAAACCCCCCCGGGTGTTGCGCCGATCAGGCTAGTAAGCCTTAATTCCTTCGCCCATTAACTTGCAAACGGCGGTAATTGCTAATGCCTTAGGACTAGATCTCAACATAATTCGTTCAATTGGGATTAATTTACAAGGGTTATTTTTTAATGCTCTTTCTTCGTTAATGACTTACACTTTTCTATCAAAACATAGTTTATTTCATCAAATATAATTATTGAACAATTATTCAACCGGTTTTATGACTCAACAAATCACAGAGGCCGTTTTAACTACCCGGTCAATAAATAACATTCTTCCCCTTTCTATTTCTCTACAAACCCCGCTTAAAAATTATTATTATTTGATGCAAATATTCTATTTTTATTTCTGACCAGTTTCATTATTCTTTTATACACCATCATTTCACTTTTCTCTCTGAATTATTTGATTTATCCTGTTTACTACCGTGGCCTTTAGAATGGCCGTTTCGGCTTTCTCTCAAAATTTTTACTGCGGGCTTCATCTGTAAGTCTCCGACACTTTAGATTATTTAGTCCGCCACTAATAATTATTTTGTTTCCCCGGACTTTAACTAATATTTTTACCCCGGACAGGTTCAAACATGTTCAAGGTCATTTGGGACTTAGAAAAAAAAAGGAACTTGACTGTAGCGGACATGCCAGCCGACCAGCCAAGTATAGGGGCAGTTCATCGTAGCTGGGCAGGCCAGCCGACCGAGTGAACCAAGGTGTGGGGGACCGCAGAAACCGCACTGCGCGAACCACCCGGGTATGTTTGTTTTTGGGGGGTGTGATAGGAATCAGGTAGGGGAACATAGTTTAAGTACCCTTGAGTGTTAGTTAGTAAAAATATAAGAAAGAACCCACGCAAAAGCCATGCAAAGAAAGGACAGTAAAGAAGGCAAGCGCAGAGGCCAAGTGCAAACGAGGGAAGGGACCTAACGGTCCCGTGATCAAACTGATCTTGACGCCCAGGGAACGTCTCACAGCGGCTCCGAAACTTCTCGCCCTCGTACGGAGTAGTCTTTCCCAGGCACGGCGACATTCCTCGGTACAGGGGCGGCGCTCAACCCCGGTGACTCGACGGCAACCTCCGTAGACATCGAGCAGCGCAAGCGAGTTGACCTGCTTGGGTGCACGCTTGGCTTTGGCTCCGAGGCGGTATACCACGTAGGGATGCGCTTCTCCGAAGACAACGCCGAATGCCCGGTGTCTCCGATGGTGTCCGCCGAGTCCCAAAAGTCGGCCGGAGAGGTCGGAGCTGCTTCTTGGATGGTCCCGTGACGGCTCGATCCGGAGTGATGCTGTGGCGAGAGCAGCTCCTGGTTTTATCAACTTTTCCGCTGACTCAGCGAGAAATCGACGTCTCTCATTGGCTCAGCGGCTGGGCCAATCAGAAGCGAGCTAGAGTTTATGACTACCCCACGGCCACGCTGCGGAATTATTCATCACTCCAGCCAGATCCCGAGGATGCCAGCCACAGAGAAGACTCCACCGATGCTTCTGAGGAAACCTACTCGGCCCAAGAAGATGGTTATGCCTCGGAGGGACCCCGTTGCTCAGTTGCCCGCTAAAAACCCCAAACCTCCGGTGCGGAATCGAACGAGGACCAAGCCGGCGTCACCCACTCCAGTTCTGCATCAGCGGGTTGTCATCTCCTCCAACGCCGTGAGAGCCGAAAGTCTTCTTCGAGAAATTCTTGGGGGGAAGAGAGACTACGCGGAGAAATATGTTCTGCAGGCGGGACCAACTTCAGCTCCGGCTCCCGGGGTCGTCCCAACAACGGAAGGCAGGCCGATTTCACCCATCACGCCCGGTGAACGATGCCGGCCCAAATCACCGTTTCCGGGAGTCAAGACCCACCGCCTGTGGAAGCTCAAGCCCGGGCTTTATTGTCTCCTGGACTTCAATGCGGAAGAGAGAGTGGCCTTGCTGCTTCTGGGGAGAACCGTCGTGCAAACGCCATTACCCACTGGCGTACCTCTTCCACATCGGAGTCCGAAGAAGACGTACTTGGAGATTGGGGTGCCAACGGATGGACAACTGAGCCAGCGAGTCACCGCTAAGTGGATATCAGTTTAATTTAATTGATACCACAAAACGGCCTTTCTAAAGGCCACCAATATTAATCGTTTTGCAATCAAGTCGAACGCTGAACTAATTCGTATTCGAAAACTAATGGACTATTCGATGTGCAATATATTATTATTATACAAAAATGAATATAAAATACAATTCTTTTTCCTTATTTATCACGCCACTTCACTCACTTACTTTCGCCCAGAACTTTTAATTGTCTCGGTCAAACCGCTTTATCGGCCCCCTCATTGCTACCGACTTAAAACACAAAGTTTTGGATTAATAATGTTAAGTCTTCAGCTCTAAACACATTATATTTTTATCAACTAACTACCACCGATTTCAGTCAACAAAAGTGTACCGAAATTTCTTATGCATCATAGTGACACAAAGGGATGTGTCTCCTTAACCTTTGGCGGAAAGTTTTTAAACCTCACGGTCAAACTTCTTTATTTGGCTCCCCTGACGATGCCCGACCGTAGTAAATAACGTTTGGCGGAAAACTTTTAAACTTCGCGGTCAAAACAACTTTATTTTGTTCCCCTTACTACGTACCGTACAGAAATCGGTTTTGTAAATTTCACCGGTCACGAGATCTTTTGGCGGGATACTTCACTGCTGTAGGGCCATTTCCATTACTTACCGTACTCAAAGCAAATTATTTGTGTCAAAATGAATGAACTCGATGAAGCTGGCAAGATATTTCAAACCTTGTCACCAAAATAACTTTATTCTACTGCGCTAACTACAACCACGCATCCACACAAAATATTTGGCGGAAAATATTTAATCGTCGTGGTCAAACTACTTTATTTTATTCCCCTAAAAATGTCCGACCATGTTCTATAAAGATTGGCGGAAAAAGTTTAAACATCACGGTCAAAATCACTCGATTCTTTCCCCTAGCTACGTACCGTACAGAATACTGTTTTAGAACTTTCATCGGGCTAAACATGTTCTGGCCTAAACGATTAAAACTTTTGGGCTAATGTATTTGGTTCCCGTTCCTCCCGACATTTGAAACGGCCTTTCTAAAGGCCACGGAAAAAATGCTGAGTAAGTGTAATTCATGCGCACCAATAGGAAGCCAGAGCGAGTTGACAAAACCCGAGAGCTTGTCGAGCTCCCTTCACTTGTTCCTGCACCGCTGAAGAGCCAAGATGGACCAGACTGGAACGACCTCTGCTCCTCGCCCGATCCTGAAGAGGGCCAGCGACAATTCTGACGGCGCGGTCCACAAGAAGCGGGTGACTTGGGCAGACTTGCCGCCCGTGGAGGAGATTCTGGCTGAGATGACTCGACAGTGGGAGCTCGTCACGCCTATCCAAGACACCTGGGCCGAAATACTGTCAACGACTCCGCAGAAGAAGCTGGCAAGGTTGGAACGGAGGTTTGCAGCTCCACTGGCTCGGTTCAGCTCCTCCACACCTCCAATTCACCTGCTGTGGCGTCTCGATCCAGGCCTCTACGAAGTGCTGTACACCGAGACATCAGGTCGACTGGTTTTCGAGAGGGATTCGACGCAGACGTTGAGGGTCCAGCTGCCGAGATCAATGGAGTGGCCCAGCACTTCTACGAGGTTCCTGAAGAAGGACGAGCCAGGCCAGGACCCTCGCTATCCGAAGGGATTCGCCTACTGGATCTAGTTTCCACCCTGGACAAAACGGCCTTTCTAAAGGCCACCAAATTTTCAAGTCGTTTGTGCACTCATGCAGTAGCTACGTTACTATTATAATGCAGCACCTCATGTGTTAATAATTACAACGCCAAGTAGATACCGGCTCAAAGTAATGTATTTTGACCGTAAATTTCATTAATTTTTCGGTCAACATAGTTTATTTTAAATGCGCTTAAGGTTTGAGTAAAGAAAATTACAAGTCTTTCATCAACTTAACTATCCTTGTTTCCTATACGGTACGTTGGTGTTGTACCTTAGGGTATTTTCCATTCGCTCTTGATTCCACTGAAGCCAGGAGACATGGACCCTTCAGAGACTACTGCAGCTGTGCAAGCAATCCTGCCAAAGAAGTCCATCTTCGATCCGGCAGACGAGGCTCCCACATCGAGCGCCCCGAAGTACATCGCACGTCCGCTGAACTTTGGTCCCGACCTCTCGGAGTCGTCAGATGAAGAGACCAGGGACTACATCAGAAGGACTGACCCCAAGCTTTCGACGGGAAGTTCGACCTCCGGTACACCGAAAATACGGTTGTCGCCCAGGGTGAAGAACGCTCCACGGTGTACCTACGAGTTGAAGAGAGGAGCGAAGAAGGGCGAGGCGTGTGGCAAGTACTGCAGGCTGGGCGAGGATTTGTGCTCCACACACAACCGAGCGGCAAGACCCAAAGCAAGTTTCGACTTGGAACCATTCGCTGAGGGTACAAAATTTGAAAGACTGAAGGTGTCGAAGAAGTATAAACTTCTGCAACAGACCAAAGAGCCTAGAATGGTCATCTTTCTAGATGAACATAAAATTATAAAGGTAAGACTGCCTAAATTCATGATGCCAATACCCAAGACTGGGTCATATTTAATGTTTAAAAAGAATGTACCGAAGACAGAGGAACGAAAAGCAACGCCGATGTGGGAGTCCGACTAAGCTGGAGGAGCTGGTCCTAAACGGCCTTTCTCAAGGCCACCATTTCATTCACTCGTTTTGCAGCTATAAGTGCAGCCTCTTTTAGACTGACTAACAAAGTACATTATGATATTAAATTAAAAGATTTAACGAGCTCCCAAACAAACTAACATTTATAACTTCTTTTTAAGGAACTTATAAAATAACTTTCTGTGTTCTGTTTCCCAATGATTTTTTTATTAAGAAATATTTGCCCAAACCAAATATTAGTTGTTTGATTAGGTCAGCAAAATAAAATGATGAATCAGCATAGCTTATGCGATTTAAGAAGCTACCAGTGTATTCTGTACGGTACGTTGGGTCGCACTTAAGCGTACCATTCAAATGAAAATGCATGAGCTAAACATGGCCTACGAGATCGTCCACCACCAGACGGCGAGGAGCCACCACATCGCAGAATGGCCATGGAACCAGCGGGCCAACCTGCAAAGAGAAGTCCGGGACCGATCGGACATCGCTCTGGTCGCCAAGGACCTGGACAGCATCGCGGCCGACCCCCGCGGGAAGATAGTCCGGCTCCGGCTGTTGGAACCTGGGGTGTGGGTCCCGCCAACTCCTCTGGAGGATGACATGCCTCTAAAGTCCGCGGTGCTGAAAGACCTTCGGCGCCTACTTAAAATCAGCGGCCGGGTCATCGTCATTATCAAATGCCCGTAAGGGCACAGTCTGCGGACCGACGGCACCACCTCACACAACATCTGAGGGCGGACACAAACGGCCTTTTTCAAGGCCACCATTACACTCAATCGTTTAAAGACTTTGCTGAGCTAACTTATATTGTATTTTTATTTAATTTTATATTTGTCGTTTCGACACTATAACCACCATTTCTCGTTTTGACACTAACAGTGCAGCCTCTTTTAGTCTTTGACCAACAAAGTATATTATAATATTAAATTAAAAGATTTAACGAGCCCAAAACAAACTAACATTCATGACTTCTTTTTTAAGTTTCTGTGTTCTGTTTCCCAATGAATTGTTTTATTGAGAAATATTTCCTCAAACCAACATTCACTCGGTTTGACACTATCAGTGCCACCTCTTTTAGTCTTCGACCAACAAAAAACATTATTATATTGAATTAAAAGATTTAACGAACTCAAAACAAACTAACATTAATAACCACTTTTTTTAAGTTTCTGTGTTCTGTTTCCCAATGTATGGTTCTATTGAGCGATATTTGCTCACACCAAACATTAGTTATTTGAGTAGGTCAGCAAAATAAAATGGTATGCGATTTAAGAAGCTACCAGAATATTCTGTACGGTACGTTGGGTCGCACTTAAGCGCATGTTGTGGTCCATTGTCATTCTCATCCTACTCACCATGGCACCAGTTGACATGCCTCCCACCTGGAAGCGACTGCAAGACACGATGGAAGATGTGCTGCATGAAGAGTTTGGTGTGGTCGTTGAGGAAGTAATTGCTATGCCAGACGACGATCCTCATGTTGACATGGAAGTTTTCAGCAACTTCGATGAAGCTGAAACATCATCTTTCGCATCGGACATTGATGAATTCAGTGATTTGACCGTTGCTTACCATGTCACAGAGTCCGAAGCCGACAGCATTGAAAATTTCCTTCCGATCGAAGATGGCGAGGGAGACACGACCCCTGTTCTACCTGATGCTCCTGATGCCAGACGGAGACTATTTGACGGTTGCAGCGATGAGGATGATGATGATGGTGTCGCATACTTAAGCGATAGTTAGACTTTTAGTCTACTTCAAAACGGCCTTTCTAAAGGCCACCATTACACTCAATCGTTTAAAGACTTTGCAGAGCTAACTTATTTTGTATTTTTATTTAATTTTATCACCAAACATTAGTTATTTGAGTAGGTCAGCAAAATAAAATGGTATGCGATTTAAGAAGCTACCAGAATATTCTGTACGGTACGTTGGGTCGCACTTAAGCGCATGTTGTGGTCCATTTTCATTTTCATCCTACTTACCATGGCACCACTTGACATGCCTCCCACCTGGAAGCGACTGCAAGACACGATGGAAGATGTGCTACATGAAGAGTTTGGTGTGGTCGTTGAGGAAGTAATTGCTATGCCAGACGACGATCCTCATGTTGACATGGAAGTTTTCAGCAACTTCGATGAAGCTGAAACATCATCTTTCGCATCGGACATTGATGAATTCATTGATTTGACCGTTGCTTACCATGTCACAGAGTCCGAAGCCGACAGCATTGAATATTTCCTTCCGATCGAAGATGGCGAGGGAGACACGACCCCTGTTCTACCTGATGCTCCTGATGCCAGACGGAGACTATTTGACGGTTGCAGCGATGAGGAGGATGATGATGGTGTCGCATACTTAAGCGATAGTTAGACTAGTCTACTTCAAAACGGCCTTTCTAAAGGCCACCATTACACTCAATCGTTTAAAGACTTTGCAGAGCTAACTTATTTTGTATTTTTATTTAATTTTATATTTGCTACAAGCTGCTGCTACAAAAGAGTGAAAAATTGGTAGCCGTGAAAACGGCTGTTTTGTATAGGTTTTACACAGTAAACCCTTATGGAGCGTAACTACTCTGCGTTGGCATCTTCATCGGACAAATAATCTGCTCCCACTAATCTTTCCAACGCAGCGATCACTTCTCTTGATGTTATACTAGTTCTGCTTGTTACAGAATGAACTTGTACGGGTTGATTTTCACCGGTGACTTGCCTCCCCGTAGGCAATATTTGAAAAGGTGGTGTAGTAGAGGATATTTCAGGGACCTGTACAGGCTGCTCCATTACGATGTTGTCGCTAGAAAGGTTCGTGCAATAATGATTTTAAAATACATTCATGTTCACAGGTTAATTTGATGAGCCAATGAGATTAAAGGTGCTGATGTCAGCAAAAAATGAACCAATAGGAATTTAGTGCTGAGGTAAGCATTTGATATATAAGTAGAAAATTCAAGCATTGGTTCTCATTCCTACTTCTGGAACTGCATACAGCGCATGGAACAGCAATTCAACTACGATGTATTACTGCCATCGTTGTAATGAAGATTTCTCTAACGAAGATTTGTATGTATTGCATTGTGAAATTTATCATAATGCTACGGAAAATACACCGCCCGACTGTGAAGACCATCCGGATTTTGTGCGCTTCCTTGCCGAAAATTCTACGGAGCAGAACAGGCCAAGTGTCATCGCATATGCACCCCCAAGAGAAGATGTGGTGGATCCTATTGATGAATCGTCTCAACCTTCGACTACAGGAACACCGAGTGAAGCTGCACCCCCAAGGGAAGATGTGATGGATTCTGCTGATGAATCGTCTCAACCTTCGACTACAGGAACTCCGAGTCAAGATTCTACGTTGCGAGTTGAAGTTTTAGTGGAAGCATTTGAGAGAGCTGTTGTCCGACATTATAGAATAAACAATACAAATTCGCTTGAACTACAACATTTCCTGACTCTTGTAAAAGATGTCATTGTTGAAAAACTAAATTATGAACTCCACCGATTGAATTTCATAAAATTTGGATTGCTATTGGATACAACTTTTAATAACGTTGAAGGAGAACTGTCCAACAGAGGGTTTCTCTCTAGAAACCGCAGTATCATGGTGACCTCAAATATTGATGAAATTATTGAGGAATGTTTGCAGGAACTGTTACTCAAAATAACGGAACAAGAAGCTCGAGGATCTGGATGGTCCTTGCTCAACATTAACAGTCTGGATTTACGCGTTCATAAACGTGGATACGGAGATCGTGGCAGCAGTTATATTCCACTGCCAGCAAAGATAAAAAATACTTTGTCATGCATCAATGTTCAAAACAATGACAATGAATGCTTCAGATATTCTATGTTAGCAAAACATCTAGTGAATGAAGGTGCCAAACATCCGGAACGACCAAATAGAAGGTATCAAGAACTAATCTGTAGGTATAATTTTAATGGGCTAAGCTACCCAGTGTCATTGGCCGAGATAGCACGTTTTGAAAAACGCAATCCAGGTGTATCTATTAATGTTTTTGGACTCGACAGTAGAAACAATGTCTACCCTTTGAAAGTAGTGACTCGGGAACTTGCAGATCATACAGATTTATTGCTACTAACAGATGGTGATGTTTCACATTATGTGTATATAAAAGATTTTAATAAACTTATTCACAAACAACTTACCAAAAGGAACAGTCAAATAACAGTTTGTAAAAGATGTTTCTGTTTTAAAAATATCCCTTTTATTAGAGGAGGTCATCGTTGGCTGACGGAACACTCTAAGCTTTGTGGAGATCATGCGGCAGTAAAGGTTATCCTGCCTACCACGAGAAATTCCGTTCTGAAGTTTAAGAACATACATCACCAATATCGAATACCAATAGTCATATACGCAGATTTTGAATCTTCGTTGATACCAGTAGAAAATATAGATCCTGATGCACCCGACAGTGGAAAATATCAAAGACATGAACCAAACAGCTATTGTCTTTTGGTAAAATCGACACTTTCCGAAGAACATCTCCAGCACTATGGTATTCCAACATCGCCAAAACTTTACCGGGGAGAGGAAGCTGCAAAACGATTTGTTGACGATCTGTACATTATTGCTGAAAAGGTATCCAACCTCTATAGCCACATCGTTCCAATGGAAACTCTGAACCCACTTCAAGAACTGTGTCATTTAATGGAGAACGTTTGTTACTTGTGCAAAAAGGAGTTACTGAAGATAACATCAAGGTTCATGACCATGATCATTTGACAGGCGCTTATAGAGGAGCTGCCTGCAACGCCTGCAACATCAATTTCAAACTCCCAAATTTTGTACCTGTTGTATTACACAACCTAAGTGGATACGACGCTCACTTTATTATCCCTGAGCTCGGTCGAGACCAAGGTCAAATAGATGTATTGGCACAAACTACAGAAAAATTTATCAGCTTTTCGAAGAAAGTAAAAAATATAAAATTAAGGTTCATAGATTCATTAAGATTTATGCCTTTCAGTTTGATGACACTTTCAAAGAATTTGGAAAGAGGAGACTTGATAGAAACGAGGAAACTTGTTTCAGAAGATAAGTTGGAGCTTGTATTAAGGAAAGGAGTATTTCCCTACGACTACATAGACTCCATTGCCCGATTTGACGAGACTGAACTACCTCCACCAGAAATGTTTTATAGTAAACTCAATGAATCACCAGTAGATCCGGAGGATTATGATCATGCTGTTAAGGTATGGACAGAACTTAACATGTCTACGCTCGGAGATTACAGTGATTTTTATGTGAAACTTGATGTAACTCTCCTTTGTGATGTAATGGAGGAGTTTAGAAATTCCTGTTTGAAAGCTTATGGACTCGACTGTTTTTATTATTTCACCTCTCCGGGATTAGCATGGCAGGCAATGATGAAAGAAACTAAATGTGAACTCCAACTTTTGACGGACATTGACATGGTTCTCATGATTGAAGATGGTGTTCGAGGAGGGCTAACACAATCAGTTACACGTTATGTCAAAGCTAATAACAAACATCTTCCAAATTATAATCCAAGAGAAGATTCAGTATATCTAGGCTACTTTGACGCCAATAACCTATATGGTTATGCCATGTCTATGCCATTGCCTTACGGTGGTTTTTGCTGGGTAGAACCTACTGTATTAGGAGACATCGTAAACATCCCAAAGTTCAATGATATTGGATACATTTTGGACTTTGACTTCGAGTACCCACAAAATCTTCACGACCATCATTATGATCTTCCTCTCCTACCAAGGACCGAGATTCCTCCAGGAGGCAAACATCCCAAGTTGATGACAACGCTTGAAAATAAAACTAACTACATAGCACATTACTGGATTGTGCAACAAGCGATTGAACTGGGCATAAAAATTGTTAGAATTAATCGGGTACTTCAATTTACACAAAAGACTTGGTTGAAACAATATATTGATTCTAATACTGCAAGAAGAGCTGCTGCAACATCAAATTTCCATAAAGAATTTTATAAACTGATGAATAACGCAGTTTATGGAAAATGTCTCGAAAACAAAAGGAATCACATGAATCTTAAACTGGTCTCTGACAAAAAGAAAATGTTAAAATTAGTTCAAAAGCCTAACTTCAAAACTTCTATTGTAATTAATGAAAATCTTGTAGCAGTCTGCATGGACAAAACCAATGTTGTCATGGATCGACCTCTTTATGTAGGAATGTGTATACTCGACATTTCAAAGACCCATATGTATGACTTCCATTACAACAAGATGGTTTCCTATTACGGACGGGATGAAATTGGAATATGCTACATGGACACTGATGGGATCGTCTACTGGATCAAGACACTCGACATGTATGAAGACCTCAGAGTGTTTCCTCACAGGAATTCCTTTGACTTCTCAGACTACCCCATTGACCATCCAACCTATGACAACTGCGTGAACAAAAAGGTGATAGGAAAGTTTAAAGATGAAACTTCTGGTGTGCCCCTAGAAGAAATTGTAGCACTTATGTCAAAGATGTATGCCCCAAGGATGTTTACAGGCAGAACAGAAAATGACACGGCGGATGAAAACGAAGCCGGAATCATTAAAAAGGCAAAAGGAATTAAAAAAAATTATATAATGAAGAACATGAGATTCGAACATTACTATAATTGTTTATTTAGAGGAGCTGAGTACAGTGCAACTTTCAACACCATCCGGAGTTTTAAGCATAATTTGTACAGTATGACAGTAAAAAAGAAGTCATTGTCAGCCAGAGACGACAAGCGTGTGATCCTTCAAAATAAGATCCACACACTCCCTTATGGGCACTATTCATTAACAGAAATGGATTGAATAAGACATTCAAAAAAGATACGGACATCCACAAAATCTGTATTGTACTGTAAAGAATAACTGTAAAACTGTAAAGTTTTTTAAAACTTAAATTGAATGACCTTGAACTCATGTTTTTATATCAATTTGACTTAAAACTGTAAAGTTTTTTAAAACTTGAATTGGATGACCTTGAACTCATCTTTTTTATATCAATTTGACTTTTGAAATTCATACAAGTATAATTGAATAAATTACAATTATCGTTCAGTTGTATAATGGACGAAGAATGAAGCAGACCAATGGAAGAGAGAAAAATTATAGTTGAAGAACTTCACAAACCAGTTCGAAGAAATTTTCCCAGAAGATCAACGGTCGTGAAGGGTATTAATGACTTATATCAAGCTGACCTTGTAGAAATGAAACCATACAGTAGAATAAACAAAGGTTTCAAATACATTTTAACAGTTATTGACTGTTTTACAAAGGTTGCCAGTGCTATTCCCCTTAAAAATAAAAATGGGCCTTCGGTTACTGAAGCTATGAGAAAGGTACTGCAAGCAATAGGAAAACGTATAAAGCATCTACAGACAGACGACGGCAAAGAATTTTTTAACAAAAATTTTTCTGATCTGATGAAGAAAAATAAAATAAATCACTATTCTACTTTTAGTGAAAAGAAAGCCTCCATTGTAGAACGTTTCAATCGCACATTGAAAACATTGATGTACAAGAAATTTTCAGAAAGAGGAAGTTATGTGTGGTTTGATATTCTTCCAACTCTAATCAAAGATTACAACAATACAAAACATCGTACTATAGGTATGAAACCAAATCAGGTGAACAAAAAAAATGAATCTTTAGTTTTGAAACGCATAAAGGAAAATACTACGCCGCGGTTAGATAAGAAGCCTCCTCTTAAATTTTCCATTGGAGACCATGTGAGAATAAGTAAATATAAACAGATATTCACCAAAGGATACCTACCCAATTGGACAAATGAAGTTTTTACAGTGCATCGAGTGCAACCAACCTTTCCAGAAACATACATTTTAAAGGATAGTAAAGGAGAAATATTGCAGGGGGGATTTTATGGCCATGAATTGTTAAAATCTAAAACTGGTAGTGTATATTTGGTTGAGAAGATTTTAAGGAAAAGAGGTAATAAGCTTTTAGTGAGATGGTTGGGATTTGATAAGACCGAAGATACTTGGATAGATCAAAAGGACTTACTTTGAAATGGAAAAACCAGTAAGGTCGCAGCATTCGGATAGACTGCTCAAGTATAACTAACATCATGGAAGTAATCTGTCAAAAGGATAGACTTGACGTCAATGACATTGATTGTTTGACACCGGATATCTTTGATAAGGAAGTAAGTAAGCATGGCACTTTATTGCCCAACACAATGAGATGTATTATTAGTGGACCTTCAAACTGTGGGAAAACCAACGTTGTTTTCAATTTAATAACAAAGCCAAACGGTTTAAGTTTTAACAATGTATATATTTTTTCCAAGTCTCTCAATCAACCAAAATATCTGTTATTGGAAAAGATTATGAATGATGTGCCCGATGTCTCATTGTATAAATTTGATGCAAGTAGTGAGATCATAGAGCCCAACAATGCCGAGCCGTATTCAATTTTTATTTTTGACGATGTTTCTTCTGAAAATCATGACCGAATAAGAACATACTTTTCTATGGGAAGGCATAATCATATCGACTCTATTTACATTGGTCAGACATACAGTAAAATCCCAAAACAGTTAATTAGGGACAATGTTAACTTCTTAATAGTTTTCAAACAGGATGAAAAAAATCTCAAACACATATACAACGACCACGTTGGTGCTGATATGACATTTGAAAAGTTTAGAGAATTGTGTGGGAGAGCATGGAAAGAAAAGTTTGGATTTTTAGTTGTGGATAAAGAGAGGGCTATGAATAACGGTCGTTATAGATTAGGTTTCGATAAATTTGTCTTATTACATTAACATCTAAATGTATAATCTTCAGTATGTATTGTGACGTTGTAGAGAACACTCGAAACTAATAATGCCAAATCAGGAGGAGTTGCTTAGTGAAATAAAAGTTCTCAGTGACTCTATACGGAAGAAACACCTGTTACTAAAAGAAGGATTAGTGGCTAGAAATAAATATTTAGAGGAAACATTCAAACCCATTGTAGATCCTCTGAATAAAATAAATGAAAAAATTAACAAATCTAAATTTACGGATCAAGAAGAAATAGAAACAGAAAAACCAGTAATTAAAGCAAACTCATCTTCAGAAACCGACAACTCAGAGATCGATTCGGAATTATTTAGTAGGTCAACGCATTTATTGGAAAAAGAGGATGAAGATGAAGATGAAGCAAGCAGTAAATCAGATGTAGAAACTCAAGATGTAGGCAGTTTACAAGAAGCAGATTCCCCTACAAATATCAGCATTTTAAGTAAAGAAATTGGGAACAAAGGACCTCTTTCACGAAAATATATTTTAAAAATGCTACATGGGGCAAGGAAACCATCAAGATACCATGTATATGGAGCTCGCATGGATAGAGATGGTCTTCGAATGGGAGATAGTGTGATAGAGGTGGATGACAAAGATAATATTAAAGTAAAAGATCAAACTTTTAAAGGCACCGCTGGACTGTTTGAGTTAATCTTTAAGTCGTCTCCCCATAAATATTCCAAGAGGGATTTAAATAATTTTAAAAATATATGTTTGTTAACTAATTCCCATAGAAAAGGTTATTCTCCAAATGCACCTATTCATAGAAATAAATCAGATATGTACAAGGATGTAATTGCAAAGCTATTTTCTAATATTAGAGGAAAACCTTCGAAAGCTAAAGGTAAAGGGATGTCTATGAAATCTGCCTATGATACAAACATCATATATTATAATAATGTGAATAAGCTCGTTGACAGAATGCGGTTATTATATGAATCTATTCAGGCTGGACATAACGGGCTGGATAACGAAATGATTGCCTTAACTGAAGAATTAAAAAGTAGAGGATACATAGCTTAAGGGTTCAGTCTAAACATGAGTGTTGACAAGTTCGGTCGTCATGAAAGCTCTTTGGCCCGAGAGGTTTGGAGGGGTCCACCTGGTGAAGGTTTTCAATTGACTAGAGATGGAAACTATGATCTAAGAGGGAAACGTTTGTGCAACATTGCGAATCCCATTTCTAAGGATGAAGCAGTAAATCTTGGGATTATTCATACATTAACGTTAAATTGCAAGAATGGTGAAGAAATGTTTGATGCCAAATATAAAAAAATTATAAATGTGGCGAATGCGGAAAATGATACTGATGTTGTAAATAGAATATTTGTTTTGGAAGAGATATACAAACTAAAGAAAGATATTTATGAAAAAATAGATAAATTACAGTCTGGGAGGAATTCTTTCGCCTTTTCACGCGGAGGCAGCAGTGAAACCCCTACAAACAGTGTGAATTCAATATATAATACGAAGAGCGTTCTATAAAAACCATTACCATTGCTGACCACTAAGGAACTATCACGTTAAAACTATCATGCATAGGAGGAAGCCATTTAGTAGTGATCCGTCACTCATGAGAAGAGGAGGTGGACTCACTAGTTCAGCAGTAGGTCTTTTCAAGAAAGCGTTTGCGACTTTACCTTCAGGTGCACTAATAAATACAGCTATCGACGCACTTCCAATAGAGCTACATTTACCTGGAGGTTATCAATACTGTGGTCCGGGTACGAAATTACGGAAGCGTTTAGCCCGTGGAGATCCTGGAATAAACAAATTGGACGAAGCCTGCAAAGCGCATGACATTGCATATTCAAATTACTCAGATTCGGAAAGAAGATCAATCGCTGATAGAGCCCTTGCTGAAAAAGCTTGGCAGAGAGTAAAATCTAGTGACGCAAGTGTTGGGGAACGAGCAGCTGCTTTAGCAGTGACAGCAGCTATGAAAGCCAAAACAGCAGTTGGAGGAGGGTCGAGGAGGAGGAAAAGAAAGACAACACGAAGGAAAAATACATCCGGTGGAGGCACAAGGAAGAGAAGTAGCAATACTAAGAAAATAAATCGTAAAAGAAAAAGGTGTTCAACATGTTCTAAAAAAAAGTCAAACGGAAAAGGATTATACCTAAGACCATACCGTGCAAATTAAATAACAACAAATTAATTTTGCCAAATAAAGCCTTGAACAACGAGGAGCTTGAACGCTATGCATCATGTTTGAAAATACCTTTTTTCAGAGGTGTGTTTATGCGGAACGGGTTGCCGAGAAAAATCTGGAAAAATGAAGCCGCAATCGTAAATCTTGATGATATTCATGGTGCTGGTACCCATTGGGTTTGTTACAAGAAATTATCCGATTCTGTGTTTTATTTTGACAGTTTTGGGAACCTTCCACCTCCAAAAGAATTGTACGAATATTTCGGTTCAGTGCCTAAAGTGTATTTTAATTACGATAGAAGACAAAAAGAAGAAACATCAGTATGCGGACATTTATGTTTGGACTTTCTAGCCACAAGCGTCAGTCAACTATAAGATGTCTTCCTGTACTGTAACAGTTACAGGCACATCGTCAACTTTGAGGAGTTCACTATTTCCACCATTACACCTAAGAGAAGATAAACAGTGGGAGATTGCACTTTTGGATTTTACAACTTATAACTCAATTCCAAACATAATAGAAGGTGTCAACAACATATTACACTATACAAAAAATAAAACGGCTAAGGATCTCACTGAGCTACCTGAGTTTGTTGCGATTGAAACTGGTGCTTATGAAATAGCTGACATAAACAGAGAGCTCCAAAATAAGTTGGGAAAGGATGCAATTGAACTAAGGGCTAATAACAACAATTTAAAGTGTGAAATAAAATGTAAATTTTATTTGGATCTAACTCAACCGGCATCGATTGGCCCTTTACTTGGTTTTCCATCCCAAGACACAATCCTTGAACCAAATATGTTTCACACGAGTCCAAAAACTGTAAACATTATCAAGGTTAATACTATTAATATTACATGTAATATTGTTCAAGGGGCCTACAAAGATGGTTCAAACCAACATATTTTACATTCATTCTATCCAACCGTTCCGCCGGGATTTAAGATTGTTGAAAAGCCTCATAATCTGATATATCTTCCATTAAACACCACTCACATTTCAGACATCGTATTGAACGTACTAGATCAAGACGGTGACGCTGTGGATTTTAGAGGAGAAGTTATTACATTGCGCTTACACATTAGACAAGCACCATAAAAGAACGATGGGACTTGAATTTGGATATAGCACCAAACAACATTTGAACAGTTTCAGTATATCTCCTAACGCGGAGAGGTTAACCAGAGAGAACACTAAATTCTTAGAAGGACTCGGTTTTAAAGTTAATGAAAATGGACATACTGGATAAAAAACATGGACCGGTTTTCGACGAAACACTATGGGAGAAAGAGTTTCACACACACAACCCCTACGCTTCATCGAAATTAGGAAATAATGATGAGATACGAATTCCAATACAACATCAAGATGCTTATACCTTACCATCTGAAAGTTATATTTATATTGAAGGAAGGGTTTTGGCAAAAAATGGATCTACGCCATCTAAAGTGCCATTTATTAACAATGCAATGGCCTTTTTGTTTGAAGAAATTCGGTATGAAATATCAGGCATTGTAGTGGATTCAACTAAAAAAGTCGGTGTGAGCAGTACGCTTAAAGGTTTGGTATCCTTATCACCCAATGAAATAAACACATTAAAAACAGCCGGGTGGATATTACCTAGTGCAACCAAAGTAAAACCTAATGCAAGTGGCTATTTTGACTTTTGCATTCCGTTGCGGCTTTTACTAGGATTCGCTGAGGACTACAGAAGAATAATCATTAATGTCAAACAAGAATTGGTCTTACTGAGATCGTCTTATGATACAGATGTTATAGAAGCCGATAGTGAAACAACACCTGACAAACTTGAATGGAAATTGAATTTGGATAAAATAGTTTGGAGGGTACCTCATGTACGGTTGGCCGATGAAAGGCGAGTAAGCCTATTGCGGATGTTGGAATCTGATAGGGATATTGTGGTTTCATTTAGAAGCTGGGAAATGCATGAATGGCCAGTCTTGCCAACAACTCAGCGTCAAACGTGGGCTGTGAAAACATCTAGTAACCTAGAAAAACCAAGATATATTATTTTCGCTCTACAAACAAATAAAAGATCTAACATTACGGCTAACGCAAGCAAATTTGACCACTGTCAACTTACAAACATTAAACTGTTTTTAAATTCACAGTTCTTTCCATATGACAGCCTCAATGTTATGTTTTCTAAGGACAGATTTGGGATTCTATATGATATGTATGCAAGATTTCAGTCATCTTACTATGGAAGGACAAACTCACCTCTCCTCCAACCTGATTCATTCAAGAATATTGCACCTATAGCAGTCATAGATTGTTCGAAACAAAACGAATCAATAAAGTCGTCAACAGTAGACATTCGCATCGAATTTGAGTTGGAAGAAAATATTCCTGACCAAACTACAGCTTATTGTTTGATACTACATGATACAATTGTAACATACACACCACTAACAGGCGTGGTTAGAAGAATAATTTAGATTTTTTTATGACAGCATGCAGCTCTTACACATATTTACCCCCACCACAGATTATAAAAGAGAGATTGCTCGGTGAGAAAACATTAGTATTCATCCTGACACCAGCAAGTCAACATTGATGGTTAACATGGACAGTGTACTATCTACTATTCCTGACGATGAATCAACGACAGGATATAAAGCACTCGAGACCACGCCACCAGCTATGACATCTGCGTCTGAAATATCGGCACATGATTTACCAGCATCCTCACAAACTAGCGAGAACTCTACTAAAACAACTGAAGATGTTTCTTTTGAAACTGACAAAAACTCACTAGAATCTCCATCTTCATCAACAATAGTTCAAGACTTACCTACTAATCCATCAGAACATATTCCATTACCGGTTGACAAAGTACCGATTACTAACACAAAGCCAGCAAAAAACGAAGAACAACCGACTGAAAACTCCAAAACATCTACCGAGAAGATTAAGAAAGAACTGTCTGATTTTTTATCATTGGAAGGAAACGATCAAAGAAAAAGGAAACGATGTGACAATGAAGATGATGATGAAGAAAATATGGAAGTGTTGATGGATGTGTTTTTACGCTTAATGTACCCGTTGAATCAAAACATGGATAAATCTGTCACCGTTGGGGTTTTCAAATCGTTAAACTTCAATCCTGCAGTACTTATTAATCACTGCGGAAAAGCCTCGTTGCTTCTCACGTTGGATATATGGGATAAATTTACTAAATACGTATCTATCATTGAAGCCTATTTATTCAACAACTTGACAGGAAGAAAAACTGCAATTGGATTCGAAGATTCTAATTTGGAAATCGATAATATAAGACTTCGAGGTACCCAATTTGTGAGGTTTAGAGATCTTTCCAAACACAACAAGAAGATCCTCATGACTTTGGAAGAATTTCAAACTCTGTCAAACCTAACACCTGTAATAATCCGGTACATCCAGCAACTTACTACATATTCCCCTCTCATATTTGATTATCTGAACACTTCGGTGAACACAAATCCAGCTGTGCCACTGCTATATGGACCGATAGACCAGTCTATATACAACAGATTACCTCAAGAGGTGTCGTTCTACAGGAAAACTGTATTCTTCTTTAATAATCGTCGAAGTGAAGAAACCACAGTGAAAGTTTCTCCAACAAAGAACCAGCAGGAGAACATTGTAAATCAAGAAAAGTCGTAAAAATGATTTGAGTGATTGTGTCGTAAAGTGCTCTCATTAGTAGCACTTATACTTTTTTAAAAACAAAATGACGTGACCTTGAAACTGTTCAGGTTTGCACATATTTGTAGCATGATTTGAGTGATTGTGTTGTAAAGTGCCCTCATTAGTAGCACTTATACTTTTTTAAAAACAAAATGACGTGACCTTGAAACAGTTCAGGTTTGCACATATTTGTAGCGCTTACACTTTTTTAAAAAACAAAATTATATGACCTTGAAAAAGCTCAGTTTTGCAAAGGTGCTATTGTAGGTATTACTTATACTTTTTTAAAAACAAAATTACGTGACCTTGAAACAGCTCCAGTTTACACATGTTATTGTTCTTTTCACCAACTATATATTAAACAAATGTTGCTACATGGATGCAGTTGATTGTAAGATTCACATTGAAGAACACTCGCAAAATGAATAATTATTGCTGCAGCGAAAAATGTTTTATATGTCCAAATTTACAAGTTGACGGAATAGCATGTAGAATATGTGAGTGCTTCAGTTACTGTAGATGCAACTGCAAATCATTTACAATCTCACCCCCAACTTTGCAGATGTTAAAAATCTACAAGACTCAACGCTACTTCACCTGTTGTATGGACATGTGTTACAAGTTTAATGTACATGATTTTACCCGCTCATGTTCAATGTGCTACCCTAAAGCATTCTGTGAATGTGTATTAAGGTTTTGTAAAAACAGGAAAGATTGGGAATCTTAAAAACACCCCTCCCCCACCACCAGCACATACAAACTGAAACTAAGAATTGACATGATCATAAAAGTCAAGCAACCTAATATTTTCTCTCAGTAATCTTTAGTTACTCACGAACAATGGACCGAACAGTTCGTTTTGTTGATAATGTTTCCATGTCTAAGAAGTGTGTGGTGGAATTCCAAGCTTTCAGAAACAACGATGACAGATTTATCATAAAAGAACTAGCATTTTTTGACATAAATACAAATGTCGTTAACTACTTTCTTTTTAAACCACCGTTTTCTTTTAATAAACTAAACCGAAAAAGTGCTAGAACAAATTCGTGGCTAATGAAATACCTTCATCACATCACATGGAACGAAGGATTTACACAATACAAAGAGCTGGATAACATAATGTATCATTATTGTCAACAGTATGACGAACTTTTTACTGCTGGTGAAGAAAAATCTAATTGGATCAGAATGTACACTACGTCTGATATAACAAACGTTAGTTTGGATAAAACTTATGCTACGGACTTAAATGGTCTTTGTATCGGTGTGAAAAATCCTCAACACAAAATCTCCAACTGCGCATTGTCGCGAGCATACAGGATTGGTCGACTTATATCAAGTGGAGGGGGAAATCCTTATATACCGGTGTAGATCCATCCTACTATCATTCTAACACAGGATCTCATCCAGTAAACATCATCTTCACTATGGCTTCAAGTTCTCCATTGCAAGCTCTTGCGGACAGATTCAACCAACATTCTAAATCTGACCTTCTAACAACAAAGAAATGCAGCGAACTTCAAGAGAAGAAGCATTATGCAGTACATTCAATGAAAAAAATGGACACATCGGTTGGTGAAGCTGTCGTCGCTGTTCTTGGAGATTCGCCCTACAAGGAAGGAGACAAACCCAAGTTCCAAGTATACCTTCCGAGACGATTTGTCAATGTGCTCATGAACGAAGACCTGGACTCTATCAAACCCGGAATTTTTTATATAGTTTCCCATGGACCGTCTGGGAACAACTCTACAGAAATTACGATCCATTTGAACACACCTTTGTAAAATGATCTAAGTTCATAGCTTTGTAAATATTTTTTCATTCTTTATTATTTAGCATTGTTAGTTCTCATATTATGTATGTCTTACGTTTTACTGTTATTTGTAAATAAATCTTTTTTAAAAACTCCAACCAATGACCTTGACATAGTTTCTTCAAGACATTATAGCCCCCCTCCCACTTAAATTTATTCATCATAATTAATCAGCCCATCACCGCAACCTTACCAAAAATACACACGTCTTCTGTACGGTACGTAGGATATACACGTCTTCTGTACGGTACGTAGGTAGGGGACGTTATAGATTGTATATGTAGTACTGACTACAAGCTTCATTCATATACTCCGCTATCCTACAACCACATCAACATGAAGTTTCATCTAGTTCTGTTGGACGAAGTGGATTTGGGAATGTTTCATGAAACACTGTTTCGTCTGATGAGTGGTGATCCACCTCTCCGTTTAAACATTACAATTGAGTTTGACGATATAACGGTTGAAGAACCAAATTCATCACAATCACCGCCAGGATCTCCGATAGCATCATCTTCACCATATGTTTCGAGTGATCAGCTACCTGTGAAGACAGAGCAAGAGTCCTCGAAGTCCGGGGATGATGTATCTCCGTGATGTTATGTTAAACTGGAAAAACATTAAATGATTTCTAACTACTAAAGTGTCTAATACTTAAAAATGTTTTTTTAAAACTTCTTTTGAATGACCTTGAACATGTTTGAACTTGTTTTATTTTATAACTCTCTTCCCACCGTATTCTGTGCAGTACGTAGGTAGGGTACGTTAATGGTTCATGGTATTTTACTAGCTAAATCCACTCAACCTCTACAACAACATACTCCACAGAAACATGAAGTTCCAACTTGACGCCTCTGAATTCGACATTCTGGATGCAGTAATATGCTATCAACAACTTTATCGTCTGTTAAGTGGTGATGATCCGCAAGATTTATATATAACACTCGAATTTGTCAATGAAACTTTAGGTCAGTCCGATTCCACCCATCCTTCACAAAAAATTCAACTGGTTCTGTCAAACTTGGCTGATTTGGAAAGCTTCCATGGATTACTGTTTCGTCTCGTGAGTCGTGATCCTCCGCTGCATTTGAAGATAACAGCCGAGAGTGAATATGGAGTTTCTAACGAGTCCAATTAATTTCAACCTTTTGTTCAATATTTGTAAGTTATAATTAAAAATATTTTTTAAAACTTCGTTTGAGTGACCTTGAACATGTTTGGACATGTTTGAAGTCGCCGCCAAATTTAGCTAGACGGGGTCAACGCTAAACATTGGTTTTCATTCAGAATAACGTGGCAGTGGCGTCCGATTACGAATCAGTGACGTCACACCACCACGTCACACCCGTGACGTCACACACTCCACCTCGTCACCGTATGACGTCACACATACGTCATCACACCTCACAAATACGTAACCACTGATTAAAAACCGCTGAATTTGCGTTTGTCCTGAAACTCCCAAAATGCCTCTACTGTTTCACTTTAACAGTCCAATTTTATTTAGATGATCTGTCAACTTTGGTTTATGTAGCGCCTTTGTCAACATATCAGCCAACTGATGCTTTGTTGCATTCGGTTGAATATTAATAAGTCCTTCTTGAGAAATCTCTCGCACAAAAAAGTTTCGTATTTTGTATGTGTTTCATCCTTTTGTGTAACTCAGGGTTCTTTGCCTCTGGATTGAACAGTTCATTGAAACTTTTCTTATGTAAAAAACCTTTCACCATCAGTTTCGCCTTATATCCCTCTACTGTTCGATCTTTGTAAATCCGTTGACAAGGCAACGCTTTCTTATTTTTAGGAAGTTCTTGAATTTTCCAAGTTTCATTTTCTTCAAGTTCTTTTAGTTCAGTCTCCATAGCTTCTTTCCAATGTTTTGAATCTTCGGACTCAATAGCTTCTTTATAAGTTGCAGAAGTATTTGATAATTTTTCTGTCATCAAAAGAGTTACAAACTCATTATATCTTTTAGGACGAAGAATACTCTCCCTATCCCTAAGCTTCATTTTTGTCGAGTTGTCTTCTTGTTCCTTTACTTTTTCTTCTTCTGTGTGATCTTCCGATATTTTCTCTTTTTCTTCATTTTCTGGTATGTCCTCAAGTTCTTCTTTAGGTGGTAGATATATAGTTGTGGTGTTGGAGCTAAGAGGTCTCTCATTGATGATTACATCTCTTGATCTCATTAATTTTGATCCTCCAATCCAAACTCTGTATCCAAATTTGTCGTATCCTACTAACGTACCTTTAATTGCCTTCTTATCTATCTTTTTCCTTTTTTGTTTCGGCACATGTACGAAGCATTCGCTTCCTATGATGCGAAGATACTTGAGATTTGGTTTCTTGTTGAACCACATTTCGAATGGTGACTTATCCGGATCTCCCGACTTACCCGTTCTATTGAGAATATATACCGCAGTGCTTGTCATTTCTGCCCATAAACCTTGTGGTAAGTTTCCATGAGCATGTAGAAGAGACCTAGCTGCTTCCACTACGGTGCGATTATCTTTCTCAATAAAACCATTAAGTTCACTAGAGTAAGGTGGGGTTAGGATTTGCTGTATACCATGATCGTCCAACAACTTTTTTACTCAACCGTTATTAAATTCCCCTCCATTATCAGACTGAAAAGATTTTATTTTGTGACCAGCACGTTCACACTCCTTAATAACAGCTTGAAACTTGTCATACACCTCAGATTTTTCTTTAATGTTGTAGATAAATCTGAACCGTGTATAATCATCTTTAAATAAGACATAATAAGAGTTTCCGCCAAAAGATTTTTGAAATGGACCACATACATCCGCATGAATTACCTCTCCGGGAGTTGTTGCTCTTTGTCTTGTACCAAACTTTTGTTTGTGGGCTTTTCCATAAATACATCCCCCGCAAAGTTCTGAATTTAGAGGAACTTTAATCCCTAATTCACGTTCAATTACTTGCTTAACATGACGTTTATCTTGGTGAGCCATGCGCTCATGATATATTTGTAGAGTCTTACTAGGATTAGTTACCGCATTTACGATTGGTGACTGGTTAGGAATACTTACAACATTTAACTTGTAAAGTCCATTGTTCCGTTCTCTCTGTCCCGAAAGAACAACTTTACCATTGACTTCAAACCTACACTTATCTGCAGTTGAAATGAACTTACTGTTAGGTTGTTTATCATGAGCTGACAACACAGAGAAAAGATTCTTACTCATGCTTGGCACTAACCATACATTGGTAAATGTAACATCCCTATAGCTACCATTTTCGTAAATCCTTACGTCAACATTACCATATCCCAGTGCATTAACCGTTTGACCATTTGCGGTGGTAACACTATGAGGAACGTCAAAAGGTTTTACAGATTCAAAAAGACTCTCATTATTGCATACGTGATTTGTAGCACCGTTATCTACAAACCAATGTTGATCGTCACATTCAGCAGAAAATACACTCGAAGTGCACAATTGCATTTTACTAGAATCAGATCCAGATTTTGGTTTAAGAGGTTTACCATCCTTTTTCCACTTAATGCAATTCTTAATTATGTGCCCTTCCTTTTTGCAATAATGACAAACAAACTTAGATTTTTGTTTAAATTGTTTAACATTTGATTTACCCTTTGTTAAACTTAAAGTCTCCTGTTCCCCAATTCCACTACTATCCGTGGAAGTTGTACACAGAGCTTTCTCATGTGCACATTGTTGACTTGTCAAATGATCAACCGTTCTTTCAGACTTGGCCATCAGTTGCCAACTAGACTTGAAAAAAAAATATTCAGGAGGTAAAGTTTCCAAAATCTTACATATTAATAAAATTTCTGGAAGTTTTTCAACATTACTACCTTCATTTAGTTCTACATTTAAATTATTCCAAATATTTTTCAATTTTGAAAGATGGTTGGACATGTCATCATTAGAATCATGTTTATAATGAAAAAACTCCATACATAATGAAAAAGTTTTGTCCTCAGTGACCCCTTCAAACAATCTATGAAGTTCCAACCAAACTTCCCTAGCAGAATGAAATCTCATGACTTTAGTTAAAGTTTCCTCAGTCATATTAGCTGTCAAAACTAATAAGGCATTTGTATCAGCCTTACTGAAAACTTCTAACTTAGATTGGTACTGTTTTACCTGTTCTTCATCTGCATCGTTACCTAGAGCCTCTGGTTTTGTGAGTTTACCCTTTACAACATCTTCTCCTCAAGGAAAACTCCTCAGTAGGATTAAGACTTTGTATTTCCAGGTTGCCCACTTGTTCTTCCCTTCCAAATATCCAATTTTTACTTTTAGATCCATTTTGAAAAACTTCAGCAATGGTACCTAAAACTCAAATGTAAGATATTAAACTCTTTTATTTATTTTTGCTCAGTGGAAGCTGTGATGCGTTCCATAACCTATTGAGATCAATATAATTTTAGCAGAGAATAATGGATATTTGAAGGATATAACTTTTAATAAGAAGAGAAACATTTAAATACAAAGTAACTTTACTCACAAAATTATAAAAACAATTCTCTTTTACAAAAGGTAAACAAAAGCCATAATAATAAATAAACCAGCTGACAATTAATTTAACTTATAATAATCATGTGAAATATCTTTCAATGCATATACTTCAATAGACAACACGTAGCGACAACACGTAGCGACAACACGTAGCGACAACACGTAGCACAACACGTAGCTACGTAACTAAACTAGAGATCGTCTCCTGATCGAAATTCGATCACAATTTCAGTTGATCTGGACCAACACCACCTTGGACCCATGATGCTTAAAAACATTTTAGCGAATTTCCCATAGGGAATAAGCTATTACCGTAGGTCTCATGGTAAGACCTAAGCCCGGGACCATGTTACTTTTTCGTTTTGAGGTGCCCAGAGACCAAAAATAATAGTCATTAAAATTTATATGTATATATATATATATGTATATATATGTATATATGTATGTATATATATATATGTATATATGTATGTGTCCCTAGACACGATAACTCTCGTAAAAATGGTCCGATCGACACCAATTTGGTAGAGATGTGTAATCAGATATACCTAACTACGTTTATTCGGATGAGTTCGAAAACCAGACATATCGACCAATCGGAAGGGGTAGTTTTGGGGGGTTTTGTACCCCAAAAATGGGTTTTTTGCATTTTTCATATGTAAATTTTAAAAATGTTAAATTTTTATTTTGACCATTGGATTTAGCTCAAAAAAACACACAATTTAGTATTTTGAAGCTTTGCTCTATCTCCATTGGTTACCGAGATATTACAAAGTCTAAAGACAGTACATTGTCTTTTGGGGCTCCAATGTTAATCTTATGGAGAATAAGGATGTGTTAATATTTCACTTATTAACTAATATTTTTGGATGAAACTTGGTATTTAACTTCATTTGGTTGAGAATCATCCATTAATGGTAAAAATTTAGGTTTTTGTGCTTATCATGGCAGCAAACCTGCATACTCTTTTCCCATGTTAATCATATGGAGAATAGGCAAACTCTTTTATTTATGGACAGATATTGATGAAACTTACTATATGGCTTTATGTGGTCGAAATAAATTTTTTCTATGCTAAAAACCTTCTTTTAGTGTTCCCATGGCAGCATACCTGCATACTCTTTCCCTATATTTATCTCAAGGAGAATAGACATTTATTTAACTATTTATGAGCACGTTATGAAATTTTGTTTACAAGTTTAGCTGGTCAAAATTAATATTATTAATTTGGAAATTCGCTGAGTACGCAGGTCTGCTGCGACGGGGGGTATTAGAACTAAAACATCTGTTCTTCCTAACATAGACAACACGTGCTGCGGCGACGGGGAGGAGGGAGCGCGGCGAGGGTTGATATACCTAACTGTAACTGCATGTGACATGTATTTTATTTGTGATTTTCCCTTCGCTCCATGTAGAATGAGCTGTTCCAGCATGACCCGCATGTTGAGCAGGGATATATTTCCGAATAGGCGGACTAGGCGCGCGCCTAGGGCGGCAAATTTTATGGGGCGGCAAAATTTGGGGGAATAAATAATTTTAAAATTTTAGTTTTAGTCTTAAAAAAAGTTTAGCAAATAATTTTGAGAACAACAATTTGGCTATTTAAAATACTTTCATTAGGTATAATATTCAAGAGCACCTTAAAGTTAAGGCTCCGGTCTACGTGAACCCGAATGCCGCCTCGCGGCCTCGGCCGTAGCGCTAAGCGAGTTTTATGGATGCAGAGGTTACGGGAATCGTGTTTTAAAATTAACTAATTGAGATAGAGATTGACTCTTAACTTTTTCTAAAAGTTTGAAAGAAGGGTCTCGTCTTCTCTGGTTTTAGAATTTTCAAATAAAATTTCTAATTTCAGCTATAACTGTCTAAAATAGTATGTTTTTTCTCGATGCAAATGCAAGGGGTTTTTAGAATCCAGTTATCTTCTGCTAAATGCAGCCTAGAGCTATAAGTAAGGTGTCACATTAAAGAATAATTACGGTGCTAAATTTCCTTTGTTACACATTGGTAATCTCACATTGGTAGTTTCATTAAAACTAATGGAAAACTTCAGTTAAAAATCGAGAAAACAGGTGATTTTAGACAGTTATAGCTGAAATTAATAATTTTATTTAAAAAAATCTAAAACCAAAGAATTCGAGATCCGTCTTTATACTTTTAGAAAAAGTTAAGTTTCAATCTCTATCATAATTAGTTAATTTTAAAACCACGATTCCCCTAAACCTCTGCAGCCATCACTCGCCTAACGCCATAACGGCCGCGAGGCGGCATTCGGTAAAGTCGTTTGGGCTCAGGTAGACCGGAGCCTTAAAAGCTAAAAGTCAATAATTTATTCACTACACTGCTGTACTGAGTTTTCCGTGCCGCCCTTTTCCTAATGGTCTATCGAACGTAATGTCGTGTCGTTGCTGTTCGCGGTCGCGGCCGAGGGCTTTCGCTCCACCCTCCCGTGTTTACCTCGTAACGCCACTTTCCTGTGCCTACTTCGTTGGCAGCGTCATCATACCAATGCCACCAATGCATCAATGCATCAATGCAATCGTATCAATGCAGGCACCAATGCCAGTTGCCAATGTAAACATTGTGGTGTGTAGTAGGTAGCCTATACTTCAATTGTGTTTTCTACCAACTAGCAACGCATAATCGTGAGTTAAAGTGTTAAATTAAAATGGTTGTATCCAAGTATGAATTTACAGTAATACTCAATGGACTTAACTACAGTAATTGATTCATTTGCTAGATTAAAATTACGGGAAAAAGTGTGAAGTAACTCCAACTAAAACACATTTCATATTATTATTTTAAGTGAAAGTACTTACTTTTTTCGTTTTATTCATTTAGTTTTTTGTAAATACAAATATTTTATTTTTCAAAGACATCTTATCTTGACACGTCTATCTAAAATATTTATTGTTCAATAACAATTGTTAAGAGTTAAGAGCCCTTGTATATGGACGTTTTCATGTAGGGCCTACCGTTTTCGCGCTGTAAAACGCGATTATGACTTCTGATTGGTTACAACAATGTTGCATTCCAGCAGCATGTATCCAATGAGACTCACTTTGTTGAATGAAAACGGCGCAACAAATACAATCTTAAAAAAATGCTCAAAATGTATTATGTTTGTTGATGCATTTTCAGAACGAAATTACTTATTACTTTTTTACAAAATCAGCTGACACGGCATGTGAGGTTGGGGAGCGCGCCGACAAGTTTGTGGTGGGGGGGGGGGGGGGGGGCGGCGGAAAACTTCGCTGCCTAGGGGCGGCAAATACTTAAATACGTCCCTGATGTTGAGGTTAATATCAGGTACCACCATAGAAGTTCATACAGAACCCCTATATGCTTGAACGTGTTTTGAGTTTGTCAAAAACTTCAGTCCATTTACCATTGAGGACAAATAATGGACCAAGAAATAAATGTAATGTCTGTAACATTATTTAAAGTTTTCTATAGTGACAGTTATAAACATGCATTTTAATTTTAATAAAATTCCAAAATGGGAACATTGAAAATGGTATGAGGTACACTATAGCATGAGTTGTTTGAGTTACAATAGGAAGATTAGGTATTGTAATAGTTTTGCAGCTCTTTCTACACATAACATAGGCCTACATAGAAAACCACTTCGAAAAACTCATTTTATATAGTATAGGGGTGTCTACAACTAAAAATACAATATAGGAAAGAAAACCAATACTCTATCATATTTAGGAAAGAAAGCATAATTTCCTGCAGTGATATCTGTCTGTTTGGACGTAGTCATGGGCGGATTTAGATCTTGATGGTGTCTGGGGGTGCGAGCTAGCCAAAAGTTATGATATATGAATTTTTTCATACCAAACTCTCTCACCACCAAAACTTAAGTTAAATGGTTCCTTCGAGTTCTAAAAAAAGAATCCTGTTTCTTATAATTAACAACATTTCTCTCAATGGTTCTTGTTAGGTCACTACTAGTACAATTTTTATAAAATAATATCATGCTAATAACGTGGCGCTGCAGCGCACCCCCTCGCATTCCGTGAATCCGCCCATGGACGTACTGTAAAAATACTCTAAATAAAAGTATTTCCTCAGAAATTTCTAATATTGCAGGGTAAAGTGGAAAAAATGAGTTGTGGAGGTCGGTTGCAGATGCATGTAGGTGACATGGTATCGTCGCGTCGCCGCGCCCTGGCGCCCGCCCAGCTGCAGCTCTATAGACAGACAGGCGCACATAGTACAGTAAAGGCGGGCGAGGCGATGCGGGCGCTCTCTTCCGCGGTCACAAATAGACCGTCACCTCCATTCCTGTCGTTCTTCCTTGGCCTACTCTTCGGCTGACAGTTTTATGAATCAATGCCAATTTTTCGTATCAATGTATTGCTGTTTAGTAAAATCTAAGGTCGTACAAAAAATATATGGCCAATTCTCTACAGAACGGGTAGTGAATTGACTTGGCCAGAGCGTTGATACAAAATGTATGTTTAACCGCCAGTAATGATGGCCCGACCACGGTGCAGGACCGAGTGACGACGGGCGTCGCGATTCGTGGACCGTGAAGCGGAGCGGAGCAAAACTAAACGGAAAGTGAGAAATCGCAGCGGCGCGCCGGGGCACAAACGATCGCCCCAGGGCACCGGAGACGGATATGGGACGGAAATGCGCGAGTAATTGGTAATTACGCCACGTGCAGCGCCACCGCGCCGGGCCCCGGGACGAATCATGGCTAATGTGATTTGGCGGTAACGAGATTGACATTGATGGAATCGGCCGAGATCTCTGGTGAGGACGATTTTATATCATAGCTTGGACGTATTTTTAAATAGAAATAACTCTTATACTTATGGCAAATGGAAATGGGTTCAGACTTTTCCGAAAAACCAAGCAATTACTTGTGAACTGATGACGAATTATATGAAGGTGTTTATAGATTTATGTATTCTTCCATACCAATGAACATAGGTGAATTTTCGGATAGTGATATACGTGAAGTAGAATCAATTTTAGACTCGTCAAGTGCTGAATTTATCTAGAGATTATACAAACTCATTCGGGCAATGTAGACGATATAAATTCGTCTGAAAGTAGCCTCCGACGACCTTGCTGCTCGGCGACCTCTACAGTCTACATGCTCACAAGTCTACTGTGGGCTAATTTACGGGTTTCTATTTTGAAAATGTATAGGCTGAATTGTGGACGTAAAGATTTAACCTTTCTATGAATTGGTGTTTTGCCATTCGTAAATAAATAAACCTTGGTCCAAAGCAGAATTGAAAGGTCGAGTGTTTCGTTGATGGTGTTATATAGCTATACTCGCATCAAGTTTAGATTATTGAGCTGTTATATCTTATTCTAAAACAAGCAATGCTTGTAAGGGCAAAATATTTTTCTTTACTCGGATTTTGAAATTTGTATCAATTTCGGCCACTTAGGAATCGATTTTAAGTGGCCCGCGCATGAGAAAAATCCGGTTTCCGACTTACAGCCCTTCAAAGTGTCCATGTTGTCCTAATGAATTTTTTTTAACTAGGCCTACTAAAACAAACTCAGCTGATAAGGATAGAAATAAACCAACCAACGGGGTTAAATAGATATAGAGTGCTGACCAGATAGGGAAAAGTGTCCCTTTTTGACTGGCGCCATGTTACTCACGATTCCTGCCGTTTCCTTGGTAACCATAGTCCTTTGTTTACACTTTTCCAATAGTAATTTACCATTTTACCCGCACCTATCCGACGTTTCTATGGTAACCAACTTCAATAGCCTGCTCACAGACCATCAAATCAAACTAATTTAAAAACAAACAACAAATAAACATATGTTTTAAAAATATCATCAGTAATTTTCGTAATTTTTGAAGCTTGTTTGAAGCTTGGCGACCAATCAGAATAGCTAAAACGAGTAACTAAGGAAACGAGAGTAAAGTGTGGGATGGTTGCCAAGGAAACGGCGGGAATCATGGGTAAAATGGCGCAAATCAAAAAGGGACACAAAATTAACATGTGATGAGCACTCTATATCTATTTAACCTCGTTGAAACCAACGTATTAAATTTTAAACCAGCGGTTTATTAAATTTTAAACCAGAGTGCAGCACCCTATGGTCTGCGAGGAAGCGAAGCGAACGAGCTCGTCTGTCAAGTTTTCACAAGTTTACCGAGCAAATGCTCGCTGCCCTCGGTAATATTTAATTTAAATGATTCGACGGCGATTCTTCATGTCAACTTACCAACACGATTGGTTTATTTTTTATGAACTCTCACCTCGCATAAAAGCATCAGCATTATTTGTTATTATAGTATTAAGCATGCTTATCATTCTAAACAAAAATCTGTAGAAAAATATGTATTTTACATATCCACATAACCGTATTAGGTTAAAATAAAATAACCAACGTAAGTTTATAATTCCGTAGAAACATGTTTTATCCAGGTTGTATTATAAATCTTATAACAAGGGGCTTGTATTATAAATGTATAAATTTTATCCTTAAAATATACCGTACTGAAAAGATTTCTTCGCAATCGTTGCATTACAATTCCTAAATGAAGAAAATACACCCTGGTGTAATTTCGAACACGATCTAGTTAGAAGACGATGTTTGGTCTAAAAGATGCTACCGGCCCTGTGCGGTGCCGTGACCCCTCCCTCTTCAATAGAATTGCTAAAAACGGAAACGGAGCGAATAACCGGAAGATTGTGTGATGAGCGAGCGCGCGACCGTGCGAACAGTGAGTAGTTAGGTCAAGATCCGCAGGCGGCGCTGTGATTCCCATCCAAGGCCAAGGTCACACTGCCGCACGCGCGATCGATAACAGCTGTGCTGGCCCGGCCACACGGCCAGGGGGGGGGCGCTTGTTTATTGTTGCGTTTTCTATTGACATAGCACGGTCGATTAGAGTAAATGTTAGAAAAATACCGGCAGTAAAGAAAGTTCCACTCTAAATAAATTAGGTTATTTTTGTGATGACCTGCCTTGTACTTAAATTCACTGGGGTACTTGAACTTATATCAAATTGCTAATTCGCTGTAGTACAGCAGCCCATAAGCTCTACTGAATCCCTCAATAACACATTGTATTGTGATTTGAATGTAATTGCACTGAAAAAGTGACTAACGATTTTTATACACGAAGGTCACTATTTTTTACGATTGGAGCTAATTTAATCTTTCAAAAGTGCATATTTTTTAAATTAAACCTTAGCTCACTCATGCCAATTATAAATTGGGTTTTATAATAAGAAGCAACGCATGTAAATAGATTAAAAGCGTACAACTGTGTTGCTCGAATGTCAACATTGTCACAACTACAGTACATCAGTACATCGTTGAACATCAGTGGCAGGGAGGTTTAATTTATATTTGGTTTTAAAAGTATTCTCAAGGAAACACCAAACGAATGGCGCCACCAACAGACGTCGCCACGCCCGCGGCCGCTGACGACCTCCCCGAGTGTCGAGTGGCTGGCGAGTGTGGCGAGGTCGCGGGGGCGCTTAGCGCTCAGGGCTGGCCCACATACAGTCGTCGAGAAACACGAAACATGTATTTCATCTTCTAACTTCTCTTGGGATAAATATTTTATCAATGACAGTACAATTTGCTAAAACAGGATGCTATCAGTTGATTTTGTGCATACTGAAGTTCCAACCGCTATAAATCGGCGATGTGGTGGTGGTGCCATATCGCCAGTCGTGGAGTCTACTACGCCGCGCAATCACACTGACACTACTACGCGCCAACACGAGTCAAGGCCGTTCAGCCGATTGTTATGTAACGTCACATACACTGCGCGTCGCTCAAGTGTCGCGCTTCCGCAGCACGCTCCTCACTTCCGGCGACTATCTAACTGCATCGACGATCAATTGGTCGAATTGGTGGCCAATTTTTTCAATTTCCTATAAATTTGGCGCTATGTCAGACAAAATATGAAAAAATAATAATAACTTGCATCTCTGGCCACAAAATGCTTTTAGGTCTAATTCTTTTTCTTGCAGCTAGTTTAATTTTATTCAACATTCACATTAAGGGGACAAGGGCGGGACTAAAATCACGAAACATTTTGTTTCTGCCCTCTTAAGACCAATAACTATGTGTATAGGCATACACATCAAAGGAAATTTAGAAGTCAATGGGTTTGCGTCTCATTTAAAGAGATGGAATGGAGACCGACAATATAGCCAACATTTACATTAGCATGTGTATAGACAATGTCTAGTGCACTGTATGCTAATAACCTCAACGCTGGTCCACTCGTTTGAAGCACCAGCAGCAGCACGAGTCTCAGTCTCAGCGTCCTCTGATGGCAACGATGTTCAAGTTCATTCATCGCTGGCATTATTAAGTGAACAGCTTCTTTGAAATTAATATTAAAATCTGCATCTGGCCCTGGCCTGTCACGGTGCATTTTGGAGAATTACGTGTTTTAGTTTTAATAGAATGATATCATAATCTATGATTATTTTAAACCCGTTTAGAAACCCGTTTTTACAATGTAGAACATTTTTACTTATCATTCGTACAGTACAAATTAATTTAAAAATGACCTATTATTCGCAAATAAACACTTCAGAACTTATAAACGGGCTCCCACTAGGCTATGCAGTAGGCCTATCGCAATGCGACGGCATTGGTTGGTGTTGCATGATTACTAATGCGGCAACGCGTTTAGACACCCAACACTTAACTGTCAATCTGTCAATCCGTGCCTTATGAATAGACAAACTAAAAATGTTATGAAAATTACGTTAAATTTAAACATTTTAGATCAATTCATAATCTGAAACTTTGCCGCTGCAAGTTTGTTCAATTAAGGCTAGCTATTTAATCTGTGTACAAAGGGCACACTGTCAGAATGAACAGTTTGGCCGTTCTCGCCTGTCCTTTTACCGCCAGGTTGCAAACAAGGTGAGCTTTCCAGGTGTTTTCATAGAGTTGTATGTGGCTGACCCTAGCCAACATTAGCATGTGTATGGACAACGACGCGACGTGTCCGGTGTACTGTGCTAATAGCCTCAATACAGCACCAGCACCAGTGACGTCATGAAGGCAACGGCGCGGCGTGGTGTGTGTTCGCCGGCATGACGGCCCATCCCAGTGATAGATATAACGAAACGTAAAGCTTCGTTTGCCTGTGACTAGGTTACATTACACATTACATTTTTTCTTGAATTTCCAGTTTCCGTCTGACAACCCTTCAAAGTGCCCATCCATTTAAGCTTTTTTAGGCGGTTTTACACCAACCAGAGTAGACAACCAAATTTGAGTTTTTAGTTGACAAATGTGGTTGACAACCTGAGTTGGCAACCAGTTATTCCAAAGTTAACAACCATTTAACAATTTGTCTTTTAAATCAAAATCAAAAAAATTACTTTAATGGTTGTCAGTACAGTAGTGAATTACTGTTGAGTTTACACACATATTGTATATCAATAAAAGTTGGCAACTTCAACTTTTGTTGTTATCTCTGGTGTAAACGCGCCTTTGTGGACACTAGATATCGCTCCCTGGTCAAAATTAAACAAAAATGTCACAAATATGGAACCAACTAATTAAAACAAATTATAACTTAAAACTAATGTTCCTCCTGGATTTCGAAAATTTTTTATTGCAAATAACATTGAAACTTTGAAAGCCTTTATGGCGTGGCACTGAAGGCGATATGAATTATAATTGGATTCTGTTCATCTACAGCACAATAGGCCTACCTTTTAAAGGTATGCGCGGATTTCTCCTACGATGCTCTCAAGCTGAAAAAAGGATAAAATCCTGCTTGCCTGGATATAGATTTTTGTTGGTGATAACCAAAATCAGCTAATGTAGAAATAAAACCAACGTTTTACTTGGCTTCACATTTTAATAAATATAGTTCAACAAAATTAAAATTGTATATCCGAGCACAGCAATCTTGAGGACTGGCGGGTAGAGAGATAGACGAAGGACGCGAGCTCGTCGTGGTGGCAAGTGAGCAGAGCGAATATGCTTCTCTTGAAGAGGAACCAGCCTTCTTGCGCACGACCACAGATTAAAGAACCTTAGATAGAAACCTCATAGAAGGTTCTTTAATCTGTGGCACGACACACGAAATTACAGCGAATGTGACTGAAGAGAAGGAATAATGTGATATTTTACAAGCTTTCCGAGCTAATGCTCGGCTCCTCATGTACTAAGTATATTAAAATAAAAATTTAAAAGTTATCTTGAGTAAACCTAACCAAATTCAGAAATAATTTAAACAACCATGCACAGGTTGCAACAACAAAATTAATCAGGTAACAAATATAATCTGGCAAATTTCATATCCTCCAACAATTCTCAACCGATTTTCAAGTTTTTGGTGTCGTTGGATAGGGCTTAGTCTGAAGTTGTTTCCGCAAAAATTGATGAAAATCGGACTTATAATAAGGGCGATATCCATAAATTAAATTTGAAATTTTCTCATTAGAATAACATTGAGATTGGTTTGAGCATTTTAAACATCTGTTAACGTACAGCTGTAGTTTTTGGTGATCACTGATATTCACAATATTGGATTGGTCGGATTTCATTGATCTAGAACTAAATGTAACTTTTGTATTGTATGAAAATAAATTGCTCGATGTTGAGCAACACGTGAACTAGTTTTTTCATAAATAGGCCTACTCGTCCTTTTTGTTTCTTTTATTCGCCCCTAGTTGACGCAACTCGCAGACCAGGTCTTCTTGAGTAACATCTCTTCAATGTTTTTGATAACATATCTAAAATTTTGATATGAACAGAATCGTTCTTCGCACTGAAGATGTATAACAGTCGTCATTCTCATTTCGGAAAAACTAAAATTTGTCAATTCATCACAAAAAGCATTATAGACCATACCTCGGATACTTTTACGGATTCCTAACGCCTTCAAAGCAATAGAAGCATTGACGCTACACTCCTGTTATGCAGTCAGTGTTTTATAAATGCAGGCACGACACAATTCATAGACAATCCATTTAATGTCGCGTTTTTCTAATGATGACAATAGTATTTGATTATGAAAATGATTATACAATATAGATGAAAAATAAAATAAGCTTTAAGATTATGTGCATGACTTCAGATAAGAAGTTATTTTAATAACTTCCAAACGTGTCTAAAATGTTTTGAAGGAACTAAATAGGCCTAATATCTACACTTATCTACAATCTATATAAATGTTATGTACAATTGTGTGGTATACAATTTACAGAGCCATGCATACAGCGAGGTATCCTGCTTCAGAGAAACTTAAAAGAATGAGTATGTCAGAAGTTATCGGTTAATTTAGCAAAATAACTATTATGGAAACGATTGAGTGAAGTCCACTGCAATCATATACTTCCGAGGAAGATTCATACTTTTACCTCCTCCCTGCTACAGTAGGGTCGGATACAAAAAAGATCTTCCGGCCGTGAAAAGAGTTCCAGGAAAAAGTACGATCGGTTTGGTCAGTAAAGTTTAGTCCATCAACTGGGAAGCTGTTTGCAGAGGTGGTTTCAGGACAGGTGGCAGGTGGCAGGGTATTGGGGTCATCCCCCCACTGTTTAAAATAAAAGAAGATTGACCTTTAATAATAACATTATAGGGCAAGCTTGTTTCCTATTCTACATAAAAAGAACTTTCAATTAAAATAAACGATGTCTGATGTGTTAAAAGTTGATTTCTTGTGTTACAGGAGAGCGGCCGTTCCCGTGCCGGTGGCTGGATTGTGGCAAGCGATTTGCACGATCAGATGAACTCGCACGACACCTTCGCACACACACAGGCGAGAAAAACTTCAAATGTCCTGTCTGTAGCAAGAAGTTTATGCGCAGCGACCACCTCAGGTGAGGACTATGGGTACCAACAATTTCACAATGATGAGTGATCACTGACATACAGACAGACACAGCCTTAGGTTTCACTAGATATGGGGATGAATGGATAATAAAGCTAATGCAAAACTAAATTTTAAGAACCTTAAGACATTCTTAATGGTATGAAGGGAAACTGCCGCATATATTGTATGCTTGGTCTCTGAAGTTTTTCACAAATATGATTAATACAGTGTTGTTATATTGATACTCTGAGAAACAGTTGACCAGCAGCTGACTCTTCTAGTCTCACCACTAGTTCATGAACGGAACCTAGTCTAAAGTGTGTAAACAAGTTCAACATCATTATTCTTACAGCAAATATAACTATTATTCCTAGGTAATTGGTAATTTTTGCCCTTATTTGAGCTGCCCAGCTGATTGTCGACACACAGTAACATTTATAATAAATTGCTGTAATAACATAAAATGAACACTGGATAGAAGTACGTCAATATAGTCGCTTTTTTATGAGCCACACTTGAAAATAGGCTAATCTAAATACAGTAGAAGCTCTCAAATCCGGCCACCTCGGGACCGGACCACCGGCTGGATTTCAAAATGGCCGGATTAACTGGCGGTTTATTAAACAGGTTAATAAGAGTAAATGTGTGTTCCAACAATGAACTATTAGGATGTAACAACAAAGTGTATCATACTTGCCCAATTAAAACGTAAATCACTATATATTAACTTTATAACCATCAAGATTTGCTCCCTTCTAGACGTTGTAGCGCCGAAATGACAAGCGCCCGATCGAAAAAGGACAAGCGGTCGCTAGCGATGAACCTGCGTTTAACACACAATAATACTGGTCTTCTGTCAACGAATGCTCTAACGTATAAATGGGACAATAAAAGCGACAGAAACTGGCTGGGTAGCTGAGTGGTTATAGTGCTCGCCTTTGAATCCAAAGGTTGCCGGTTCGATCCTGAGAAAAGTTAGTAGCTTTTTAAAGGTTTGATTCCAGACCCAGTTGCCATTTGTCATTGGGCTATTAATTAATGATGCTTTCTAACAACTGGTCAATGTTAGATAGTAACAAGACTGGGGTTTGGACCGTCCCTGTCAAAATGTTAAAAAATGCCACTGGCGTAGATACATTCAAAATTAAAAAAATAAAAATACTGTCTAGTGACCTAACTTCTGTGTTACATCGACGATCGGGTTGCGAACCACCCAACATAAAAATGACGATAAAAAATAGAACACTAACACAAAATTTTAGAAGACATCCAAAACCGAATAGTCCGGAAATCGTCAATTGAACTGATATATTTTAGTGATATAACATGGAACAGGTTGACTTGTGTATTTTTTCCGTGGAAAACGCCCGAACATTTCATTTCTGGAATACCGCTGCCTGATTATCCGGCGGCCGAACCATTCGAGGCTGGACTATAGGGCTTCTATTGTAAATAAAAAAATAATTATATTTGACATAAGAGCGATATGCAAGGAAAGTATTACAATGAAAACTAATAAATATAATAATTTTTTTCTATGGTCTGTGGGGATGATCCCAAGAATACATACCTGGTCCATAGCAGATGTCATTCTTAGAGTATTGCACTATTTCATTGATCAGAGCCACCCAGTAGGAACGTACTAAGAGCATGGGAAGCTCACATGGAATGTTATGCAAATTTAAACTAAAAAAGCTGTTAATGGTAAAACATAGCAACAGAAGTCAATCATGGTGAAAGATGAATAGATGCAATTAGATTAATCAGTTGTTTTTAGTTTTTGAGTACAAATTTGTTTGGCAAAATAAATTACATAACTTGAAACAAATTTACCTAGAATCAAGCTAACGAAACCTAAAAATATGAGCTAAGCAAACTAGTAACGTTTTATATGTTACAGTAAACACGCCAGAAGACATCCCAACTTTGACCCGACAGTTCTGCGACAAAGAAGACCTCCTGTAAAGGCGTTCTCAGTAAACTCAAGTGATGGTACACCCTCCGAGCATTCCGCCCCTTCTCCGTGAACAATTGACTCTTCTCTCATCTCAACATATCAGTGGCTCGCATAAGTCGAGATTAACACCCTCCATTGCAACAAACTCTAAGGCACATGAAGCTCGGAAGAGAACGTCCCGTAGTGCAAGCTTTAGCCTAAGTCAAACTTAACTTGAAAGAGAAATCTTTTAATGTTCATTTACCATTACAAGTAATGTTTTTCCTAGAACCCATCCAAAGTTCAGTTTTATAATGTATGCTGATACTTCAAAATGGTTATTGTAAATGGTTGTGTTAAAGATTTAATCTAATGTGATTGGAAAAGAAACTTATGATTTAAATTTATTTTATCAGTGAAATTATTTTAAATGTTCGTGTGACTAAGCAACAACACTACGACAATGATGTAAAAATCTATAACTTGGCTGTAGTGTACTGAGTGGGGTTTTATTCATGTGTTTAGCAATTTTTCTAGAACAATATTGTCTCTAAACGATAAACAATAAAATAATTAGTTTACTTTCAAATCCAGTCACTCAAGACCTTTTATCTACAAAAATAATTAGAGCATTAAGTAAATTAATTGTAAAGACAGAAAAAACTAAAATTTAAGAGATAAAATACGGAAAAGAGAATCTAAAATATTAAACTATTAAAAAAAACAATAATAAAAATATGTGTAGGACTAGTTCAAATATCTTTTTTGAAATCTTGATGATTAGTTTTATAATACCAGTAGTTTAGCAGGTTTGCAAATGCACCGAGGGTTTACAATGATTACGAACACATTATGCCGAAGACATTCACTAATTCGAACCTCGATAATTTGAAAACCACTGTAAATTGGTACAGAAATTTTTCTCTTTCCCTTCAGAAAACCCCTAATATTAAACGAAATAATTTAACGATGATTTCAAAATATAGCAAAATATTTTAAAACGCTGTTTTATGCAAAATATAGCATCTAGAATTTGAATTTGTTAACACGTGAGTCTCTAGAATTCAAACTTTATTGCCATAATTCAAATCATAACCTTCAAAATTTGAAGTCAACCTCTACAGTTCAATCAGCCCCTGCGTGCCTTTGAAATGCAAATTGAGCGCAATCAGTAAGCCTGTTGAAACATGGAATAATGGGTATTTTTTATTTTATAGGGGTTATATAGGCCGAGAAAGAAACGTGACAGGTGACAATGAAAACAGAAAGTAGTTCACTTGTGATTGAAACTACCCATATGTTTGTGAAGCAGTCAAAATTTGAGGCAAAGTTTTTCACTGTTGAAACACTATTAATTTGCTAAATAATTCACATTCAAAGTAAAAAGTAGTACAGTTATTAACTATCGTCTGTAAAATTGCAATTTGTCAGCAGATTGGTTTGCTTTTACTACATGTTTAGTTTTTTCTTCCATTTACTTTCCTCTTCTAACTTTCCTTTCTATTTAATTTCTCACTATATTCATTAGACTTCTTACCAAATAATGTATGAACTGTATTACATTATATACGTTGTCTAATGTAAAAACACGAAGCATCATTTCAATTAGCTATTTTATGAGTTTAAAAAAAAGTAATGTTGGACCTCTATCATTAAAAATTAGTTGGCTGATTCCTGAACGTTCGTTGAACAAGTGAGGTTCTACTGTAATAAGTTTTACTTTTTTTGCCCTATGAACATTATTCAAAAATGTGTAAGAAACAGTTTGGTTTAATTATTCAATATTTAAGGACCCATTAATGGCAAGCATATGGACAATGGTGGCATCTACACCGTCTCATAGCAGCTCGTCATTGATACACTCAGAATCAACCCTCCATTCTTGCCCCATAAGCCACCTGCAGGCTTCCTTATGCTGCTCTTTACCTCTGCTTACTGTCCCCCCCCCTCTCTTTCTCTCTTGCTCTTTAGAATTATTACCCTTCTCTCTCCGTAGAACAGCTCCGCTTAGCCTCAGCTCTAGACCATCCCATGTGAGCCTCTTGAGCTTACGTTTGTAAGTTGGTTTGATGCTAAAATGCTAATTAATTGCCATTTTTGACTTTGTGAAAAAAAAATTAGTACGCAGAACTCGTATGATCAAAAAAGTTTATTTTAATTTTATACATTAAAAAATTATTTGTTTCTGTTTTCTCCCTCTTCCCTAAAAAAACATAAAAAAAATAAAAACAAGTAAGTTTTGGAAATCCCATTCAAAACAAAGTGCACACCATTTTATAGGGCTTCTAGGTACTTGTCTAGAAATGGTATGTTAAATTAGATTGATTTCTCTCTGCTGAGTTTGGAAATTTACATCATTTGTTTATTTTATATTTTATATATTTTACAATTTAAGCAGATAAGGATTTTTTTGAAAGCTGTCCTTTATAATTTCTAAGTAAATTTTGGTTGATGATGTCAAAGATGTCCGCAAGCAAATAATTTTCAACTCAAATAGAGGTTGTGATTAGTGAGTTAGTTGTAGTTCACAGGTTAGTTGTAAGACATGTGCGAGGAGGTGCGAGACTTACTGTATTATTGGAGATTAGAGCAACAAGCTTAGAATGGCATAGAAAACTCCCCCTCACGTTCAATGTCCCTGTGTTACTGTTAAGTTAGAAAATACTTCCTTAGAGGTTGATTTTTTGTCTAAAACGCTTTACAAGTCAATCAATTAGAAGTTTAAATAACAAATTGATGACTAACTGTATATATATGGCAAAAGCAAGTTCATAATATATTATTACCTTTAGAGTTCATTGATAGTTCATTATAAGTTTTTATTCTGACTCTCTTGTTTGTTAACACAATCCAGAAAAATAAAGAACATGGCTCCTAATGGACAAATCTATAGGAAATTTAATTTTGACTTACTCTTACTTTAAAATAGCGAAGCATTATGACAGAGTACAGAATCTCAGTCCTAAACCAGCAAGGTTATGTATGATTATGTATTGTGTTCAACCAATGAATACAGAGTCTTATAAGAAGAACAGACCTTATGGCTTTAATTCTGCCGGTTTTTTTAATTGGGCAACTCACCACCTGGCTGCGCGTGCTGTACTCCTGTGCCGTTCCTTTACGTGAAATCCCCCTCCTTCAACCTAGCATCTACGGCGAAATCAGCGTTAATTTAAGGATAGCGCGCCGCCGTTTACACGCCCCTGGACCTAACCAAACTGGTTGATATGCAATAAAACGTATATATTCGGCTTCTGTATGAAATGCAGAATCTAACAATATGAATATTTTTTAATTTGTGTAATATATGTAATTTACAAGTTGGAAACTTTTAATTTTTTATTTAGTCTGACATTAAAAAGTTACTAAGCGAGGATTTTTTATATTTTTGGGTCAGAAACAAAAACTTTCAGCGGGAAAGTTGTTGACATTTAGATGAATTTCATCATGCAATTGAGTAATTTACGATTAAATGTTTTGATCGTTGGCAAATAGTGCCTTGAAGAAATTCACTTTGAGTCTCGCGCTCTCTTACTTCATCGTTCGGTCTATGATTTCATAAGAATGACAAGGTGTATTGACTATATATTTTTTACTTAATATTTGTTAAGCACATAGTTGTGAAATCTTATAATTTTTTACACTCTATAGAATTAAACACTTATTAGAAATTATTCTATGATGCTTGTTTTTCTAAACAAGATATGTTATTTTAAATCACGATTAAATAAATAATGTAATGCTAAATATTTTAAAACTGAAAATTACTTTTTTAACCTATACTGTACTCATAAAATATGTAGGCTAGTCAACAGTAATAAACACAACATCTTGCGAAACTTTCAATTCTAAACTACATTAAAGGCGCTAGATTGCAGGGTGAGGAGTCTACTTATTTTGAGCCACAGACTTCTTTAGGGTCATTGGTAAAAATTAATATCGAGCTGTTTTATTATTATATTATTAGTATAATCCAGTTTGTAATTTACTTTGTCTTCAATAAATTTCATGGCCGCATAAATATAAAATCAAATCGAATAAAAATTATGAAAACATTTGTTATCCTGTACATTCCTTTGTAACAGTGCTATGGAATTGCTATCTCAAAAAATAAAAAAGTTGACTTACAATAAAAATAAATTAGAATGAATTTATAAAAGGTAAATGTAAATTATATAATTAATTAAAAGTAACCCTCTAAGTTTTCGCCGTAACTCATTTTTAACATTAATACAATGTCGTTAAAGTGTGGCCAACGTGAACGTTAGAACCAGAATGTACTCTAGTATTTGAATCAAAAGGTCATGCAACAATAATTTTTAATGGTTTCAAATGTAATTTTAGTCAGGTTTTTCGCTATCCTACCCATGTTATCAGCCTTTTCTGTAGGGAAAAATTAAATAATGTTTCTTGGAAAGGCAGAATTGTATGATGGTAAAAAATTGATTTTGCACATCGTTTAATGTATAAAATTTTACAACTATGTAACGCTCATTGGAATATTAGTTAATAAATTAATCGGTAGTAGCTCCTAGACAAGACAAAACTTTCTGATATGTGAGATCCGAGAGTTTAACGTTTATGGATTATTGACCGTCCTGGAAAGAATATCTACCTTTTATTAAACAAAAATTTTTAACGTGAACGAACTTTCGTCCACAGCCAAAATACCTTTTTTTATGAATGATTTAATAGGCTTTATTAAATATTTTGGCCATGTTCGTCCAATACATTTAAGTAATTTAAAATCCAAACAACTTATAGAATGAGTCATTACATTCCAATAAACATTTAAATACTTTTTTTGGAAACATTAATGAGGAAAATTGATATTTAAGTAAACTTAATATACTGTAATTACAAAACTACAAGCTAATGAATCACGGCCCGTCGGCATGGCCCACGGCTACCTGCCAATCAACAATTAAACTTTTACCTTTGAATAAGCATAGAAAGAGTCCTATGGGTTTTAAAAATTAGGCTAACTTTAAATTAACTGTGCAAATGTAAGTATTTCTCAACTACTTTCTCAAAGACAAAATTTACCAAACCAATAATAAAAAAAAAAACTTTCTCGCAGACCAACCTTTTTATGTGATTAATTTGAAAGAAATTGCTTCGCAATGTTTTTACATATTTTTCATAACGATCATAGATCTAAAATTAAATTAACACCGTAGTTATTTTTATTTAGGCCTAGTGGTAGCCCAATTTTTACTATGAAAGATTACAATTTTCAATGTGAACGATTATTTTTTTTGCAATGAAACGCTGTAATTTAGAATTGGTGCTTTTGCGGCAGTGGCTGGAGGGGGGATGTAGTGTAGCTGGAACAGCCAGCTGTGTGTAGTCCGTACTTTGGAACAGCCAACTCTCGACGCAACCTGGTGGTGAGATGCCCAATTAATTACAACAATGATAAGCGTGGGGGCGCGTAGAGCAGTCGGAACAGCCAACGCTCAGCGAAGCCATGTGTTGAGTTGCCCAATTAAAAAAAACGGCAGAATATTTAACATGGCGTCTGTTCTTCTTATAAGACTCTGTATTCATTGGTTCAACCCTCTAGTTGGCAAATACATACATTTTGCTTTTTGGTAAAGAAATATAATGTACTAGCAATAGTACACAAGTCCCATAACCTCCTGCTCGAAGGGCCATTATTTTCCTGTTACAAAATCTTACATCAGGGGTAGTTTTCTTTATTTTTCTGTACTAGAATTCCATAATATTTGTTTTGAATACTTTGCGTAAAACATTTCAGTAATAATAATCTTTTAGAAAATCAATAAATATTCTACACCTGTTTTATCAACATAGTGCAATCTATAATTGGTTTATTGCTACTTAAACTACTGTTTAAAACCTGTATATACTGTTGTATGGCCTATATAAATTTAATCATTTTGATAATAGTTAGAAGGTAAGTTGTTTTTTAATTAATCAAATAAGTAAGCATTGTTTTATTCACACTTTTTTTACCCATCTATACCTATATGTGTTCCTAGTTTTCTTTGAAAACGTATATACATACTTTTCATACTTTATGAACTAATGTTAAAGTCATAATTTTATGATTTGAATTCATAATTACCTTTTAACTTTATTTAATTTGTTTAATATGGTGACATGAAGCAATATATAAATGAGAAGTTTGGTTCATCAATCAATTATTTGTTTGTTTAGTGAATCAAATATTTACACTGTTAAGCTGTAATAAGCCAATACCTTTTTAATCTACTTCAAAATTAATATTTGATGACACAAATAAATGTCTTTCTTATGAGCAATTTAACAGTAACAACTGATTTTTCAAATAACTCTTTCATTTCATCAAATGTAAGTGGCCTGAGAATTTGTTAAACCTTTTTTGTTAAGTTTACAATAGTTAGTATTAAACAAATTTTGTTGGTTTCACTATAGTAAAGTTCATCGAAATAGTCCGATGCATTTTTGCAAAATTTATTCAGAAACATATTTTTATGCAATTATGCTAAATATAACCACAAATGACAACATTGCAGGGCGAGAGGGGGTGAGTTACTTTCTGATGGTTTTACTCAAATTTAAAAAATTGAGAGGCAGAGGTCTTTGATGACTGTATGTTTTTAGGCTTCTGGGGGCCACAAAATTGTGAGCTTAGAAATTTAAACAGCATGGCAGCCAATTTCCATAATTCTTACCCAGCAATGTTGTCGGTTTTGTTTTATTATGATTTTGATTATGTTCACAGTTAACAGATGCCAACAGCAGATGTGGTCTCCATTGGCAACACTAAATTCAGGCTCACAATTTCGTGATACCTACTATAACTATTACTTTACAGTATTGTTAAATAAATACATAAAAAATTTCTTGAGTACACAGATCTGTAGCAACCAGGTTATTAGTAGACTGTTTTTTTGTAAGCAGTAAGGACTCTGCCTTATTATCTTCCCTATCTAGTCATCAAATTCCTTCCCTATATTAATAATAATACCTTCTTCCAATGTAATAGAAAATGTACAAAAGATTTTATCTTATACACTTTAGTTTTTGAAACTACATCTGATAAGTTGATTTTAGACCTTTGCTCGTCTCTTGGTTGCCTTCTTAAATTTAATCATCATACTATCTTAAGGAAGAAAAATTGTATAAGGTAACCAAAACACATAAAAAAAAGTTTTTTTTTAACCCTTTCAGTACTAAAAAAAAAGTATTACCTAAATTTTGAAAAGTGCTAGGATCTCCAAGGGGGCAAAGGCGAGCGCATGAGATAAAAATTATTTAAAAAAAAGTCGGCCCAAAAGTGCTAGAGAATGATATTTCGTATCTCGATTGTGTGGAAAATCAAATGAAATTATCGGTATTTCAAAATAACAATCGAGACAACCGATATTCTTGTTTAATTAAGTCCTCTGTATCGACATCGGCGGCAAGCCGATATATCATTCCTTCGCACTTTTCAGATGAAAGGCAAGACACAATATATAGTTGCTAGCTTAGCATTTTTCAGGAAAAAAACGATGAACAATATATCGTTCCCTAGCACCGAAAGGGTTAAAGAACCTTTCTCTAACCTGATTTAATTTTACCATTTTCACCTAGCAGACGGTAAAGAATATCTATCTTTTTTAATTATAACATAATTAAAATATTAATTTGTTTATGAAATATATAATATTGCACCTTTCACAAAATGTAAAAGACTTTTACTACTGTATCACTTTAAGATTTATATACAAAAACTGAAAGTTACCTGAAAAATGACAAAACTAATATTTCTGATAAGTTTCATTTACTAGATAAGGTTGGTTTTTCATGATTATCAAACATTCTATTACCTACTTTATGGAATCTAGGATGCAGTGCTCATATTTATATATATATATATATATATATATATATATATATTAGTGGTAAGACTAACTCTTCCTATACATTACTGTTGTAGATATGTGTTAAACATCTTTACTTATGTGTTTTATACTAACTTAACCGAGTCCAAATATTGTGTTATGTATAAATAACTACCATTTAGTTCCTTTTCTGTACAGGTTTTCCTGAAGTGCAATGACAAAACCTTTGTACATTTCAGTTTCAGTAAAAATAAATGTTTTTATATGTTTTTATTTCTATTTCTACTCCTGATATAAAGATGGAAATACCTCCTAAATGTATAAGAGTCATATTTGGGTATGCGAGGATGTAAAGGATTAGTTTTTAATGGCTTGTGTGTCTTGTACACGGGGTCAGTAGCAGCACGCACTGACACTGACCCGACGTGCTCCTGGCCTTGTGTTTAGGGATACTGTCCAGTACTCTGTGGAAGCCGTCAAAGTAAAACGTGTCAGTGAAGCCAGTATTTTAAATTTGTGGGACAGTAAATAAATGCAAAGGGGATCATTTGAATTCCAAAGTTTAAGCCCTAATTTCAAGCTAAAATTCCCAATAACATAATGACAGTAAAAATAATGACGTAGGCTTGATTCAAATCCAATGTATTAAAAAATTCATCAATGAAACTTTAGTTTTCAAGTATTTTGATGAATAGCCCATTTCAAATTTTATCAACCATAAAACCCTAATATTTATGTTTCATCACTCACTTTTTACATGTATGTAGATATTATTTACACTTCAGTTGACTCACGCTGACTTGAAATTCACTACACAGCGATATTTCTTTGAGTTACATATTTTATAGTTCAACTTAAGAATAGTTCGAGTAACAGAAAAATTTTGAGTTACATTCAACTTACTACAAAGGTAATGAACAGTACAATATTGTGACAGCACACAAACCCTGTATGTTGCGGACTCGTTGAGAGGGAACTTACAGAGGTTCACAGAGGAGACTTTGAGTTAAAGAGGTAAAATCAGACTTGTAACTTACAGGTTAAATAAAAGATAAAATTTGACTTATCTTTTGAATTTCAAGTTATTGAGGTAATTTTTTTTTTATCGATCAACTTTTAGAGGTTATAGCCATGGAATTAGTACCAAGTTTTGTATTGTTTAATTTTTAACCAAGACAGGTTTTTCCAAAGCAATCTGATTCACTTTTTTTTTTTTTTTTTTTTAGCGAATTTCCCTATAGGGAATACGCTATTACGGTAGTAGCCATGGTAAGACCTAAGCCCGGGACCATGTTACTTTTTCATTTTGAGGTCCCCAGAAGCCAAAAACACCGTTCGTTCATTTTCATATATATGTATATATATATATATATATATATATATATATATATATGTACATATATATGTAAGCTTTTGTAAGCTATGTTATAAATGTTTGTATATATATATATATATATATATATATATATATATATCTATGTGTCCGTGGTACTGATAACTTTTGAAGGGGACCTCCGATTTTGATGAAATTTGGTATGAAGGTGTAAGACCAGGTCTATTTTCATGAGTTTGCGAACCAGCATGATCGGGTTACGGGAACGGGGTTTTATGGGGTTTCAAAAGGGTAAAAAATGGGGTTTTTGCATTTTTGGAGCATAATTTTCAAAATTCAACAATTTTAACTGAAACCATTTAAAAGAGCTTAAAAAAACAAACAATTTAGTATTTTGAATTTTTAACTTGGCTTAACAGGTTACGGAGAAAAGCCAAAAATAGGTTTTCCATGTTAATCTTATGGGAAATCAACAAAACCCTGTATCTCGCTTATTTATTGGAATAAATTGATAAAATTTTGTATGTACATTCACTAGGTAGGGTTCAACTGATATTTGCTTACAGCACCCACATGGCGGCAAACCTACGTACTCACCCTTATGGGGTTTATGGGGAAAATGGAAAGAACACCATAACTTGATAATATTTGGTATGTACATTCACTAGGTAGGATTTAACTGATATTTGCTTATAACACCCATATGGTGGCAAACCTACATACTCACCCCCATGGGGTTTATGGGGAAAATTAAAAAGTGCCGAAATTGTTACAGTTTGACATTTATCCAAGGAAACTATTACATTTCCTAACAAAACTAATATTTTCTGACAACATCCCAAGGCAGCAAACCTACATACACATTCCTATGGTGTTTATGTGGAAAATATAATATCTCAAGATCGTTTGGAAATTCGCTGAGTACGCAGGTCTGCTGCGACGGGGGTATTTTAAGAATTAAACCCATTTTTGTGTGCAATATTCCGATATATAATCTTTATCAAGCACACTGGTGTATGATAGTGTAAAAATAAACATAAAAAATGAACAGCTGAAAGATGAAACACTTTCAGTGTATAATATATATATATAAAACGCGAAGCAGTTTTTTGTAAACACCACTCCTCCCTTATTTCTGGACCAATTTTAAAGTCTGAGGTGTCCAAAGGTCTCAGTTCATAGTTTTGCTTTTTCATAGTTTTGCTCAGTTCATAGGTTTTAGATTTTTTATATTTTAAGTCTGAAGCCCACGGAAAGCTCTTAAAGTTCGATTTTTGTCCATAAGGTTAATATGGGGAACAATTTATATTGGTCGGGTTCACGTTCATCCATTGCAACCGGGATTCAATGGATTTTTTTGCGGTTAGCAAAAAAGGCACGTGAACGTCAACAATCAAAATCCCGGTGAGTTCATAAGAAGGCAGCAAAATGACTAGAATCCACCGGGATTTATCACGTGACCTTTGGGATTTGTCCAAATCCCAAAGCCTTGTGATATTCTAAATCCCGGTTGCGGTGGATTGTGGTGGATGAACGTGAACCCAACCATTGAGTTGCAAAATAAAACACCTGTTGATAGTAAAACAAACAAACACATGTTAAAATCTGAATAGAGCAATTGCACTACTGGTACTGACCATACTTTAATACGAGGATTGTCTAATGCGATGTTTTAACTTTTTCTCAAAATATAGCGGGTAGATTTAGCTTGAACATTTTATTTAAGTGAATTTGGGCACAAAAACAAGTTTAGTAATAACTTAACCCTAGAAAAATTATTTTTTTTTGTACGAAAACAAGTTTGGAAATTGAAATTTTTGACATGGGTCTCATGGACATGGGTCAACTTTTTATTTACTATTATATTATAAAAAAATGTTATTCAGAATGCTACACATATTAAAATGCCTGTTTAAAAGAGACAACATTAAAAAGTTTTTTAACTCCAGTATACAAAACAATATTTTTACAAAAATTGTTTTTAGAAAGAGAAATTTTAACCAAAATATAAATGCCACATAAAACCAAAATGGACCACACCAAAAAAGATGTAGATTCTCTTTATTTTTGGGATTTCTTCATTTAAATTTTGTAATGCCATGGAAAGTTAAAGAGGATTTAGCTCTTTATAAATAGTAATGTGGACTCATTCACTATATCGAAGACTACCACATACAGTACTACAAAAACAGCCGCAGTGAGTGCTGCGTAGCTCATAAAGGACCGAGGAGTTGTAATGATAAGTTGATTTTTATTCTGTTGTAATTTAAGTTTTATGTTTGATGAACTATGTAGATCCAACATCTATGAATTTATTATAGATTTTATAGGAGTGTTAAGACAGAGGCCCAAAGACGGGGCTGGCATGTAATTAACCAATGGTCTTATGGGTTTGTTGTCCTTATGGAGTTTAGGTAGTCCTCTTAATGGTGGAGTTTATGGGTTGATTTGTTTCAAATACCCAATCTCATGTTCTGTTAATAAATGTTTACAAAAGTGGTTTACGAACCTGTCCCGTCTCAATCCTTTGGTGGATGACCCGGGTTTCGGCCCTCCTTAGCGGCCATAGTCATATCCTAACACAGGGACCTAAAAATATCCATCTTGTAGGTTTTGTCGTGATTTGAAAAAGTTTAAAATGTACAAACACATAACACAAAAAACCAAACACATAGATGTCACAGCGCGGACTAGGTCTAATAAGAACATTGAGAATGATGTACGGCCAGCAACACAGGAGCAACTCTGAATCATAAAGAATAAATGTTTACAGTTTGAAATAGCCTTATTGATTTCTTTGTGTAAGCGATAGTTGGATCTTTTGACAACTTTTCGATGTTGTTTTTGTTTATAAATTCTGGAACTTTTTAGGTATTTATTTATTTATTTATTTATTGGGACAGTCAGATTACAATAATTACATATTGTGACTTTTTGCAGCCCTAAATAGATAGAGCCACCAGTTCATTAAAACCCATCAAATAATTCGGCAAAGTGCACTTTACTTAGGCTATAAAACTATCAATTTAATCCCAGCAGGTGTTTGCATGGGTATGATTTATAAACTCTACAACACTATAAAAAGCATTATTTATTAAATATTCTCTTAGTTTATTGTAAAAGAGTTTGATATCATTAATATTTCTTATGCTTTCAGGGAGATGGTTAAACAGTTTAGCTCCCGCGTAACATGGCAACTTATGGTAATTTTCGAGTCTGTGGAAATCAGTTCTGAATAAATTTTTATTTCTAGTATTATAGTTATGAAAATGTGTGCCGAATTTTGAGTCACATTTTGTTAGAAAAAACTTAATTGTCTGATAAATATATAAACCTGCTAATGTTAAAATTTCCATACTACGAAAGGCTGGTCGGCACGATTCTCTTCTGCCTATCTTTGCTAGGGTTCGTACAGATTTTTTTTGTAGAATAAATACCCTAGAAAATTTGCAATCAGCACAAGCCCCCCATAGAGGTAATCCATAGGATAAATGTGGCTGAATTATGCCATAGTAAGCTGTTTTTAAAATTTTTGTTCCACAATATTTTGAAAGTCTACGCATAAGAAATATTCCTGAGGAAATTTTCCTACAGACATATTCAATATGATGTTCCCAAGTTAAATTTTGTTCTATGTTTAAACCCAGGAATTTTACACACTTGACTTGTTCTAAAATGTGTTCATTTATCATAATTACTGGGTTTTTGCTTTCTTCTATATTACTTAAATTAAAATTTATGTAGTTTGATTTTGAATAATTTACTTTTAAGTTTAAACTACTAAAAAACTGGACACAACAATTGACCTGCGTGAAAGATACACTCTCTATATTTTCAGTTGAATCAGCTGTAAAACTGAGAGTTGTATCATCAGCATATTGTGTGATTTGTTCAACATTTATTATTTCATCTAAATTGTTTACATAAAGCAAGAACAAAACGGGGCCAAGGATTGAGCCTTGAGGAACACCATATGCTATGTTTTCTCTACCGGACAATTTATTTTCTATTAATACTTGTTGGGTTCTTCCTTCAAGGTAGGATTTAATCCACTTAAAAGAAGTTCCCCGAATACCATATGTTTCAAGTTTATTCAGAAGTAAAGCATGATCAACGCAATCAAAAGCTTTACTGAGGTCCAAAAAGACACTTGTTGCCTTATGGCCCTTTTCAAGTTCAATTAGAATGAATTCAAGGAATTTATTTATAGCGTCTAGCGTACTGAAACCCTCTCTGAATCCAAATTGAGCTTTTGAAAGAATATTATTATGATCCAAAAAAGAGGTAAGTCTAATATAAAAAAGTTTCTCTATGATTTTGCCAAAGATAGGCAGGAGAGCAATCGGTCTGTAATTACTCATGTCCGACGGATCTCCTTTCTTAAATATAGGTATGATTTTCGCCAATTTTAAATTATCAGGAAATATACCTTCTTCAAAGGATAGATTGATTATTTTTGTTAAAATTGTACTAATACTTGAAATTATCTGTTTTAATAACCACATGGACAAACCAGTGATATCAGTAGATTTTTTTGCAGAGAAATGTTTGATAACATATATTAATTCATCCTCTGTGACAGGACATAAGAACATAGATTTCGTAATAAATCTTTTACATTTTATTACTTCAGGTTTAATGTCATTAGTAACAGCTACGTTTGAAAAGAAAGAATTAAAAATTTGGGCTATACTTAAGGGATCTGAAATATATTTATCATCAACTTTAAGTTTCACAGGGTTTTTAATTTGTTCTTTGTGACCATTTATTATATTCCAAGCAGTTTTAGAAAAATTATTACATTGTTCAAGCTTTCTGTTAATATCATATGATTTTGCTGCTCTGATTACCCGTCTATAAATTGATCTGTACCGTTTGTAAAAAGCTTTAAAATTTTCGCTTTGGGAGCTATAGAATAGTTTTGAATAGATTTTAATGTTTTTTCTGGATACCAATATTCCCTTTGTAATCCACGTCGATGATCTATTTTTTGGTCTTTCAACATATGTTCGTAAAGGACATGCTTTGTCCAAATGACTAGTAAATGTTGATACAAACTCAGAAAATTTTTCCTGAACCGAATCTTTACTATTAACAGATAGCCAGGATTCATTTTTTAAAGATTCCTTGAGCTTCGTAATATTTTCTGGTAGGGTGATACGTTGTAATTTTTTTGTCGACTGTATTAATTCAAGAGAAAAATTGTTCAGAGTAACCATCTGCCCAAAATGGTCAGAGACAGCTGTGTTTATAACATCAATGTCTATATGACCACTTAAATTTGAAATAACATTATCAATTGCAGTTTTAGAATTACCTTTTATACGTGTTGGAGAGTTTATAGACCATTGTAAATTAAATGAATTTAATAAATCTTTAAATTGTTTTACAGCTCTATCTTTAATATTCAGTACATCTAAGTTAAAATCACCGATAATAATAAATTTTGATTTGCTTTTTGTTAAGAGCTGTAAAAGGAACTCAAATTTTTCAAAAAATGCGTTGATATTACCATTTGGAGAACGGTAAATACCAACTAGGCTGGTTTTCCCATTTTTGCTTTTAAATGAAATACCAGTAATTTCTAAATTCTTGTCAGTAGAAAAGTTAAAATTTAATTTATTAAATACAATAGTGTTTTTAACAAAAATTGCAACCCCTCCTGATTTATAATATTTCCGGCAGTATATGTTAGCCTGGACGTAGTTTTGTAATTGGAAAAAATGGCAATTTTCAGTGTTAAATGCATGTTCACTGATAACAAAGAAATTTGGATTTAATTCCATGCAAACAATTTCTAAAATGTTAATTTTGTTAGTTGCACTTTGCACATTTTGGTGAAAAATTGAAATGTTATTTTTAAATGAGGGGTTGTCTTTTATATTTTCCCTCCCGACTGGTGGCTTTACCTGTTTAAAGAATCACATGGAACAGACAGATTTGAAGTAGGAGTCCCTGGTTGAAGATCCATTCTGATTGAGTCACAAAATAAAGGCGAGCAAGTATTGTCGTCTATGGTCGAAATTAGACTGTCCTCATCACTACTAGTACTAGAATTTAGAAAGTTTCCACTAGTATTCACTTTACAATTGTCACTTCTCTTTAATATAGATGGTAGAAAATGTTTGTCCAAGGGTACATTCTGGTTTAATTCAATTTGTTTTACGCTTGGCAACAGTGGAGGCCAGTCACTCAACGATTTTATGTTTAAATTGTTCTTTGGTGTCACACATTTATCACTTTTGAGGTGGTTCCCTTTTGCCATAGCGTCTTCTTTTATAGTTTCTGCGATTACAGACATTAATTTTCTTTTTCCATTCATTTTTAGATGTAAACCGTGAGCTGTATGATCCCTTCTGTTCATGTTAAATTTCTTTACTAAAACAAAATTACTATCATTATCTGTGGAGAGTGTTTTTTTCAAATTTCTGTTCCATTCATTATTAATTTTGTTAATTTTGTCATTCAGATAAGGCTTATCGAATCTATGAAGGATGCCTGGGAATATTACATTGGTGATTTTGCTAGTTTTATTTAAAACCTGAAAGTCTTCAAGAATGTTATTTTCAATTGTATTTAAGTTTGTTACATCATTTGTACCACCTAGTACGACCACATAGTCCTCTTTTGTAAAATTTCCTGTAAGTTTAGGCAAGTCTTCCGTCACTTGTTTAAATTTCGCATTTGGTTTGAAAATTGAAAGAACATCAAAATTTTCTTTTAGTTGGTCATGCAATAATTCACCACACCTTCTGCCGTGACTGTCAGAAATCATTATTACTTTAGATTTATTTTGACGTATTATTTCTTTATCTTTCTTGATGTGTGTTTCGGATTGATCTTCTACATTGCAAGATGCGATTTCATTTTCAAGACATGAAAATCTGTTCGAAGTCAAAATGGTAAACTTTTCTTGCAGTAATGGAAGTGTTTCACACTGTTTGGAACGTGACTTCTTAGTTTTTAATTTTTTTGATACCGGTACAGTTTTATAGGTGTTATATTTACATACTTGTTTGGGGACATAATCTTTATTGCATTTGAAATTTTCTTGGTCAGGTAATTCAATATTATTTACATCCTTTTTAAGGCTATCACAAAAGTTATCAATGACATTGCCACTCACTTTGATTTGATTTATTACCGACTTTGCATTGACTAAAAGATGTAAACCACATTCAAAGGTATGATTTCTGCTGCAGTGTTTTCGCTTCAACAAAGGTGGAATTACTTGTTATATTGTTTGCAAGTTGTTCAGCATGCTTCTTGTTCAAACCAATGACGCTGTCAAAGTGGTAGAAAGTATTATTGTCCCTTTGGTACACTAACAAGCTCCAGTGTGCCCCATTATGACTGTTTTTCACTTGTATTTCAGGACAATCATTTAAACAAAACAAAACAAAGTTTGCTGTATTAAAGTCAAGGGCAGTTAAAGCTGTTAGATTTTCGTATAAAGTACCATATTTTAGAAGCTGTGTGGTTGTAGGCCCAACAAATAGTATATCATTCCTCTCTTCTGTAACTTCATTGCATAAACAATCAAAATATGACTGAAGATGAATGTCGTTCAAGTACAGATCATTACCGTAGCCAGCATCTGAAGGATTTTTGCCTTGTTTATTTTTTAAGTCACTTTCTAAATTAACCTGTTGTGATTTCAGGTTTTCTAATTCTTTGACTAAGTCATGTTTTCTTAGTTCTAACTCTTTCACATCCTCTTGCATTTTACAGATTTTTGTTTTTAAATTCAATAACACTTCGCCCTGTGGTTCTGAGGTTTTAGTTTTGGATTTAAGGTCACTGTTGGCTTTTTGACTTCGAGTCTGTATAATGGACTTAATCATTTCAATGCTAGAACTTTATTTATTTCTAGGAATTTTGAAATTTTACTTGAATATTATATTTATTTATCTCAGCTGATATATTTTGACTAAGATGCACAACTACAAAATAGGTTATATGCACCTTGATTTCCTATTGTTATTATTTAATTGGAGATTATAATTTAGATATTTTGTTGAATTTCGTAAGAAAAGTTCTTAAATTGTTCTTATAATAAAAAATTACTTACTTTCTAAGCTATCAATTTAGAATTTAACACTATTATAAGGAGCACAAATTTTGCACTGTTCACAACAACATCAAGTCAGCTGTAACATAACAGTCTGTAACATCAAGTCAGCTGTAACAGGTATAATCTGTCAAATTCATTATCACATGAGCAGAAGCACATGAGTCAGGGTGTCGCTGTCACTTTCAAGGACAAGTTTGGCAAACCCGGTCTATTGGATTATTGGGGAAGCAACTTAACGCAACAAAAATCTAAACATGGAGCGACAGTATATAGTTTGGTTACAAAGCCTAAATATTTCTTAAAATCTACAAACTACCCTGACTATATGGAAGATTATGACAGAGCTTTCTCTCAGATGACTGATCATTTCAGAACTCAGAACCTTAAGACGCTCATCTGCTCACCATTGGGCTGTGTTAGAGATCGTGTTAGAGTCCCACATTTTGTAAAAAATCTGCTGAAATTTAAAAAAAATACTGGTGCTTCAATAATTATTGTAACAGGCCATGACACCTATGATAACAAACTTTACAATGGTCTATCGCATTCCACATTTCTGAAATATTTGTAACAAACAATGGTCAACCAATATTTTGAAGAGACTCTCTTAAAGCGTGACAACTCAGTTAACAACTCCAGCCCACTAATTGCCACAACAGCCCACCAGCTCACGACAACTACTCCCACATCACAACTGACTGACGTCTGCTGTTCACCATCGACTGAGAAATCACAGCTGCTACCACACCAGCTCTCGCCAAACCAGCACTTCATAAGTCACCAGTCGTGATCATCGATGGAAGTGAGGGGGGTATTAAAGTCAATGAGGGTGTGATTGGTGAGCATAGTGATCAAGTTTATAGTGATAATGAGTTTATTCAACATTGTGCTGAAACAAATGTTGTTTGCAATAATGTTATTTCTAATTCAACCGATTGTACAAATAGTTCTAAGGTTTTTTTAGGAAGTATGACACTTTTTCCACCTTTAATGAATCATTAATACAGTCACAACCTTGTTTTGTTTCACATAAAAATGACTTTCAACAAATCACTACTATTAAAAATGTAATAAATAAGCAACATTCAATCTTACATTTGAATATTCAAGGATACATTAATAACTGTGATGACCTAATTTTATTACTGGACAGTGCTAACACATATTAAAATAATATCCTTAAATGAACATTGGTTACAAGGCGATAACATAACTCTTCTAAACAAACTTGACGGTTATAAAGTAGGAGATTATTTTTGCAGAAAAGATAAAATTAGAGGAGGATCAGCCCTTTTGATTTCAAAAGAGTTAGAGTTTTTTATCAGGGATGATTTGAAATTCTTAAATGAGGAAAATTGTTTTGAAGGTAGCTATATTGAAGTTGACTGCTTGAAAACACTCTTTATTTCAATATACCGTATTCCAAACTGAGATATAGATAAAATATTTTTGGAAAAATTTGACTGCTTATTAGACAGACTTTCTCGGGAGATTAAAGTAAAAAATATTGTGATCGCAATGGACCATAACATGGATTTTCTTAAGAATAATAATAGATCCAAACAACTTCAAAATATTTGTGAGCAGCATGGATTAAGGTATCATTTTCAAGTTCCAACAAGAATCACTTTTAAATCAAAATCATGTATAGACAACATTATTACAAACATAAAATCATTTAATAGTCATACAAAAAAAGAAGTAATAAATGCAGGGAATCCCGATCATGAGGCATTGTTGCTGTCTTTAGAAGGAATTAAAAATAATAAGGTTAATAAAACAAAAATTATTTTTAAACGAAATTTCAGTAAAGAGATGTATTTAGGAAAAACTTGCAAAACTCATTATTTAGTTTTAATCCATTACTGGATGTAAACTCTAACTTTGAAAGTTTCCATAGTAATTTTAATTTTAATTTCGTAAATGCTTTTCCATACAAATCAAGTAAACAAGCCACCAACAAAATCCAAAACAAAAACTGGGTCACATTAGGAATTAAAATTTCTGCCGCGAAAAAACGTAAATTACATGCCGAAGCCAAGTGGAATAAAAATGTAAAATTTTTAGAATATTTTAAAAAGTATAAAAAAATATTTAATAAAGTTGTGGCACTCTCCAAAAAAAGGTCAAATGAAACTTATATACAAAATTCTGTAAATAAAACAAAAGCTGCTTGGGCTGTTGTGCATAAAGAACTTGGTCAAAATATAAAAGTAAATGAAATTCCACATTACTTTGATAGTACAACAGAAAAAGGTAACATTACACAACACAGAATATTAGCCAATAGTTTTAATGATTATTTCTTGAATGTTAAAACTAATGTGCACTCTAATCCAAATAAAGATAATGCTATGAACTTCATGGCTATAGGAAGAAGAAATGTTAGTAAGTTTGAATTTAGAAAGATCAAAACAACTGATGTTAGAAATATAGTTTTTTCTTTAAAAAATACAAAGGCCTCAGGGTGGGATGAAATACCTTTGTTTGTAATTAAACATGTAATAGATTTAGTCCAAGAACCTTTATGTAAATTAGTCAACCAATCCTTAGAACAAGGAATTTTTCCAGAAAAGCTAAAATATTCAGAAATTATACCACTTCATAAAAAAAATGATGTAAACAATATGGGAAATTATCGCCCCATCGCGTTACTCACATCTTTCTCAAAAATATTTGAAAAACCCATCGAGATTCAACTTAAATTTTTTCTAGAACATAATAACATTTTGACAAACAATAGTTATTTTGACAACATAATTAACAAATAGTCAAATTTCAATGGCTACAATGGTCGACAGCGTTGCACGGGCCTTGGATGGATCTCAGAGGGCAGTAGGTGGTCTCTGTGATCTGTCCAGGGCGTTTGATTGCTTCGATCATGGTATCCTGATTGAAAAATTAGATAAAATTGGCATTAGTGGAAAGGAACACAAATGGTTCTCGTCATACCTTATAAATAGATTTCAGAGAACAAAACTAACCAAAAATAATCAAACCGTTTATTCTGTTTGGAAAAATGTACAATGTGGCGTGCCGCAGGGGTCAATCCTGGGCCCTTGTCTGTTTATCTTGTATGTCAATGACTTGCCACAAGTCTCTAGTATGGAACTTTTTCAATATGCAGACGATACTATGTTGCTTTGTACAGGGCCCAGTATTGACGCCCTGCAGAACACATTAAATAATGAGCTACAAGCTCTGGGTGACTGGTTCCAGGCAAATGGGCTGGTCATGAATGGGGATAAAACACAGTTAATAAAATTTAGATCTAATAACAAACATGATATGGATCAAATAACAATAGGCCCAACTAATTCTCAAATATTTCCTCAGAAAAATGTGAAATTTCTAGGTATAACAATAAACCAAAATTTAAATTGGGAACCACATATTGACAGTTTAATAAAGCGTTTTAATAAAGCGTTTAAATAGCTGTATCTTTTCTCTTCGCATAATCAGGCAAGCTGCAGATTTGAAAACACAGTTGACAACCTATCACGCTTACTTTGCATCAATAATGACATATGGAATTTTAGCCTGGGGTAACTCTTGCCATTCAAAGAAAGTATTTAAAATTCAAAAGAAAGCATTAAGAATTATTGCTAGAGTTGCTCCTAGAACTTCCTGCAAGGATATTTTTCAGAAATTTTCAATAATGACTTTTTATGACCATTACATATTAGAAATTTCATATTGTGTGAAAGAAAATCTAATCTCTTTCATTGACCAGCCCAACCATGATTACTCTACTAGATATAAAAATAATATTAAACCAGTAAAACACAGATTGGAAAAATTCCATTAATCCCCTCAATATTCAGGCCCTAAAATTTATAATAATTTACCATTGAAAATAAAAAATATTGAAGTTCCTTTTAAATTTAGGACCACCCTGAGAGCCTGGCTGAAGACCAAAAATTTTTATTCTATTACACAGTATCTAGAAAGAGATACAAAAAATGATTAAACTTTGACATATGTTTTGTTTTTATTATTGAATTTTTTACTATATGGAACATAGAGTATAAAATTCTTTTAGAGCGACTTTAAATTTCTCTTAGGCGAATTTTAGACCCCCAAAAGGCTTTTTTATTACTAATTTGATTTCAATGAAATTCTCAGGTTAGATTTTAAGTATTTTAAACTAGGTAATAAACTATAATCGAGCAATTATTTTCAAGTATTAAAAAAGCTTATTTTCCGGAATTTTTGACAGAACTTTAGTTGTTTAGGCTACATGATTTGACTAATGTAGTTGCTATGATCAGTTTATATTCCCCCATCGCAGCTGAGTTGTTGCTGTGTTTGCTGAAAACAACATAACATAACCTTTTCTTGTTTATATTTGCTCGCCGTTATGTTACGTTTTTAAATAAAATTTAATTGATATTTTGACAGACCTATTTGTTAAATTAAATAGATCAACACTTATGTTTACTTGTTGAAATTATAAATTATACAAAAAGATAGGCATGTTGATGTGGAATGAATTGCTGACGTACGGAATTATGCGATTAACTAATTTATGGGATACAACAAATATCTATTTGGGAGAAAGATTTAAATTGAACAACTAATTAGAATGTGTTGTGCCATTGTAGCCTATGTCTCAGGTAACAAAATATGCATTAAGTGTTAAGTAAGCGTAATTCTACAATACTTACATTACTTGATTTTTATTAATTTGCAATCATGGATTTTATACTATATTGTTTTTTCGCTCTACAATCTATTTACCTTTAATATTATAAGCATAATTATTATTAAGTTACTTGCTTGTTTTGAGGTCTTAGCTAAAATCATTGTTTGTATTTGTAGGCTAGGCCTAGGATGTACGCCGGTTGACTTTGGACGGTTAGATGACGTTCCACTCTTCACATTCGATGGAGATGGAAACCTCCGTTCTCTCCCTAAAGAGCAACAAGGCTCCTGACCCGGACGGATTCCCAGCGAGGCTTTAAAGAAAGTATTTTTAATTAATGCTGATTTGTTGTTGAGAATGTACAACGCCTGTTTGGTAGAAAGGGTATTTCCGGCTCCCTGGAAAACCGCCAGACTTGTACTCATCAGCAAGGGCAAAGGTGATCCCGAGCTGCCGTCGTCCCACAGGCCTTTTTGCATGTTGGACACGGCTGGGAAGCTGCCCGAGAAGCTGATCCGTTCCCGCCTGACGTCTGCCATGGAAGCTGCTGGGTACTTATGCCCCCGTCAGTACGGCTTCAGAAAGGGACGGTCAACGATTGACGCTATCACCGAAGTCCAGAGAGCTGTGAAGAGAGCCGAGAGCCACGACCATTTCTCTCGCTAAGTAGTGCTTCTTTGTTACGCTTATGTCAAGAATGCCTTTAAGTCGGCGAGGTGGGTCGATATGCTGGATGCGCTTCGCAACACCATTCGCGTTCCTGCATATCTGTTGCGACTCATCTTGTTGCGGATTATCTCCGCTCTCGAAGCCTGATTTACGACACAAGGGACGGAACGTGGACGATGGAAGTCACTTCTGGTGCCGTGAAAGATTCAATACTCGGCCAGGATCTCTGGAACGTTGCCTATGACAGCCAGTGCCGTCCTTAGGGTGGAGCGAGTGGAGCGGCCGCTCCAGGCCCCGCGCTGAGGAGGGCCTCGCGCTGAGGAGGGCCTCGCGCCGCGAGGCCTTGCCCGCTAAAAAGTTAGTTGCATAAATGTTTAGGTTGAATAAAAATTATATAATAATGAACAAATACGTACCTAAAATATCGGTTTAATTACCCGCGCAATATGTTCAATAATTGTGATTTAAAAACCTACGAAACCGATTCTTATTATTACGTAATAGTAGCGTCCATAAGGATGCAAACGCAAAACATCGTTTGATAGCCGTGGCCGGAGGGCGGGGAGACGGGACCAAGCCTTGCGGCCGCCGAGCCATGCTTGCAGGTGCCACAACCATGCATGACCGACTTTGCCTATCTCTAGCCGTTTTTCAACTGTTTGTGTGTATGTGATTTTTTTATTGATCCATTATATCTTTGAAATTATTTAAGGTACGGAATTAAAACTGTTAAGTGCACAACTGTTAAGTGTGTTAATGCACAAATGCAAATGAATTTGGACATTTTTAACATTTATGGTTGCAAAATGACGGCCATTTAAAATTTTCAAAGCTAAATATCTTAAAAACTGCAAACAAAAAAGTTGAAACTAAGTTTGGTTTGTAATGATCAAACGAGAAACAACGGATTAATCTAAGTTTTTACATTTTTTAAGTCATAAAGATTTACATAGGCCTAAGTTTATGAGCGAAACCCGTGTTTTCTCAAAATAAGATTTTAATTTTTCCATTATCCATTGTTTTATCTTAACAATCTTAGTATTTTTACTCCGGTAATTAAATCATGCAATTTTTTGTAAGTTTGCAAAAGTTTGTAAAATTTACAGCTTTTAAAAATATTTAGCTTTGAACATTTTTTCTACCGCCATCTTGAAACTTGAAACAGTAAATGTTAGAAATGTAAAAATTCACTTGCATTTGCGACTTAATACAGGGTGTCTCTGAACTCTCTAACTTCCTTTTCAGGTATTATTCCTGGACCAAAGACAAGCCAAAATCAAAATATCATATTTAAAAATTCCAAAACACCATAGTTACTTGTATACAGCCGCCATTTTGTATTTTTAAGAATAATTTTTAATTTAAGAACGGCTTGACGTAATAAGTTAAAATTCGGTCCCCAGCTTTTTGAAGTAAAGACCTATCTAGAAAAAATAATCAACTTTTTATAATTCATGTTTTTAAAATGGTGGCCAATTAAAATCTTTAACCTTAAATTACGTTAAACTACCTACATAAGATAGCAAAGTTTATGTTCTTATGTGTTTTTTGTAAAATTTAATTCAAAATCCAACCATGCCATGAAAATTGGTTCATAAATAAGCGAGATAGAGCGATATAACTGAGGCTATTCACGGTCGGGACCGCTTCCCCGGGAGCAGTTTTGGTATTAGCTGGCGCCGAAACCGCACATTTTGCGTGGCAACCCGCTCATATGCGTGACTATTTGTATTAAAATCACTAAATTTTAAATATGATATTTTGGCTTGTCTTTGGTCCAGGAATAATACCTGAAAAAGAGGGTAGAGAGGGTAGAGGGCTAGGGTAGAGTTCAGGGAGATCCTGTAATTAATAGTTGTGCCAAGTTTCATTTGTGTAACTCAAATATTTTCAAAGATATAGAGGTCTAATGGATTGATTACATGTATAGACAGTCGGAAAACGTCTAGACATAATTTGGACACATGCTGTCGTATGTTCCATTCCCCACAACCCCCCAGCAATCACCGTTAAATAAGGCCTCGCAAAAATATTTTGCTCCAGGCCTCGCATTTCCTAAGGACGGCTCTGATGACAGCCTCCTGAGGTTGGAGATGCCTGAGGAAACCACTTTGGTTGGGTACGCCGATGATGTTGCAGCGTCGCACGCAACGTTGAGCTGGCCCAACTAAAGTTGAACCGAGTCATGCGTGTGGTCAACACATGGATGTTCGATCAAGCTCTCTCGCGTACTCTCCGTAAGACGGAGATTGTGATCCTTACGAAGAAGAGGATGGAGACCGTCGTTCCGTTCCGAGTGGGAAGGAAGGTGGTCCAATCAACTCGTGCTGCTAAGTACTTCGGGATTATGGTGGACACCAAGTTAAGCTGGAGGGATCAGATATTCCGTACGGCGGACTAGGCCGCTAAGGTAGTCACTTACCTTAATAGGCTGAATGCCAATGTCGGGGTTCCACGATCCAGCAGAAGACGTCTGTTGATGTCCGCGGTTCAGTCCGTGCTTTTTTATGGAGCAGAGGTGTGAGCAGACGCTCTCGATAAAGAGTAGTACAGGTTGCGACTCGCCCGGGTTCAACGTCGAGCGGCGCTCGGGGTGTGTTCCGCCTACCGGACAGTGTCCGAGCCTGCCGTCCTGGTGGTCGCCGGAGTTATCCCTGTTAAGCTCTTGGCAGGAGAGAGGAAGGCAATTTATCAGAGGCAAGACGAGATTAAAAGGACACGGCGAGAGCAGAAGAGCGCTCCAGAACCTTCCAGCAGTGGCAACACAGCTGGCAGCACGACATCCGAGGATGATGGACTGCGCGACTTATCAAGCACGTCCAACCATGGGTGGAACGGCAGCCAATTCTTGACAATTCACGGCTATCTCGGTCGTACCTGAACCGGATGGGCAAGACCGGTTCACCGGACTGCATTTATTGCTCGGGCGTTCCCGACGATGAGGAACACACATTCTTCCGCTGCCCCCGTTGGGAAGGGCCCCGCCTGAAGGCCACACAAATTTTTTGGTGCATTTTCGGTGGACTCGGTCTGCCAAAAGTTCTTGGAGGATGAGGAAAACTGGGATTGTTTATCACAGTTCGTCCGGGGCATCCTCCTGGAAAAGAAAACGATCTGGACCGCGAAGTGGCCCAGATCCCTTGATCGAGTGGCTGGATAAGGAGTAAGCCCCTCCGGCGTTAGCCAAATTTAGGCCTAGCCTGACGTAATGTGATAAAAAATTCCAGGTTAGAATCCTAAAGAGTAGAGGAGGTTTTTTAGTGGGTAAACCCATTTTTAGGGGAGCCCCACACTACAGACTTGTCACCTGTGTGCGTAATGCATTTTTCTTACCTCTCCCTAAAAAAACCCATAAAAAGCGTCACTTAATAACTCAAAAAGTGAGTAAAAAATTCTTGTACGGGACGGACATCGGAGCGTATTCCTAGTTCATTGTCCGGACTGTGGAGAACATATGAACAAAAGAAAGGGCTGTTTCATTCCTTTGATGTTGGAAAATGCCGCTTTTGAGTCAGGCCGGTGACGTAATCAATCTGATGTCCATAAGAATAACATGTACCAGCTGATCAGGCTAGTGACGTTTTGGGTACTAATTTTTACATCGTTTTACCCGCTAATGAAACAGCCCTTGTCTATTACATTGCAGCAGTTTTCCCCAGTCCTGATTCATTGTAGTTTAGTTTAAGTCAAATTCTTGTAACATCTGACTGTATGTCCTATCATGTTTATTTGATGTAATGACATGTAATAAATAAATAAAATAAAATAAAAATATCACTATACCATTTCCTTTGTCTGCTTTAGTTATGTACAAGCTGTTGCTGACTACTTTTTCCTGGATTTGCTTTAACATTTTAAGTTCATTAGTGTGGTTTTTATACTTTCTGGGATATTTTAACAATCGTTTCAGTTTGTTGCTAACCATAACTCAAGCCGTGTTTTATTCATTTTTTTTATATTCGTCTAACTGATTCAGAAAAAACAACTCAACATGATTATTTGGTAACAAATAAGAGTAAAACGTTCTTGGTGACTCTTAACTAGAGGTTTACAATATTGAAGAACGGTTAGTCAGATGTTTTACTGGATAACAACAATTTAGCGATAAATGTTTTTGAACAGTGAAGTTATCCAAGAACAGTTGCCTTTGAGAACGTTATTCTTAACAGTTACCAAACAACAATTAAAGTAACACATTATTGAAAAGTGATGAATTCCCTGTAGGGAAATTAGTAAAAAATTTTAGATAAAAACACAAACTAAACCACTTAGCCTATGTACTGTTGGGTGCAAGTGGAAGACAACTTCAAGTGCAGCGTGGGTACTACCACCACACACTGCATAAAAACAACCACCAGATCTTAACGGTAACCAGGTAGAAAATTAGCATTATACAGTCCCCCTGGAGTGATTTTAAAGTCTGGCTAAAGAACAGATACTATTTAAATTTTTTACTTAATTTTTGAAGTGCGGATGTAACCTTTGCATTGCGTCTGATGGAAAATTGCAAGATTGATTACTGTACTGTTATTTATAATTGTTAACACTTCTCAAGATAAAATATCCATTTAATTTATAATACACAATAAGACAATCAAATCAACCTCAGTTTATTTCCCAAAAACTCGGGCTGCTATAGTAAAATAAAGACCAATTTGTAAGAAATAGCATGTATATTTATGAATATATTTAAAATACACCAAAAACGTATAACAGACATAAAAAAATCCTTGGGCTCAGAGTGCACAATCTGTTGGTTCCCACTATATGACAGAATGTAACTGAAACAAACAAACGATAACTTGTAGAGTGATCAATTAATTATATTTAAATAATACCTAAACACTCTGTTGTATTTAAGACCCTAATAATTAAGGCTCCGCTCTACCTGAGCCTGAATGCCGCCTCGCGGCCTAGCGCTAGGCGAGTTTTATTGCTGCAGAGGTTTAAGAGAATTGTGTTTTAAAATAAACTAATTAAGATAGAGATTGCCTCTTAACTTCTACTAAAAGTAGAAAGACGGATTTATTTTTTTTCCTGTTATAGAATTTTTAAATAAAATTTCTAATTTTAGGTATAACTGTGTAAAATTATCTGTTTTTCTCTAGTGGCAAGTTATATAGATGCAGAGTTTTACGAGAATTGTGTTTTAAAATAAACCAATTAAGATAGATATTGACTCTTAACTTTTTCTAAAAGTAGAAAGACGGATTTCGTATACTGTGGTTTTTGAATTTTTAAATAAAATTTCTAATTTCAGTTATAATTGTCTAAAATCATCTGTTTTTCTTTAGTACCGGTAGCGAGTTATATAGCTGCAGAGGTTTACTGGAATCAGGTTTTAAAATTAACCAATTAAGATAGAGATTGACTCTTAACTTTTTCTGAAAGTAGAAAGACCAATCTCGTCTTCGATGGTTTTAGGATTTCAAAAAATTTCTAATTTTAGTTATAAAACTGTCTAAAATCATCTGTTTTCATTAATTTTTAACAAGAAACAATTATTAAACCAGTTCTCTTAAGGATTCTATTTTATTTATTAATTGCAAGTAACTTTAAAACATGGTGTCAGATTTATACCATCATAATCTGTATTAACTTTTAATAAAATACCAACAATGATTAGGCAAGAAAGGCTTTTTGAGCTGTAAGAGGAAGTAAAAAGACTGACTACACTGATGGCCGAATGTAAGCTTCAAACTACATCAGTTCAGTATGACTATCTTTCTAACATACCATTGCCAAGGCCTATTGAGTTAGGAGGAGATTTGAAAGTTAATTTGAAGTTTTTTAGATCTTCAATGTGTCATCCTGTAATTCAGCTACTTGGAGGTCACAAATTGTGGATAGTTATAAGCAATGGTTTGTGGATGTGATATTCCCTAGTGGGGATTAACGTCCGCACTATTAAATACTAGTTCTCCATAAAGACCATTCTCATAGTTAGTCCAATTCGTATATATGAGGTCGAAATTGTGGTTCGGATCTCACGTTAAACTGTAGGTCCTTAAATACCATTGGCTGTTGGGCTATTAATTAACAGTCTTGTCTACGGAGAATGTCCGCACTATTAAATACTAGTTCTCCATAAAGACCATTCTCATAGTTAGTCCAATTCGTACATATGAGGTCAAAATTGTGGTTCGGATCTCACGTTAAACTGTAGGTCCCTAAATGCCATTGGCTGTTGGGCTATTAATTAACAGTCTTGTCTACGGAGAATGTCAGCCTTAGTCAGTAACATGACTACAAAATCGCGCCACAATCATTCTACACACTCATCTTTCATTCATATTCAGGTTAAAATACCCACTATGTGAGGTCCCTGTCTCAAAATAGTGATATAGTGATAGTAGTGAGCATTATTTATTTATTACCATCAGTCATTGAAAGAAAAAGATAATGTTTCAAAATTCAAGAACCAATTAAAATTGTACCTTCTGAAAAAAAATATTATTCCGTAAATGAATATTTAGACGAAAATGTTACTTGTTGAGCTTTTCTTTGTGTATATGTATATATGTGTATACATATACACATATGTATATGTGTATATGTTTTGTTGCAATGAAGGACATTTAATTTTATAGTATTCATTGTGACCCTGGATTGGAATTTAATTTTAATTTAATTTAATTGAATTTAATTTTATTTCATGGTATAGCGGGCGGAAGAATAGAAAATAGGTACCTTTTTATAATACTGATTTTGATTTACAAATAAGTTTTATCCCTTCCAAAACAGTGGCAGTAATAAGTAACGGCCATGTGTCTGGTATTTTGTTTCAACAACGCCACCTGAAGTTATTTTCTGTCTTGCTCGGATCAAATAGACAGTAGTAGCCAATGCACACAATGGAACGTAACCTCTTTAATTTCTTACGTTTACATGATAATTTAATTATGATAAAAAAATTCAACTGTTTCTCTTTAAAGAATGGGATTGGAAAGAATTTCAATCTAGTTGTGGGTTACATAATTATCCCTTTTTAACAGATCTATTTATAATTTTTACTTCATATTCACAAAAAAAATAATTTTCGGCCCTTTATTCTGCAAACGGATGCTTCTTCCAGCGCTATTGCCGCCGTTTTGTCCCAGACCTTTGATGGCGAAAGGCAGCCAATTGCTTTTGCGTCCAGGACCTTGACCCAGGCCGAGAAAAAGAGTTTGAATAATAATTTATCAGAGTTTGAATAATATGTCTTGCAATAAAACAGCTGGTTTGTTTTTGGATATTAGTAAGGCTTTTGACACGATCAACCATGATTTGTTGTTGCAAAAATTGGAATCAGCAGGTATAAGGGGGGTACCACTTTCTTGGTTTAAATCTTATCTATTTGGAAGAAAGCAATTGGTTAAAATTAATGAAAGCAAAAGTGATGTTTTGAATATTAACTTTGGGGTACCACAGGGCTCAGTTCTAGGTCCAGTCTTATTTTTAATATTTTTAAATGACCTTTGTAATGGGACTTTAAATGGGTATTTAACAGCTTTTGCTGACGACACTGCATTGTCATACTCCGCAAATTCCCTAGAAGAGCTCAGACAGAAAATGCAAGAAGACCTCTATAAACTTTCTCTTTGGTTCAGCTGCAATAAACTTTCCTTAAATGTTTCAAAGACAGTTTTTGTTATTTTTTCTCTTTCACAATCAAATGTTTTTAATACTCCGTTAGTTTTCCACAAATTAAATTGCAGCCAAAACAGCTGCACATGTGACCCTATTAAACAGTGCAGTTCAACTAAATATTTAGGCTTAACTTTAGACGAAAATTTATCCTGGAAATATCATATGTCAAATTTAAAAAAGTCACTATGCCAGTCACTTAGATCTTTCTTTCACTTAAAGTATTACTGTCCTTTGGCCACTCTAAAGCAAGTTTATTATTCCTTGATTAATTCTAAACTTGAATATGGTATTTCATTGTACGGTAGTACTTATGTCTCAAATTTAAAGCCTATTATAGTTTTACAAAAAAAATTTGTCAGATTGATGTCTAATGCTAATTTTAATGCCCATTCATTCCCGTTGTTTGTTACTCATAATATCCTCCCATTAAGATATTTATACATTTTTAAAGTATTGGTTGCTTTCTTTAATTCAAGTGGTAATGCAGGTCCAACAATTGATAATATTCATAATTATCCCACAAGACAAACCCTGAATAAAATTTTCCGTTTACCAAAACCTAATTGTACCTTGTTTAAGAAATCTTTTGTTTATTTATCTTATAAGTTTTTTAATGTGATACCTGACTTTGTTAAACAGTTGAGAACAATCAATGCATTCAAAAAAACATTAAAAAGGTGGCTTTTAACTAAAATTAATTATGAGATCGAAGATTTCTATGTATCTTTTTCTTGATTCAATGGTGTTTCCATGATTTTATCTTTTTGTTATTCTCTCTCCAATTTCAAATTACTGCTCTTATACATTTTTTCTGTCTTTTCCCATGTTATGTAAATATTTTTGTTTCTATATATTAATTTTAAAGATGTATTTTTTATGTTATATATATAATGTTTCAAATCATAATGTTAATTTGCAATAACAATTCGCTGGTAATTTTTTTTATTATACTAGTAATCACATTTTTATTCCAACTGAGACTCCCGCTCAAACACAGAAGACTAGCTCTTCTCTTGAGTGTGAATTATTTTTCTGCAAGTTTTTATATTTAGTTTTTCAATAAGTTATAGTTTAAGTTTTTTCTTTGTAATATTTGTAATACTTGTGGAGAAATAAACTTTATTATTATTATTATTATTATTATTATTATTATTATTAAGACATCTTCTGTGTACGAGCTTGAATGCCTGGCGGTAGTTTTCGGAATGGACAAGTTCCGCCGTTTCCTTGAACATGCCGAGTTTCTGCTCGAGACTGACAACCAAGCGGTGTCTTGGCTGCTCTCTCACCCCAGGCAGCTTGGAAAAATTGGTAGGTGGGTGGTGAAAATTTCGGGTTTCAAATTCAAGGTGCAGCATGTGCGAGGGACGCAAAACATCACTGTCGATGCCCTATCCCGCATGTATCATGACACCCCGTCTCCTGCGGAGAATCCGTTGTGTGGGACTGTCCTCCTGGAGTTTCCTTTGGCTTTCGGGGACATTGCTCCCTACCAGCACCAGGATCCTGAGCTGGGGCCTATCATACAGGAAATTGAGGGAATGGGGCCTCGCCCACCTTACTCTCACTCCAAGGGGGTCCTCTGCTGCCGCCCACGTGTGGGAGGTGGCACTCGGATTGTTGTCCCCAGTGTCCTGGTGCCCATGATTTTCTCCTACTTCCATTCATCTCAGGTGGGGGGTCATCTGGGCATCCACAAAACTATCGCCAAGATCCGAAAAGAGTTTATTTGGAAGGGCATGGATAAAGACATCGCCGAAAGAGTGAGAGCTTGTCGTTTGTGTTGTTTGAGCAAACCCGCTCAGAACACGAAAATCGGACTTTTGTCCTCGGACGTGGCCAGCCGCCCCTTTGAGAAGGTGTTCATTGATTACGTGGGACCTTTTCCCCGTAGCAGGTCTGGTAACACTTACCTACTTGTTTGCGTGGACGCCTTTTCAAAATTTTGTTGGTTGTTCCCACTCCGTAGGGCCACGACAAATCTCACCATTAAGGCTTTGAGGTCCCGATTGTTTCAGAATTTCGGTGTACCCGAGCAAATGGTCACTGACAATGGTCCCCAGTTTACATCTAGGGAGTTCCATAGATTCTGTTTTGGCCACGCCATCGAGCACATTACTACGTCACCGTACTATCCCCAGCCCTCACATGCTGAGCGTTTCAATCGCAATTTGAGAGCGGCCCTGATCGCCTTCCATGCCGAACGGCAAACTACTTGGGACGAATCACTGGAATGGTTGCAACTGGCATTCAACAGTGCGAAACATGAGAGCCACAAGGCCGTCCCTTTCGAATTGTTTTTGGGATACCCGCCTTCGTCTCCGCTCTCAAACCTGTGGCGCGTTTCAGACCTTTTGCCCTCACCTGGGAGTGGGGACGTCTGCCGTGCCTGGCGCGCAGCGAGAAGAAACCTGCTGCGCAGTAGGGAGAAAGTTCGGAGACGCTACGATAAGGGTCGCCTCGCCAACCCTTTCAAGGTCGGAGACCTTGTGTTTTGTCAGACTCACCCGTTAAGTTCTGCCGCCGACAAGAGAGCTGCTAAACTTTGCTACCGTTGGTCTGGACCCCACAGAATTCTGAAGTTCCTATCGCCTGTGACTGTGAGACTTGGCCACCCAGACTCGGGTGCCGTGTTCAGGAAGGCTCATGTCTCCCAACTGAAGGCTTTCCGGGGTAAGGATGTACCCTCCAATTGAGGGTCTGTTTTCGGAGGTCCTACGGAATTGGAGGCCTGATCACCCTCTCTTTCCCGTGGACCGTGTCCTCCACTGTCAATTTTCTTGTTACCAGTGCTGGGCCCAGCAAAATTCCCGGAGGTGAGTGTTCCCTCTGGAAGGTGGAGGTTCACTTACCGTTTTGTACTTTCTCTCCCCGGAGGTTTGGTTTTCGTGGGGGAGGTTGTGCCGTGGCAAATTTTGAAGTCGAAAATTCATTGGATTTTCATACTGTATTTGCCTCACGTCACAGTGCACTGGCCGTCGGTCTTGCCGAGGCCGTTTTGCTTTCCAATTCTGTTTCTTTCAAGCCTGGCGGAAGTGCCAGTTTTTTTTGGTCCAGATGTTCTGGAAGGTTCTAGAAGCTTTCCTCGTGTTCTGTGGCTTCCGGCGTGGTTGAGAATTTCATGCAGAAAAGGTTTGCTCGTTCACTTTGGGTTTAGTCTTGCTGAGAATACCACCTCGTGTCATCCTTTAGTGATGGCATACTTCTAAGAATTTAATTCACGGGGCCCATGGATGGCGGTTACGCTGCCCGCTGAACCAGATGATCATCCTGCCCACTGAACACTTGGCCCGATGACTGCTGCGCCACTCGGCATGGAGCCACACTGCCTGCTGACCTAGGCCTACACCTGCAGGTGCCCATGATCACCCACGCCGACTGACACTGCCGCCCAGGCTATGACCACCGTAGGCCTATTTCACCTTGGGGTCACCTACACCTTCTGGCTCCACCGCCCAGACTACCCCGGTAGGCCTAACCTCTGGGCTCTTTCTACGGCTGAGGTCAGTGTTAACCATTACTACTGCGTGCCATCCACCATCTCAGTGCAGTGATTCCACCTGGACTTACCATCTTGCCAAACAACAACGGTGTGAAGTTTTGGGCCCATGTCAGGCTAGGACCTTATTCTTGTAATAGTACAAATTCAAATTATGTTAAATTGATCTTGTTTAGTCTGTAAGGTTTCTATCCAATTAGGAGCCCGCCCTTTTCAGCAGGAGGATACCGGGTGGAATTGGTTCTTTCATTTTAAATCACTGCCAAGACAAATTTATCTTAAAATATATATTTTTTTTGGCCATTTAAAAATTTTCCATTTAATTTAACTTCAACATTTCAAATTTCAACTTTTCAAATTTCAATAGTAAATTTTTTCAAGAGAATTTCTTGAGGGGTGTGCCCTATCTGTAGGCTAGGCGGGCAGGCCTAAGTTTTTTCAACTAACCGCTGTTGCGGAATGTTATTATCAGGCGATCATTTCCGTATATCGTTATTTTTTTGTAGTGTGCCTTATGTGGATGTCATGTGTGTGTATTTATTTATTTATTTATTTATTGTTCGGCATTGTTATTGGTGGCCACCTTGCATTTAAATTGTGAAATCATAATTACTCAACATAAGTTAAATTTAAATTCAAAAAAAGGAGAGAAACAACTTTTACTAATTTTAAGTTGAACCAAATCTTTAAGTATGATGTTTGCCAACTATTTCAAACAAATGTTATTTAAAATATTATTAACAATATCAGATGGTAATTTATCAAGTTAAGGTATTTATTGTGAATGTCTGTGAAACCATGTTCGAGTTAATTTTTACAGCTGAAAATAAATGGATTCTGTTGGCCAGCTCTTGAGTGTTTCTTGGGTCCTTTCCGCTTTTCCTTCGAGCCGGCCTCTGCCTTTGACTCGCTTCCAAGGGCTTTGCCCTGTCGAAGGCGTTGAGTCCGGTCTCAAGTCAGCTAGAAAATTTGACTCGAAAACTAATGACTTTTTTTCCTAAACTTCGAGTCAAGTCGGGTAGTTCAAACTTGGCTTGAAAAATACTTGTACTTGCACACCCCTATTGAACGTAAGTTTAGTACCATACCTGAAATTAGGAGGTATATATTTTCCACATGTTGTAAATTTAGCATTCAGGCCTATGAACTTTTAATGGAATGACAAACACAAATATGTACTCCAAGATGGTAATTTATTATTAGGTTATTATCATGCTAGTCCTTTTATAAATATTTGATCAACTTCTAAATTTTTACGTGATGAGTGACAATAGTTTTTTGGAATTTATTGTACCGTACCAACCTTCTACAGAATATATTTTTCTATGGAACAAATTCAAGGCGACGTTGTACACATTACATCTGGGGGGGGGGGGGGGGGAGCGGGGTTGAACAGCTCTTTCCCTACCACTTGCTGGAACTCCAGTGACATACGGTACGTTCTCAAAGTCAAACTGTAAAATCATTTCAACTTTAACAATACAGTACACTCTCGTTCATCGGACTCGGCGACATCGGAACTCCGCTTCATCGGAACTGAAAATCTGGATATTATTAATTTTTTTTCTTACAAAATAAATAATTTTTCTGTTTTAGCGCCTTCAATTTCCATTCGTTCTATCCGCACAACAGTGAAGTATCACATTTTGCATCAAACGTCATCAGGCGTTTTCCATAAACTGTACCCATCGATGTAATTTACGAGGCCGTTGAGTATTCGCACGAAACTAGAAAGAGGAAGGAGGACGGGAAGTGAACATGCTAGTGCTGGAATATGAGTGGAATATGAATATGGAATATGAGAATAAGATTTTGGATCTTTATTTCCTGCGTTGTTTTTATTCCTATAGGTTCATTGTTACCATGTTCAAAGTTTGAGTGCCTTATTTTCATAAAATCTCTTGTGTTATCTTAAAAAACAAGAGTGAATACAATCACGATAGGTCAACCTACGGGAGGAAATGATGAATCACGACAGACTCCGCTTCATCGGAATTTTTTGACATCCGAACCGGCCGTCCGCCACATTAGTTCCGATGAACGAGAGTGTACTGTACCACCGTTTCAACAGACCAGCAAATAAACAAAATAGGGGCTAATATTGATCCTTTTGGGACTCTATACTTTGTAGATGGGTGTTAAGAACAATAATTTTTCAGTTCTGTGTTGCTTTTAATTTGTAATTAACTTCAACATATTGAGTGTGATTTTTGGGTTAAGTTTTGAACCAATTTAGTGAGTTTTTTCTAATACTGATTTTTATTTGAATTAATATGTCATGGTCTACACTATCAAAAGTGCAGCTCAAGTCCATGAAGATGCCGACAGCTTTTTCTCCTTTATTAGCTACATTTACAATATTAGCTTTATGACTACATACACTAACGTGAATAGACTTCTCATAGCGAAGGCGTGTTTGAAACCTATTGACGGTGGTGCGATCTTCTGCCGCGTACATTCGAAGTAAAGTGACATACGATAGATAAATCAGTACTACCATTCTTCTCAACCAAGGATGGAATATTTTATAACTGAGGGTTACGCTAGGCGCACACAAAAGACTATTCAATCGGCCGACTGTCGGCCAAGACTGTCTGGCAGTCAGGGAGGACTTCACAAAAGTCCTACCGACTTTTCAGTCGCTGACTGTGTTGCGCACACACACGACAGTTTATTCCTCTTCCCATGATGGGTAAGACACAAACCGCTGTCAAATATTCAAATGTGCGCTAATGCTAAGGTTTAGGAAACTAAAGCATAATAGAAAATACTGGGTTCATCCCATTTATAGCACGAGACATAGCCCTATTAAGGGAGAGTTTTACTTGTTATATACTGATCCACGGCAATATCTCGAAAAGTTTTTCAGCTACTCACGAATGAGTGTTTCCAGCTTCGACGAGTTATTGAAATTACTACAGCCCAAAATAACCCACCAAAACACTGTGATGAGGATGGAGGGCTGTACCAGATGAAGAGCGATTTTTGGCTACCCTGAGGTAATACCCTGATAATTTTTTATCTTAATCTAATTTTATTGTAAAGAATATTAGGCTATATCTAATTTTCAATGTCTTCTTGTAAAGAGGGAGCCTTGCCTCAATCTCGTCAATTAGTTTATCTATTTTTTCTTCACGCAAAACACTGTTAGACGCACTCATTTTGGAATAGTCAACACCCAAACAACAGTAACTTATTTCCCAAGTACAAGCAGCAGACATGCCCGACTATCCTGGCAGGCAGTCGACAATTTGCACGTCTCAACTTGTTTCCGTAAATTTACCCATAGGCCTACGCCAAACCAGTTTAGTCGTTGAGCAGTCGGCAGGAAAATCGGGCATGACCCATCTCGTCCTGACTGGCTCAAGACAGTCGGCCAACTGTCATGGTGCAGTCGGCTGGTGTGCGCGGTCGTATTTACCAACATGGGACCGATTTTTTTTTACTCTATGCCGACTTTTCAGTTTTCCGATCAAAAGTCTGTCGTGTGCGCCTAGCATTATGTTTAAATTGTGGTAGGCTAAAGTGTTTTTGCAGCACTGTAAATCCAGCTGAATAATAACAACATCGATTGCAGCGATTCTGGCGCTGCGTAACTTAGACGAAGTTTCCTAAATTTTGGTATAAAAAAGAGCATTGGATTAGAAGTCTATTCACGTTAGTGTACATAGGCTAGTCAATGGTATTAGACAATTAGGTTTTCATTTTCTATTTTAAATTCAAACGTAGGCCTACTTACGCTAATCTTGATAAGAATTAAATTACTAATGATATTGATGGGCTCTTTGAATTCAGATTAAATTTCATAAGAAACTTAAACTCAATAAAAGTAGCCTCCAATAAAAAATTTTAAATTTGTAGCCTAAACCCCAATTTTATACAATATACGAAGATCAATAAAATATTCTGGGGTAAATTTCAACTGCCAACATTCCCGGCCCACATCTGGCACTATGATTTCTAAAGGAAAGTACGGTAGCCTAAAGGTGTTAATAGAAGAATCTAACTAGGGAGGGTTACGATAGTACAGTACTCACCATAGGCTACGCTTCAGTACATATTAAAAGAAATTGCAATTATTTCATTCTTTTGAATTCAGAACTTTATTAAACTTCTCCTCCAAGTCTTCAGGGATTACTACAGACTTTAAATTATCACATGCTATTTCTTCTTCAGTCCTTATTAGAATATCAACTACATTTTCACAAGCTAGTAGAGCAGAAGGGTTTTCTTCCCATTTGTGTAGCTCTCTTAGTATAACATATGCATTGTGATCTCTTAAAAACTGTCTTCCCAATTTAGTAGCACACAACTGATTCATAATTTCCAGCAAAAGCCTCCGGATTTCGGGATTAGGCTCTCGTGTTTTAGTGTCCGGAAGGTATTGCAAATCTAAAGGTAATTTGTCATTGTCTTCATCGTCAAACTGCTCCGGACCTGCCAAAGGCAAGAGCAGGCGTGGCAATAAATCTACTTCATCACTAAGTAACCAACTGTGAACACTAGTGTCAAATGAACAGTTATGAACAACACCAACTATTCCATTTCGACGAATTTCGCTTTCATGGTTTATAAATGGAACAAGTTGTTGAAGAATGACTCTGTTGCTATGCGTCATTAGATTTCGAACTTTCTCCACCTGACTCAGGTTACATAATATCATGGCAAGTTGGTCGAGAGAGCACTTAGGGTTGTAGCCTATAGTCATAAATGCTGTCACCAAGCGGTTCAGTTTTTCTGGCAATGGTGTTAACTGTTCTGATATAAATGCACAACTTTTTTCCACTCTAGTTAAATTGGAAAGAAACATGCAACATTTGTCGGCATACGAGCAATCCTTGTCAGTGATATTCTCTATTGAAAGATACACTAGGTTAACTGTATCTTTGCATGTACCAAGTCTTAAGTTCAAACTATCTTCAGAAAATATATTGATAAAAATATTGTACACAATTTCGTTGTAACTAGACTTGGGACCTATATATTTAACTAACATTGATAAGAAATCTTCAGTAAAATATTCCCAAGATTCTTCTTGTGACGTGCAGCTCAAAATTACATCAAATATCTTCATTACTGCCAATCTAGATTGACCACTTTGACTTAGTTTAGGGCCACCTTCAAGAACAGAACCTATTTCCTTGAATACTTTATCCATGGCATATAACACGGGTTATATCTATTTGAATAAAAAAAAAGATATAATTACCATTGACACTGGTTAACAACTAGTGTTGTTGTTTGTTATAATGATACTGTCTCAAAATACAACATAACCTCAAACTCTCAGTCTCAGATCTATGCTATTACAGTCACTGTCACCGCACCGAGTAACCACATGGGTAGCCGACACTACACATGGGCCATGATGGGTGTATTTGGATTTACGTCAACCAGTGTTGCCAAACATCTTTCATCAAATTACCCTCAATACTTGCCAAAATGACCCTCAAATATCCTCAAAAATACCAGAAAATCACTAAATTTACCCACAATCTGGATGATGTCGAATTGGGCCCGCGGTCAACTATGGTTGTAAAGAGGACCGTTGAATTGGAACCGTGGTCAGTTATAAAAAATAAATCGAATTTGGTCTTAATTTAAGTTTAAAAATCGTAATTTTTAACATCAGTCTTATGGGTTGCTATTTTGGTAACGAAATAACAACTAAAAGTTAACAAAATAAAAGAAAATTATTTTTTACCAGTTTTTTAAACAGCTGTTAACTGTGAAGAGTCTGGTGTAAATTAATAGCTTGATTACCTCATGACACTATAACAAAAATGAATTAAAACCAACAAGCAAGGCTCGGTTGACCTGGTACTGATTCTGTATGAGTGAAACTCACCTACAGTTGATTATGAAGCGACAGAGATCTATTTTTGTTTACTACCTGACTTTTAAAATTCATCTCAAGGTAATCGGCTGTTAAATTACAATTCACATTAAAGAACTTTCAATAAAATTTGGTCAACATTTTAAAGCGCCCTCTAGAAATAAATCAAAGGCGAGGGGGGCGAAGCCCAAAACAATATGGCCTTTTTAATTACGATTCGTCACTGCGGTATATTCTAAGCTTTAAAATGACACCTCAATCTTAAAAATCGGTGCAGTAGGTCAAGAGATAAAGGGACGTAACAGACGAAAACTTTATAGAAATAAGAATAGATTTGATGTTTTATACTTTTACATGACCTTTATTTATCTAAACATCCATTATCAGCAGTATGAAGTACGATTTAAAAAATGTTACAGTAAGTACCATTTCATAATTTAGTAACTGGCTGCCATGCAAAAACCACATGTTTATACTGAAATACGTTGTCTGCAGTTTAGTTGGGTCAACTGTTTTCATTATTTCTTTGTTTCGATTTTTAACTGGAAACTGTCTGTCAAGTTTGGTGGAACTTCATCTACTGTGATTTTGGCTACCTCCGGTGTCCCTCAAGGGTCACACCTTGGACCCCTGCTATTCAACATCTTTGTTAACGACATAGTCGACTTTATTGGATCATCGTGCCTTCTTTTTGCCGATGATATTAAACTATTCAGGAAGATTACAACTATTGATGACTGTTTACGTCTGCAGGATAGCCTTCAACGTGTGGAGACTTGGTGCGCTTTGAACTGCATGGAGTTGAATGTCAAGAAGTGTTTTATAATGACCTTTCACCGCATCAAGAACCCCATACTTTTCCACTACAACCTGAATAATGAGGTATTGGGACGCCCCGCCTCCGCTAAAGACTTGGGAGTTGTTCTTACTCCTTCATTACACCCTGAAGAGCATGTGCACGTCATCTGTTCTAAGGCTTATAGGATCCTCGGACTGATTCGCCGCTCCCTCTCTGGGTTTCAGTGTCCGTATGCATTGAAACTGCTCTACTGCTCCCTTGTGCGTCCGATACTTGAGTACTGCTCTGTAGTGTGGACCAGTGTGGTCCCCTCATCAGATCACCATGAAGAAGGAACTTGAGAAAGTCCAAACCCGCTTTCTTCGTATGATTGGAGTACGTCATGGCTTCATGTTCAGGGAGGTTCCTGTGGATCAATTGGCTGATGCTCTTGACCTCCTCTCATTATCTACCAGGAGAGATCACCATGATATTATATTTCTTTACAAGTTAATCAACAACTTCATTGACTCTCCTGAACTCCTTGAGGCAATATCCTTCCGATGCTCACTCCGAACAAGGTCCGGAGATATCTTCTGGCGCAGATACCTGAGGACTAACTATGAACTCAATTCTACACTCGACCGTATACAGCGTCTTGGAAATGGGGTGTCGTCTATGGTGGATTTCTTCGCTCCTTCAGTCAGCGTCTTCAAAAGCAGTGTGAAGCGGCTCTCTCATCGTCTGTGATTAATTTCATTGAACTAGTCATCCTTTTTCTAGTCACTTGCACATTCTTGTGTTTTGCTTGCCAGATCATTTATAAATTTTTGCTTGTTATTATATAGTTGTTATTTAGTTATAATGTCTCATTACAATGATTCTCATAATTCAATTTTCATACACGTCACTTGTTTGTAAACTAGCACGATTACAACTGTTCTTTTCTTTTTATTCACAATCTTGCATGTTTATCTTGGCTAGCTCTCACATTAAGTATCACGTTTTGTTGATTATGATATTACTGCATGTATTATTATTGTATGATTATTATATTATATTGTGATTTCGTTCCTTTGTTATAATATTGTTAGCAATAAGGCCATCACTTTATTTCTCTTGATTACTGTAAAATGGTTTGTCCGTTGATGCAAATAAATAAATAAATAACTCCATAAGACAAATGTAAAAAAAATTAATTTCAATTAAAGTTTAAAAGTAATTAGATTTTTCCTAGCATGGAGACCTCTGTATTTATATTGTTTTTATCCCAGAACTAAAGTTATTTGCAAAGTTCGAAGAAAATCGTTCGAGCCGTTTTTGAGACCCGTGTGCAAAATATACATACACATACAAATATACCTTATTCGTATTAAAGTATAGGATAGGATAGGATAATAAAACTAAATCACCCCACATTTTATTAATATATCTCATTTAAGTTGAGAAAACTATCTACTATTAAATATTATTATGAAAACCACCCTAAAATATTTATTTAAGCCTGTTGCTAGAAAATACTTTTTAAAATGCATTTATTATTTTTATTGAAGATCGCTTGTTAACCTATAGGCTATTTATTTATCCGGTACCTGGCTGCCGAGGATTTGCTCGGTAAACTTATATATTTCTTTGTAGTAAATCAAATACAGACAATGCACTATAAATCCGAGGTAAAAAAGTTTTATTCCCCTTTCTAGATGAGCTTGTTTGCTCCGCTAACTCTCCTTCGCGACGAGCACATTCGCTCACTCGCCTTTCAGACTGTTATAATGTAGGATTGACTATGGATACTATAAATCAAGAAATCTTGAATGAGAAGGAGGTAGGTGACATCAACAAAAAAAAAAAACTATAGCAAAATCGGTGACGTCAAAGGTGCAGCACTTAAAATATTCAAACCAAACCACTCATGTGTCAAGAGCAGGGCCGCCGTGAGGGGGGGGGGGGCAGGGGGGGCAGTTTGCCCCGGGCCTCAACAGACAGGGGGCCTCATCTTCAGACGTTTCCCCCCTTTTTCTATCTATGGTAGCAAAATTTAATCTCTGTATAGGCTATGTAGTAACACCATGTATTTTTGAAGACCTATAAAAAAACTTCAAACCGTAACAAAGTATAGCCTATGACCTTATATACAGGCCTATCAGCCTGTATGAGTATCCGTGGTTTTAAGCTCTGTCTGTCGGTGAACAGACGCAGCGGTGCCGCGTCCGCCGCCTCGTGCTGTGCCGGTATTTGACAGCTATACCACTGCAAAAATATTATATTTTGCAACCGATCCTTCACAGCTTCGACTAATATTGTCGTGTCTTTGTTGGTTGGTCCAAGTATATAAGATAGAAGAGATATATAAATAAAAGTGTCTTTTAATAATGTCATAAATGAATTTGCCATGTTAAAGGCAAGAAAGAAACTCGAGTTGGTTAGTTTTTGTGAACGGTACTTAGTTTTGCGTAAGAACCAACACTGAATTATCTAATGGCTTAGGAGTGAAGTTGAGGGTTAGTCTTGAGTAAATAGGACCTTGCGTAATTATTTCAATTTTATAAATTAATTATAAAGCAAAAGCAACTAATTATAAGCTTAAAAAGCATTTAGTAAACAAAAAAATGTAATTAATTAACAATTTTAAAATAAAATGCATTTTTATAATGTTTCCTGTAGCCTACGCTTAGCAATTTAAAAATATTTAAGTTAGGCCTAAAACCACGTGGTAGCTCTCCAATAAGCTGGTTTTTATATATAGAACTGCTTCAAATATAAAAAGAGAGGGAACAGTCCAAATTTGCAGCTCTGTGAACTTGTCTCTACAGGAGTCTCTAGGCCTGAGCCTAGAGATAAATCTAATTATTTATTTTTTTTTATTATTATTATTTTTTTTTGCAAAATGAAAATGCGGTTTGAATTTGTCTTTGCTTGACATACCCCCAAGCACTATTGAGCATCTTAAATGACTTTCTATTAGACTAAAATATACTAGTTTTGACAGAGACAAATTATTAAAAACTACTAAATTCAACAACTAAATCCTACTAAAACAACTAAATTCTACTAAGCATAATACTAAAACAACTAAATTCAAGGTTTTTACAGCTGATTAAAGTGACCAAGTTGGACGTTTTTGTGTCTTGTTTGTTGTTTTTGTATTAGCGAATTTCCCTTAGGGAATAAGCTATTACCGTAGGTCTCATGGTAAGACCTAAGCCCGAGACCATGTTACTTTTTCGTTTTTAGGTGCCCAGAGAACAAAAATAATAGTAATTAAAATTTATATATATATATATATATATATATATATATGTATGTATATATATGTATATGTATGTGTCCCTAGACACGATAACTCTCGTAAAAATGGTCCGATCGACACCAAATTTGGTAGAGATGTGTAATCCTACGTTTATTCGGATGAGTTCGAAAACCAGACATATCGACCTATCGGAAGGGGTAGTTTTGGGGGGTTTTGTACCCCAAAAATGGGTTTTTTGCATTTTTCATATGTAATTTTTTAAAAATTTTAATTTTTATTTTGACCACTAGATTTAGCTAAAAAAACACACAATTTAGTATTTTGAAGCTTTGCTCTATCTCTATTGGTTACCGAGATATTAAAAATGCCTAAGACAGTACGTTGTATTTTGAGACTCCAATGTTAATCTTATGGAGAATAAGGATGTGTTAATATTTCACTTATTAACCAATGTTTTTGGATGAAACTTGGCATTCAGCTTCATTTGGTTGAGATTCATCCATTTGTGGTAAAAAAATCTTGGTTTTTGTGCTTATCATGGCAGCAAACCTGCATACTCTTTTCCCATGTTAATCATATGGAGAATAGGCAAACTCCTTTAGCAATGGACAGATATTGATGAAACTTAGTATATGGCTTCATATGGTCGAAATAATTTTTTTTATGCTAAAAACCTACTTTTAGTGTTCCCCATGGCAGCATACCTGCATACTCTTTCCCTACATTTATCATAAGGAGAATAAACATTTATTCCCCTATTTATGAGCTTGTGATGATATTTGGTTGACATTTTTTTCTGGTCATAATTAAAACTACTAATTTGGAAATTCGCTGAGTACGCAGGTCTGCTGCGACGGGGGTATTTTGTAAATTATTGTAATAAAAAAATATTCCAATGTCTGTTTTTATGTAAAAACAATTATGCCTTTTTAGTGTACGGTACCGAAAAGTATCGTTCAAAACACGAACGAAAGTGGTTTGTATATTATTTACCATATTTGAAGTGCTTGATAAATCGCACACTTCAAACATATGGTCTCGAACATGCAATGACCCACTTTCAATCCTTGTTATGAATTTCATACTTCTCATATCATACCATTGCGATAAACGTTGTTTTCGGAACGGTGAGCTGTGATCGAAACTAGTTGATTCCCGGTGGGTTGCAAGGAATCTAGAATAAATAAAGACAAGGTAGGGGTCAAGACACGCAACGCTCTCTATGCACCAATGTTCTTTTGCACCTATGACATCACCATTTACTAATACTGTTAATGCTAATGATGACATCATAGGTGCAAAAGAACACCTGTAGCATAGAGTGCATTGCATGTCTTGACCCCTACCTTCTCTATATTTATTTTAGATTCCTTGGTGGGTTGGATAAACTTTGTTGGTAAACAAAGTTTTCGGGACTAGACCGCGAAACAGTGGTTTTCGGGACACCAAACAAGTAAATTTATTTTTATTTTTAATAACAGCTGTAAATAGTTCAAATACAAGATAAACAAATAACAACGTAAGAGGGGGTATATAGGTTAAAATTATTGTAAATTTATTAAAGGTGGTATGATGAAAAGTACTGTTCGTAACTCATCCGAAAGTGGTATATCGGTGCTCAATCGAATTCAAGTACTCGGCTTCGCCTCGTACTTCAAACTCGATCTTGCACCGATAACGACCACTTTCCGGACTAGTGACGAAATATTACAGCAGGCGGAGCCACTTGGACCAACACCTCCTAGAATAATAAGGAGTAATATTCTCCTTATTACTCTGGGAGGACAGGTGTTGCTTGGACTCGGCGATTCGGCGGTATGTATTTAGCATAAAGTTATCTTCACTCAAAGCCGTTTTTATTGTTTCAGTTTATAAACTTTTGCTTAGATTTTTTGATCCTTCTTATTTTAGGTTAGTTAGAGAGTGTTTGTGTCTGTGTGTCTGTGCGTGCGTATTGTATTTTTTCGTAACCAACTGAATCAAACCAATTAAATTACTACATACTAACAAGTAAAAAGAAACAACCACAAAAATAATAATAATATTGAACCTCGTGGCTTCATGGTAAAACACCAAAGCCAACCTCGCGGTAAACTGAAAAAAACTCATTCGTTCTTCGTTCTGTCTGTCTGTGAGTGTGAGTTTCCCTGGCTGTTTACGTTTACATTATACGTCCGTCCGTGTTGATGTAGCTGAATTATATACTAACGATTGTGCATTTATCTTTAATAAAAAATCTTAAAATTATCAATACTCAACATGTCGTCTGAGTCGGATGTTCACGTTAAAAAAGACAAATTATTTGATCCTACCTTTGGTCTTAACTCCCATATGCTTGGTGTTATTGTAGCAGTAATAGCCGTCATAATAACAATCCGTGAGTTTTTAGCTGTAACTTATCGATAGAAGCTTAGAAAACAAACTTTTCTATGTAAACATTTTTAACATAGCCTAGGCTTAAGATTCTTTGAAAGTGGAAGCATTATTGTTATTGTGAGTTATTATTGTTAATTTATTGTTGTTGATTTCATCACACTACAGCATGAACTGTCTAATTATGAAATTATGAATTGAATTTATTATCATCTCTGTGAATTGGCGTTTTGCCGTAAATAAATAAATAAATAAATAAATCAGCATTCATGTCCATGCCCCATGTCATGTAGGCCTATCCATGAAATCTAGGAATGAGAAGTAGTTAGTTGACATAAACAAAAACAATAACAAAATCAATGATGTCAAAGGTGCAGCACTTAAACTACCTAGGCTATTCAAAGCAAACCACTCATGTGTCAAGATAGACAACATGATGTCAAAGGTGCAGGACCCCTTCAATCAGCTGTTGGTGGCACCTACCTTGGTTTGTTCTAGATACAGTAAACTTAACCCTGGAACTGCCTAACAAATTTCTTCAAATGCCGGGGTATTTTTGGGCAATTTGCATGTATATATTTAAAAATTCGCAAAAAATATTTCTTACATGACTATAATGATGTATTATACATCATTTTTTTCAGAAAAGAACAAAGAATATAATGATAAAATTTACTTTGAAAAATACTAACACATATCTTTGTAATTATTTTAGATATATATATATATATAATGAAAAAAAATTTAAACGTATCCATATTTCATGGGTCATGTACAAATCACAAAAGAAGTGATACAGGATTTTCAAAATATACATTTTGTAGCAAATTTTATCTACTTTATGGAAATAAATATAGTTTTTAGAAACTAAGTACAATTTGAAAAACATACTGCAAGTTATGGGGAGCGTATCCATAGTAACGGTATACTCCAGTAGGAAAAAATGTGCACAAACACTCTCAAACAAATAAAAAATTATAAGTTGTAATACACTTTTTATTATTTGAACTAACCTAAACAAATATGAAAACTAAGGAAAACTCATTTTATTGTTATTCCAAATAATGGTAAAATAAATATAAACAGTAAACAGGTTAACCTATGACACTACTGCACAGATGCAACAAAGAAGTAAAACAGCTGTTGAATTACTTGCTGCCAACGTGATAAAACGAAATAACTCAAGTAAGAGCATCAGGAGAAACTCTTTGGCTTTACATTGACTATAAAAACAATTCGAAACAATGATCAGGAGCGTGTATATAGGGAAAAAATCAGATCGGTCACATTGTAGCCGTTGGCACTTCACAGTAGGGGGCCGGTCGGCTACAATGTAGACGACTGGCAGTTCCAGGGTTAAACTTCCAGTAATCGGGCATCCTATGATCCAGCACGCCTGATAATCCGGCACGACTTTAAGAACAGACACAAAAATAACGTGAGATATTGACAGACACAAAGATAACAATTGAGCGATCGAGTTTGTTTGGGATCGAAAGATGCCGTGAAGCAACGCTTTGCTGTACAAAGCGTATTCCACAGTCATATTTAGGTTATAATATAGGTGATTGGGAGACGGTCATGACACTCCATCACTTAGGTTGTCCGCCTGAACCACCCGGGGACTCCAGTTACGCAAGGAGCAGTGGCTTGGACTGAAAATGTGGATTTCCCAGCGCTCGTAGTGGTTGGCATCCGAGTTGACAACACAATCACAGGTGGTCGCAGCCATCAGCGCAATAGGAACGCAGCTGACAAGCTGATAATAATGCCGATAACATATTAGGGGTAGAGTTTCATATAGCGCCTACATTTCTACCGAATGAAAATATCGATCGATATATCGCATCGGATCAATCAATGCGATTGATATATCGCATCGGATCGATCGATACGATTGATATCGCATCGGGTCAAAATTTTTATGTCTTGTTGTTTCTGTCTAATCATAGGTAACTATGTTTGCACATCAAAATTCATAATTTGGTATATTGTTGCTAAAAAGTACATTAGTTAAAATGTTGATCAAAATCTAAACCTAAATCTCTCAAAAAACTTATTACCGTAGTCAATGTAAGTTATTACTTATAATGGTTGATTTTTCTTTTTTAACATGAAAACTGAACACTAACTCTACTGTACTATATATAGTAGAGGCATAATAGATATATCTATTATAAATAGATATATCTATTTTCATTTTCATTCCCTCACCAGTGCACCACACTGCTCACACAACATTTTCTTTGGTAGGTATCAGTTCATTATCTTGTAAAAATCTATCACATTGCTCATATCTATGACCCAACTATCTAGTATAAACTTTCTATTATAAATAGGTTAATAGAAATTTTCTGAAACTCATGAGACTAATCAAAATAACTAAACTATCCATACTGAATATGAAAACACCTAGTAAAATCTTGGTTTAAATGTTAGATAAACAAACAATAATATGTAGTAAATAAATATAAAAAATTCTCAAAAAATATATGTTTAAAATATTTCATCCGATATTTCATCCGATGCGATATATCGATATTTCATCCGATGTGGCGTATCGATATTTTATCCGATGCGATATATCGATCGTATCGATCGATATTTTCATTCGGTAGAAATGTAGGCGTTATATGAAACTCTACCTCATATTAGCTATACAATGCTGATAACAATAAAAATCGTCAAATTAAATCCCATTCGAATGATAACTTCCGGAATGTACCTATTTCAGAATTGGTAGCTGCTCTCTTGAGTTACATTTTAAGTTCCCACCCTTAGCGAGAACGGCCGAAGACTCCAGTCACGATTCCATCCGGTTAAAGCGCTGATTGCCCCGCGGACAACACTTAACATGGTCTATATGAGTGTCATGACTGTCTCCCAATCACATATTAGACTGTGGCGTATTTCGTATTGGCATGCGTGCTGGGGAGACGAGTGGTCTTCGGCCGACATCGGGTGCCATCGTGCAATTTCGGAATAGGCCTGGCGCCCCTGTAGCTTTGTTTACATTTCGTATTCGTGTTCAGTCTGCTAGCGTGCGTTTCTTTAATGTGACGCTGTTTGTACATTTCAAAAACATTATTAAATAACAACAAAAAGTCAACAAAATACCCTCTTAACTAGGTAAATACCCTCGACCCTAGAATAGTGTCGTGATGATAATCACGACACTATTCAATGTATACAATGTATATTATATGAATAAAGTTGATTTTGACTTTGACTTTGAATAACCTCTGTATTACTGTATCCGACAGGGGCGAACCCAGGATTCAATTTCGGGGGGGGGGGGTGGGATATTTTTTGGGGAGGGGTAATATCCCCCTCCCCAAATAAATATGAAATACCCCCAATAACACGGCGGGTCCGGGGGCCTTCCCGGAAAATTTTGGAATTTTTGAAGCTAAATGGTTAGTTTTAATGAATTTCAGAAGTTAAAATTTCATTTTATGCAGACCTCTACTCCATCAGAATTTGGAGTGAAACTAAAGGGTTTCGAATATTAAATAAAGGGAGCAGACTATTATTTAAACTTGGAAAAAATGTATTGACTTTATATTATGATGAAAAATAAATAACATTCAGGCGAAGTACAGTATAAAGTTATAGTCTAAAGTTTATTAAAAAAAAAACCAAAATATATTACCCTACAACAGGTAAATACACGATTTATGTATAAGTCATAGAATAAAGTATCAGAGTTATTTATAATATAAGGATAATATATAATTATAATAATAATTAATAACAGTAATACAATTAATTGTAACTTAAAAGTATTACATTATTTTAACAATGCATATATCAAGGCAAAAAATTTTGCGTCTTCTTAAAAAAAGGATGAAGTTGTCAAAATTCAGATGAAGTACAGTAAATGATAGTCTACAGTCTATAAGAAACTAGTGCAGGTGTTGCTCGACATCGAGCAATTTATTTTGATACAATACAAAATTTACATTTAGTTCTAATTAAATCAATGAAATCCGACCAATCCAATATTGTGAATATCAGTGATCGCCAAAAACTACAGTTGTACGTTTAAAGATGTTTAAAATGCTCAAATCAATCTCAATGTTATTCTAATGGGAAAATTTAAAATTTAATTTTTGGATAGCGCCCTTATTTTAAGGCTGATTCTTATCAATTTTTGGCGGAAACAACTACAGATTAAGCCCTATCCAATGACGTTAAAAACTTAGAAATCTGTTGAGAATTAGGAGGAGTTCTCTACACAAATAAACCCTTAGCGTAGATAGGCTACCAAAATAAATACTACTTAAAAATAAAAAATATATGAGTTATCTTTATCTCTAAGATACACACACGTTTAGACTAACTATACGGCAAAACCACAAAATAACTAATAATAGTGGTGGCAGCACTGCACGTGAATTAGAGCGGGCTTAGTGCCAATTGCAAGAACTCGACAGTGCCGACGCAAGGACGTGACACTTCGTATGAACTCGTCAGTAATGCCAATAAATAATCTATTTCATTTCCAAAACTAAAATGACCTGTTTTTATGTAATATTACTGTTTTATATTTTTGCATTGTGCAATTAAAACCCTAATTATTCATCAAATAAGTTGGCATTTATATCTGTTTATAAAAGTCTGGCGTATTAAAATAATATTTTAACCATTTGTCATAGATTATTTTATTTTTTGGGCATATTTTTTTATCCTCCAACATTTCGGGGGGGGGGGGGATATATCCCCTTTATCCCCCCCCCTGGGTTCGCCCCTGGTATCCGAGGTGGCCTCGGTCCCAATTAATGTACCTCGATAATCGGGCATCTACTGTAATCTTTTGAGTTTCATAATCATGTAAGGTATTTTTCATTACAGTACCGTAGGCCTAGATACATTATACAATAGTTTTTATTCTTTAAAATCTGTTTTAGGCTAATAATAAAATACATGTTTTATAGTCTTTTTTTTGTTTCATTTTCATTTTTCGTGATATTCATCCTGTAATCCGGCACATGGCAAGTCCGGATTAGTGGAAGTTTACTGTACATTGTGCCTATCTATGCAGAAGAAGGTTGTAGAAAATTCTTACAGCAGAACGTGAGTAGGCTAGCTTCGAGTTTGTGGCTGAGTCTGCACCTATTCATGTCCAGGTCTTAAGCTTTGTCTCATTTGAATGGTGATCCGGTTTTCCTCCCTCCTGGCCAAAGTTACCAATAGACCTTTTATCTTCGAGCAAAACCAGAACATTGAAAAAGTATAACATATTGAGAACATTAAACTTTACTTTTGAGAATGTAGTCAAAATGCCGAGACAATGATGGGGCGGCAGTGTTCTGGTCGGCCAGAGGATGTTATCATCGTCAATGCCTCTTTACTTTTCCTGTCTTTTTAGTGTAGGAAAAGTATTTCGTTTGCAGCTGGGGAGTGTCCCCCATGAACCATGCTGTAAATCACCGGTTATGGAACAGCACGTGGTACACAGTGACTTGATAGGTTTCAACGTCCTACGCTACCTCAATTTGGTATAACCTAGCATTCGTTCTACACATACCATGTCCAAAATGATAGTTCCTGTAAGTTAGCTCAACCCAGAACCCGAGTTGCTTGACGGCTTTTGTTTTTCACTCCTGACTTCAGGGAACAGACTAAAGATTGCGTCTTTTCTTCTTTTAATTTTAGCAGGTTCGCGATGTAGGTAACAATCTCTGCCTGATTCAACAAATTTTCAGTCCTCGTCTGCAGCTCCTCTAAATCCCTTCCTCTGGTTAAGGTTACCATACGTCCTATTTTCCCCGGACATGTCCTCTTTTTAGAGCATAAAAATAGTCCGGGCGGATATTTTGAAAAATTAGTCCATTTGTTCGGCTTTTTGGAAGCAGCAAACTGAATATCTGTATTGGGTTAATGATTTTACTAACTCCTAAGAAGATTTTGTAAAATGTTACTTCGTCCACAAAGTTATTAAATCTTAGTTTAAATTGTTTAAAATGTTTAAGCTATGGTAAAAAGTAATACCATATTTACTTTATTAAAACAGTTGTAGGATACTTATAGGCTACTCTATTTAGTTAGACGTCAGCGCCAGTTTAGCCAGGTTGCATCTATTGTTGTCAGCAGCCTATGAAAGAAGTGAGGTTAGTGATGAGTAGCCACGAAAACAAAACAGTTGATCTAACCATCACGAATATTTCATACCGTCAGTATTTAAGTGAGGTTATGTTTTAGCAGATATGGCTTCCCATCCGTTCCCCAACTTATCACGATGAACGCGACCAATCGTGTTTGGATATAATTAAAAATTAGTTGTTAGTGCCTAAAAATAGTCTTTTAAATTAACTAATTTAAATTAGTTAATTTAGTTAAATTAATAAATAAATTTTAAAATAAAGTCTTCAGATTTCTAATACTGTAATATTAAATTTTTATTGGCGTGGATATAATTAAAAAAAAATTATATAAAACGCCAATAAAAATTTAATATTATTAGAAATCTGAAGACTTTATTTTAAAATTTATTTATTTATTTCTAATAAGAAGAGCTTGTGCAGAATGATTAGTTAAATTAGTTTAATGGAGATTAAATTGAATTTAATCTTCATTACAAAATACAAACTAAGACAGTAATATTTTTCAAAAATTTTATTTATTTTTATTACTTAATTCAAGGTGAATTGAAAGAACTCTTTATATGTACGTAAAGGAAAACTTTATAATTTTTGCATGTTTCTACAGTTTGTATTAATTTTATACGTGATAAATTACGTGCTCTTAACATTTTACAATCTTTTCTCATATGTTTGTGGGACTTTGTTTAAAATTATATGTAACAAAGTCAAACCATATGTAAAACCTACTGACTTGGTAAAAACTTCTTATTAATTTCTTAATTATTGCATATCATTATAAAAAAAATTATTCGCACCCTATCTAGCATCCTTTAAAAAAATTTATTAGGCCTATTTGAAAAAATTTGAAATTTATAATTGTAAATTTAAACATTTATTTACTTTCCACCCTGTGATATCTAACTGAAGGGGGGTTGGGTTTGGCGGGAATTCAGTTTTTTGTGATTCATTAGTCCGACCCGCGACGAGTACTAAGAGTCCTTCTTGTCTTCGCGGAGAATATGTTAACCCTACCTCTGGTGAATAGTCTGCCAACAACATGATGTGATTGCTTAACGAAAGGTTGTTTAGTGGGCCAAGTACTGAGACTTGAGGGACACCATGCAGAATGTGACCTACTCTGAAGGAAACCCTCTTTAAGGAGACTATTGTTTCCACTCCCCAAGATAATGAGCCAAAGAGCTTAATACCTTACTGAACCCCCTACTAGGAGCTTGCCCATCAAAAGAATTGCTATTTTTCATTATTCATATTATATTGTTCTATCGTACATCATTTTGAAGGACAAGGGTTATACAATAACTTTGTTTGTAATGCTGGTAAACAAATGCTAGCTAAACAATAAGAACAGATGTTTCAGTTAGGCTATAACATTTTTTAAACTAATTGAGTACAGTTCAAGTAAAATTTTGGTCGAATTTCAACCAGCGGGCGATTTCTACTTACTATAGTTACTGTACATACTACTGCATTTCATATTTATCTGTGTGTGTGTGTGTGTGTGTGTGTGTGGATAGATAGACTATCATCATCATATTATTATCTCTATAATTTTATTGGCAAAAATGTTACACATACTAGTTATTGTTACATTGCTCATGTGAAATCAGTAAAGAATGTCTACATAGTTTGTCAAATTTCTATATGCTTAAATTATTTTGTTTAACATACATGCTAACTTAGAAAAAAAATTGTGTGGTTTGAAATGGTAAGTCACATTATGGAATAAGTCAATAGTGTGGCTGTAGCACTTTCATGTTATGCAAATACCATGAATCCGATAATAATTGCTATAGGGCCTAAAAACAGTATAACGATTTTTTAAAATTAGTAGGTGAACACTCTTTAATTTTTTAGTAATTGCTGGATATATACTTTGTTTTAGTCTTATTTGTGCTGTGGCAGCGAAGACAGAATGCCCGCCGAGGTATTCTTATTATGGGACTGTGTGATGCTGGAAAGACACTGGTGTTCTCACGACTGCTGTATAATCGACATGTCAACACCCATACATCAATCAAAGAAAACATGGGAGAGCTGATTGTCAATAATGTAAGTTAATATTTTAACAAGATTCATATATTGAGTTAGGACTGAGTAATGGTTGGGGCAGGTTAGCACTGAGTTTTCCTCTTTGAAACTAACCTCAGTTAAATAAGTTAAGCTTAATATAAAATTTTATTTTGGATTTTAATATTTTTAGCAATCTTCCCTTAAGGAAATACACTATTACGGTAATAGGCACCGTAAGTCCTTGGTCCTCAGAAATAAAAAATAGCATTCGTTCATCATTTTCACATAAATGTATTAGTTATGCTCAAATCTAGAATTTTCGATTCTTGAATCCGAATCTAAAAAAATCTATTCGCAATGCTCGAATCTTTTGAATACGGTATATGTTACTTAACAGGGTCCCCACTCAACTGTAAACCAAAACCTTAAAACCTTGTGAATTTCGTCTATTGTGAAAAAACTTAGAGTAAGCCGTGAATTTTATCACAAATTGTTTTTCAGTTAAAATTAAAACCCCAATTGACGCATGCCGCAAGCTATCATTCTCCTAAAACAACACAACTGTCTGTATGTACACGAATCCGTAGCAAAGTATTTGGTGCGCGCTATGGATGGATCGTCCAGCTGTAACCATTGACTCCAAGCGTGTCAACATTGATATGGAACTGAGCTTGGACCTGTCAGTTCCAATGGAGCATTTTATAAACGAGGTTATACAGTAGAAGCCCTCAAATCCAGCCACCTTGGGACAGGACCACCGGCCGGATTTTGAAATTACCGGATTATCCGGCGGTTTATTAAACGATAGGCCCGGATTATCCACTAGGTCAACCTAGGCGTCAGCCAGGGAGAGGCGTCAAATGGAACTGTTTTATACTACATTTCAATAAAAAATTATTGAACCTTAAATAAAATTTAATTCTGTTTTTTTCACAATTTTTAAAAATTAATTCTTTAATAACAAGAGTAAATAGAATATTCTGCAAAAGAGAAAGAAGAGAGATCTTTTTAGACGAACTAGGTGACCCCCTAAGATGCCGGGACCCGACGGGCTCCTTCGCGGCGGGAACGAGCGCACCTCATATGCCATAAAGAGTGTCCCTGATTAGCAGTCAAGAGCATCACCCCCGACTGGCGTTAAACATCGTCCTCTAATCGACTTTAAGTAGCACCCTTGATCAGAGTTAAAGCATGCTTCCGACCGGTTGTAAACATAGCCTCCGATTGCCGGTACAGAGCGCCCCTGATCGAGTGTAAAAAGCGCCCCCAATACGCATAAATAGCGCCTGTGACCAACGGTAAATATTCCCCTAACTGAGGTAAATAGCGCCCCTTTGTCTTAACTTTAGCCTTGTAAGATTTGCCTTGACCTTGTTCCTTTGCCCTGGATTTAAATTTATTTCTGTATTACACTAATATAATATTTGGTTTCACATATAAAATTAATGTAGTGGTCAAATAGTACATTAAATGATTCAAAAGGATTACGTCCACGGATTAAAGTGAAGAAAATGCTGATCATCACATTCGTTAAACAGTTCTGTGGTTTTAAAGAACGGCCAAAGTAATTAGAATTAAAATAAGCCCATAAATTTGCTTTTTGTTGTGTTTTTTAGCGAATTTCCCTATAGGGAATACGCTATTACGGTAGTAGCCATGGTAAGACCTAAGCCCGGGACCATGATACTTTTTTGTTTTGAGGTCCCCAGAAGCCAAAAACACCGTCCGTTCATTTTCATATATATGTATATATATATATATATCTATATATATATCTATATATATATCTATATATATATATATATATCTATATATATATATATATATATATCTATATATATATATATATATATATCTATGTGTCCGTGGTACTGATAACTTTTGACAGCGACCTCCGATTTTGATGAAATTTGGTATGAAGGTGTAAGACCAGGTCTATTTTCATGAGTTCGCGAACCAGCGTCATCGGGTTATGGGAACGGGGTTTTATGGGGTTTCAAAGGGGTCAAAAATGGGTTTTTGGCATTTTTGGACCTCAGTTTTCAAAATTTATCAATTTTAACTAAAACCATTTAAAAGAGCTCAAAAACAATTTGGTATTTTGAATTTTTATCTTAGCATAACTGGTTACGGGGAAAATCCAAAAATATGTTTTCCATGTTATTCTTATGGGAAATCAAGAAAACCCTATATTTTGCTTATTTATTGACATAACTTAATCAAATTTGGTATGTACATTATCTAGATAGGGTTTAACTTATACTTGCTTTCAAAACCCATATGGCGGCAAACCTACATACTCACCCCCATGGGGTTTATGGGGAAAATAAAAAATTGCCATAGCTTGATACAATTTTGTGTTTTCATTCACCAATTATTGATTTACTTAGATTTTCTAACAACACCCCATGGCAGCAAACCTACATACTCGATCCTATGATGTTTTTATGGGGAAAGTAAATAATCTGAAATTCCATGGGAAATTCGCTGAGTACGCAGGTCTGCTGCGACGGGGGTATTTTTTGTTTTTTTTTTTTTTTTTTTTGGGGGGGGGGGTGTAGTTGGGACCTTTGGCCTAGGGCGTCAAAGAATTTTAATCCGGGCCTGTTAAACGGGTTTACCAGAGACCGTATTATATGTGTGTTTCAACAATGAACTATTAGGATATATTTAACAATGAAGCGTATCATACTTGCCCAATAGGGTGGAACGAAAAATGAAATTTTTAAATTTTAAAATGGAATAGTGATTAAAAGTTGTCTAATGCCTTTGAAGAGACACTGTTAAAATTTGGTTTAAATATGAATATGTTATGAGGTGCCGCAACGCTGTTAAAAATATGTATTTTTATGAAAATTTTACCATTTTAGAAAATTGTTTCTATAGTCCGAAAAAAGATTTTCTTCGTAATTTTTAGTAGTAATAGTGATAAGAAGTTACATAATGCCTTTTAAAAGACACTGTTTGAATTTGGTTGAATTAATAATATGTTTAGAGGTACCGCAAAACTGTTGAAAATATGTATTTTTATTCAAATTTAAGGATATTTGATAACTCATTAGAGCAAAAAAGATTTACTTTAAAATTATAAATTATTTTTAACACTGTTCAAATTTAACAATTAATAAGTAAATCAAACTGTTATGAGTCAAATTACACAGAAAATAGTTATTGTATTTTGTTTTTAATATAACCCTCTCAAGAGCCTGCAGTATTGGCCTTGGATTTTTATTTCTATAAGAAAATATTCAAATATCTCCCATTCCTTTAATATTGGTCGAAAAAGAATAATATTTCGGTCATTATAAAGAGCATTTTAATACCTAGGGTACTGTGAAATAAAAATCACGATCATAGAAAAATTTATAAGATTGTCTACTACTGAAAAAATAAGTCCATTTTCAAACAAAACATTTTGAGAATACTTTGTTGTTTTAATTAAACAAACAATCAATAATATAATAAATTTGATTGAACAGGGGCATAGGTATTAAATTTTCCTTTCAAATGGCATAAAGATGAATATTTTTCTATCAATATTAGAGGCAAAGCGACGTTTGAAATTTTACATTAGTCTTACGGGAATAAAAATCCAATGCGGCCGGTACTGCAGACTCTTAACATTATGTGATGGAACGGTTACAAACACTGGAAAAGAGTTAATAGTAATATTCTTGCTTTGTTAAAAAAAAAAATACTTGCTTGGTCACTACAGTCGCTGATTTGTTTGTTTCATGGCAATGAATTGTCTTTGCACCATCTTAGATGGAAAACAACAGCAGGCCCCAATGAATATGGAGGTGAAATTGGAAAGCAGCTTGAAAAATGTAATGATCTTAAAGTGGCTATGTTATAAATATACCTCCTATAAAACACAACCTTCCTTTGAAAAAAAAAACTAAGACAAAAATATTTACTTGATATATGCACTGTCATCTCAAGTGGTGGATGTTTTCAAGACCTCTCCTTAAGAAAATCCAGAAAATTGGCCCGTTTACAATGGCTCACATCAGCAAGTCGTATAATTTGGTTATATGTTGGAATAGAGAATCCGTCCAACAATATTAAAACCTTAACAGAGTATGTCAAGAAGGTGTATGCCCGAATCTGGTTTTCCAAACATAAATTGTGTCTGATCAAATTCTCACTTTACCTTTGAGAACAGCATAAAAAATTTATCAAGTTATTTGAAGAAATTGTTACTATGCTCATCCTAAAAATGTGCTTTTCTGTAAGTTATGTGAGTAGAGAAAACTATTAAAAGAAAGCTCGGTCTTGGCAGACTTTTGAAGGCAATATCTGCAAATGTAAATGGCGTAAGAAAATTTGTGGTCCAAAATATAAATTTTCAGGCAGAATTTATTGATTTCATTGATATGATTAATTGGGTAATACAACTTGTAACAGAGTCATAATTAAGTGCCTGCGGTCCTGCAGCAAGAGACTGATTTGTTAAAGAAAGAATTGAATAGAAAAGATGATGCCTAAATTTCAGATAACAACATTAATTTCTTAATTGCGAAGGAAGGTTTCTAACAGAACAAAGTAAAAATGACTGAGCTAAAATGAAACTAATTATATTTATTTCATGTCTAATTTGCTTGAATGAATTTACTTATTTTTATGTATCTTTCCATAAAACATAGAAGAATATAGGAAACTTTTTGTTGTATGCCCTTTTTATCCCTGTCTAAAATCGCTAAAAAGGTTAAAAAACACAATAATTTTGCGTATATTAGGTTACTATTAATACTCCTCCATAGTTTAGTTTTAAAATTTTTAATTTAAAAGTTATTATTGAGCACCATTTTTAGGTGAAGATATTATTGAGTTTTCTATGGTGAATTTTCTATTCAGATGTTTCTCCTATTAAATTTTCATTTATTTGACGTTTTTGTAAAACTCATAAATATAGCAATTATAAAAATAAATATATAGCACTACTAATCCTTATAATTTTTCTTTTCTTCCAAAGAAAACTGTTTTAATTGCTAATAAAAAATATATTTCAACAAAATAGAATGGGCAGAAAATTTTATTTTAATTTATGAGTAAATTTTGATTTAGAAAAAAAACTTTATTTTTAAGGCCATTGCGGCACCTCAAGATATAAATATAAACAAGTGAAATTTTACAGTGTTGCTTGTGATATAATGTAAAGAGTCAAGTTTTGAATGCTATTAGAAAGTTTTACGGTTAAAAAATATTTTGCCCTCTAACTTCATTCCACCCTATTGCCCAGTCAATGCTATGTATCAACTTTTCAATCATCATGATTTGCTCCCTCTCAGACATTGTAGCGCCGAAATGACGATCAGGAACGGACAAGCAGTCGCTGGCGATGAAGCTGCGTTTAACTGACAGTAATACTGGTCTTCTGTCAACGAAGGCCCTAACGTATGAAAGGGACCGCAAAAGCAAAAGTGTTTATAGTGACCTAAATTCTGTGTTACATCGACTATCGGGCCGCGAAACACCCAACTGAAAGATAATGATTAAAGAACAATAGAACACTAACTTAAAGTTTTAGAAGATATCCGAAACCGAATCGTCCATAAATCCCATAAATTGAACTGATATAACATGGTTTTTTAGTGATACAACATGGGACAAGTTGACTCTTGTCTATTTTTTATGTAGGAAAACGCCTGGGGCTAACATTTCATTTCCGGAAAACCGCGGCCGGATTATCCAGCGGCCGAACCATCCGAGGCCGGACTAGAGGGCTTCTACTAGAGGGCGTATATCATAGCGCCCTTGGCGCGGCTCTTGTGCGTCAACAATCGTGGACGGCCGCAGTCAATGTGTTAAGCCTAATAATTTCAAATTAATAAAGAAAATTCAGACCATCCTATTTAATCAGAGATTTTTTCTCAAAATGATTCATAAAATTTACTGGTCTTTGAGGTACAAGTCATTTTTAAAAGTTCGTTAGACAAAAAAAGTACGTAGTAACTAGATTTATTCTTATTCAATATTAAGAAATACTGTAATAATCCATTATTTTACCAAGTGGTAAACAAAGGTTAAACTAATGATGTAAAATTCCCCAGAATTTAAAATCAAGGATTATTAAGACTATTCTTATGGAATTTTTCATGGAATGTTCCCAAAAACCATTAATTCCTGGGAATATAATAGTATATTTCGTCACAAGGGCCGAAAGTGGCATTTTGCCGGCCCCGAGATCGTGTTTGGAAACGATCGAGGTTTGGCAAAACGCTTTCGGCCCGAGTTATGAACGATATTTTTCATCACACTACACAATTCAATAAATTCTAAACAAGTGAAAAAATTACTTTTTCGTTCATAACAAACAAAACATAACCTCAACTTCAACTAACCTAGCGAGATGTACTGCTTGAGTTTCTGGTTGCAAGGCAACCACTTCACATCAGCTAAGGCCACCAAAACTAATACTCTAACGGTAAGTGACTACAGCTGATTCCAATGGAAAAGCACTATTTTCCCATCTACGTCATAAATATTTAGCAGTTGCTATCAGCTGAACTACCGTACTAACTACGTCACTGATTTGTTATTTGTTGTTGTTGTTGTTAAATACCTTCTAATATTCTAGATTTCTCTGCTACCGTTTCCATTACCGCCCTAGGCCGGAAAATTTTGCCGGCCTAGGCCGGCAAAACAGGTGTTTCGTTGGTAGAAGTGAGGGTCGAAAACAGGTGATATCGATGTAGTGTGATGAAAAGATTTTATTCAGTTGTGCTCTATTATGAACAGTTAAAAAAAATTATATGCCTATATATTATTTCAATATAATACAATATGAAGTTGATGTTTTGAAAAAGAAAGGAAATCAATATAACTCTTAATATTGTTAATTGTAACTGAGTAAGACGGAGATCGTGATTCTCACGAAGAAGAGGATCGACACCGTCGTCCCGTTTCGAGTGGGAAGGGAGGTGGTCACATCAACTCGTGCCGCCAAATACCTCGGGGTTATGGTGGACACCAAGTTAAGCTGGAGGGATCAGATCTTCCGTACGGCGGACAAGGCCGCTAAGGTAGTGACTTACCTTAGTAGGCTGATGGCCAATGTCGGGGGTCCCCGATCCAGCAGAAGACGTCTGTTGATGTCCGCGGTCCAGTCCGTGCTTCTTTACGGGGCAGAGGTGTGGGCAGGCGCTCTAGATAAGGAGTGCTACAGGTTGCGACTCGCCCGGGTTCAGCGTCAAGCTGCGCTCCGAGTGTGTTCCGCCTACCGGACAGTGTCCGAGCCTGCCGTCCTGGTGGTCGCCGGAGTCATCCCTGTCAAGCTCTTGGCAGGGGAGAGGAAAGCGATTTATCAGAGACAAGGCGAGATCGGCAAGGACACGGCAAGAACAGAAGAGCGCTCCCGAACCTTCCAGCAGTGGCAACACAGCTGGGAGCACGACACCCGAGGACGATGGACCTGCGCGACTTATCAAGCAGGTCCAACCATGGGTGGAACGGCGGCATGGGGAGGTGGACTACTACCTGACCCAATTTTTCACAGGTCACGGCTATTTTCGGTCGTACCTGAACCGGATGGGAAAGACCGGTTCACCGGACTGCATTTATTGCCCGGGTGTTCCCGACGATGCGGAACACACATTCTTCCGCTGTCCCCGTTGGGAAGGGCCCCGCCTGGAGGCCACACAAATCTTTGGTGTATTTTCGGTGGACTCGGTCTGCCAAAAGATTTTGGAGGATGAGGGCAACTGGGATTGTTTGTCACAGTTCGTCCGGGGCATCCTCCTGGAAAAGAAAACCGATCTGGACCGCGAAGTGGCCCAGATCCCTTGATCGAGCGGCTGGATAAGGAGCGAGCCCCACGGGCGTAAGCCAAATTTAGGCCTAGCCTGACGTAATGTGACAAACAATTCCAGGTTAGATTCCTAAAGAGTAGAGGAGGTTTTTTAGTGGGTAAACCCGTTTTTTGGGGAGCCCCACACTACAGGCTGGCCACCTGTGTGCGTAATGCATTTTTCCGCCTCTCCCTCAAAAAAAAAAAAAAAAAAAAAAAAAAAAAAATTGTAACTGATGGACCAAGCAAAACTTTTTTAAACTTTGGTGGCACCGGAGCTTTGCAGATAAATATCCATCAGCAATATGTCATAGTGGAAATCCCAAGCCCTGGCGAGAAACTCCCAATGTTGTTTTCATCATACTGCATGTAGAACAGCCGTTTTCTGTAAGGAATAAATCCTTCTAAACACTATCATTATCATGGGAATAAGTTTGAAAATTTTAACATCAGCTGGTTATTCTCTAACAAAATATTAATCAAACAATTAACATTTTTCTAAAAAAATGCAACTAAAGATTTGGCACAAATTTTCATAGCTATGATACAAGAAATCAAATTGTATTTAGAGCTGATAACCACAGACATGGGATTTATCATAAATTGCCATGTTATGCCAGAACTTAACTTTGTAACACTCTCCCTGATGACAAACTATTTTGGGATAAAACTTTGAGAATATTTATTTGATAATTAGGTCCTAATGTGTTTTATAATGTAGTCAATTTATAAACCACACCTTTGCAAACACTTTATTGCATAGCTAAATGTAGAATTTTTACACAATTGAACTTTGCCAAATTGTTTTTGTGTTTATAAACCTGGTGGCTCTATCTGTCTAGGGCCATTGTGCTAGTCAACACAATTTGCTATTATTGTACATGACTAAATAAATAATAAAATCTAGGGACTACTAGAATTCAGATCCTTTGTTTTTAATGTATCAATTGGATTTAGGGCTTCTTGCGAGTGGTAGACATACCTGGACATGAGAGAGTGCGTGGGAAGTTTTTTGACCTCTACAAGGGCATTGCTCGAGGCATCATCTTTGTCATTGATGCTACAACTGTGCAGAAGGAAATCCGTGATGTTGCTGAGTAAGTAAAAATATAATTTACACTTCCTCTGAGGGCCATCCACCAAGTAAATCTTGAAAAAATCCTCTTTCGCCTTTGTGATATCTAACAAAAAAATTTTTATGTAGATAAATCATCCATAAATCCAAACATAATACGTTGAATACCTAATACGTTGAATACCTAATGTTAAACGTTTGCATTTTAAAATTTTGGTTATATTTTAATACATTAATTTTATCAACCACCATTTTCAACTTCATTATTAATTTGAAGTCTTATTTGTGGCATTGTAGGCCTACTTTTTCAAGAACTTAAATATTGTGTACATATAAAAATATGGTAATATTTAAGGTTTTCAAATCTTTTTCATTACGATATTCCACTAAATTATTCCAGCAGATAGGTGAAAGAATTGTGCATTTCATGATAGAGATCTGAAATTTGGAACTCAAATACTACACAACCGTAGATAGGCAGAATGTAGCTAGGTCTTAGATATCCCCTTAAAATAGTTTTTCTGAGGTTTCAATTGGGGTTGTCTTATTTTTCATAATTACATTTTTAAGTGACTTGATTTTGAGCAAAACCACATTTTTTAGCTCTTTTAAGAAGTTTAACTCAAAGTACAGTACTCTCTCGTTCATCCAAATCGGCGCCATTGTAACTCCGCTTCATGCAAACTGATAATCTGAATACTATTACCTACGATTTTTTTTATTACAACAAGTAATTTTTATGTTTATGTGCCTTTAATCGTTATACCTGCAATACAGTAATGTATCACATTTTGCATCACTTTTCACTAGGCGCTTTTCATTTCTGCATCGCTCAATGTGATTGACAGGGCCGTGTAAATGTTTGTGCGGAAATATAAGAGGGGGAAGTGACTCTAAGTAAAAGTCCACTTTCTCAACTGTCTGTCCGTCTGTATGTCTCGCGACTGCACCTGTGTTACGTGGAATGTCAATTGACTGTTGAAATATGAGTGAAAACCGGAAAAAGGTTTGTGTGTCTATTGAGGATTAACTTAAAGCTAAAAAAAATCGATGCCGGTGAGTTTACAAAAAAGAAAACTATGGATTATGGAGTGGAGACAGAATGGGGAATTTGTATTACATGCATTGTTTTTTCTCAATTCCTATAAAATCATTGGTACCCTGTTTGAAGTTTCAGTATCTAAGTTTAAGAAAATTCTTATATTAAAAAACCATTATTAGTCACCGTAACAGTAAAAACTATATACATTTTTATATTACATATTAGTTGTATTACATATAGTTTTATATAACATTTTTATATTAGTTGTATATACAAAAACTTTATACAACTATATACATACTTCGCCTTCACCGAAGGATTGACCGGTCTGCATAGCTCAAGTGAAGCTGGGCTGCAATGGCTTAGCGCCCTGGATTTAGCTCTATAAAGAGAGATCTAATTTTTATTTTAGTGTTTAGATTTTTACTTATACTGACTCAGGTGCTCTGCACCGCAGAATTTATTTTATTATTCTTAAACCATGGTGGCTGGCTAAATGAGCCATACGATATATATATATATATATATATATATATATATATATATATATATATATATAGTTAAAACTATGACTCCCTAAGGACTCCGCTTCATTTGAATTTTTCAACATCCAAACTGACCACTACATTAGTTTTGATGGAAGAGAGTGTACTGTAATTCAATTAAAATTATTGATAAAAACTGTTAAAACCTTTTTCGAAACCCCATAAAAACTTGTACTGGGGAAATTAAAAGTGGCCTCCTATTTAAATTTAAGTGTTTGGATGTTTGAATATGTAGTCCCTGTAATCCAAATTTTAGACCTGCCATCAAATGCACAATCCTTGCCATAATTTCCACCAATGTGCCAAATATTTACCCACAAACAATTTTTTTAAACATAAAATCTTATGAAAAAAATTTGTTGTTGTTAAGTGCAAAATAATAAGTTTTTGACCACACCAGAACTTCTCAGACACACCATATAACGCACTACTGTACATAACTAATGTACAAAATATACTCATAAATTAGAAATAAAGATATTTACTAGCCACATATGTTGCAATAAAAAATTATTCTTATCATCCAATGAAATATTTGGCTCTATCAGTCCATGAACAAAGAAAAGACGATATTTCAACATTTCAGTTGAAACAAACGAACTAAACTAACCTTATTCACTTCCACCAATTTATGTATTACAAACTAAACTAATTCATTTTTCATATTATTTATTTGCAATACTTCGAAATTGGTGCACTAATCCTACAAAAATTTATTTGATGGCTTAAAGTTCTAATGTAAAACTACAGCCACATGAATAACCTCACTGTTCTAATATCTTATAACCAAGAATATATTGAGTTGATATCGTAGCTGGCGCATTGAGTTGATATTGTAGCTGGCGCAGCAATGTTGAAACATGTGTACGGCCACGGTGTTGTGGATTTCCCCCTTTTGTGTTTAATCAGTGAAATAACCCTTAGCAAAGCATTAATTTGTATTTATGTCATTGAAGCAAATTGACATTTCAGTGGCTTGAGATTGCTATTGGTTACAAGTAGTACTTATTTTCTACTGATAAATTAATTGTGATTGTAGTTTTGTAATTGATAAAGATAATTTCTAAAGTATAGAATGGGAATTTGCTTCTCTGACCCCCCACGACTGGCAACACTGCTACTTGTTTGCAGTTACAAAAACCTATTTTCGATCATGTTCTTTTCGTAAATAACAATCAAACAAATCAAACAATTTGCCTTTGTAACTTTATGAATGAAAAATAATGCACCTAAGCTTGTTATTTCAGGAGAGGAAAAATTAATGGTGTGGCTATTAAAATATGAACAATTTTTTTGTGATCCGGTTAGACATTTGTTTGACCCTTCAGCATTTCCTAGATTCTTTCTTTTGCTGCACTTGAACTCACACAGCCATTACGATCATCAGTTGGCTTGTTGTCTTCATCTCTGCTGATGAGTCTGTCAACTGTCAACTTATAATTAATAAATGTAGTTATATTATTATCACTCCTCCGAGGCACAATGCCAGGTACATTTGGTTTAGTCCAGGTTCTGAGGTGGTTCTTGTTAATGGTACTTTTCGTTTGAACCGGTGGTACAGAAAATTAAGTTCAGGTACCGACACATCCCTAAATTATGGGATTGGTTATTCTGGTTCATTTGCCTATAATTACAAAACGTTAACCATACAAAATAATTATCATATAATTAATTGCCGTACACATAAGATGAATAAAAAATGATTAGATATTATGTTAAGTATGTATTTACCCGTGTCTCAAAGTTTAGAATGGCCTTCATTTAGTCTCTGCCTCACTTGTTCAACCACATTGTGACACCCACACGTCTCTAATAAGCCTTGTCATACGACCCCAATGACTTGATACAGTTGTCTGAAAATCTCGTTTATCCATAATATATTCACAAGTATAACAGAGGAAACTTCAAAGCCAATTGAGCAGAATTATCAGAATTAAGGAATTATCGATGAGGGAGGTAGAGTTTTGCTTTTGAAATGTGCAGATAACATAGGTTTCAGTCTGTGATTGTGCCCCAGGCTTCTGTACACCGTGCTGACTGACCCTGTAATCTCATCGGCAGCTCCACGACTTCTGCTGTTGTGCAACAAACAAGACCAAACACTCGCCAAGGGCTCCCAGCTGGTCAAGTCCCTGCTGGAAAAGGAACTGTGAGTGTTGAAAAACAACTTCATTGTTTATTCCTTGATAATTATTTTTATAAATTATTTTATAACGTTATTATACAGTGTAATTGAAAAGTCCTGGAAGGGTGAAATATATTTTTTAATTTTAATCTTCAAATATATTTTTCTCAAAATGGCCATTTTTTCTCGCTTAAATTCAAAGTCCTAGTATATATTTGACAAAAAAATCGTAGACTCGCGGGACTTGCGCCAAATTGTTAGGAATTGAATGAGGAATTCAAAAATATGAATAACTCAAAATCGAAAATTGCCGCGAACATTTCCCTTTTTCCTTTCTGCCTCACATATACTGTCTAAATATCTAAATAGTCTTTCTGTTTGCTACAATACCTAGAAGGGATTAGGAGACTTCTTGGAACTCAACTCACCCTCCCAACCTGCATGCCGCACTGGCCAGTGGCAAGCAATGTGTCATCTACTGACACTGTCCCACTGTAAAGCTACTATTTTTTATTAAAAATGTTCTTGTTTAACCCTTTTAACCCCAGCGTCCGATATATCGGACGTCAGGTGTTTTGCGAAAATCCCCGACGTCCGATATATCGGACGTCTGTTGTTTCATTATTTACTGGCCTCATAGCAATCCAAATGTGTTGAAATTCGGTGTAACGCATTTCGACGCAATGAACTACACATAGAAGTGTAGTTTGTTGTGGTTTGATACTCTATGCACTGTTGCTATTGGCTGTCGTCAGCTGTTGTTGTACTGCCGTGCCGGCCGGCTTGAGCTTCTGTTTGTTTACGTCGTTGTCGTCTGTGTTGCATAAACTCAGTGATTGTTTCTGAATTTATTTCGAGTTCTGTTTATTCTAGTGAGGTTTTATGTTCATCTTTTGAAAATGAACAAAAGAAAAAGAGAGAAATCTCCAGTTAGTGAAAATTCACTGCTAAATAACCTTCGTGAGTTGGAAAACGTCGTAGTAAACGACGATGAGTTGAGCGATTCTTTTGTGGACAATATCGAAAGTTCTTCCGAATCTGACAATGAAACAAGTTGTTCTGACAGTGAAACTGATAGTGATAGTGAGGATATTTTTGGTGATGACACGGATGAAGATCCTGACTTCGATCCTTCCACAGTAATGTCTGATGAATCTTCAGGTGAAGATGAAGTCCCATCAACACCAAAAGGCAAGCCTAGAGGTAGGCCTAGGTTTATGAAACTTACTGCAGATGTTGAACAAAACATCCATCAAGTTATAGATGATGTATTACAGCATCAACATGTAACTGACATGCTTGTTGAGGAGGGCCAGGCCTCAAATGAAAATAACCCTCTAGAAGGCTTAGGTCAAGTAGGGCCAAATGAGAGCATGGAAAACAACGTTGATAGGCCTAGTCATGCTGAGGAGGGCCAGGCTATAAATGAAAATAACCCCCTAGAAGGCCTAGGTCTAGATGTATTAGGGCCAAATGAGAGCATGGAAAACAACGTTGATATGTCTAGTCATGTTGAGGAGGGCCAGGCCACAAATGAAAATAACCCCCTAGATGTATTAGGGCCAAATGAGAGGGTAGAAAATAACATAGACAGTACCATAAATGATGTAGTACAAGGTGTATTTGATCCTAACATAGTAGACCAACTAGACCTAAATGAAATTCCACCACATGAGATTCCTTTAGAGCCGGGGTCCATAGAAGATGTGATTGTATGGAATGCAGTTGATGATGAAAATGATCCTGGGTACAAACATGATTTTATATTCAATGAAATTCCAGGCCCAAAACATGTTCCTAATTCTGATGCGAAACCTATTGAATATTTCAACTTATTTTTTACTATAGGCCTGCTAAACACATTTGTATTGAGAACAAACCAGTATGCCAATCAATATATAAACTCACTAGCCAACATGTCGCCTCACTCAAGTGCTCGTAACTGGAAGCCTGTAAGCCTAAATGAAATGAAAGGATTCTTAGCAGTCATTTTGAACATGGGTATTGTAAGAAAACCAACAATACGGAGTTATTGGTCCACATGTTCATCTCAAGCAACCTCTTGGTTCCGTGAAATGTTCAGCCGGAACCGCTTTGAAAGCCTTCTACAGTTTTTCCATGTTGCTGATAATAGAACTCTTCCGAAGCCCAATGAACCAAATTATAATCCCTGCGGTAAATTTTTGCCAGTCATGGAGCATGCAAACCGTGTATTTAGAACTTATTACACTCCGCATCGGGAACTTTCGGTAGATGAAAGCCTTGTAGGTACTAAAAGTCATTCAAAGATCCTTCAGTATTTACCTAACAAACACCACCATAAATGGGGGATAAAGTTATGGATGTTGTGCGATTCTGTAACAAAATATTGTTTGGCCTTTGATTGTTATAAAGGTTCTAAGACCAATGATGGAAAGAAAGAACATGGTCTGGCCTACAAAGTGGTTAAAAATTTACTTTCGGTTGGTCAGTACTTGAATAAAGGTTACCACATTTTCCTAGACAATTTTTTTGTTAGTCTACCTTTGGCTGGCTACCTATACAGTAAATGTACCTTCTTGACTGGCACAGTAAGAAGAAATAGAAAAGGAATTCCAGAAGAAATCAAAGAAAAACTAGGTGTAGGGGAGAAGAAGTACATGAGAAACGGACCCAATTTATTTTTATCGTACCGCGAAAAGAAGAGCCAAAAAAAACCAGTTATCTTATTGTCTACCAAGGGAACAGCAAAATCTGTTGAAAAAGTGAAGAGAAGAGGCAACGAGAATGTTATAAAAATAAAACCAGACCTTGTCAACACCTATAACATGTACATGGGAGGCGTACTCATCGGATCAAATGCTATATTGTTACCTTGACGAGAGAAGAACAGTGAAGTATTGGAAAAAGGTAGTGTTCAATATATTTGCCAGGATGGTACTAAATGCATACATCTTATATAAAGAAAATTGTACTGGGAAACAACTTACCAGGTTGCAGTTCACAATTGAAATTATTGAGGAGTTGGCACGTGAGTGGCATCAAAGTAAAACTCGACCTCCCAATATGGCTGGCGCTGGTGGTGATGATGGTAGCATGCATAATAATTTTGGAATGGAAACTTTACCAGGAAAGAAGGAAAGAAATTGTAGTGTGTGTAGCAAGATAAGTACAGCAGCTGGTGGGACAAGAAAGAAAAGCAGGACAGTAAAAACAGTATCAACTGTAAAAAAGGAGTTCACGCCGTTTGTTTCAATCAACATAAATGCTAATTTTTTTCTGTTGTATATAGTAAATGTAAATATTTTTCATGTAGAAAATAGTGTAGTGTAAATAGTATATGTGCAGTGACTCTAAAAGCAATTTTTGGGGGTAAAGATGTGTTGTGTACAAGATATGTCCATAAAGGAACATTTTGTGATTTTTTTGGAAAATCGCGGGGAGTGCAGTATTTTTCTTCAATGGATTGCTGTTCATCATTTTCAAAGGTATGTTCATAATATTTATTTTATATGTAGAAAAATAAATTTTCTACAAGATAACAACCATTTTAGGGGGGTAGACTGCATTTTATTTTGTGTTTTCATGGTCTACTTTGAAAAAATAAAAATAAAAATAAATAAAAAAAAGAAATGGGCAAATAATATTATGTACTTTTTTGTTATATTTTGTTTGTTGTCACTTATATAAATAAAACAAATTTTTAAGATCAAATTAAAAAAAAAATTATTCAATTACAGTAATAAATAAGAAAGTTATAGCGTTTTAAGTAAAATACAGCGTTTGGCTCATATTTGCCCTTGGACATCTTGGCTACTCCATTAAAAAAGTACCTGGGGTTAAAAGGGTTAATTAATAGGTTTCTTGAATTATACAATAAATTCTAAACATGACCAAATTGCTCCATAAATGAGGGTAAAGGGCAGACACACAGTTGTAAAGAATGTTAGTAAGCACACTCTTATGTTGTATCAAAACAATAAATTGATGGAAATAAAGATTTTTTTTATTTGATTTGATGTAAATAAAATGTTTTAATAACTATACTACAAAAATTGTGTTATTGAATTGTTTGATATTAAATCATATTTATTGAAATCTGCTAATAAAATATACTTTTTATCAACCTTTCTCACATAAAAAATTAACTTTTACTATAATTGCCATAGATGATGTGTATTAAAATTGCTTGATTAAAATAGGAAATCATGTACGGTATTGACTGTTTTGAACGTTTGTCGCATTGGATTCATAACTCTATTTTGAGATCAGACATATCGGTACTTATATATGCAGCTTACAACATTCTTTAAAAATGTAAGAGTATTTTTCTTACACTCCTCTTTCTGAAACTTAATTCCTTCTTTAGCATATTTAAATATTTTTTATACCTCATTCAATGGTCATGTGATATGATGGCTGATGGAGACTATTCATTGCAGTAAAAACAATTGCAAACATTTAGATTGTTTTATTCTACAAAGTTTTATCAGTGTCTTTTTTTCTTTTTAGTCAAGGCAAAATAAGTAATATTATACAGCCCATATATTCTGTCTGGCTTTCTCATTTTCCATATAGTTGTCCTCATGCCCATTTCAACTCATTTTTGGCCACTGTAAATATTTCTCTACTCTGAAAATGTATATATTACGCTTGGAAACTTCTGGTCTGCCACTGGCCTTTCCGGGCAGTCATAGATCTGTACACATGTCACAGTCTAATCTATACAGGCATGATAATTGTATCGAAACATTGAAACTATCTGTAGGTGTAGGTCTACTATTAGTGTGTACCTAAAGTTCATTAGTGCTCTCAAACAAACTATTGATTTTCCAAAGCAATCTGATTAATTAGTGACTAAAGCGGATGAAATAGAATAAACCGGATTCTAACGGTGTTGTGATCTCTCATTCATATTCAGGTTCAAATATCCACTATGTGAGGTCCCTGTCTCAAATTAGTGATATAGTGATTGGCTGGAGAGTTAACTCCGACGCCAATCTCAAAGTGCGCTTGTGATTTCTCAGAGCTCCAAGCTAGTGCCAGGTTGTAATAAGGGACACCTTACCGTGCAGTCTGCAACAACTAAAACTTGTTACTTTGATTATAGGTAGAGTTGTGTTTAGGAAATTAGTTTGTTTTTGTGCTCAGAGAGAAAAAGTGATTTATTCTGTTGTGTTGGGGGTGAACTGTATCGTGAGTGAAAACTTTTTTTTCAATAAATTAGTCTAAATTTTTTAAAAATTAGGTTACATATTTTTTTTATTTTTGAGTTATTGAGTTTCAAAATAAAACATTATGAATAAAACAACTCCAAAAGTCATATATTTATAATTTTGAGTTAAGAATTAAATACGGGTATAAAGATATATAATAATGTTGTTGTCAGGAACGTTGTGCGACGCACCAAGGGCAGCCAGTTGACTGGCACAGACGGCTCTACAGCTCAGGCTACGTTGGGGATCTCAGGTAAAGACTTTGAGTTTCATCATCTCGCCCCCATCTCTGTAGAGTTCGCTGAGGGTTGCGCCTTCAACACGACACCTGAGACTACAGCCGAGCTCAAGGCAGTTCACAAGTGGATTGCCTCCATTGCTTAGGCAAATGCTCTGGATTTATTTTTTATATTTTTTGTATTTTGACTTAAAATAAATAATTTATTGTTAGTGAACTTTTTTACCTCCTTAATATAAATCAACAATGTGTTTAATGATGACAAATTTCAGATAGGCCTTAATATCTAAATATGTATCAAACTTAGTACCCCCCCCCCCCCACTGACAAATGTGTAGGAAAAAGATGGTTGGTTTAGTCATGAATCTACAGTAGAAGCCCTCTAGTCCGGCCTCGGATGGTTCGGCCACCGGATAATCCGGCCGCGGTCTTCTGGAAATAAAATGTTCAGCCGCGGGCATTTCCCATGGCCAAAATAGACAAGAGTCAACTTGTTCCATGTTATATCACTAAAATATATCAGTTCAATTGCCGATTTTCGGACTCTTTGTGGTCTGATGTTAGGGGTGTCAATCCCGGGATCCCGGTCAATATCGGGTCCCGAATAATCCCGGGATTTTGTACCCTCAATCCCGGGATTATCGGGATTGAAAAAAACCATTATTTTTACGATTTTTACTATTTTAGAAGATATTTTTACGTTTAACCACTACTTCATTCAAATAGTATTTAATTGTTTAGTAAATTTACTGTAGTATAGACGTGTCAATGTCAAATCATAAAAAAAGGTTTAAAATCGCTCGAATCAGCCACATGCTCATTCATACAATACCTTGAATGATTCCTTGCGTTCAAACTCCAGAGTAATTTCTTATCACAGGGAACTTCCGGTGAGCTTCCGTCCCACCTTTGTCTCTATTTTCGATGTATTTATTTTATTCCGAGACACAATACTTTCAGTTGATATAAATCTTAATAATTTTGAAAAATATTATGTTAGAAGTAAAAGTTTTTTCTTTTATTATGATTTGATTTTATAGTATTATAACAATATTTATTGGCTTGAAAAATGTATTACGTCAATTTATTCAACCCTAGCAACATCAATCATGTAAATCAGTAACCTGACAAAACGATGTTGTATATTCTTGCTTTAATGGAAAATATTTATGAACATCGCTTACAGTAATACTTGGTTGAATGGTTAAATGGTTTAGGTTTTGAAGACATTAAGAGAATGTGATATGATTACAAATGCAATGAAACTCAACGAAAAGTTAATACAATGTGCATTTATTTATTTGTAGTTCAAGGAAATATTTTGAAAGTAGGGCTGTCTAACAATAGAGGTTGCTGGACGGTTCAAGGTTCTACGTACTAGTCACGTGAGCCACGGTACGGTAGAACCGAAAATTCCGACTTCAGACTAGAAGCGTAAAAACAAAACATGTGCGTGTTGAAATCAACTGAACAGATAAGTTTCGAGTTTGGCAGAATGCCGAGAAACTAGAGATTATGAACAATTAAATTGTATTTTCTGTAAATTTGAATAAAAAGTGTTTTTAATTTTATTATTTGATAGCTGAATGTTCTATACTTCTATGATATTTGAATTCCGGGATTAATCCCGGGATTGCAATTTCGGCCCGGGATTGACACCCCTATCTGATGTCTTCTAAAACATTTTGTTCGTGTTCTATTTATATACGGCCTGATGTAACAAGGAAGTTAGGTAACTAGATGGATTTAGTCGCTATCACGGTCCCATTTATACATAGTGCCTTCATTGACAGAATACCAGTGTCCATTAAACGCAGTTTCATTGCTTGTCCGTTGTCCGATCGTCATTTCGGCGCTATTAGACCTACAACGTCTTGAGCGAGCAAATCATGATTGTTACAAAGTTGATATACTATTGATTTGACAAGTATGAGACCCTTCATTGTTAAATACACCCTAATAGTTTATTGTTGGAACAGACATATAATTAAGGTCTCAGTTTAACCCGTTTAATCCGGCCATTTTAAAATCCGGCCGGTGGTCCGGTCCCGAGGTGGCCGGATTTGAGGGCTTTTACTGTAACTACTAATTATAATATTTAACAAATGTTTGGCATAAACTTTTTTACCTCTTTAATATAATGAACAATGTGTTTAATGATGACAAATTTCAGATAATATCTAAATATTTATCAAATTGAGCACCCACCCTCTCCCACCCAAAGACAAACGTGTCAGAAAGAGATGGTTCTTTTAGTTATGAATCTAACTGCTAATTATAATATTTTACATCACAGTTTATAATGATAAAAATTATATTTGTTTCGATAAATAAACAGAGAAACACATTCATTTTTTGACATTGAAAATTAACAAACCTACTTAAATTTTTCTCTGAATGGAGACTTAGAACTAAATTTATATTATATTACTTTGGTAATTATTTAGGGCTAACAACCTTTAAAGTGCTCAAGTGTCTGGAGTTGAAACAGCAATCGTGTCTGGAAAGGCTGATCATGTGGCTCACGAGGGGAGGAAGAGGGACAACGAAGCAGAGGACATCCATGTGCGTGTCCAACTGTTGTGGTCCTAGAGGGTCCAAGGGGTTAACAAATACTTCCTCTAAGGTGTAGGGGGCCTTAAGTCTCAATAACCACACAAAAAAAACACCAACCCCCTTAGGCTATTGGTCAGTGTACTTAGGCCCAACTATCCTATTAACATGTCACGCTAACAGGGGTACGATAAAAGGACAGGGAGATAAGGTGGCCAGAAATGTTAAGACTGAAGGAAAAAGTTGTAAAATCAGATAATGTATAATAGGATAATGTCAGATACGTTATGTAAGGAAGGTTAAAGTTGCAATGAGGGTTTGAAAGTTAACAAATGGAAGCTTGAAGATAAAGAAATTATAACCTATTGAGGAAAAAAGAGTGGGGAATGATGGTTTGTAAACTTGAATTTGTCTTTTATTTGGATGGGAACTGGAATAGTTAATTTAACAGAGCTCCTTCTTAAAGAGCCAAAACATTCAACGACTTGTAAAGAAGTCTTGAAAAATGAACTTTTAAGATAAGTAAAAATATTTCACTTGACTAGGATAGATCATCTAACAGAACCCCTCTCTCAGAGCCACAGGCAACAACTCGCCATAACATTTAATGACTGGGGAAGAGTCCTGAAAGATGACCTTTTGGGCCACCTTGGTGTGGGGGCAATGAGTGTTATTTGTGAATAAAACTATTTGCGAGATGGTTGGGGGCTAATGTATGATAAACTGCAAGGGCGCCATCTTCCTGAATATAATTTGCAACAAAAGAGAGAACCAAATATGTTAGAAAATTTTATTTTTAAGTATCGCAAATAATTTTCAAACATAACTTTTATTAGAAGCATTCCTAGTTGTTTATAAATTTCTGGTACAGTTAAAAATATTGTACATTGAGAAACAATCTGTTTAAATGCACTAAAAAAATCAAATGTATTACAGGTAATGCTAACGTGGTGTTTGTGTTTCTGCTCAACTACAAGTATTTCAACAAATTGTCGGGATCATGTTCCGTTGTTAATTTAAACTTTTAGACCATCATTACTCTATATGCAAGATACAAATTCCTAACGAAGCTAAACCTTAGAAATGATCTAATTTACATTTACTGTTCATGGTATTGAATTTAAAGTATGAAGTTTAAATAATAGTATTACAGTAATTGAAATGCGAAAGTAAAAATTTAATGGTTGAATTATTCAAACATTGATGTTCTTCGTGTTGGTACAATGATGTTACCGGTACTTATTTGGTTGATTGATTGATCCAAAATATACAATTACAAATACGAAAATCAGGAAAGCTATTCATTTTTGTTTCAATAATTTTGTTATAATACCAAATTCAAACTGCAAATAGTCTACAAAAACAAGTTTACAAAACTCTATTAAGTGTTTTAAGCATAATGCTAAAAGAGTAAAGTAAGTTAAAATTTATTAACCTGGTGTATTGTTGAGTCCAGTAATGAGGGTCTTCAAAAATACTACGGTAGACGAATAAGGGCTACGAATGTGTTACACTGTTAAGTACTTTAAGACATCCAAAATTGTGCTGTCTAATAAAACGTACAGTATTTTAGCAGTACTGAAGTAAAACACAATTATCAATTTATTTTTAGTTATGTTATAAAAGCGACTACATACATTCAGACCAAATCGGTGACCTATAAATACATATAAATCTTTATGTATGTAAAGAAGTATATTTATATAACCTTATTTGGAAAAATAGGCCTAGATCATTGATGGGCGAACTGAAAATGGTATTAAATAAAATAAATTTACATAAAACTGAAACCCAAAACTGATGTACACATTAAAGTCAGGTGTTAGATTCTATTTACTGTCACTAAAACTAAAAGGTTTAGAGTACATATTAAATGCATCAATTAAAATTTCTTTTTCATCATACCATTGCGATAAACGTTGTTTTCGGAACGGTGAGCTGTGATCGAAACTAGTGGATTCCCGGTGGGTTGGATAAACTTTGTTGGTAAACAAAGTTTTCGGGACTAGTCCTCGAAACAGTGGTTTTCGGGACTAGGCCGGAAAAAAACTTCCAATGTTTGACACCACTAGCGCTGCTATTCTGCTTACAGTAACTTAAACCTCGTTGCCTCCAATATATAACTGTCAAACAGCTGATTATTTAGTTGTAAATAGTTCAAATACAAGATAAACAAATAACAACGTAAGAGGGGGTATATAGATTAAAATTTATTAATTTTTATCCAAACTGTATATTTATTAAAGGTGGTATGATGAAAAGTACTGTTCGTAACTCGTCCGAAAGTGGTATATCGGTGCTCGATCGAATTCAAGTACTCGGCTTCGCCTCGTACTTGAAACTCGATCTTGCACCGATAACGACCACTTTCCGGACTAGTGACGAAATATACTATTTCTGTACTCTCACATTTCCATTTCAGCAAGAAAAGTAAAAGCTAAGCTTTTTTATGTTTTTACATTATTCTTTTAGTGTTGTAACTGCACTTGGGCAAACCCCATAATGTTGCAATATACCCTTGGGTATAACGATTAATCCAAGAATATTTAAACATTACAGTTTATTATCAAATAAGTCTCAGTCCTGAATTAATAATAGTAATAATAATAATCTTTATTTTCTCAAACATAATAATACAGTACAGTACAAAGAAAGTATAACATGTTTACATTACATTTAGAAATTTACGATATAAATGTATGCCAGTCTGACTAACAATTATTTATAAAAAATTACCCTTTCTCAGCACATAAATAATAATATCTCAGTGAAAGTAATAAAGATATAGTTTGAGAAAATTTAGGGCCTCTAAGGCTTAGCCTGTTTAGAGGTTCCTTCATACACACAATAAAAAGAAGTTGTCAGTTCCCAGATGCAGTAAATAAAAAAATTAAAAAATAAACATATTAATGATTACCCACTGTGAAATATTCACACACAAAAATAAGAACTTGTGTAATTTAAGTTGATGTACCAACCCTGTTATAATCTCTGTACTCAACTGAACTTAGTTCCTAGAAACCTAATAATGAGTAACTTCAATGCCCAAAAATATCCTTGCGGATCCTAATTAAATGTATAAAAAACTTTGCAAGTGTATAATAAATATTTATTTTTTACTACTAACTGTAAATTTTAACCGTTGAACAGAATTTGTAAACAACTAGCTGATACCCAGCATGCTTTGCAATGCCAGCCTTGGTTTTATTGGGTCCATGAAAAAAACTGGAGGAGAATTTTAAACCCGGACATGGGTACGTTTGTGACGGTCCTGGGGCTAAAATAGTCACTTGTTTTTAATTTATGTTAATGTCTGCAATTCGTCCATAAAATTCTGTAACTTAATACAATATGCTATTGTAAAACATTATGTATCCTAACCAAAAATAAAATAATCTTGAAATAGAAATGTTAGAAGACATAAAATCATGCATTCAGTTCTTTTCTGGAAAAAATTAAAAGTTATTTTGAGAAAACTAATTAATTATGTACTTTACAGCACTTTCTCCTAGAATAACCAGGATCTCTTTATCTTGATAGGAAACCCCATTATTAGAAGAAATTGAATGTGTAAATATTTTGGTAAATATTCAACTAGATAAAGAATTAACTTGGTATAACCACGTTGATAAAATTTGTTCAAAAACATCTTCTAATATATCCTGAAATGTTTAGCCAAATCTTGTAATAAAAATATTTTACTTGTGGCATATGATGGCCTTATGTTTATGTTTACAAATTTTTCTTATGGAATCACAATTTGGAAAAAGTGCGCTGAAATTGAATTTAAAAAAGTATTCAAACTCCAAAACAATTCGGCCAAATCTTGCTATGAAAATAGTTTACATGTGGCATATATGGCCTTATGTGTACATTTGTCTTATGGAATCATGGGGAAAATGCGCTGAAATTGAATTTAAGAGAGTATTCAAGCTCCAAGTATTGCTCCAAAGTGCCAGTGTCTTAGTAAATGTATACCTATCTAATGTATCAAATAAAATCTATTAAATCTCTGTGGATAAGGACAGGACTGCGGAGAAAATATAAACAAAAGAAGGGCTGTTTCATTCCTTTGATGTTTGAAAATGCCGCTTTTGAGTCAGGCCGGTGACGTAATCCATCTGATGTCCATAAGAGGAACATGCTCCAGCTGTATTTTAGCTATCAAGCTGATGACATTTTGGGGTACTATTTTTTACATTGTTTTACCCACTAATGATACAGCCCTTGTCTACTACATTACAGTAGTTTTCCCCAGTCCTGGGATAAGGACAATTTTTTAATTAAAAAAGAAGACAGTCATGTACGAACACCTTTAAAAGGATGGGCTTATTAGCTGCCTTGTATTTATATATTAGAAGCTGCTGTTTATGCTCGGTTGAAATGTAAATTAACTAAGGGCAGTGACATTCATCATTATAAAAGATATAAGCAAAATTTTAGGCTTTAATAATGAAGGTTAAGTATTAGTTAAATAGTATAAGTATTACTACGGTAAATGTTGGTTAAAATTTACAATCAAATGCTGGTGCCAAATCTTTGAATCTTTTGCCAACAAACATGCCAAAAGAACAAAATTTAAGACTTAAGTATTTCAAAATAAATTTAAAATGTTTTTAATTGAAAACACATTTTACAGTATAGAAGAATTTATGGATCATTGCCAAATCACCCACAAACAAATTTCACCTTACATTACACTGTCGCCAGTTATTGAATTAAACTAGGTTAAAAATTGGCTAATATTATTTTTTGTAATTTTATTATTTTGAAATTTTAAATCAAAATTAGCCTACTGTACTACAAACATTGCTTCCAATTATACAGTGTTTTTGAAAAGTCCCAGAACGGTGAAATATATTTTTTACCATTATAGATAAAGTAATGAGACTTGCTATTTCAATAATACCCATGGATTTATACTCAAGCTATTAACACTTTTTAGCGAATTTCCCTATAGGGAATACGCTATTACGGTAGTAGCCATGGTAAGACCTAAGGCCGGGACCACTTTAATTTTTCATTTTGAGGTCCCCAGAAGCCAAAAACACCATTCGTTCATTTTCATATATATGTATATATATATATATATATATATATATATATATATCTATGTGTCCGTGGTACTGATAACTTTTGAAGGGGACCTCCGATTTTGATGAAATTTGGTATGAAGATGTAAGACTAGGTCTATTTTCATGAGTTCGCGAACCAACATGATCGGGTTATGGGAACGGGGTTTTATAGGGTTTCAAAGAGGTCAAAAATGGGTTTTTGTCATTTTGGGCCTTAATTTTTAAAATTAAACAATTTTAACTAAAATCATTTAAGAGCTTAAAAAAACAAACAATTTAGTATTTTGAATTTTTTACTTGGCTTCACAGGTTACGGAGAAAAGCTAAAAAATGTTTTCCAATGTTAATCTTATGTGAAATCAACGAACCACCGAATCTCGCTTATTTATTGGAATAACTTGAAAAAATTTGGTATGTACATTCACTAGGTACCGTTTAACTGATATTTGCTTACAACACCAATGTGGCGGCAAACCTACTTACTCACCCCCATGAGGCTTATGGGGAAAATTAAAAAGTGCCGAATATTGATACAATTCAAAATTTTACCTTACCTAACCATTATATTTCCTAACTAACATTGTTAAACAACATCACATGGAAGCAAACCTACGTGATCATTCCTATGGTGTTTACGGGGAAAATCCAAAATCTCAGATTCCTTTGGAAATTCGCTGAGTACGCAGGTCTGCTGCGACGGGGGTATTTATTTTTTAAGGGGGATGGCCCACGAGAAGTCAGGCAATATTCTTAAATAGCAGTATAGATCGAGTTTGGTATCAAATTAAAGGTCTTACTTAGCAGAGTACAATGTTGCAAACTATACTTCGATGACTGAGATGGAAAGCAAAAACAAAGTTTCCATAAAATCAAATACCAAAAATAGGTAAAACTTAAAAATGCAATAACTTTCTTAATACTCAACCTTTTGATGTCGGGTTTGTTGCTTATTACTCCAAATTCAAAGACATTTTAAATGGCAGTCACAGAAGTTTCAATTAAACCCCTTTCAAGGGATGTCCCTCTTCGAAGTCTTACTGAAAACTGCTTTTGCCTTTGTCAAATCATACATCATACTAAAACGTCTTTGCATCTGGAGTAATAATAAGCCACAAACCCGGCGTTAAAAAGTTGAGTATTAGCTTTGACTATACCGTGTGATTGAAAAGTCCCGGAACGGTGAAATATATATTTTACCATTATAGATGAAGTAATGAAACTTGGTATACCAATAATAGCCATAAATATCTACTCTTTTAAGCTATTATTACTTTTTTATCTCTTAATGGGGGCGGCCCACGAGGAGTCAGTCAAAATCCTTAAATAGCATCATAGGTAGAATTTGGTATCAAATTAAAGGTCATACTTAGCAGATTACAATGCCGCAAACTAGAGTTCAAACGGATGACGGAAGCGGCAATGGCAGTCAAATAATGTTTCCATTATAATCATGGGTAAAACATAAAAATACAATAACTTTCTTAATACTCAACCTTTTGAAGTCGGGTTTGAGGCTTATTACTCCAAATTCAAAGACGTTTTAAATTATGTATGATGTGACAAGGGCCAAAGCAGATTTCTGTAAGACTTCCAAGAAAAACATCCCCTAAGGGGTGTGTAAATGGAAACTTCTTTGGCCCTTGTCACATCATACGCCGTCTTAAACGTCTTTGCATTTGGAGTAATAAGCCACAAACACGATGTCAAAAGGTTGAGTATTAAGAAAGTTATTGCCTTTTTAAGTTTACCCATATGATTTTAATGGAAACTTTGTTTGACTGCCATTTCCGTCTTGGTCATCCATTTGAAGTCTAGTTTGCGGCATTGTACTCTAAAGTAACACAACTAATTTGATATCAAATTCGACCTATGCTGCTATTTAAGAATTTTTACTGACTCCTCGTGGGCCGTCCCCATTAAGGGACAAAAAAGTAATAATAGCTTAAAAGAGTAGATATTCATGGCTATTATTGGTATACCAAGTTTCATTACTTCATCTATAATGGTAAAAAATATATTTCACCGTTCCGGGACTTTTCAATCACACTGTATACACTTAACGTGATTAGACTTCTCATAGCATAGGCGTGTTTGAAGACTATTGACGGTGGTGCGATCTTCTGTGGCGTACATAAAGTACAAGTGACATGTATGATGGATAAATCAGTATTACCACTCTTCTCAACCAAGGATGGAATATTGTATAACTGAAGGTTAAACTGTTCATGTTGTGGTAAAGTGTTTTGGTAGCACTGCAAACCCAGCTGAATAATAACAACATCGATGGCAGCGACTCTGGCGCCGCGTACACGAAACTTAAAAAATTTTTTGCCTCAAACTAAATGCATTGGATGAGAGGTCTATTCACGTTAGTGTTCATAGTCAATGGCAGAACTCATTCTGTTCGCAGGCAACACCCATACTGCCGACTGAACTATCAAGATATTGTTGCTTGGAGACCTATAATATATTTTTTTGGGGGAGAAAGAATGTGTCAGTTCTCTGATACCGTTTATTAGTGATAGGCTTTAACACTAAGTTCATAACTTTTGTCAACCGTAGACGTAGCTGATGATGTTGTCGCGTATCATTATGAATCGCTTGCATCGTCGCACACCCGTGCGTGTCCCGCTGGCCGTGGTGCACTTGCAATGTCGTGTCGTGGTCGTGGTCGCGCCTCGGCCGGTGGTGGACAGTGGACAGGTCGCCCACTCACTAACGATCCCAGATCGGTCACTGACCCCACCAGCGACGGGTTCACTCCGGACTGGTTGAGGTTGTCAACCAGTCCCCGAGCTTTTTGGATAAAATCTGCTCGGAACCCGAACCACTCCCTCCTCTCCGGCGAGATTGATCGACGCCGAGTTGAGGTTCAGATCACTACAAGCATCTCGACACTCCCCCCCCCCCTCCAGGTGATGGAGGCTCCTCGAGTCGTACCGACATTGAAGTACTTTAGTAATTCGTACTCGCGTCGTACTCGCACTTAATAACTCGAGCTACTGAGCTACTGCAGGCGTGACGGTGTCTCAGTAAATGTATTCATCCTATATCTATAATGTATCGAATTAAATATATTGCTTATCGGACAGAGCATTTTCTCGGTAAACTTGAACAAAACAATTCTTCGTAGTAATGATGTCCATCACATGCAGTGAGCTAAAAATGTCTGTTGCAAATTGGTAGTGTTGACAATTTACAATTAGTATTTTGAGTATAATAAATTCATCCCGATCTTAGGCCTATGTGAAAATCACTGACATCTGATTTGTGTTATGTTGAAGCCCAGTGCTTGGGTATATTCATTGTCTTTTATCAATAAGATCGTTATGTACTGTATACATTAATAAGACCATCGTTAAAACTTATAGAATATCAATTTATATAGAAATAGAACTATCCCTGGTGTTAAGAATTACTATGTTAATTGTATATTTTCCAGTAACTAAGTTAATTTTAAAGTTAAGAAAATCGTTCGAGCCGTTTTCGTTTAATCTATCTCGAAATTTTTGTTCCGTACTCGCGAATTTAATTGGATGACTGTGTCAGCTGCTCAGAACCTGCAGCCCTCGAGCTGCTTGATCAGCCCGTTCCTGAGTTTATGACCTTGCAATAAAATACTGGACATAAAGTTACATCTTTTAACCAAATTGTGGAATACGAAACAGTTTTTTTACTAACACAGCATCTGCCTAAAATTTCCCAGTAACTTCCCAATATTTACGTTTTTTGAGTAAAAAAGTTACCACAGTTCATTGCAGTTTGGAAATAAGGTTTTACGGTTTTAGATTTTGTACATTTATATCGTCAGCCCTTAAAGTTTAAAAAGATTATCATGGGGAAATGTCATTGAATTGTAAATTAAAACAACTATTAATTGTAAAACACGTTAAAAATAATAAAAGTTATATGATAGCGACGTGTTAAGCTGCCAACGGTTTTCATACAGTTACAGTAAGTGTTAGATGTTGTCCGATAGCGACGTAACGTTAGTGGTTCATTGCTCGACATAATATGCATGATATTGTCTTGCTTGTCCGTAGCGATGATGTTGAGATATGCAGCAATCTTTATTGTGCGGGATGGACGGATAAGTTGTCGCAGGTGTATCACGTTCGAATATAGTCGCTGATGTATAAATGCAACGCAGTTTCCTTCTAAGGAAAGTGGTTGATTTCCAGATATCGGAAAATCAGTATATAGAATCATCCCGAACGTATGTGAAAAATACAACACGTTTTTGAAAGTCTGTGTTTTAGTCTATCTTTATAGCTCGAGAAATGTATGATTATTTTTTAACTCCTTTCGATCGCTCCGTTCACTGTAACAGCAAGTATAGGCCTACGAACTACTTCAAAATGAAATTGCTGCCTTCTGTTGTGTCTAGGTTACTATACCTTGTTTTGTGATTGGCATTCGCTCTACCTCGGAGGTTGAACTACTTCGGTCTCGAAATAAAACTGTATTTTACAGTATAGTCGCCTGGCTTATAAAAACATTTACAAGTGCGAATAATTTTAACTTAACATTGTCAAATATCGGATATCGTATAGCCAGCATAGCGGAATCTCATAAGATGTACTTTGTAGGTTCAAGTAGCCTGTAACTTTATAAGCCTGACAAAGCGCATAGAAAATTATCACTTGGAAGTATCACGTGGAACGGAGCACTATATAGATGGCCAGTGTACTAAGGGAAAATGAAACAAATTTTTAATGATGATGGGGAATACAGCTGAATATATGCCTAATATGTTTTTATCAAACTTATCTATAACAGTGAAGTTAAGTTCAGGTTCAGGTGTAGGCCTACTCCTAATCACGAATTATTGGGAAAATTCAACAACTATCAGTGGGAGGGTATTTATTGTGAATATTTAAAGCAATGTCTTTCTAAATTACTACTGCCATACGCTTTAAATTACTATTTGGCTTCAGAAATAAGTAATCTTCCCTAGCAAGTTTGCAGGCTAATACTTGAAATTACAGGAATAGAAAAATTGCTATTCGCTGGGTAATCACAGTGTTCTCGAGGCGAGGTAAGAAGGCGTCAACTGACCGGTTGTTTGACGTTTTTGTTGATGAGCATGTTCTTCAACGCTACCGCAGTTTTAAGACTAGAAATGTGTATTAATTGCGTAGGTCCTAATCAGTTTGAAGTCATGTTTTATCGGCTGGTATAAAAGAAATTCTATTGATTGACAATTTGTATCACGATACGTAAAATCGGTAATACTGCTTGGTATTCACTATAAAAATTTAAAATATCACAAAGCTAAGTCCAACAATATGAATTTATTTTTAATTGGTTCGACTGATAGGGCGCCCGCTCTGAAATCCTGTTTTGGATTTATTTGACCTAATCTTCCCATTGTTAGCTTAAGACTTAATGTTAGGAAAAGAGATCAGTTTCCAGACCTTAGTTTAATCTTGTATTTTTAAACTATACATTTTCAATTGAATTAATCTAATTTCCCTACAGGAAAACGCTATGTAGTGGGCACGGTAAAATCTAGGTCCGGGAAGGGTTCCCGAGAATTCACGAGATATTATAGTAGGATTCAAACGTAAAAATGCGAAGTGCCCTTTCCTCAGGTAGAAACTCTCCCTTGTTGTCAAAACAAAGTCACCCTTCTGGGCGGCCAGCCGCACGGCCTACATCCGGGGTAGCGGAATTCTACCCCCAGGAAAAGTACCCCCATGAAAAAACGCTACGTCATTTTGACGTCACGAGGGGCGGAGCTTAAAGTGGCATGGAGTTTTGGCTCGCGGCCGGAAAAGTACCCCCAGTTTTATAAATACATTACGACCTATTAAAAATCGCCCTCGATTTATGTGAACTCGCACACGTAGCGATTGTTTTCGCGTTGTAGTTCTCATTCTGTGTGACATAAAATGGACTTTGTAGAGCTAATGTGTGTTTGTGCACTGCTGATGCGGGCTAAAAAAAGAAGAAGACACCGTCGGTATTGGGTACACCCTATTGTAAGTCAGAGACTTATAAATGGACGGTTTCATAAGATATATAACACCTTACGAGAGGACGATAAGAAATTCTTTAACTACTACAGAATGTCAAAAAATTTCACTAATAAACAATTCAGTGTCGAAATCTGCCATTGCACAATATGACTATACAAACAACACAAATATACAAGACAAACAGGTCACCGGTGACTGCGGAGTAGCTACTGACGGGCGATCGGCCGATTATTCAATCGCCTGTGTGCGCGGACAGGTTACAATCTGTATGTTACAGATTTTCGGCCGACTATCGCCTCGCCCACAAATCTGTGGCTTGCCACAGATTTTAAAATCGGCGCTATTTTTGATCGCCTGTGTGCGCGCTCCCATTCCTTCCAATGATGCACAGACTGGGCGATGAAATAATTGCCTTAAAATAATCGCCCGTGTGCGCCTAGCCTTACATAGCAGAATAAATCAAAACTCGAATCACAGTTCGACAACGTACTGTTAGCGAAATATTTGCGAAAAACATTGCGTAATTAGCGGGCGGATGTCGGCCGTCCGGATGTCCACCTAGAACGGTGCCATTGTTTTGAGAATGGGAAGGGTTTCTACATAAAGAGAGGGGCACTTCTACGTTTGAATCCTACTTTATAATACTGCATAGTGTATACAGTGCGTTGATTTGACTATAGGAACTAGTTCTATGAAGTTTAAAAAGGACAATTAAAATTATGATCTCGCAGTTAACGCTGTTATTTTAAAAAATACGATTTTAGTCGAAACACTGTAACAAGACAATTTACCTTAAGATGCAGATGCCGCCTTCAAGCTACTTGATCAGCCCGTTCCTGAGTTTATGACCTTGCAATAAAATACTGAACATAAAGTTACATCTTTTAACAAAACTGTGGAATACGAAATAGTTTTTTGCCAACACAGCACGTGCTCAAAATTTCCCAATATTTACGTTTTTGGTGTAAAAAAGCCACCACAGTTCATTGTAGTTGGAAATAAGATTTAGATTTTGTATATTTATATTCTGAAGGTCACAGGTAGCCCTTAAAGTTTAAAAAGATTACCATGGGGAAATGTTTCATTTAATTGTAAATTAAAACAGCTATTGAGTGTAAAACACGTTAAAAAATAATAAAAACTACGATAGCGTGAATAACGTGAATATATCCTGCAGGCATGTTTTAAACCAAATTAGGGTGGCGCGATCTTCCGCGGCGAACATAAGTACAAGTGATGTAATAGGTAAATCAGTTTTACCAATCTTCTAGACCAAGGATAAAACATTTTATAACTGAGATTTGTTTGTCACAATAATTACTTGATTGTTTATTAATCAAAATTGTTTTATACCAGGTTTGTATTCCATTGTTGACATGAAGATGTGCCATCAGCTGATCAGATTGTTGACCCCAGAACTGACCGTCCACAGACGGGTGTGGTTTCTGGTCTGATCAAGTTCAAGTTCAAGGCAAACTGTTGCCATTTCACGGCTCCAGACAATAACCCCGCTCATCAACAACACATAAATATTTCCCTGTTCCTTCTTTATTCATAAAAACCGACAAACTTGTTAAGTGGGTTGGTATGTAAAAAATGAAATTCTCCAATTAACAAAATTACGTATGCGTTCTCTCATATTCGAACCAACAAATTATTCCAAAAAGAAGAGCTTTAAAACTCTAATATCTAGTGAGCTTTAATCGATAATGTGCCTTCATTTTATAGTGAATATAGAAAATGTAGTCAAAATAGATGAACATGAGTGGTAATTACATTTTGAAATGTTTTATGGCACCCCATTTATGAAAAGATTTCTTAAACTCCTAATGGGGATCATGCCTAAAATGAGAGGATAACCCACGAAGTGTAAAAGAAGTAAGGTAAGAAGGAAGAGGGTAGAAAAAAAGGTAATCTCATACAGCCAATGGAGAATGGTATATAGGATAGGTATTAAACTTAAATCCCCAAGCACAATGCCTCAAACCCTTCTCTAGAGAGTTAAACGATGGCTGGCTCGGAAGAACAGCCGCCGCTCAGATTTACTTAAAATTACCTCAACTACTACTGTACTTAAAACAAATAGGAACAGTTCTTAAAATCGTTAAGTTTTAAAGTAAATGTGCATACCCTTTTTATAAATAGGCTTAATAATGTTTCCAACTCCTTATAGGCCAATAATTTGAAGGTCAAATCAAATTTAAAATGTCTCATGTTGGTTTTTTTGAATACGAATAATTCACTTTAATTAGTCACTTTAAAATCATCAGGCTAAATGAAACTTACTCAATGAATAAGACATCAACAGAATTGTTCTTTGGGCAGAAACGAACGGACTCGAGACTAAATCCTTACAAGACGAAACTGATGAGATATTGGGACATCCACGATTGATCAGCAGAGTTGATATGAATAATGTACCAAAAATTATTTTGAATGGGACACTTTTGCAATACCTCGACAAAGTGAAAAGTCTTGGTTTGACTATGTTCAATACACTCGGTTGGACTGACGCAGTGGTGAACAAATGTAACAAAGTGTTTGCTGCTGTTTGTTCACACGCTATAAAAGATACAGCGACAATTTAATGAATGCGCTCTACCTTATTTTCTGAAAACACCTCTAGGTTCTACATGTGTGAAGAAGCAAGAATGTCTTCACAAAGAATGCCTGCGGTCTGATACCGTCTAGAAGAAGGTCTAAGATGGCTTGCGTAACAAGAGCATGACCTCCGGGGGTGCGGATATCTGGCGGTGCAGGCTGCTGACCCACCCTCTAATGTGCCAATTAGCGATGCGATACCGGCGATAAGCGAGTCATTGGCCAGAGGTGCGGCGGGAGGCCGCGGCCGCGAGGCGGCGCTAGTGTCCAGTGTCCACCCCTGCTCCAGTGTCCCGTCCCGTCAGTGTCCTGTCAGTGTTGTCCAGTCAGTGACCGTCCACCGTGCTGCCCCGAGACTGTGCCCCGGCAAGTCGTCCGTCACACACACCCTACAGACTATCGGTAAGAGAGTAGCGAAAATGTTACATACAATGATACTGTAGATGTAGTTGATTATGCATTACGGATTAAATTTACAATAATCAAAGATTGAACAATAGTATAATACTGTGATTATTTTTATTTATTTACACACCTTAATATAAATTTGAAAGTAATCAATGTCCGGGTATACTGCAATGTTAAAATACATTTAGGGGCTGGTTGCTCCCATCTCGTTTTTAGTTAATTTTTGTAATGAGAATAATATATTGCTTCCCGTGCGCGTGCACTCTTGGGAGGCATCGAACGGTCAAGATAGTAGGACGTTTTTAAGGTTCCTCAAAAACGTGTGCACACAATTTCTTTCAAAATTAAGGCCCACCGAATGAGAGGAAACGTCAGGTTTTGTGTGTAGGCTAAACCTATTATATTTTTCAGTAGGCCTACGAAATACGTAAACGAATGGTGAGTTTGCAAATCATTACCAATTTTCAATAGAAGAATGGATGGGGGTTTATGAGCTTTTGTCGTGAAAAAAATAGAGTTTTCACATGTTTGATTTATGTTGCTTGAAAGAACGTGTAAAAAGAGAGATTTTCTGTTACTAAAAGCGGAGCAATCAAAACAGGCCACTGAATTAAAACAATTTTCAATTTCATCTTTCATCTTAAAACTATATTGTATGTCTCGCTTGTTTATCAACATATTTTATAAAACATTTGTTATATTGCCTTATTTGGTTAGGATTAACAAATAAATTCGCCCCTTGTCACTGTTTTGAGGCATTATTTTAGCATTAAGTCTGCTGCAATGGGAGTATGAAGATACTCCCGTTGCAGCAGAAAAACAGTAACGATGTGAAGACTTTGTTACTGTTTGATGTTGAGCGTAGGGGAACGTTTCGCATATGAATTATTAATGGTTTTAATAATATTTAACGTTGATATCTTAACGCAAAATTGATTCCCTTTATTTGATTCAAATAATAACCGGACAAAACGAGCGTAAGTTGGACCAAATTCTAAAAAAATATTTCTGTGATTCAAAGCACAGAGAGGCGAGAAGCTTCTCTTTAGGTTCTCTTCGCACCATGGACAGCTTACTCTGACGTTATCTAAACAAGAACAAATACCATAGAGTAAATTAATGAATTTTTTATTACTTTCTAACAACTGGTCGATGTTAGATAGTAACAAGACTGGGGTTTGGACAATAGATTCAAGATTCTTTATTGTCATAGAACACAATTGAAGTGCATGGACAAGCGTCACAGGGTACAAAGTGTCAAATACAAATATATACCCGTCAAAACGTTAGAAAATGCCACTGGCGCAGATACAAATAAATAAATAAAATATTCTATTTAAACGATATATAGGCCTAATGAAATTTTATGTTTTTATTATTTTACTAGCTTTTCTCGCGGCTTCGCTCGCGTTAACTCGCCGCCAGGTTTAGCTAGTTCGTTACGCTCACTCGCCGTCAAGTTCATAGCTCCAGCTTGAATGATAGCGTTGAAGGAGTTAGATTTTGAGATTTCTTGACAAAATTTTTTTATCTTTCGTAAAAAATACATTAGTTTGAAATAAATAGTACAGTATCTTATTTTACTTGTAATAACTCCAAAAATATGTAGCCTATACAAAGTTTAATGATGATCGGTTGAATAGGTTTCGCGTGAAAGCATAACAAACAAATTTACACTAATATTTATATATTACTAGCTTACCCGGCATGCTTCGAAATGCCAGCTTGAGAGATTTTTTTGCCCTTCAGGTGAGCTCGTTCGCTACGCTCACTCGCTGCAAGTCTATAGTCGTCTAGTTTTTTTATTACCAATCTTTCCTCAATAATTTAAATGAGAATAGTTGTTTATAAAATTAGTGATCGTTTAAGTAATTATATGTAGAATACTTCTAGGACGTCTAGGGCGTAGCCCTTTGTGGATATCTATATATTTAAAACACAAAGTTAAAAACCTTTGGACACTTCGTCTGTGACTTCTACTGGACCGATTTACATGCGGGTTGAACCAAAATAAACGTTTTCGGTTCTATATTAGCAGGTTTTATTTGTATTTCAAAAATATTTACGTTAAATCTGTCAAAAATGAAAAATAAACTTTTCTTATGGAGATTTAACATGGGGAAAAAAGCCAATATTTTCAATCCTTTGGACAGTTCGTCTGAGACTTCTACTGGACCTATTTACATGCGGGTTGTACCAAAATAAACGTTTTCGGTTCTATATTAGCAGGTTTTATTCGTATTTCAAAAATATTTACGTTAAATCGGTCAAAAATTAAAAATAAACTTTTCTTATGGAGATTTAACATGGGGGAAAAAGGCCAACATTTCCAATCCTTTGGACAGTTCGTCTGAGACTTCCACTGTACCAATTTACACGCAGTTTGTACCAAATAAAACGTAAACCTTTGTATATTAGCAGATTTTATTTACTTTAACGTTATCTTACTTCCTTAAATTAAAAATATCGACATTTTCAAACCTTTACAGTTTATTTATTTTACACGCTTTCAATCAGCTGATTGTAAACACACGAGGTATTTAGTCTAAATACAGTGGATTAGCAAAAGCTCATGAAGGATTTGGTTTATCATGGCCAGTACCTAAAAACGTTTACAATTATTATGATGTATTGTCATTTATGAAAAGAAAGTTGCTTAATCATATAATTAACGTTATCTTACTCCCTTAAATTAAAAATGTCGACATTTTCAAACCTTAACAATTTATTTATTTTACACGATTTCAATCAGCGGATTGTAAACACACGAGGTATTTTGTCTAAATATAGAGTGGATGAACAAAAGTTCATGAAGGATTTGGTTTATTATGGTCAGTACCTAAAAACGTTTACAATTATTATGATGTGTTATCCTTTAAATGGAAAGAAAGTTGCTTAATGATGTAAAATAGCTGATTGCTTTAAAATTATGACTAAATTGTAAAGGTCTACTTTAAATAAATTGCTCACATTTGTATTAAAAGAAACGGATGTATCGGAAATTCTTTGTGCAATCAATTTGTCGTTTGCAACGTTTTAATGCTTTATATTTACTTCGCCTAACGTCAGTATTTGTGGCGCAGGCGGTAGCGTGACTTACTTCTAATCATACGACCCGGGTTCCAGACCGTTCTTCACAAATACTTTTTGTAATGTGTCCAATAACGGCGTCACTAAATGTTTTACTGGTGGTACCGATATTTATTTTAAGAAAAATAGATACATTAAAATATTTACAGGCCTGTCTCAAAAAACTTATTTTAAACTAACAAGTTTACAAATTGATAGTTTAGGCTTGCTTATTTTTTTATGTTTTTAACTAATATAATGCTTTGATTAGGCTACTAATGTTTAGGCTTAAGTAAACAATCGATTTTTTTTGTTTATAAAATACTAAAGAGTGTCTGTGTTACATAGTAAGGGTGCAGCATTATTGTTTTTAAGGAATATGCCTATAGGCCTACTTTGACAGACACTCCAACTAAAATTATGTAATTTTCTGTGAAATAAATTTGTATTCTTTAAATTTGGATAGTTATTGAAACTTGCACACTACAGCATAAATATTGCGATATGAAATTGGTTATAAATGCTTTCTCTACTTTCTATCCTACCCTAATACACCAATATTTGTTAAAGCCAACCATCATAAGTTACAACACTCTAGGCCTTTCCTAATTCTTGAAAAAAACTGTTAAGAACAATTTATCCAATAGGCCTACAAGTCTACTTATTTCTGATGTTGTTGAACCTAATAGAACGGTTTCCTTAGGCTAATTAGGTTTGCGCCTACCTAAACAATCAAATTGATATGTTATAAAATACTAAAGAGTAGGGCCTATATAAGTACAAGGATGCAACATTAGTTTTAAGGAATAGGCCTACTTTTCCGTAACTCTAACTAAAATCGTAGTATTTTCTGTAAAATGTACTATTGATGTTCTTGGTATGGCAGTTCAAAGAAGTACATTTTATAGACTACCTTACATGTTTGCACTATTATAGCGTTTCATTTACCACTAATGGAGCTATATCCGTCGAGTATCGACGGGGAACAACTAGTTAATATGAAAATAATCAGCCTTTCCTATTTTAAGTCTAAACAATGAGTATATACCAAATTTTGAGCACTCTAGCTAGTCGGGAAGTTGGAGAATTAGTGATGAATGAGTAAATCAGTGAGTGAGAGCTTTCCTGTTTATATGTTTAAAGCAGATAAATATTAGTAGGATTAGGCCTGCTCTTTATTATTGACTTTCGGTTTTGTAATATTTGTACAAACTATAGATTGAAATAAGTTACATTTCATGAAGCTTTTGCAAAAAAAAAAATATATAATGTTGTTCAACTGTTTTATAAGCGATGGACGCACATGCTCATTTGCCATACAGTGTTACAAACGTGTGCGTGAATGATCAAATGTTTGTTTCGAACTCCCTTAACTCTGAGATTGGTTTACTTCCATGCCTAAAATTTACTTTGCTCTTACTAATGGGAAATTCAAAATAGTATTATTGAACTTGTTGAATGACCGGTGTCCTTTCCATTTAAGTTGTAAGAATGGTTAATTCTACAGATAAGTTGTGAACCATTAGCCGTTATTGCACCATTTAAATCATAGCAACGCATTGTATATATCACTATTTGGTCATATCTGCTGATATTGTGTCTTTTTAAATAGACCCTGTGACATGTAAAGGTTTATGGAACTACCATACCGGAATGGTTGTAGTTTCGGCATTGCAGTCAGGTCCATCGGAGGGAAGGCTGCTTCCTACTTGGCAACCCCGTCGACGTCGACCGCGCGTCCGCGTCCGACGACACTCGGTCAAGGATGGACGGGACGTGAGCCGCAGTGACATCCAGGAACAGTGTGCGATCGCTATACCTTCACGATGCTTGGCGGATCCTACTACTGTTGTTATAGCAAGATTATCGATACATTTTTCATTGTCACTTAATAAGTGTACAGTACTTAAATTCAGTATACTATGAGACTTATCAAATGCGAGGTTATTTCACAAAGATTAATGTGAACTATGCGCAATTGTTATTTCGAACCAAGAAAGATGACAACGAATCCAAGGAAAAGTTCCGGCAAATCTGTGTTCAACAATGAACGAAAACTTCTTTAGCAAAATTGCTATAAAATGACCCTATATGTGACTATATGGTTAGCTCCCTGAATAGTCGTAGGGACAATTAGTAAGGAAACGTGATTAGACAAAAATATTTCAAAGCAATCAGATTACAGCATTGTACTACTTTTACCTATTATCGCATGTTTAGATACCGTTTAGTGGTGTTTAGATAGTGTTTTAGTGTTTAAAAACATTTCATGCTCTAAATTATCACTTAATTTTTATTTAATTTTGTTAAAGTAATGTAGTCGAGAAATTTAATATCTATTCCAAGTAATGAATAGACTACTTATTGTTCTAAATTTAATTGTTTATTAGCATTTCTATGCCATAAATAAACAGCTTCAACCTTTACAAACTTAACAAGGTTATTCATGAGATAAAAATTACAATATAACCACTGTCTTGTCTCGGACGTTTCCTGCCTGTTTGTACTCATATGTATGTAATTTTTCATTTCTCCTTGATATCTTTGAAATTATTTTAGGTTCAGAACTAAAACTTGGCACTTTGGGCCGGTAGTGGACAAAGTTAACCATAAGGCTTTTATGCTAAAACATTGTATTTTATTCTTCTGTTTCGGACGCCGTTTTTCAACTGATTTTCTTTAAACTTGGTAAATGTTTAGTTGAATAGTTATATTAGGCCCATCACACCTCAAAATTTTGAAAACTTAACAAATATTACTCTCTGTGAAGTCGCAAAGTAAATCGATTTCCTTAGTAATATTTGTTGAATTTTAAAAATTTTGAGATATGAGGGGCCTAATTTACCTATTAAACTTAACACTTACCAAGTTTATAGAAAACCGGTTGAAAAACGGCGTCCGAAACAGAGGAATAAAATACCATGGTTTGCATTAAAAGCCGTATGATTAACATTGCCTACTGCGCAACAATGGGCTACCAGCCCAAAGGTGAAGATGAATTTTAAGGCACGAAGGCAAATAAATATTTTGTCGTTTGCATGACAGTTTAAAAATGGTGGCCTTTTTAAGTTTCTAAGAGCTATCATGAACTGCGTGCTTGATTATAATTTATTGATGGTTTCGGCCCACTGGTGATTCCTACGGCCGGTAATGCCGAAGTTTTTTATGAACAAAAATCAATTGAATTTCCATAAGAATAATAAACCTACCGGTACCATATTTTAAATGATTTTTAGTGTTTTCCTAATTAATCATGAAATAAGTTATCTATGAATAGTCCACTAATCTTATTTAATATAACTATTTTAAGCATATACTACATTCCATGAATACTATTAATTATATCATCATTAAATCAATAAAAAAATAATTATTACGGCAAATTAATATGAACAGTAATTACACTACTGAGCAATGGAAAATAACCGGTTAACAAGGTTATAGACAAAAAAGCTAGTATAGAAAGATCGAGTTGGAGGACGGTGAAAAAATATGGGGTCCGCAGTATAAAGATTGGGGGATCACATAGCTAATTCATCATCCAAGAAATGATAGTAAGTCGCGTGTGTGCGCGTGTGTAAGGCGAGGCCGTAGACACAGACACGCGTGACGGGGACAGTTATGTGAGCATTGTTGTCGGCGCGTGGACGACCCCCTGGCCTACTGTTGACACGCGGCGATAGTTGGTAGCGGTAGCACTGCCGGGCCGGTGTGAAGCCCGCAATGCAGCTCTCAGTACAATCGATGGCCCGTCCGGGTATTTTCAGACGATCTCACACGGAGGTTGATATTTTCATATTGACTAAGAGAGGGGGTTTTACTTGGCAACCCTTCACCAAGACCAAGGATTTAAAGTATTACAAAGGTTTTACCATTGACTATTGAACGTTACTCTTAGGAGACTGCTCAAGCCCATGTATTTGCTGTAACAGCGCGACGGTGCTGCTATCCCTTGGCGGAAGTTTCGCCGGGGAGCTTTTCGCTTGGTTTCAGCCACCGTACGCGAGCGCCACGGTGGTTGTTTAGAGAACTAAGCGCTTTTGAATGAGAAGATGAGAAGTTGGGGACGGTGGATGACACAGCCCCATTTTCACTTTTCTGTACCCTCTCTATCTCTCCTCAAAATTCGCGACTGGCCGGACCAAAGGTTAGGCAGCGAGGGGTGGCGAGGGACTTGGTGTTGGCGGAACGATCTGATACTGTATCGGAATCGGAGCACTACTGAATTGTTATGTTCGTTCAATTTTGTAATAAAATAGTTTTACACTGATAAAGACAGCATTAAAGTGTTGTGCATAAACCTACTTACCCGTCACTCTTAATTGAAATTATGTATATATATTTTTGGGCATGCACCGTCAAATAAGATTTGCTTTTTGGAGACTGTTAAGTCAATGACCTTGGCCCACGTCTTTTCCTATATTCACATTAAGGACTCTTTACAATGTTAAGAGTTCCTTACAGACATATTAGCCTACTGTAGTCAAAATTATTAGATTTTCATATTTATATATTGATTAACCATGGGTAATGATAAGATATAGTTTTAAAATTGTATGGAGAAATGAGACAAGCTCCAAATTACTGTCCCGTAGCTCACTGTTGTCTAGCGACGAGGATTTAGCAACTGGAAAATAGCAGGTCGAGTGCACCCTTCTGTTCCTTGGCGGGTTGCCCGGTCCTTTGTGTTGGGACCGGGTTGCTGGGACAAAGGTTGTAATATTCCTGAAATTTGCTTATGACTCATGCGCGAAACAAACTCGTTCTCAGTTGGTGCCTTGCCTGCAACCAGTTTCCACACCACAGTGGTTTTGGAGGAAGTAGTGCTGTGTTCGTGTTGTGCGGGAGTTAGTGTGTATTTTAAGTCATCAACAAGGTTAGTAAAGGTACAGAGTTTTTCACATTTCAATTATCATTGCAGTAAAGAGTTACTGTGATGATGTATTTAGGCCTACAATATTTTTAAAACATAACAATAAAAAACTTGCGTTGTAGATTTCTTACCCATAATGAGGATCAACATATCACCGACAAACAAAAAATACCAACAAGTAAACTTATTTCATGAAACAATTACCCTCCACTTAATTAATGTTCTATACACTAAAAAATCTAAGACTTTTTGTAATCAGAAATAATTTAACATTTTTAATTGATTTCGAGTTTTTTGGTGTCGTTGGATAGTTCTAGGTCGGTAGTTATCTTTATCAAAAATTTATGAGAATCGTACCTAAACAATGGCACTATCCTTCATTGAAGTTTGAATTTTTCCTATTAGAATGAAATTGGCATTGGCTTCAGCATTTTAAACAACTGTTAATGTAAAGCTGTAAATAAGTGTAGTTTCGGTTTACTGTATTTATAAACTTTTGTCACTTTTAACCCTAGAAGCGGCCATTGCCGGATATCCGGCAACTTCATTTTTGCGAAAATCGTCAATTGCCGGATTCCGGCAATATATAGGTCAATTTTTGTTCAACTACTCATTACACATGGAAAACGATCAATAAATGTAATAATATTGATACCATTTTAAAGAGGATATTGAAGGATATGGAAAAAGACGTAAATAGTTGTATTGCTAGGCCATTCTATCTATTGCCGGTGTGAAACCTCACGCGTCTCAATACAAAAATGTTTAAGGAACCTTAATATTTTTTATTAAGTAAAAATAAAAACGGTTATTTTTTGTTCATAAGTGTAATAATACCAAAGAATATGTTGTAAAGTTTAGTAAAATAACAAGTCCTTTTTATATTACCTATACTTTGATTTAATTTCTTTGTGTCAAACATACAACCTAAGGTTGTCAATTTTGCCCATTTTAAATATTTTTATCAATAACTGAGGATAAAAAAATTATTTCCAATCAACCAAACACACTTATATATAGATAAATAAATTAAATCTATATATTAATACGCAAGCATGTTTCATTTCCTCCTTTTTTCTCAGCTCGTGTGCATCGTAGGATAAATCCGCAAATACTGTTAGAAAGATAGTGTCCTGTAGATGAGCAGAATCACATTCTAATTCACATAGGACTCCAGGGCTACGCCCCACAGCCCTTCAAAGTTCCAATGTTAATCTTATGGAGAAAGGAGAATCGAATTAATCGTTAGACAACTGTTGTAAAGACAACTGCTAGAAAATTAGGAAGAGCAGATGTTTTAGTTCTAAAATGTTTTTAAGCTTCTTGGGTACAGATCATTGACTATACAGATCAACTGAAATTTTGATCGAATTTCGATCAGGGGGCGATCTCTAGTACAGTTTATTATGCATTAGCTTGAGTTTAAATTAAATATTGTAAGAGTTCTAGTAGTGTCTAATTAAAAAATATTTTAAAATGATTTATAAAATTGATTGTTTGCATTTTGTTAATGATACACTAGCAGCGATTAGTTTTATTTTATTTTATTTAAATGCTATGTTCTTTCGTGAACAAAATGAGTATGCATATGATAGGGTTATCTTGTAAGGTTAAGTCAAAGAGAGGGTTTGAAGTAACCTCTGCAGATTTTGCTGGAATACGGCCTGAGGGGTAGATTTTTGTTCTAAATTCGACCCGTGCATCCATTCACTCAAATGTCTTAAGAAATTTTTTTTATTATTTCCTTATAGGCCTACTTATGTATATTTTCTTGTTCCGAATGATCTGTACTACAAATATATGTACAATTGATCATATTATCAAGTTGTATAAAAATTATATGAAGCTTTGAGTATCAAAATTAGGTTTTTTGAAAATAAAAATAAAATTTAAACACATATAAAGTAAAGAACAACATGTTTTATGGTACAAAAACGCATTATTTCCAATAAATATATTGTACAGTTTATTAATATTGCAATTTACTATAATATGTATATATTATTTACTTTATTTTTATCTTTCAAATGTACAGGGCACGTATGTAATTTTTTCCATTTTCCGTAATTTCCCCTGTAACAGGTGTAACAAAAAAATATTTCTAACAAACTAAACATATTTCCACGTAGGGAAATAAATTGCCTACAGTTTGTACTTCTTCGATTTTCTGTATAGAAATCAGTGTAAAAGTTCTAGCACTATACTTTTGAAAAATATTTCAAAAGTTTTTAAAAAATACGGTTTTTCACATGTTGTAAAAAAACGTACCAACAGGGATTCCATTTAATATATTTTAGAAATAATCTATGTCTTATTTATTGTAAAAACTGTTAATTTTTTTTAAAACGTCTGCAAAATGGCCGAAATTGACTGGCCGCTTAGCGCACACGCACCGATTTGGCCTGGCCGCTCCTAGGGAATCTAATTTTATGGAATACCCATTTTTTCATAATAACTACGGTGACATTAAACGAATACTGATTCAAAATAGTTGATCGAAATTTACTAAGCTTCACGGTAATATGTTGCAAGACCGTCTTTATCAAAAACCTAAAATTAAATTAAAAAGTCATTCTTAAAAATGTTTACTTTAGCAAAACTTCAAAATTATTAAATTAAAACATATTTTAGTATTAAATCATAGAGGAAAGTACCCAAAGTTGGGCCCCCATTTTGTTTTTTTCAATTCTAGTAAAGAGATACTAAGTTAAATTAGCAAAATGTGTTTCATGACATTCCTTGGTAAGTACTTAATAAGATTCCAGAGTATTAACTTCTTAAAATTACAACAAATATATAAATAAAAAATAATTGTGAAAGTTTACACTTTTCAACTTTTAGGAAATAGGTTCCAAAAGTGGGCCCCCTTTAAAATTTGATAAAATAATGATAATAACTCCGTGAAAACCAACCACAATAGAAAGTTAGTGCAAATAATGTAAACTTTAAGTTTGGGGATAAATTAAATCAAACTGGAAACATGTATAACTATTATTTAATGTTTTACTAACTTCAACATTTCATTTTCAAAAAATCCCAAGATTTCATTTTGGATCTAGTCTTCTCCATTTTGTTGTTTCAAAATCTGAAACACAGAGCAACACGAATCTAACTTTTGTTAAATCCCCCTTTTCAGGAAAAAACATAATATGAAAAGGGGGCCCATCTTTGGAACCATTATGGGGGCCCGACTTAGGGCACACACGTGTTGCAAATAAAAGATGCCATTACTCTATATAAAATAAAGGTAGCTACTTATAAACCATACTAAACGATAGCTTATTCAATAAGGATTAACGTGATGTATAACAATAAGTTCTTTCCGGTAAACCCCTGGGAGTTTCAATCACATAAATGCAGCACCGAAAAAACTTTGTTGAGCACACTTTACAAACATGTCTCATACTGTCTAAAGTTTAGGTTGCAGACACATGCAATGCAGCGCTACACAACAGAAAACGTCTGAACTATTAGTTTTAGGTGCGTCCGCTAGTCTGCAGCACCTCACGGAGTCAAAACACTGGGGGCCCGACTTAGGGACCGGGGCCCGAGTTTGGCTACTCTCCTCTACTATAACTCTTGATGCTCTATACAATCATCTTGAATTCAATATCAGAATTTTATATTGTACTACGAAGTACGAGTAGATCTGTGCCATAGTAGATAAAAGACGGTGTGTGCCATACGAATTTGTCCAGTATCCCTGCCGGCAACTGTGTGAATCTTTGGCCTACAGCTAAGATTTTGAACATTTACTCTTTAAGGAGCCACACTGATTTTTTCCTTGAGCTCTCAATGTATACAGAACCGAATAAGTAGGGACATCCTTATGGGGAAAATAAGGACGTCCTTATTTTCTCAGGGTAAAACCGTTTTGATAGGCCTGCCCACAAAACACCCATTATCATAATCTGCATTAAATTCGAATTAAAATTATATACGTTTTTTTATTCTTTTTCTACCTTTTATATAAAATAGTAACGACATATATTGTTTAGGATCAGGCTTTTACGTATAGTTCCAGTTTTTAACACGAATTTTCCGATTGATATAGCAAATGTAACTAACCAAATAGGCAAAACAAATTATATAATACCCCCGTCCTGGCAGACCTGTGTACTCAACATATTTCCAATAAATATTCTCGTTTCATCGGCAAAGAGATTTATGATTGTATAAAATAATCCCCACAAGAAAATATGAATATGTAATGGAATTATATTTCTAAGTCGATTGTTTACCTTTTTTATCGTAGTAATTATTTTTTTTAACAGTATTAAAAGTGCATTCAAAGGTGCTATGCAAAAGGAGTGAGGTGTTTACGTATCCCATAACATAACAACACAAATTTTACTAGAAAAGAGAGCTGATCAGCTGATAAAGAACAGGCATCATGTTATCTTTATCTCTCTCTCACTAATTATACACTTCTTCTTCATGAGAATTTCCATAGGATTTCCTTTTATTCCTCCCAATTTCCAAATTTAGAAATTCTCAAAGAGTGAATAATAAATACAGTGACGTCCATTACTCAAGAAATGTTTACTTGAAAAAATGCTGTTAATAACAATAATAAAGTAATAAAAAAGTCACCTACAAGATTTACGGATAACCATTGCACATATGGAAGTTATTGAGTTTCAGTAAAGCTGTAAAAACCTAAGAAAACACTTATTAAAACTAAACATAAAACGTCATCTTGCTATTAATTGGTTTCATATTATTCAGTTTCGTTATCAGGGCAAGACCTTAAAGACGCCCAGTAGGCCTATTATGTGGATTACTTTGTACCTTTACTTACCTTTTATTAAACTTTTCAGCTACCACTACATTGTGTCATATGACGAATGTCAGCTGACCAGCTGACATTCGTCAACGACGAGACGGCTGTCGTTGTCAGAACAACAATCCACGTATTTAACTAAACCTTTTTTAAGAACATCCATTCAGTAGGAATAAAACAGAAAATGTTTTTAAAAACAAAGCAACTTATATATTCCAGATTTTTAGAGTGGATGAAGTATGGGAGTGACTGCAACAACCATAGGGAATTTATTCTTAATAAGGTGTTAACAGCAAAAATAAAAGAGCTCTTTTTGACTTGTCTAAGGACTTGAGACAGCCGCACGGCAAAACCTCGTTTTGGCAAAAATGCCAAAACATGCAGAACCTGTAAAGAAGCTTATTTGGTACAGCGGTTCCCAACCTCTTTCGCACTGAGTACCCCTTGACAGAGAGTAACTGAATAAGTACTCCCCCCCAACCAAAAATCTCAAGTTTTACAAATGCATTTCAAAGGGTAGGTATGTTGTATCAATATAAAAAAGATTGTTTAAACATTTTCAAACTATTTGTTTACTATGAAATCATTACAAATTTATCAAATTTAAAAACAATTAACATAACATTTAATTTTATACTGTATTTTAAATCCTGTCCTGAGATCCCTGCGCCTTCTTTTCTGAGCTTGGCATTTAAAAATCAGTGTTCACTATTATTTAAAGCACTCGCCTTATTTCTTGTGTGATTTATGAACATTTATTGCCGTACTTACAGTAGTTGTACGATTAGTAATAATTGGCAGCTCAAGTTTTTCTTTGCTACATGGCATTCTGAAAAATAGTGTCCGCCATTAGTGATTTTTCCGGCGTACCCCCGAGGTGTACGCTATCCCAGGTTGAGAACCGCTGGTAGGATAAGTGATTGTATAGTTGTATTCTTTACTTGTATTTTTCATATTTCATGTTTTAACATAAGATTTTCACGTAAAGTAGCCTATATTTTTTAATTTGCATTGTAACAAAATATGTTAACAACGTAATTAAGTAACTTTTCTATGTTTGTAAATAAGATACATAAAAGTATTATTTAGATTTTTGTGGTGTTTTTTATATTTTGAGGAGAAATATACAATGTTTATATATTTACTTAAGGCTGCGGTCTACCCCAGCCAAAACAACAACAATGCCGAATGCCGCCTCGCGGCCGTAGCGCTAGGCGAGTTTGATGGCTGCAGAGGTTTATGGGGATCGTGTTTCAGAATTAACCGATTAAAATAGAAATTGGCTGTTAACTTTTCTAAAAGTAGAAAAAAAGGATCTAGTCGGCTATCTTTTTAGAATTTTTAAATAACATTTCTAATTTCAGTAATAACTGTCTAAAATCATCTGTTTTTTAGTTTTGTAAATGCAGAGGTTTACGGGGATTGTGTTTCAGAATTAACCGATTAAGATAGAGATTGGCTGTTAGATTTTTCTAAAAGTAGAAAAAAAGGATCTAGTCGGCTATCTTTTTAGAATTTTAAAATAAAATTTCTAATTTCAGCTATAACTGACTAAAATCATCTGTTTTTTCTTGATTTTTAACTAAAGTTTTCTATTGGTTTTAATGAACTAACTACTAAAGTGTAACAGAGGGAAATTAGTACCGTTATTCTTCTTTAATATGACACCTTATTTATAGCTCTAGGCTTCATTTGGCAGAAGATAACACGATTCTAAAAAACCCTTGCATTTGGGTGCGCGCCAGGGGTAGACCGGGGTGATCCCGGGCTCCGGGGTTGATTTTTGGATATCTAAACAATTCTGTAGAAACAAATGTTTATTTAGTTAGTTGAGAAGACATTGACCGCAATTTATTTTTGTCGCATGCAGCAAAATCGTTTATAATGTGCTTAATGTCAGGTGGTTCATCTTTCCGTTCGACTCAACAGCCAAGCCCGTCCGACGGTCAGGGGCTGCGCCAGCTAGAGGAGCGAAGGGGAGCGAGAGAGAGAGAGGTATAGCTGTATAACTGATTTGGGTGTTTAGGCGGTGCCGGCGAGCAGGGGTTGGTCCCACTCCCATACGCGCACCCGCAACCACGCGTGCCCCCACGCGCACGAACAAACAAACCACTTTCACTTTTTTTTCGCCCCTAGCGCTTCCTACTGTGACTGCAGGAGAACTAATTTGGCTGCAGCAGGAAACCGCTCTACACATTCTCCATAAGCTTGAGCAGTCTCCTACTTCTAAAGTCAATGGTTTTACTCATAACAGGGCTTGAAGCCTTCTCATTAACCGTGCAGTTTAATAATACATATAGATCAGTTTTAAATGGCGTGCTAAAAATGTTATGTGTTTCGAGCGAATGCAACCATTAGAGATGAATAAATATGAAGAGCTTCACCAGAACATACACTCCGTCAAAACTGCGATATTGTTTCTTGGTAATCGTTCTTAGCGGTTTTGGCCACATGGCTCGTGACTATGAGCAATTACAATTGCAAACTCAAGGCCGAGATTTCTTTAGGTTTTCAACCGCCTCAGGTTTGTGCGACGTGCAGTGATGGTCTGTCTTTGTGATGCGTCGCGAGTGACTCACGAGTGCGTCGCGATGTCGATGTCCCTGGCGCTTGGGAAACCGCAGACACCTGTGTTGTGTTGGCCGACCGTCAGGGCTAGATCACGGTGCCGATCATCGATTTGACGCTTTATATTATAAGCGAAAACAGACTACCGTAATCATAGATTTATTATATTGCAGACTATATTGTTATGAATAGGATAAATTAGGTCAATTATTCCTGTAATTGACATTTGAAATTTCGTTTCTACAAATGTAGGGCATATCTTCTTAAGATAATTATGTTTGCATTATTATTTTAAACTTACATAGTTTATTGAATAATGTTACATTCCTATTTTAAACTACAAATTATTAAAATAATTTGTTGTACTTTTGTTTGTATTTTATTATAGTCCATCACTAACATGGCTTTGCTTACAGTAACATCGCTTAAAACTGCTAGGTTTTTGTACAGCGTATCGCAGGACATGGTATAAATGTTAATTGTGGTCTAATTAGTCACCAAAATAACACAAAAATCAATATAATCCTTTAAAGGGCCACAACACAAAAACATGATGTTTTCGGGATTTTACTGAGCCGATCACATTAATGGCCTCTTCCCTATAGCATATAACAGAAATTCGCTAAAGGAGTATAATGCAAGGGTTTTTAGGAACAGTCTTATAGTGGTTGCAAATTATATGAAATAAGTTTGTCTAACATGAAACCCCATAAAAGTATTTTGCTTTTTTAGAATCACTTTTGCACACAATTTACCTACACCCTTAAACCAAGAAAAATATCGAATGTAAGCCTAGGTAAGTTTTTATAAGACCCTACTTTTGTTTCATACGTGAATTGACCAGGAGATCTCAGCAAAAACGATGAAAAATCTTAACATTACACAATATTGTGGATTTCAAATGGCGCTCCAGGTAGCTTTGTTGAGAGATGTATACCAAAACCTATTATGAAGCAGAAATCAAGTATTAAATAACAAAATCTCATTATGTAATGAAGTAACCCATTGTTATAGTATGATTGATATTGAGGTATTTAACGTTGTGCGGTTGGCAGCAGCGCCGGGATGAGGGCGGCCGCCCTGCTGTGCCTGCCCCTGGCGCTCGGCTTCTACCGCGGTCACGTCGAGGACCCGCCGCGGACCTCGGCCCTCCGTCACGTGACCTCCCCTGCGGCCTCGGCCCGGCTGGGTGTCAGGACTCTGCCGCTGCGGTCCGCCGTCGAGCACGTGCCCACCGCCCACGAGAGGTGACCAATAGACTACTCACCTTGGCTTGTAAAAGAATTTCAATTTAATTTCATTCATAATAAATTGTTCAAAAGGACTGTTTTAATGTGTCTTGGGTTGTTGTAATGGGTCTTGAAGGCAACTAATAATCACTGTTTTATTTACTACTAGTATATTACATTATTGGTTCGTCTTCTCTGGAGTCATATTCATACATGTTTTACTATATAGGCCCTACTGGATAGCTATGAGTGCTTTCATCATGTTTCCATCAACAATAATCAAACCTTTTTAATTAAATTATTTACTCAACCTTTTTTAGCTGGGTGTGCAGTAGTAATGCAATCAGATATTTCATGTTCAACTCAGGAAGATCTTCGTGGTCATGCTGGACTATTTTTCAGAGTCGTAGAAGTGTTTTTGCGGTAGAATGACGGAAAGTCCCAGGGTCAGAAATGACCTGTAATTTTTTTACCTCTTTTGCAGACCACGACTGAAGGTCCCAGCCCTAATGAGGGTTCGAGGTGGGACCTTCAGTCGTCCCCTGCACTTGGGGATTAAGATAACTTGATGAAAGATGACAGGGGACATTGCTTCCTTTCATAAGCAACTAACTGATGCACAAATAAATATTTGCATATTAATATATGGATGAAATAATGTTATTTTAATATATAATATATAGAAATTTTTTTTTGTTTGTTTGGACAGACATTATAAAATTGTCAAATTGAATTTGAAACTTAACATGTTACTCCTACGAACACAAATTGATATTTATGAAGTTATTATTATTTATTCAATCAAACTGATGTTACTAATCTAATTAAGAGCCTATGGTACAAGTGTAAAATATAATTCATAACTGAAAACTGTGCTACTTAAAAATTTTACCGAAGACTATATATACTACCAATTTATATATATTTTCGGTAGGACCGGGTAATTGCAATGTACGAAATGAGCGGAGCGAATGAGCTCCCTCTAATATTATTATTTGAAAATTTAAATTATATTCAAATTTCTATGTGGTGAAGCACTAGTACTGAAATACTAGTACTTTATCTATTATGGCTCATAAATAACTATTTCGGTATTTAAGTACTTTGCAATGTGTTTTCCTTTTGAATAAAATGTATTTGATTTTTTTAAATCTTAAGACTTTATCAATATATTAAAACAATCATAGTTGGATTTTAATGTTTTGTCACTTGATTAGCGTTAAAGGAAAGTTTTTATGCATTATAATGTTTGAAAACCCACAAAACATTGAAATAAATAACCCGAACATCCTGTTTGCTGCGAATTACTTGTAGATAGTTTCATATTTTCCAAATTTTGACATTTTTCAAAGAAAGTTGTCAAATTTGAGAAGGGTCCACTCGTTTCTCAAAATATTTGATGGTTAGGCCATATCAAATCCAACAGCTGTACCTCATGTTTTCTATAATTCGATAATATACCTATTAGCTCATGCTTGTACTATTGCTTGTGCTACATTAAGGCCAGTCATGGCTATATTTCGGTGAGTGGTATTTTTTCGTGCTTATAATATTATTTGCACTAAATTGACCACTTAATTTTAAAATTTGTTGAATGAATCCTATATTAGCCTAAACTCAGAGCTATACAAATTGTAGCATGAAGATTGCCTTATATTAATGAATGAAAAATTTACCCAGAATATTTCATTATTTTCCTAATGTTTTAATTTAAATTTTTTCATAATTTGTGTAAAGTATAGTATGACATAGAAAGCCATACTATTAAAATCGTTCGGTTGTATGTTTTCAAAAATATAAGTTTCAAAAAACTTTTTTCTACCGCAGGGAATTAAAGGGCTACGTTAGCGCTTAGCTATGTACCTGCAAGACTGCATTCACACATGAGGCAGTCTTTCATTTTATGAGGTTGAACTATGCAAGGAAATAGAATGACCGCTTTGCGATGAAATCTGCAACGTCCCCTCGCCTCGCCACACCGCGTTGTGGCCATTACCTGTGTTGCAGGGTACGACTTAGGGTCCCATCACTAATTAGGGCCTGGCCTGGGACCTTCAGTCGTACTCTGCAAAATATTTAATTATTCACGCTCGTTGATTTTACCCTGGGACCTTCAGTCGTACAACCGATTTTTGCATCTAGTTATTTTCTAATGCCAATGCAAATGGTACCTGTAAGTCTGCTGCAACTGCCCATCAAAGTTTTTGTGAAGTTAAAAACAAGTTTAGCCTGATGGGCAATGATCTCCTTGAAGTGTCAAGCACTGGCACTTAGATGCCAAGGACTTCATCAGACGAATTTCGATATTTATTGTTTTTTCACCTCTATATCTGTCAGTTCTAAACATATCATTTGATAAATTAGAATAAAGTGTTGAAAAGTACAAGTGCAGAGATGAGGGAAAATATAAAACATTCTAAAAGGTAATTGATTGTAGGACACTTTTTGGAGTCCAACAATAAATAGAATAGATAACCCAGTTTCTAGCATAGTAAGCATGGCAAGTTATTTGTAACTATGACATTTTATTTACAGCTCATTCACATTGGTATTTTTCAGAGAACTAGTAAATAGAATTGCTGCTTTGAAAGGAAACTTTATATTAGTATCAAATGCCAACGGTTCAACATCAGTAGTACCAACTGAGCAGAGGCTGTTGGCCTCCAGTTTGCCTGTTCCGGGCCCTGTGGCTGGCTTCCTCATACAGACCACCACCACTGCTGGCCAGTTTGCTGTTTGTACTGTACTAGGTTTTGTACCTTTTGCTTGTAGGCTTGCTGGCATACTCAAGAAGGGAAGGTGAGTGGTGAGTTTGGCTGATACTGTCATCTTTGTCAATCTTTCTGCTTCGATTTTCTACCCTGAGGACTCTAAAAAGCTTCTGTGTAACTTAGATGTTATTTGTTTTTAAGGTGATTTGGTATGTATTCTGGTCTGATCTTCTTGCTTCAATTTTTTCACCCTGATACCATGTCTTTGGTGTTTTAAAAGCTTCTGGTGTTGTGGTTCAATAAATTGTTCAATTAATTGTTTTATAAGTTGATTTCATGTTATGACTGAACTCACACTTACGTGTATTGTTATTTCTCATAACCTGTGTGACTTTCTACTATCCCTGCATTATTTCAATGTGTTACTAATTGATGTCAAATTGATAACTATCCTGAAATCCATACTCATGCATAGCTTAAGGTTAAATGAAATTACGTTAAGTGTAATTATTTTTACACCCTAGTCCATGGAAATATACTATAGTTGAACCTCTCACACAGGCGGGCTTGCTGTAAGCATACTCAAACTACATGAGCCATGGTCAGAACGGCCAAAAGGTTGGATATTGGGAGGAGTAATAAATAATGGGAAAACACATAGTATTGACATTAACAGATGTAGAACATTGCAAAATTATAGAGCACATCCCATATCAATGAATATAGCTAAACAATATAATGAATACTGTATAATTAACACAAACTAAACAAACAATGAATATAACTAACTACTTTTAACACAAAAACAAAAGCACAGTGAAGATGAGACACTCTTTCAAGTCTGAACAAACTCACCAAAGGAGTATATGTGAATAATATATGATCAGATTGAATATCGGGGGGAGTCGGTTGTAGCATAAGCATACTCCCCAAGGTGTATGCTTAATCTATGGTTGTAGGAAGGTTGGATGAGAGGTCCTGCTGTAGCTGTCAACAAAAAAAGGACCTGAGTCTGTTTGGCTAGTATGGTTGCCAGTTGATTGACTTATACTGTTGTTTTATTTGGAAAGTAACCCAATCTGAAAGAAAGGATATAGGCATCATAGCATATGATTAAAATTTTAGGGATGAACGCAGACTATAAAATACTATCAGTTCTGAAGTCATGTCTCTTGCTCATGTGCTCTGTTAAGATTGATGTTTCTAAAATGTTTGATGTGTGGAACACAATTTACCAAGAACCAGTTCACTTAACTACACAGAGTTAAGTATTATTAGTAAAATACAGTATTAAGTTGTATTATATTTTTTTAAATAAATTATATTTAGTTGTGTAAATCCAGGAATTAAATTTTCAGATCTCAAGAACACATCCCCCTGAGAGACTCAGTGGAGAAGAGACTATCACCCTATGCGAAACTGTCCGCACCATGGTGGCAACCTCGAGATGTGAAGAACTCATCAGGTAACAATAGCAGAGATCATTAGTCAAATTCTGCGTTATTCATCTTTTTTTTTATAATATTACCATAAGTCTGACATTTTGAGGTGCTAAAATAAAGTGATATTAGATAAAGCTTAAAATGCAATATAAATTTTTTAGAGTCAATGAGGAGCATTTCCGTCATATTACCAGTTATTAATACCTCAATTAATAACCAACCGCAAAACCAATAATTAATAACCCAATGCTAAACACAACTAACTAGTAAGACAGTTACTGATGATTGGTTTCTAGGCCGCAGCTTGGTGTGCTTCGTCGAGTCTTGGGCCGCCTACCGCCGCTCGCCTGCCACCTTCACCGCAGACAACATCGACCCCCACGCCTGCACCCATCTGGTGTATGCCTTCGCAGGCGTCAACCTTCACCGCAACGCGATCGTGCCCAAGGACCACGAGTATGACGTTGTCAAAGGTAGTGTATGAGTGATCAAGTTACACAACTTTAGGTATGAAATATCCCAAACTATGAGTTCAGGAAATAAAGTATAAAAGGGCACTTTCTTTTGTTGTTAAAGTACGCTCAACTGTAAGACCCAGAATAATCTGATCAATATGAACGAGTAATCATAGTAAATAACCGTATAATAATAACTATAATAATACATACAGGGTGTCTCACGTAAGGTGTCTCAAATCGATTACAGATCAACAGTTTGTCCTACAATCTTGAAATAAAATCATTTCCCACTAAATTGACCCCAAGGAATAATTTAGAAATATTTTTAACATTGTATTTAAATACAGGGTGTCCCAAAAACTGGGGGTCACAGGTTCGAATCTCGGAAATTTCAAATACAAACATATGTCATATTATACATCATTAGAAAGGTCTATTTAATACAAACATTTTGGTGGAAACAGAATTTTGTTACCTTTATTCGTTTCAAAATGGCGTCCATTTTTGTAGCCAAAATCAAAATTTACGGAATACCCTGTAATTCTTTTATTATTTGTCATAAATGACTTCTGATTCAAAATACTTATTTGAAATAAGCTAAGCTTTACAATGATATGTCACTAGACAAAATTTATAAAAAAACTAAAATTTCAAAGATTTAATATTTTTGAAAATTTTTACATAAACAAAACTCAAAAATTTTAAATACAAACACATGTCTTTTTGTACATCATATTAAAGCTCTCGTTAAACTGAACAACTTTGTAATTTACACTAATGCCGTATCTCTGTTGGTTTTGTAGTAATAACGTAAAAATGTTATTTTCCCATTTAACTTGCATGTTAATTAATCAGGTCATGATAGTATGGCAGTCCTTCTTCCATTGTTGCCATACCATTAAATGAACATGCAAGTTAAATGGGAAAATGACATTTTTACGTTATTACTACAAAACCAAATGAGATATGGCATTAGTGTAAATTACAAAGTTGTTCAGTTTAACGAGAGCTTTAATATGATGTACAAAAAAACATGTGTTTGTATTTAAAATTTTTGAGTTTTGTTTATGTAAAAATTTTCAAAAATATTAAATTTTTGAAATTTTAGTTTTTTTTAATAAATTTTGTATTGTGACATATCATTGTAAAGCTTAGCTTATTTCAAATAAGTATTTTGAATCAGAAGTCATTTATGACAAATAATAAAAGAATTACAGGGTATTCCGTAAATTTTGATTTTGGCTACAAAAATGGACGCCATTTTGAAACGAATAAAGATAACAAAATTCTGTTTCCACCAAAATGTTTGTATTAAATAGACCTTTCTAATGATGTATAATACTAGTGGCTCATAGGGGCAAAAGCCCTTAATCATAAAATTAAAATAGCATGAACCATAACGTATGACCATTTCTTCCACAACGAAGGTTTCCAGAAAATTTGATTTTAATTTGAGGTATATAGGCCTAGTATTTTAACAATACCGTTTGAACCGACCATTCGCCCCCAAGTACTCTTATCAATCATGTACTATTAGGTCAACCGTTTGTAAATGCTCTATTTTCTCTGTTGTTAAACTCATATCGATCTATGGAAAATAAGTTTTGAAAGAAATCGTAGTCCCTTAATTGAGCTGTGACAGCTTTTTAATATAACAGTACCAGGTTAACCGAGCCTTGCTCGTTGGTTTTAATTCTCTTTTAATGTCGTGTCATAATAATAAAGCTATTAAATGTCCACCAACAACCAACTATACCTCTTCACAGTTAACAGCTGTCTTAAAAAGACTGCTTAACATGTATGTTCCTCTATTTTTGTTTTCCTTTCGTTGTTATTTCGTTACCAAAACAGCAACCCATAAGACCAATGTTAAAAATTACGATTTTTAAACTTAAATTTAGACAAAATTTGATTTTTTCTAGGGTTGAGGCTGTCTCTAATCTTATTTTTGGGCCAAAACACTCTTAAATGCAAAGTTTAAGCAAAATCTAACCGCTAGATTTCGAGATAATGGAACACACATCCCTTCAGACATTGCTCGTATTATAGTATAGGATAGAAAAGCGGCAATGAAAAAAACATTGATTTTTTAGCTCCTGTCAGTTTTTTATTTTTTATGTTTTAGTCACAAAATTTAAACACAGCACCTCAAAGTGCATCTTGACTTGCTATGAATATTCATCCCTCCTAATCAAAACTCTTAATTTTGTGTAAACAAAGCAGATTTGTTTTAAAATCACTACATGGAGAATCTTTAAGGAGAACCTTTCAGAAAATAATCATTCTAATATATTTCCCATTTTGTTGTAAAGTTTTTTACCTGCTGCATTTTCTTCTAGTATGTAGGACAAACGTTTTTGATTTTAACTCGTCTCCTATAATCCTACAATCTATGAAATGACTAAAAGGTTCCTCGGAAAATTCAGCTAACAGAATACCAAAACTTCACTGACTGATACACTTTAAGTATCAATTAATGTGTCATCGTCATTCAATATGATCAATATGACTTTTCGTCTTAAAATAAAACCAAAACAATGGAAATAATGCAGGTGTTTCTCAAACCACAATTCATCGCCCATTGCATCTCTATTAACGATCAGAAAGCATTTTATGATTTGCATACACGACACGTTCAGTTTTTTTACAATTTAAATTATAGTAACAACAGTAAAATCAGCAGTCAATTTGTAATAGTATGTAAGGTTAACACTCCTAGTAGAATTTTTAGTAGCTCAAAGCAACAAAACGTCTTATTATAGTATTACCACTCTAGAGTTAATTTTTGTCATTTGGCTATGAATAGTTCTTTACTCAATTTTATAATCTGTCTCTCGTTTTAAAATAAAACCAAAACATATGTTTCAATGTACACAAAGAAGACATTTTTCGAATCCCCATGCTATTCTTAAGGAGGACGTTTTACTATATTTCTTCTTTCCTTGTAACTTATGGATACGCTTTATGGGACCGAAACCTTTAATTTGAGATTCCTACCATCTTCCTGCCATTTGTAAAATGCTCACAATTTTGCCCAAGAAATTTCGCTTATACAGAATTATTATATATAGATTGCTTCTCTTGGAGTGAATTATTTTGTTATCTTCACTCAATGTTATCATCTGTGTCTCATTTTGAAATTAAACCATAACACATGTTTTAGTGTATACAAAGCAGACGTTTTTTAAATCCCCATGCTATTCTTATGGAGGACGTTTTACGTGATTTCTCATTGCCTGTTAACATTATGGACACGCCGATAGTTTTCCCTCGTGCATGGGACCGAGACCTTTAATTTGAGACCCCTCCCATCTTTCTGCGATCTGTATGACGCTCACAATTTTGCTCAAGAAATATCGCTTACAGAATTATATATATAGATGACATATGTTTGTATTTGAAATTTCTCAGATTCGAACCTGTGACCCCCAGTTTTTGGGACACCCTGTATTTATACAACGTTAAAAATATTTTTAAATTATTCCTTGGGGTCAATTTAGTGGGAAATGATTTTATTTCAAGATTGTAGGACAAACTGTTGATCTGTAATCGATTTGAGACACCTTAGGTGAGACACCCATATGGCAAAACATAAACATGACTTAATTTTGACATTGATTTGTTACTTCATCAGTCATGATCAATCGTTGAAGGGTTGCTACAAAATATAAGGATTTTACATGATTTGAAAAAAAAACCCTACAGCTTCTATATCTGCAAAGTAATGATTTCAAAGTTCAAAACTGGTCATACACCAAGATATGCAGTTTATTTACTATTCAACAAGAAAAGCTCTTGAAAGTTTTGAATACTCATCAGCGTACATTATTTTGATTGTTATTTATTTATTTATATTTTTTTTAGGGTAAAGAAAAACCATACAAATGCAAACAAATTACACAAAAATGGAAAAAATGTGTTCTTAAAAACTATAGATTAAAATTAAAATTGGGAATTTGGTTTTGTTTGCAGGAGGCTATCGTTCGGTGGTTGGGCTCAAAAGACAGAATCCCAATCTGTCGGTCCTGCTGTCAGTAACTGGAAGGTTGTCAAAGATAGCTGCAGATCCAGCCTACCGTCGCATGTTCATCCTCTCTGTGGTTCGCTTCCTTGATGAGTACAGCTTCGATGGTTTGGACATCCACTGGGAATATCCAGGTATTACACTCAATAAGCTTTTATGAGATTGTGGTTTCTTTTAAGAGTCATCTTCACCCCTGGGCCAGTAACCCATTGTTGCGCAGTCGGCAATGTTAATCATACGGCTTTTATGCTAAAACATGGTCTTGTATTCCCCTGTTTCGGGCGCCGTTTTTCAACCGATTTTCTTGAAATTTGGTAAGTGTTTAGTTGAATAGTTATATTAGGTTTCTCAAACCTTGGAATTTTGAAAATTTAACAAATATTACTCTCTGTGACGTCGCAAGGTAACTCAATTTTCCTTAGTTAATATTTCAAAATTTAGTAAAATTTTCAAAAGTTCGAGGTATGAGAAACCTAATATAAGTATTCAACTAAACACTTACCAACTTTCAAGAAAATCGGTTGAAAAACGGCGTCCGAAACAGGGGAATACAAAACCATGTTTTAGCATAAAAGCCGTATGATTAACATTGCCGATTGCGCAACAATGGGCTATACTGGCCCAGGGGTGAAGATGACTCTTAAGGCCTCCACATGCCAATGTTTTCATTAGTTTTGAAAATGTTATTTTGAGTTTTATTCGATATTATCTATTTGATATAGATTTTAGGGTTTCATATTAGTCTCAGCATTCCAAGTAATAATTAAGTTTATGCATATTTTACTCAAACGAAGCAATAAGTTTTCTGCATGATAATTTTCCAATCGTTTTTCCAGGGGCATCAGATCTGGGAGGTACCCCAGAAGACAAAGATAATTTTTCTCTCCTTGTGGAAGAGTTGTCAAGTGTCCTTCACTCACGGAGTAAACTCCTCACAGCCTCTGTTTCTCCTTCAAGGTAGGTATTACATGAAAAGAAAAGCTACATTAAAACAGATTTGGATTGTGGTATGTCCAGTTACAAACATTACACGTTTTCACGCTTTGGATATTCATGAAATGAAATGCAAATTAAGATGTGACAAGTACTTAATGTTTGTCTTATGCACTTTCTATTTGTTTCTATGCAGATTCCGACTGGAAGATGGTTATGACGTGTCACGGCTGAGTCCTCAGCTAGACATGGTTCTGTTGAAGGGTTTTGATTTCAACCTGGAGCGCAAGGACGGAGCGAGACACCATGCTCCGCTTGCTCCCTCTGGCAGCGATGCCCTCGCGCAGTACTTCAATGTGGTGAGTGACAGTCTACAAATTTTTTAAGTTAAAGTTGACCTAAATTAATTACAAACAAAAATTTAACTGTTTATAAGGCAGACCAACTGTCTACAATATTATGAGAGTTAATATAATTTAATTTGTTTACTTCCTTATCTTACACATCAGCATTATTTCATCATTTTGAATATGGAAACATTTTTATGGTGGGAGTTTCCAACCACTCTACACACTTACCCCATCCCAATCACCTTTTAGGTTCCAGTACTTATATTTCAATATGAGTTAAAATCAGTGAAGACAATTAATTGCCCTTCCTGTATCCGTCAAAATATCATCATGCATCAGCTTTTTTTATTAGCTCCCCTGTGGTCACCCCTTGCCACCACCTTCCAAACCTGGAGAAACAACTTAAAACATTCAGACTTGTATTATATTGTAATATATTAATTACAATATAACCACCGTGGGATTACTTGTTCAACTGTCTGTTATTGTTGTTAAATGTGCAGGACTACGCAGTGCGGTACTGGTTGAAGCGAGGAGCTCATAGGGAGCAGCTGGTGCTGGGAATCCCCTTGCACGCTCGCACCTTCACACTGGCGGAGCCCAGCAACTGGCGGGTGGGCGCCCCGGTGCGGGCGGGGGGCAGTGAGGCCCCCTACACCCAGCAGCCCGGCCTCATGTCGTACTACGAGGTCAGTCACTGTTGATGAGAAAGGCTTTCGAAATTGGTATCAAGCACAGAAAAAAACCTTTCAGTCCAAGTAATGAAGAGCCATTTTCATCATATTGCAAAAACATAAAAATTAGATCAAAATTTGATCTTTAAATTTAATTTAGAAATAAATAAATTAAAATTTCATCATTGTTTACATTCAGTAGTTGACTTCCAAATGAATTCAATTATTTCTTCAAAACACAGCTGATATAAGTCAGATAAATGAAATGTCCAAATCTTGAATATGTAGTCTTCAACTCAAAGACAAACATTTTTGTTTATATTGTTCTTAGTACCAGGTTAACCAAACCTTACTCGTTGGTTTTAATTCAGTTTTGATATAGTGTCACGGTAATAGAGCTAATAAATTTCCCCCGATAACCAACTATACCTCTTCACAGTTAACAGCTGTAACAAAAAGTCTGCTTAACATTAATGTTCCGTTATTTTTGTATACCTTTCGTTGTAATTTTGTTACCATAATAGCAACCCATAAAACCAATGTTAAAAATTACAATTTTTAAACTTAAATTTAGACAAATTTTAATTTTTCCTAGGATTGAGGCATTTTCTAAACTCATTTTTGGGCAAAAACACACTTAAATACACATAGTTTAAGCAAAATCTACCCGCTAGATTTGGAGATTGTGGAACACACATCCCTTCAGACATTGCTAGTATAGGATTTGGCTTGGATTTTCGTTCAAGGCAAACATAACTTTTGAGGTTAGTGCATGGAAAAAATTAATGGATTTTTTTCGGGGCACTTTTAAAAGGCTACAATAAACACCAACTTTGGGGACTAATTACAGACCATAAAACAGCCGTTTTGTGTGGAGTATGATGAAAAATGCCTTTTCAACGGTTTTGGCAAGGGTAGAGATTATGCTTTATGTCAAACTTAGATAAGCAGTTAGCATCTAGCTTGTCAGTGTACAACCATTTAGTATACCTAATATATTTGTGATCATATTACGTAGGTTTGTGAAATGCAAAAGAGCAAGGAATGGAGATTGTACAGAGACAAGCAAGGCTCTCCCTTCATGGTGAAAGACGATCAATGGGTCGGCTATGAGGACACCTCGAGTATTGCCAAAAAAGTAAGTTCTTAGAAGCTAAGCAGTTTTATTTTTTATCCATAATATACCAGTAATAATATTGTTTTGGTTTTATATAAAAATATTTAAAAAAAATTCTAAATAAGTTTCTAGTTGTTACAAATGCTTTTTATTTAATTGTACTAAAAATGTCTTGCAGATGGAGTATGTTCAAGAGATGGGTCTCGGTGGCGTGATGGTTTGGTCCTTGGATCTTGATGACTTCCGAGGTCTCTGCGGTCCACCTTATCCTCTCCTACGTACCGTCAAATCAACTCTCTCCACAGGTATTCAAGTCACTTCAAATCATAAAGAATAGAGTAATATAAACAGTTTGTTATTATGTTCTGATAATTATATGAATCTAATCGTTGTGTAATGTTAAAGATACTAATAAAACGGTAGTCAGATGTCAGTTGGGATGATGTTGCAGTCAAGCTGGGGACTGGCCCCTCGGTGTCATCAGTCTCCATGGAGTGTGAGGGTGAGGGCTACACAGGTGCTCCTGGTGACTGTTCCGTGTACTTCCGCTGTCGCCACCACGCCAAACACCTCTACATCTGCCCACCCGAGATGTTCTACGATGTGGAGCTGGAGCTCTGCAACTGGCCTTCTCTCGTCAGATGTCCGATGAGAGGTATAGCGCACGGTTAAATCCTTCTAAATAGTTTAATATGTTCCATTTGTTAGTTAATGATATACCATTTGTTTAAATAGAATGAAGTTAAATTGTTCACATGTAAAGTCAATCATTGTGGAAATTACAATAGTTTCCCTAAAACTTGTAAAGAGGACATTTTTAAAACAAATTTTTAACTAGTATAAAACTAATCATACCTTTTTCTTGTTTGTGGTATTGTTATATACATCTATCTATTTTTATGATTGTATTATTTATCTGAATATAATTTTCCAGATATGACAAGAAATGAAGAAGTACATAGTAATTCAGGTGTTGTCCAGAAGAAAGAAGGTAAATAGTATCAATTAAGTTTTCTTTATGTTTCTCATTTGGAAGCTCAACTTTTATATCAATAGTCTTTTGACCTTATGGAGTTACTACAAACTGTTACTAATTTATGAAAGAAACAGCCTGTGCCATACTTAAGACGGGTAGGATTTAAAAAAAGTTTCAGATGGATAAAAAACATAAAAAATTAACTCAATAAACTCAACCTCAATAAACTGATCAAACAAATTAGTCATCTAATATTGACCTAAAATTTTCTAATAGTGTGATTGAGTACATTCTTATATTATTTGAATCAAGTATATTCATACATTGAAATTTCCTTGTGATAAGAACCAAATCATAATGACAAATTTATGAGTGTGTTACACCTCAGTAGATTGAAGTGTCTCACCGTAAGTGTGATCCGCAGAAGGACCGAAGGTGGTGTGCTACTTCACCAACTGGGCGTGGTACCGGAAGGGCGATGGAAAGTTCTACCCTGAACATGTAGACCCGAGCCTCTGCACTCACATCGCCTATGCGTTTGCTTCCCTCGACCCCAACGAGCTCACCATCAAGGCTTTTGATCCATGGACTGATGTAGACAACAGTGAGTTTTAAAGTAAAATTTATTCAATATTAATTTTGTGATGGAAATGAAAGATGTAATGTGATAAAACTAATTCCTTAGTATTAATTATTAAATTTTTGTTTAGTTTCTCAACATATACTACACCATTTAAAAGTCGGTTATAATCATATTCCTTAAAAAAATCCTCATAACCCCAAATTTGCTCTATGTAGTCAGTAGAACCTCAGGGGTTTTCTGTCAATAATAGAAGCCACCAATACAATGATTTTACAATGTTCAATTCCATCTGATCAATGTGTTTCTCTGATTTATTCCAGAGTTCTATTCGCGACTGACGTCGCTGTCGTCCCCCGACACCAAGGTCCTGCTGGCCCTCGGTGGCTGGACCGACTCCACGGGAGACAAGTACTCGCGCGTGGTGAGCAGCGGCTCCGCGCGGCGTGCTCTAGTCTCCAGCATCGTGGCGTTCCTACGACGGCACAACTTCCAGGGTCTCCACCTCGACTGGAACTACCCCGTCTGCTGGCACTCGGATTGTAAAAAGGGCCCTGAGAGCGATAAAAACAACTTCGTTAAACTTGTTCAGGTGATTTTTAATGATTTCAATAAAACGTTCCTTTTGTCCTAAATTGACACACAGAATCTTGGATAACCCAGTTTTAAAGTTCGGATCCCTGTCTTGGTTGTCAAAATTTTGCTTTAATTTGTTTAAGCAGTTGAATTAAATAAGAATGTGTAGTAATTTTTTAGATTTATTTAAATAAAATGACTTTGACAACCTTAGGCTGCATGTTGGAGCTTAAACATCTTGCCTTTTATTTTAGCTGAAATACTGACTTTGAAACATTTTGTTTCACAGTTTAACATCAAGAAATATTGCTGTATATTATAGTTTTACTCAACAATGGAAAATTTATTTTAAAATGTACATTATGATTGTATGTTCAGTCTTAGATGTAAAAACAATTAAAATTTAACTAAGACTAGGTGGGTATCTACCTTTTTATTGTATAGAAGAAAAGTAAGTCATATGGCAAATTGATATGAAAAAGATTGTGAGCATTGAACTGTATTTAAAATGTGACACTGTACTGTATTTATTTATGTTTTAAAATACTTTTAGCCAAGTTTCAAAACACTATTTTTAACTTTTACATGTGAGCCATCTATTTTTTATACTTTTATTTTATCTAATAAATTTTAGGATCAATAACTTTCTATATTTTACAGACTTTGCAGGATTTAGTTAATTTTACTAGGAGGACATGAAATTATTTGTCCAAAATCTGAATATTGTAACTGTCATAGTTTCCCATATTCTCTGCAGGAGCTGAGAGAAGCGTTTGACAAGGAAAGTCCACCGTTGTCTCTGGCAGTAGCCATCTCTGGCTACAAGGAGATCATCGACGTAGCCTATGACTTCAAAGCTCTCAGTGAGGCTGTGGACTTCATGAGTGTGATGAGCTTCGACTACCATGGAGCTTGGGAGGGGGAGACGGGCCACGTCAGTCCCCTCTACGGCAAACAGGGCGAGAAGTATCCTCACTACAACACGGTAAGTACACTGGCCGGCTACTTGAGATTGGTAATTTTTTTCTATTTTTAAACTGTACTTATGTGACTCAATTCAGGAAATAATAGAGCACAATTATGCTCTTTAAAGAGGCTCGATGGTCGGTTCGTTGACTTGAGGTTGTGCAGCCGGGAGCTTACTCTGGTGGCGGAGGCAATTCTCTTAATGCCACTAGACGACGCTGGTGTCGCGTTTTTCATGCACTTTGTGTCAGGTGAAGCACTGGTGTGTCCTGCCCTTGTTGCGCAGGTGTTTTACAACTTTTCGTGGTACAATTCTTCTGGAAAAAGTATACTGAATAAATCTGTTATTTTTAAAAATTGAGAATTGTATTAAAATACACATATTTTAGTACTTCTGACCCCTTCTAGTACTTCGCCCCCAATACTTATAACAACCCTTAAAGTAAAAGTAAAAAAAAAAATAAAAATAAATAAATTAATAATAAAAATAAAAAAATAATAATAAAAATTATAATTTGTAACTGTAAGAGAGATAGTTTAAGGCAAAAAATTTGGAAACAAAATATGTGCATGCACAACCTTAAGGAATACAATTAATTCTCAGAAGTATACATATATGTCAAAACTAAATTTTTTCTTCCAACTAATTGTCACTTAAGAGTCTGCAGTAACGGTCTTCTTGGATTTTATATTCCCGTAAAGACTAATGTCAAATTTCAAACATCCGCTATGCCTTTAATTTTGGTCTAAAAAGATTCACCTTGATGTCATTTTGAAAGAAATTTTAATATCTAAAGCCCTGTGAAATCAAAAGTTTTATATTATTGATTGTTTTATTAATGAACAACAAAGTATTCTCAACATTTATTGTAAAAAAATGGACGCGTTTTTTTTCAGTAGTTTAATCTCATAAATCGCTCTATGTTCGTAATTTTTATTTCTTAGTGTCCTAAACATTAAAATTTCCTTTAATTGACATAAAGATGAATCTCTAACCAATATTAAAGGCATAGTGGATGTTTAAAATTTAATATTAGTCTTATGGGAATAAAAATCCAAGGCATCCGGTACTGCAGACTCTTAAGCTGCACTGGCCAACATTACCAACCAGTTTTTGGTTGATTTTTTTATACCGTAATTATTTGTAAAATATAAATGGTATGGAATGCTAGGTATTTCTTAGAGATGTTTGTTGATATTTTTGTTTTCAAACAAATTGCCTTGAACTTCCAATATTGCATACTGGGCTGTAGAATATATGTAAAATCATCCACTATATGATTCATATTTACCGTTTAACACTGCAGCTGGTATCCCAGAGGACTCATAACCAGTTCTGCCGGCAGTAACTGAGGTGTAACTTTCAGGACTCGGCCATAAAGAACATGGTGGCAAGAGGGGCGGACAAGGCCAAGTTGGTGGTGGGGGTGCCACTCTACGGCCAGTCCTTCACCCTGGACGACCCCAAGGAGAACGGCGAGGGCGCCCCCACCATCTGGCCCGGGGACGCAGGCGAGTTCACCCAGCAGCCGGGCATGCTGGCCTACTACGAGATATGCACCCGCGGTGAGTAGCAGTCATAACCAACAACAAAGGTCAAAGTTTTCCTAAAAATTGAGATGGCTTTTAGAAACATACTTCAATATAAGCCCCCTTTACTCACCCATAAGACTTTGCTTTAAACGCCCTCCTTTCAACGATCATGATGACATCTGCCATGAAATTTAAGATTATCACTGTGTATGATAAAAATACATACATTTTTACAATTGTCAATGAACTGGACATTTTTGGAAAGACAGTACAGTATGTAGTAAAAAGACCTAAAGTAACTGGCTTGTCCCATCCAAACAGTCAAACATTTAAACACTATACATTTAATTCTTTAGTATTTTATAACATTCCTTGGTATTATTTGTTACAATCAACCTTTTGGTTATACAGCCTATAATGACTGGTTTCATGGAGGGCAGTTCAAAAGGCTTAAGAGCAGGCTAAAGGGTCAGTTATAGTGGATGTTGCTGAAACTACGTGAAAACATTTTGCATTGTTTACAAGCGTTCTGAGGGCGAGAAACAATATCTAGTATTCAATGTAAAACACTGTGGACAAAGAAACGCTGCTGCACTTCAGCACGTGTGAGACCCAAGACTCAAGTAGATAATGGTGAGGAAGGAGATTTGGCCGCGGAAAGTAGGCCTTTTACTTAATACATGCTATTTATTGCAGGCCCGCGGTTAGTGGGTGACGCGCTATGGGCCCGGGAGATATTTGCCCCCTCCCCCCTGATAAAAATCACCAAATAAAAATACTGTAAAGTCATTGGCAATTAACGATTTGACACGCGCTTTTCCAACATTACAATGACAGAACTAACTATAAAGTTGTATGTTTTGTTATGGTAGTTTTATTGTTGTGTTAACCTTCAATCGTTAATAATATCAACCGCATTGTAAAGTAAAAATGTAAACCACTGTCACTTGATTCTTTACTCATTTCACAAAAAAAGTGTCATTCTATGATCATTTGCACCATTTATGTTAAACTAACAAACCGAACATAAATACAATCATATTAAAATAGTTAGCAAAAACATCTCAATAAACCTATTCACAAGCCAAATGAGGTAAGACATCATCCTTGATCCATTATAGCTTGATATGGATTCAAAATATATAAAAATCAAAAACTAGATCAAATAGCCCAAGTTTTTATCTTTAATTTAAAACCCCTCCCACTTTTATCAGAATTAAAATAAACTCGGAAAATTGGATCAGGTGAAGCACTGCATGACGTTCTGAGAGCGGCCCTTTAGCCTCCTCTTAAGAGGGTTCATTTGCAAATTGTGATCACATCACATGACATATTCTTTGCTGTCACAGTGCAAAAACGGAACTGGGAGGAGCATGCGGGAGAGGCTGGACCATACGCAACATTTGGAGACCAGTGGGTCAGCTACGATAATCCCACTTCTCTCAAGAAGAAGGTACGCTAGACTTTTAGTAATACTTTACATCAAAATATTCATCCAGGACTTTCACACTTAATATGCACCTTGTACTAAAAAACAATTAGGAAATAAGCAAAAAAGCTGGCTCTTTCTACTTGAAGGTGAGCAACCAGTATTTTTAATACAGCTTTACTTAATTAATAATAAAGTAGTTATTAGTAAAAAAATCTTAATTTAATTCATCAATCAAATATAATAGAAGGTGTTTTAACAATGTCCCTTAAAAATTCGGTTGTAACCAATTTTTAATTGAATAACCATAATTTTTGTCGTAGAGTTAGTTTGGGTGTGTCGGTGGCGTATCAGTCGTTAGCGCGCCGGACTTTGGGACCATGGCAGCGATGTTGTGGGTTCGATCCCAAGTTCTGCCTGGGACTTTTAACAGTACCATTCACCTATTACTGTAGCGGCTCACCCCCTTACTTTGTCTAATTTGATCCACGCACAGATCAATGTGTGCGTCTATGTGGATCAATTTATGAGTCTATGTTGATGGGGCAAAATAAGGAAAAAAAAGGTCCGCCAACCTCTTCTTAAAAAGCCCCTTTTTTGTTTAAAGAGTTTGCCACTTTTAAAAGAATACTTTGTTGATAAACTGCTTTATTGAGATATTCTAAGTGTTAATGGGGATGTGTATTGATGTGTGTAAATAATTTAGTAAAATTACATACAAACGTTTCAACAGTTAACTGAGTTGAATTTGTAAAAAAGTTCTAAAACAGTTAAGTACAAGTATGGGTTGCTACAGGTGGATTACGTCAAGTCTAACGGGTTTGGTGGTGTGATGGCGTGGACACTGGATTTGGATGACTTTGGTAACCAATGCTGTGGCGGAACATTCCCACTGCTGAGGGCGGTCAACATAGCGCTTGGGCGAGAGGTCGACTCACCCCCCAGTGGCTGTGATCGCCCCCCTCAACCCTCCACGCCCCCGCCGGTCGACATGACTGTCACTCCAGACACTGGTAACATGTTACCTTCAAGCTATTTGTACATTTTAATCTACTTTTTTATTGTGCATTGCAAAATAGTTTGATGTTTTTTTACTAAAAATTCCATGGTGGTAAGACTTTTTAAATAATTTTTTTTAGGCTTTTTTATACATATAAAATTAATCAATATTTTTATTCTCAGGAGTTGCAGGTCTTCCAAGTACAACTGAACATGTTCATGAGCATCCCACCAGACCAACGACAGAACATGTCCATGAACACCCAACCACTGCCACCACCACCACCACCACCACTACGACCACTACTAGAAAACCCACAACAACTTCCACAACCACAGTCTCCAGCACCACTGAAGAAGAGGAAGAGGAAGTCATTGAAGAAGTGACAGAGGAACCAGAGGAACAACCATCATCAACATGTAAAATTCTTTTGTTTAATTTTTTTATTAAAAGTTCGGTTACAGTAGTTTATGATATGATTTTATTATGAAGGACTCTAAAAATCTATGACCAACTTAAATTTTGGTAAAACATTGTAAAAGTAATGAACATGCCGACCATTAAGAGGTTAGGAGCATGCTCTGATTACCTATCAAGCTAAGTAAAGCTGCAGCCTAGGACGCAAGGTGGCCGAAGGATGCAGGAACCATTTTTTTTGTGATTAATAGTTTTTTACCTCTGGGCGTAACCAATCGGCTGTGAAGAGTGCTCTCAATCGACGATCACACGGGCCCCTGATTGGCGGTTAAGAGTGCCCTTGATTGAGGAACACGAGTGCCTCTGAGCACTCGAATTCAAATTGGCAGTGAAGAGTGCTCCTGATCAACAGACACAAGTCAACCAACCCTTTTGGGTGAAGCACCCCCGATCTTTGGAGACGAGCGCCCTTGATTAGTGGTGTTGTGGTTTCAGTGATGGAAGCAACGGCACCGGTAGTGACTTCTGAGTCTGTAAATGAGTGTATAAGTGCAGCTGGGCCAATCGTAGGCCTCAATACAGCTACCTGCAATATGAGGAGGCAGAGGGAAATTGTCTAAGGCAGACAGCCTTAGAGTTTTTATGTGATTGGTGCAGTTATTTTACAGTCTCAAGTTGGCAAACAAGCCTTTTTTGAGGCTGTGTTAAAGTATGTTTCAAGTTGCATTTGAAAATGAAAAGGCATCAACTCTAACCCAACACTGCCTGTTGTAATTGAAAACCACTAACCCTAACTGCGAAATTTCCTTTATAACACTACTGTGCTTTCATCAAACACTATCTCATTGGTCTAGAACTTGTATCATGAAGTGACTCCTGTATAATAATGAACTCATTATGCAACAGGTATTTGTTATAAAAATCTGCCTCTTTATGATGTTACATGTAATATAATTAATGGTGCTTATTTCAACGGTCGTAGATAAAAATGTTTAAGCTTTTACTGGAGGCGATTTATCAGGAAGCATGACTGGAAAATTTAATGGATCAGATTGTTTCTTTCAGGCACCATTATTATATTTTTATCAAAGAATAAAGCTTCAATTAGTTTAGTAATGAAATAAAATTAATTTGTCCAATTACTGGTTATCAAAACAACATGTTTTGTTCCTTAGAACTTCACCAGGTCCATAGTATGCAACTACCACATAGTCCAATGTATACATTGTGGTTTGTCAAATGATTCAATAAAAAGTTGTCCCAGTCACTAAAACTAAAAGTTGTCATGACATCTTTTAGTTTTAGTGACTGGGACAACTTTTTATTGAATCATTTGACAAACCACAATGGAATAATATATTGGACTATGTGGTAGTCTCATACTATGGACCTGGTGAAGTTCTAAGGAACAAAACATGTCGTCTTTTGATAACCAGTGGTTAGACAAGGTAATTTTATTTCATTATTATATATTCCAATCCAGGGTCACAATGAACACTATTCAATTAGTTTCTTTTGATTTTAAAATGTAGAAATTAATGATAAAATACTCAATACTGTTGAAGTACATATAAACTTTTCTTATAGCAAAAAAGTTTAATGAGTAAACCAATAAAGTATGGACACCTTTCAGCTTCATCCACAACTTCACCTTGGTGGGTCCCTACATCGACAAGCACAAAACCAACCCCTCCGTGGTGGCCGCCCCCCACTAAACCCACCACCAAACCTTCCACTGTTGCTACCACTTCCCGCAAGCCACCAACCACATCCACAACTGTCTCCTCAACCACTGGCCAGTGGTGGACTGACAGGCCAACCACCGAGGAAGAGGAGATTGATGAGGAGCTCATCGATCAAGTCATTGAAGAACCAGAAGGAGAATCCCCTAGTTCTCCTGAAACGGTATGTTTGTTATCAGTCAATGTGGCATTTGATATCCTCATAAATTTTCATGTTGAGCTAATAGTTTTTCTAGAATTATTACATTATTTTAGTATCTTAAACAATGCTGTAAAGAGCTCATCTTAGCAGACATTCCCAATTAAAACTGCAAGACAACAATTCAATTCTTATTACACTACACTAAAATAAATTCATTCAAAGTAACATGGTGAATAGCTGTTTCGGCTGTGAAAAAATTCAGATTAAGCAAGTCAGCCGTTCGTCACTTCCTGTCCCCCTCCTATTCCCATGTGAATACTTACACTGCCTCTTCAATCTGTGAGGGACACAGATTATAGAGAAGCTCCTGGCAATGCAACATTTGTGTACTGTGATTATAACAAACAACAAATTAAAGACACAAAAATTAAAATTAAAAATTATTTTTTAAATTAAAGCAATATAGATTGTCAGTTTGGATAAAGTGGATTTCTAATGTCCGCGAATTGAATGCATTAGAGGAAACTCACTGTATTCATAAAATCCCCTAATTTCAAATTTCTCTGCAAACCAAACAATGTTCCTCAATTAGTTCAAATATTATTCATATTCACCAAAATTGTCAAAGTTGTTTTTCATTGTGAGACAGCAGTTTGAATCCATAATTATTCATTTCAGTCACTAAACTTCTTAAATTCATATTGGCATTAAATTAACACAGTACAAATCCCTAGTTAGCAGAACGCTTAAAATTATATTTACAATACATTTTACACATAATTGCATACCGACTGGCACTGAGTTAGTACAATGTGACATAGTCAAATTATTTCTGTTATTTCTTTGCTTGTGTGACATGTTGAATGTTTACAGCCGGTCAGTCAACTGCCGTCGGCTCTTCCGGCCACCTGCAACACCGGCGACTACCTACCCTCCCGTGAGAACTGCAACGCCTACTACAGGTGCGTGCTGGGGGAGTACAGGCTGCAGCACTGTGCTGGCTCTCTGCACTGGAACAACAAGCTGCAGATATGCGACTGGCCCGACCAGGCCAAATGTACTCCAGGTAAATAGCAACCTTTCAAACTAAACAGAGGTTTACACTTCATTCATCTTAATGTTAAAAAAGTTGTATAGTTCTAGCTCTAAATCATCAAAATCACAGTCATATAAAGTAATACTAGGTTACTTAATACATTAATGTACTGAGGTAGGGTTTTAATACATTGAACTTCAATAAGTGAAGTTTTCAATAAACTGTGTAGGTGCAGCCAATAATCAATACAAAATTCATTAAATAAATAAAGACTTAAAACATGTAAAATGTCCAGTTTAGAAACAGAATCAGATGTACAAAAATTGAGTGGTTAGCAATTAGTGATATTTTAACCAGAATATTGGAGTGTTGTTCTTAAACACATAAGCAAACACATAAGGAACACACATAAGGAAACACATATTACAGATCAAGGATCTCCCTCTTGTATATTTATATTTTACTTTTTCAGTTTACACCTGATGGACACATGTATAATAAGGATATAAGCTGACCAATAGAAGAGATTATGGATATTGTATTTGTTGACCAGGATCAGAGAGTGCACCGTCTAAGCCGTCATCAACTACCAGTCGACCGGATGAGTGGTGGACTCACCCGTCCACGACACGTCCCCCTAACTGGTGGACTCACCACCCGCCCACCGTCGACACTTCTACCACGGCCAAGCCTCAGGTACAGATCCCCAAATGTAGCCATATAATTTGGAATATGAATTAGCAAAAAAAGTACTATTAATAAAAGTATTGTAAAAAAAAAAAAAAAAAAAAAAAAACAGCTATCTAACATAACATCACTTAGACCCAACTTTTGTGGAAAAATTTGAATACTTCTCTTCCTCATTTAAACACCTCATCAAAATAGCTATTTGTGTATTAAGAGCGCAAATAACGTCATTGCCGCTCGAGAATGTAGTTCTCATTCTCAGAACTATACTCAGTTCTTATACTCATTAATTCATAGTTCATAGTTCTTATACTCAGCTGACGCTTCGTGCGGCCAAACATTTCGAGAGCGGCAATGACTATTTGTGCTCGTAATACACACAATATTTTTCCTACCACCATAATTACAACCGATTAAATGTATTTAATAAACATACACAATTATATCAACTTTAAATTTAACTTCATTAACTTTCATTAACTTAATAACTGTAATAAATCGTAATCACTTGCATAGATGTGTAACCGGAAGTTAGTGTTATCAAAATACTGACCGTGAAATCAGCTGATTCAGAGCAAAGCAACTACAATTAATTTGTAATAATTATGGTGATTGTCATGTGGTTTCTGACCAATAGAAACTAGTCTGTGTTGTGACGTCACCTTCTTTACCGTTCTAACCTATTGTAGATTTAAAATAACCTTGATTTAGCGTGCACCAATGTTCCATTACCGCTCTAGAGCGGAAAAGGACGGGAAAACGGAAATGAACTGTTTTGCGTAGGATTACAGCTGTGGCAATGTGATTATTTCCATGCAGTGGTAGGAAAAAGTTATTTTTATGAATGTCAGTAAACTTGCTCTTGATGTTTTCTACTGTGTGTGACAGGGTCCATCGGACTGCATCAACGGCCAGCTGTATGAGAAGCCTGGCAGCTGTGACAAATTCTACATCTGTGTTAATGGACAGCTGATTCAACGCAGGTTAGAACACAATGCTCTGGGTCGGGGTAATTTTGAGACAAAATTCAAACTTTCCTTATATCTCAAAAAGTTATGGTTTAAATTTATTAAAAATTTTATCACAACACCACACAGATGTTACAACTGTGTTATATGAGTTTTAGTCTCTGTAATTAATTTGTTAGAACAAAATATAAGTAAAACGTGTCTCATCATTACCTCAGCAAATGGGAAATTATGAGACAACGTGGGGGAATTTTGAGACACCCATTCTACCATTAGTTTAACACAAGGTAATATAGTCCTGATAGGGGCAATTTGTAGACAGTACTACATACATCATTTTGGAGGGTTGGGGAAATTTTGAGACAGCAAGATTGGGCAGAAAAAAGTTATATTTACCAAAAATCGGAATAACATTTATATTTAAGAACTTAAAGTACTTATTAAAATGGTTTTAAGACAAAAATACTAATTTCTTTTATTGCTGGAATGTGTGGATACCCTAAATACTAATATTTAAAATCTTTTAACATTTTTATGGCAAAAGGAAAATGAAGTCTTTGGCTGCAGTAATAAAATACTTAAAAACGGACAGTCAGTTTATAAACTATTGCTTCAGTTTATATCAGTCTGCACTTTGGTATTTGGTACAATTATAACTTACTGTATGAATATTAAATATAACTTATTCCTGTTATGAATAAGAAAACAGCATTTGTTTTCATTATATCATAATAATATACGTAAAAATAATACATCACTTTAGTTTTACTGTCAATTTGATTTTTAATATTAATTTACACTTTTCAGGCCTGCATTTCACTTTGTTTCTTCTTTATCAGCTGTGTAACTTCTGAGAAAATGTCAACTCTAAATTTTTTTAGGTTGTTGTATAAGGCTCGGACATCTCTGATTGACCTTACTATAAATGGATCGAAAGACAGGGTCTGGATGGACCCATGGAAAATGAACGTAGGTTTTACAATGGAAAATTTGAGCTGGTTTAGACTTAAGTTGAGACGGTTTATTTCTGATTCACATTTCTCGCAGAAATCATAAATAATCAAAGGATCACTGGTAACATTACATCTGGTTACTTCTATCTAGACTCTCCGGTTTTTTTATTGCAAGTTGATGGCGTTCTTTAAAACTCCGAAACCAGTCATCGATTATCTTGAAAAGGTGTCTTTACATTATGTTTTATGACATATTCTTGTACCACATCTTTGATCTCTTCTTTAAAAAGCCCAAATCCTCATTTAGACATTGTTTTAAGGGATTGGCCAACTCCTCTTCCTCTGCTAGAGGGATTGCAGTTTTGCGGCCAGCAACACCCGTATTTAGACCTTTCAGACGTCTGTGTAATACATCTTTCTGGATATTATACTTTCTAGCAATTGCCCTTGCACTAAAAGGTAGATTTTTACTCATAAGGTCTTCAATCCCTTCTAAAGCCTTTTTAAGATCCTCTTCATCGTAGCTTTACCCTTTTTTACAGTATCGTGGCATCTTGTAAAATTTTTTAAACTACAGCCTACAGGTTCTACAGTTCAAATAATTACTCTTTTACATAGCTACCCTTCTACATAACTACTTAGAACATAAAACAGAAAGAAACAGGAACGATTTTGTTAGTTTATCAATATTATTGATGTCTCAAAATTACCCCCACGGCTGTCTATAAATTACCCCTCGTTCAAAGAAAAAATTATACCAGAGAAGAAAAAATTTTTTAATAAAAAATTCCTAAGATATCAATGTGAAACTTTGATAACTTAATCAAGTACTTTTTACAAAGATAATAACATATTTTTTACCTCCTTAAGTATATTGGTTTTAAATGGAGGTCGAAAGTTTAACTTGTATGAACGAAAGTTTTTTAATTATTTTTGCGGACTCTTAGCAGAAAATCTTTTAAACCCAGTAAATTTTTTTTATTATTTCTCAGATTTTTGTATGGTATTCTGCAAGTGTTAATTTAGTGTTTTTAACTCATTAGAGTTTCTAAAAAAAGAAATTTTCCGATATTAGAATGGTGTCTATAAATTACCCCGAAACATCATGTCTCAAAATTACCCCGACCGACCCTATATGTAAATAAAGCAGAGATTTTCCGTGTGTTGGTCACTGTACGGATAAACTGCAGGTTGTTAAAACATGAAAATTTCAGGGTAGGTCCTTTTGGTTACAGCTGTTGCACCTGACTCTCAGTTAATCTGAATCCTTTAAGTTTACTCCCTGGGGGACAACCAAAATACCCCTGTCGCAGCAAACCTGTGTACTTAGCGAACTTCCATTTCGCAGTAGAATTTTGGTATTTTATTATTTCTATGGCGTGAACATGTGGGTTTGCCACGATATGGGTTTTGTAAGCAAATCACTCAAGTCACTCTTCATAGTGAATCTACATACCAAATTTTATCAATCATGTCTATAAATAATCAATTCGGGTTTTGTTGATTACCCTAAAGAATAACACAGGAACCATATTTTTTTTATTTTCTCCATAACCATTTTTAAAAGCTAATTTAACAAGTCAAAATACCAAATTGTTTGTTTTTTAAGCTAGTTTAAATAGTTTAAGTTAATATTTTAAATTTTATGTCTTTATTTTCAATGGTCTATATTGCCATGTGTAAACATATGGTTATGACGTCTTTTATTTAAAACAAAAATATGATTATAAGAGAAAGTTTTGGTGTGTAGGTGTGCTCCTGGACTGCTGTACAACTCTGTGCTGGGGATGTGTGACTGGGCCGCCACGGTCGACTGCCTTGACTCTAGCAAAGCAGACATGGACAAGGTCCGAGAAGAATGTAAGGCAAAATGTTACATTCTATGGCACTAATAACTAAGTGTTGTAGGTATCGTCCAAGATCTCTACCTGACATATCACATCTGGCTAGTTACTAGCCATTGTAAATACACTCTTGTCACCCAACTCTTCTTTAAATCTCACCATAAAGATTAATAACATTGTAAAACCATTTTACTTTCTCCCCCTATACCATAGTATTTGGAAAAAGTATTGTTTTCGTCAAAATTTTCGAATTTGAGTTGTTGGTGGATTTATCCATTGAGGTGCCCCCTGAGTCCAAAAAAGTGGTTTTTGGAGTGATGTCTGCCTGTGTGTGTGTGTGTGTGTGTGTGTGTGTGTGTGTGTGTGTGTGTGTGTGTGTGTGTGTGTGTCTGTGTGTCTGGATGTAAACAGAGCTAGAGCATGCCCCAATGGTCCGATTTTGGTGAAATTTGGTATGTAAATCCACAATAATTCCAGGCGTTTTTTTTCATTTTTTTTTTAATTTTTTATTTTTAAGGGTACCTAGTTTAAACCCAAAAACCCTCAAAAAACGTGAAAAATCTAAATTTCTCAAAAACGGCTCTAACGATTTTGATTAAAATTTTGTGGTTTATTAGGATTAAAATGCTTATTAAAATGACACCACCCGCATCTCCGAGAAAATGCGCGTTCAAAAGTTATGAAATAAAAAGTGTTTAAAAAAGCAATTTTTTGGATTTTCAAAATAGCTGTTATCTTGAAATAAATTTTACTTATCACCATTAAATCAAGCTCAAAAAACTAAATAATCCAGTATTTTAAATTATTGCTCTACGTCAAGTGGTTGCAGAGGAAATTCAATTTTTCGTTTAGCGGTAAACGCAGTACGTTGCTAAAAGTCACAGACGCGCATAGGGTCAAACTCGCGCTGCTCAGCTCGTAGCTATCCGACTGAGTCATCAAGACATTAATTTTTTAAGCTTTTAACACCTTTTTTTATATTCTTGGGAGAAAGTATGTGTCAGTTAACTGATACCGTTTATTTACTTTCTCCCCCTATACCATAGTATAAGGAGAAAGTATTGTTTTCGTCAAAATTTTCGAATTTGAGTTGTTGGTGGATTTATCCATTTTGGTGCCCCCTGAGTCCAAAAAAGTGGTTTTCAGAGTGATGTCTGTGTGTCTGTGTGTGTGTGTGTGTGTGTGTGTGTGTGTGTGTAGGTGTTCTGACAAATAAGCCGGAGTGAGATCCGGCATATGGATGCACACCGGCACAGTGAGATCCGTTTGCGCAGTGAGATCCACCCCCCCGGATCTCGTTGCGCCAAAGCCTGTGATTCGTCCTCCTGAGGTCGTCAGGATCACGGAAATAGTCGAAACAGCTCGAAACAAGCCGACAGCAATCGGATCTCACTTTGATGGATTTTTCTATAGTGTGCGTGTGTATAAGCTTCCATGAAACGACACCACGTCGCGCTAGCGTCGACTATACACAAACGGATCTCACTGTGACCGTGTGTATGGATACACACGCATTTACAATCTACGGTCACACCGAGATCCGGATCTCACTGTGACCGTGTGTATGGATACACACGCATTTACAAACTATGGTCACTCTGAGATCCGGTTTTTAACGGCGCGGTGGCGGGCGGTCGGAGTCAGCCTGGTAGGTTCACTCGGCTGCCTCCATTTTACTAACGTTTTGATTTACCTTTTATTAAGCCCACTAAGTTAATTTTTTGGATGAATGTAACTTTCAGATTACTTAATGCCTTATTTAAATTTTGGTCTTGGCTTTAAACTCAAATTACAGTACATACAATATATAGCCTATATACAGTAGGCCTACCTATATTAATTCCATCATATACATAATTTTTTTATCAATAGCTACTTTTCCTTTTCTTTACCTAAATTACGTGTAAACATTTTATTTAATTTTCATCAATTGACTAATTAGTTTTATTAATGGGATTATTCATTTAAGTTTTATTAGTGGACAAGGACTAGGTACCGTCTCTATAATTCATCAAAATGACGCCCAAAAATATCAAAACAACTTATTGAGATACGTTTTATTTGTTGATTGAATTAAAACGTTTATGTTTCAATTATATGATAGGGCTTAAACGTTACCCAGCAATAATATTTACAATAGAAATAATAGGTGTTCCAATTCAAAAATGTTGATTCCATGATTCCATAAGTTAAAAATATTAACTTTGAAGAAATGTTGGGGCAGAATACTCTGGAGGAATGTGGATTAAAACTATTTACTTGTCTTTTATAATACCTTCAGAATCAGTGTACAGTACTTTAAGATTAGTTTCAGAAGTCAAATTTATCTATATACTATTTCATCTAAGTGCTGTTATCTCAAAATGTAGATAAAAGTGAAGATTTAAAAAAAATCCGTAAATAAAGCAGAAGTGTTTTTCGGCCTATAGCTTGAAACAAGGAAGAAATCATGCTGGCCTTCGGTCAAACTTAGATATGTATTTAAACAAAATTATGTCTTCTTTAATTATTATTAAAAAACAAAACATTGGTTGTAGTTGGATTAATTTGTTCTGTAGGGTTATTTTAAGAAAATATTTTAAATGTATTTAATACCTAGTGAGTAATGTAAACGATATTATTTTTCTCGTATTTTATTAAAAACCAAGTATTTTTAACAAATACATTTTATTTACAGTTCATAATTTATTTTGGCAAATCCGCACGGGAAAAGAAATTAATGTGCGAGGGAAATATAATGTATATACTTATATATACTTATTATTAGTAGAATAAAATATTTTCGAATGCAATATTACCTTCCTATTATTTGTCCTTAAATTTCATTACAATTTTGATAAAGTTAAAGTCATTTAACTTTAACTCCAATTTAATTAATTTGTTGCTACTTAATTTCATTTCACTTAACTAAACAATAAGCAGGAAGAAAGAATCAAACCTGATTCGAATAAAGTGTTTTTAAATTAGATCAAGATTAATAATCTGACACAAAGGTTTAATTACTGTACAAAGAATAGTCAGAAAGTAATAAGTAAGTTGATTTTTCTTGACTGTCGAATTGAATTAAAATTTATGTAAAATCAAACTACACATATACAGTGTTTACACCTAAGGGTATACAGTTATAAAAACAGTCAGGCGATTATTTTCTACACATTAAAATACGAGACAATGGTTCCGTAAACATATGACCTAAAACGCTTCGTTAACCGCTAGCCGTTATTTTGTATTTTGTACTTAATAAATCTTTATTGGATGGTTCAATCATGTTGTTGTTATTGGTGGATAAGGAAACCAAAGCCGAACCTTTTTATTATATTTGTCATCAACCTATATCACACCAATGTTCATTTTCCTAAAAATACAAATTTTCCCAAAGTGTATTTTTAACATGGCGGTGATATGCAAATAAAACTCGAAATTAAATTACCTAAGGATAGGTTTTAATAATCTCTTAATTCAAGTTACAGAACAAAGATAAAGTAAACAAACAATAAATTATACATATGATAAATTATTTAAAATTGAAAAACATATGTTAAAATATCACATCATTCTTCCCACCTTAAGGTGTGACGTAGTCCTTGAGATAGTTTGGCTTTTTCTTGCATCGTTGAGGACGAGAGGTGGATGGAGTTGAGATAGGTGTTTTAACTGCATTTGCCTCTTGGTGAACTGGCTCTTCATTAATTTGCTCTTCATAATTGTCATTTGTATTGTTAAAGATTGGAATCTCTTCAGTATTATCTTGCTGAACTGGTAATCTAGCCTCTGCAGTGTCTTTGTTATCATCTGGAGTGTTATAAACTTCTTGATCTTTCTGTTCTGGTGCTGGGGCTAAGTCTCTTACAGATACAGTCTTCTCCCGTCCATCTTGAAATCTAACATGAGCATAACCAGGGTTGGCGTGTATTAGTTCAACTTCCTCCACAAGAGAATCATATTTGCTTGATCTATTATGATTTCGAAGCAACACCGGACCTGGTTGAGACAGCCAACTTGGAACAGAACCTCCATAATGTGATCTCCTAGGATGCTTGAACATTAATTCATGTGGTGTTGCATTGGTTGATACACATAGCAGGGATCTTATTGAATGGAGTGCCTCTGATAGAACAGCCTCCCACTGTCTCATTGGCAGATCTTGAGTTCTCAGAGCAAGAGTGACAGTTTTCCAAATAGTTCCATTGAACTTTTCCACTTGTCCATTTCCTCGAGGATCATATGCAGAGGAATGGCTAGATGCAATGCCATGAGCAAGTAGGAAAGATCTTAGTTCTTCTGACATTAATGAAGTCCCCCTGTCAGAATGTATAAATGAAGGCATACCAAAAAGTGAAAAAAGTTCTTTTAATTTTTCGATTACTGTGCCCGAAGTCATGTCTCGGCATGGGTAAGCAAAAGGGTAACGCGAGTGTTCATCTACAATTGTTAATAAATACTTATTGTGACTTGCACTTGGAATAGGGCCTTTGAAATCTAAATTTAAGCGTTCAAAAGGTGCAGTAGCTTTGATCAGAGTCCCTTGATACTTGCAAAACCTCGGTTTCAGTTCAGCGCAGACTCGACATTGGCTTATAGTGCGACGAACTTCATCCAACGAAAACGGTAAGTTTTTGGTTCTAATCCAGTGGTAGAATCGTGTGACTCCTGGATGACCCAAACTTCTGTGAATTTCATCTAAATTTGGGCGACCACTAATGGATCCACATGACCGTGACATTGTATCTGCTATTCCATTTTCTTTGCCCTGACGATATACAATATCATACTTGAAGCAAGATAACTCTAAACGCCAACGCTGAATCTTCTCTTTTTTACTTTCCCAAACCTTTTGTTGTCAAACATAAAAGAAACTGATCTTTGGTCGGTAATAAGCTGGAACGGCCGTCCTATTAGGTAGTGTCTCAACTTCTTCATAGATTTGACAATCACTTGAGCTTCTTTCTCAACGGATGAGTGAACCCTTTCCGACTTTGACAATGTTTTTGAATAAAAAGCTACAGGTCGACCAGCTTGAGATAAAGTGGAGCCAATCGCAAACTCAGATGCATCAGTCTCCACTGTGAATGGTATGCCATCCTGGATTGGCGCTTTAGTTGCCGATGCTATATCATTTTTCAACTGATTGAATGAATTAACCGCTTCTTTTGATAAAGGGAAGCTTTTAGTCGACGATAAAGGCTGTATTTTTTCCGAAAAAGTTCTTGATGAAATCAGAGTAGTGTGCAAACATCCCTAGAGTTCTGCGCAGTGACTGGACATCATTTGGGAGTGGGAGTTTTAGGAGAGGCTGAAGCCGATCTGGATCGGGACGTATTTCGTTATTTGTGATAACGTATCCCAGTAGACTAATTTCATCTTGAGAAAATTTGCATTTTCCATGGTTAATGTTAAATTATACTTCTTTGCCACATCAAAAAACATTTTCAAATTCTTGTCATGTTCAGCTTTATCCTTTCCCCCAATCGTCACATCGTCCAAGTAAGCTATAGTACACTCAAGGCCTTCTGCTTGAATTATAGAATCAATTTTTCTCTGAAAACAGGAGACGCCGTTGGTAACACCAAAAAGGATTCTGCAAAATTGATAAAGGCGGCCGCAAGCTTCAAAAGCAGTATAAATTCGCTCTTCCTCTAAAATGGGTATCTGATGGTAAGCACACTTGAGGTCTATTGTGCTAAACACATTGAACTTGGAAACCTTGTTTACTACATCTTCGACTCTTGGAAGTGGATAGGCGTCAAGCTGGGTAAATCGATTTATTGTCTGGGAGTAATGCACATCCGTTTTTTCTTTGTTTCGCCTTTAACGATTAGTACTTGGGCCCGCCAAGGAGAAGAGCTCGGTTCGATGATTCCTTCTTTTAATAAACGTTCTGTTTCTTCTCGTATGAAAATTGAATCTTCATCTGAGTAACGCCGTTATTTTACAGCAATAGGTCTACAGTCAAGAGTTAAATTTGTGAACAAACTGACAGGAGTAACTTTAGCTGCCGAAAGGCCACATACTTTCAGTGGAGGTTTCTTACCTCCGAATGTAACTTTTACAGTTGAATATTCTTTGAAAATGTCATGTCCCAACACAACGTCAGCACATAGTCCGTCTAGAACGAGTTATTTTGCTTTATAGTAAATATGATCCTGAATTGCCATATCAACAAGACAAAAACCAGTAGTTTGAGGTTGATAACAAGTTGATGCCATAGAAACACTAATGGTACTTGGAAACACAGCTAACCCTCTCTTAGCTACAAGAGATTTACTTATAAAAGTTCCAGAGCTTCCAGTATCAACAAGTGCATCAGTTTCGATTCCATTAACTTAATTTTAATAATTGACTTAGACAACGATTCTGGAGCTGCTGCGCAATGAGTAGCTGATATAAAAGTTTCCTCCTCTTTGCTAGAGGAAATATTACGCTGTGCTGGATTTTGCTCAGTAGCTTCAGAATGTTGCAAGGAATTTAAAACTAACTGTTGCTTAACATGAGACTCTGATTGATGTTGAGCTCATTCTACAACTCGAGCTTTTTCAAAAGCTTCATTAAGTGATAGTGTTTTATTTTCCAAAAGTCTTTGACGAATGATTGGCGAAAGTAGCTCCCTGATAAATGCATCACGAATGTAATCGTTCTTATTTTGTTCTGCAGTGACTGAAGAAAAGTTACAAGGTTTACTTAAATCTTTCAGAGCTTGTAAATATTGATCTACTGATTCCCCTGACATTTGAAAACGGGTAGCTAGCAAATGCCTAGAATATATTTTATTTTTAGGACGAATATACATTTCTTTTAAAGTAGCAATAGCTTCATCAAATGTTGTAGCCCCAGAAATATATTTGTAAACAGACGGACTGACATGATTGACAAGTAATCATAGTTTTACCTTCTCATTTGTAGCGTGAGAATCACACACATCCAAAAAGTTTGTAAAAGTCTGATATCAATGAAGCCACTCTTCTTCTGAACAGTCATTTTCAGGATCAATATCAAATCTGTTTGGGTTTAGATGTTTGTCCATGATATTTGATAGAGATTATTATGAAAGATATTTATTAAAGATAAGAGATTATTAAATTGATATGCAAATAAAACTCGAAATTAAATTACCTAAGGATAGGTTTTAATAATCTCTTAGTTCAAGTTACAGAACAAAGATAAAGTAAACAAACAATAAATTATACATATGATAAATCATTTAAAATTGAAAAACATATGTTAAAATATCCCATCAGGTGGCCATTTTAATTGTTTAACTAAAATACCTCCAAAGCGGTATATTTTATCAAAATTTTACAAGATAAAAAATTGGTGAATTAAATTATCCAAACAATGATACCATGTTTGTAAAGATGTGTCCACAAATATTAGAGTTACTTCAAGTTTTCTTCAGAAAACCATTGATTTTACGTTATAACTAATGCAGATTTATTTTATTTATAGAAAGAAATGCAGTAAATCCATTATTTGTTGTGAAATCTTTAAAAAAACTGGTATAATTGTTTAAATATATATTTGTTTAGATTTGAAAATTTTTCACACCTCGTAAAATGTGGATAAAAGTTTCTGGTTTTGGAATATTTCAGTTTGAAAATTTAAATTGACCGCTAATTTATAAAATACACATGGGGAAAATACTTTTTCCCTGGAAATTAACATTTGTTAATTTTGTTAATTTTTTGGTTGTTCATGCAAAATATGAACCTAATATAACCATCCTATACGAAAAGAAAAAATAATGGAAAAAACTGGCGGCTAGTGGAAGCCAACCAGTGTTGTTGATACAGAAATGTAGAATAATCGTTGATGGTATACAAATGGAAAACCAACAACAACACCACCACCTGTAAATATCAAGTCATGGGGCTTTGTATAGTCAAGTCCGGAAAATGGCAGCAGCTTATTCTATATTTCTTTCTTCTACCGGCCAACTAGTTGCATGTGCTCAACATTGAATTAAAGAAGAGGAATAAGAAAGAGTGCCTTATTCGTACTTTCAAAAAACATTTATACTACATTCAATAACTTGAAACTTCTTCCTAGGGCCATAGTCACATTGAACTGTTTGTTCTGCTGTCAACTTTAATTATTTTTCAACTGATAGTTCACAGTTCCCATCAGTTGTATGATTTTTAACTCTTAAAATGGTTGGTAAGTAAACAGACACATAATTTAAATTTTTATTCCTTCTTAAATTAAAAAATGGATACATTTATAATTTGAAATTTAACAAAAATTAGTGGTGTAACTAAAAGGAGTTAACACTTTTGAACTTTTCTTATGGTAGAAAATATTGAAGAAATTTTGGGTATACAAGCTGTTATCCGGATTGCTTTGCAATGCCAACCTGAGGATTATTTACCCTTCAAGTAGGCCTAAGTACGGTTGTTCGCTACGCTCACTCGCAGCAAGTCTAATAACCTCTCATAAGCTGAAACACATTGTTATGATGAGTTTTCATGCTTTGAAATCAATAGAAACATACATGTGAAGGCAAAACGGTCATGTAAGAATATTGCCTTCAAGCTCATCAAGCTTACGTTTGCGTGGAGGTCGAACTATTTACGATTGAAGCAGTTTTCACTATTACAATTTCTTGAGTGTTTTCATTATTCACGCTTACAGGATCACGTTTTTTATCATTAATGTTGGTTTTAACGCGTGAAAACTTATCTTAACAATGTGTTTCGGCTTAGGAGAGTGTCACTTCTAATGATACTTAAATCTTGAAATGATTGGAATTGGCCGATCTTTCTTCTTGTTGTGGTAAATAAAGTATAGTTGGACAAAATATTAGCTCGATTGTTGGAGTGATGTTCGCACCCTTTCAAGACACAAACACCTACACGCATTCGTTTTTTTTATTTCGGTACGCTATAAGGTGTACCAAAACAGTGTGCCTTTTGTTTCTTAACAGAGAAACAAAATCCATTAATCTGCAAAACGAAAATCCCATTGTATTAAAATTTGTTCGTTCAGTATATTAAATATCATGCAAGCCAGAAAGGATCTCACTTCGACTAGATAGAGTGTGTGTAAACACCAGCGAGGCGGTCGAACAATAATCGGGCCTTTGTAGACGGATCTCAGTGTGACCATGGTTAGTTTAGGTGTGCATGGTTAAGTTCAAAGTGGATCTCACTGTCACCATACACACCGGATCTCACTTTGGCCTTAAAAAATGTATGGTTAATTTATAAGCCACCAGAAATCTAACTAGACCGGTGCATTGTACTAACTTCAGGGAAGAAAAGTGTCACTTATTTCATATATATGAAATGCCACTCATAATGTGATCAAGGTACATACTGATGATTTTCCTTAGTAATATTTGTGAAATTTTCAAAATTTTGAGGTATAAGGGCCTAATATATAACTATTCAAGTTATATAAGCACTTCAAGTTAATATTAACACTTACACATATTCAAGTTAATATAAACACTTACCAAGTTTATAGAAAATCGGTTGAAAATGGCGCTCGAAACAAAGGAATAAAATACGATGTTTTGCATTACAAGCCGTATGGTTAACATTGCCGACTGCGCAACAATGATCTACTGACCCAAAATGACTCTTAACAAAGTGTGTTAGCGCATAGCATGTGTAAAAAAGTCCGACCCCTTTTATTTTTTTTATTTCTTGAGATAAACAAATACCGTATGGGGTGATAGTAACTTAACACAAAGTACCTTTTGACGCTATTAAATATTTGTAGTCATGTAAGGGGGACAGCCCACGAGGAGTCAGAATAAAATTTTAAATGTAATTATGGGTTGATATGGACATCAAATTAAAGGTTTTACTTGGCGGAGTACAATACAGCAAACTAGACTTAAAATGGTTGACCCATACGGAAATGGTAGGCGTTCAAAGTTTCCATTAAAATCATATAAGTAAAAATTATACATACAATAACTTTCTTAATGCTCAATGTTTTAAAGCCGGGTTTGTGGCTAATTAGTCCAAAAAGCTAAAGCATATTTCTGTAAGACTCTCATTGGGGTCGTCCCATAGAGGATGATTAAATTTTAACTTCCTTAGCCTCTGTCACATTAAACATCATTTTAAACGTATTTGCATTTGGATAAATTAGCCATAAACCCGAAGTCCAAAGTTTGAGTATTCAGAAAGTTATTGCATTTTAAGTTTTATCCATACGATTTTAATGAAAACTTTGAACGCCTACCATTTCCGTCTGGGTCATCCATTTTAAGTCTATTTTGCAGCATTGTACTCTGCCAAGCGGGACCTTTAATTTGATGTGCATATAAGCCTATGCCTACATTTAAGATACTATATTACTATAGTATAAGATAAGATAAGATAAGTTACTATAGTATATATTTAATATTAAGATAAAATAGATACACATTTTTAAAGCGAGTGTGATGGAGAGGTTTACGAGAATCGTGTTTCTAAATTAATTAATTAAGATGGAGTTAGAGCTCTTAATCTTTTCTAAAAGTAGAAGAAAGGCTCTCGTCTTCTGTGTTTTTATAACTTTTGAAAAAATTTTAACTTCAGTTATAATTGACAGAATTTAATTGAAACCAGCTGTTTTTCTTAATTTTTAACTGAAGTTATCTGTTAGTTTTGATAAAATATATACAAAAGTGTAACAGAGGAAAATTCGTACCGTTATTCCTCTTCAATATGACACCATATTTATAGCTCTAGGCTGCATTTAGTAGAAGATAACACGATTCTAAAAAAAAACCCTTGCATATGGGTATCGCGCCAGTGGTAGACCTGAGCCTTAAACAATTAAGTGTTTTCCGAATTAATTTAAATTTACTATCAAATTTATCAGTGAAGTGAGCCGGTTTGTAATATGTTGTCCGTTGTGAACTAACAGTAAAAATAAAGAATTTAACACAGTTTTAGCGCTCCCACTCGGGTTAATCACGGCTGGCAGGCGCCATCTTCCTGTAGGCCAGTGACATATTCGTGTCTCAACTTGCGCTAGACGTGCTCCATCTATTGGTCTTGTGTGATCGTTGGGTTTTTCAGTTCGTGTTTTGCCTTGCGTGAGAGTGCCAGGTGTGGTGTATATATAGAGTTTTATGGAAAAAACTAACACAAAACTTAAAAATGTAAATTATTTTATATACATATATTTTTTAAGCTACCAGAATTTACTAATTAATGTCTAAAAACTAAACATAAATACAATACTACTGTAACAATAAATAAAAACAATAAAAGTAAAGACATCTATTCGATAAAATACAGGTCAGAAGAAGAAAAACTGCAATAATTTACTAAATAATTTCTCTGTATAACATAATAATAATTCATATAACAGTGAGCACACAGCACCTTTTTAACACTTTTACTGAAATGGTGACCTAACTCAATAGGTAGTTTAAAGCCAAGTATGAATGAGAGATGAGTGTATAGCACGATGAGGATTGTCGCGCGATCTTGTAGTCTTGTTACTGACTAAGGCCGACGTTCTCCTTAGACAGGCCTGTTAATTCATAGGACAACAGCCAATGGTATCTAGGGTCCTACAGTTTAACGTGGTATCCAAACCACATATTTGACCTCATATACGAATTGGTCTAATTATGAAGTCTAGAGCTCGCCCGTGGTCGATATTCGACCAAAATATCAGTTAATGTGGATCCACTTTAGAAATATTTTATAACTAAAATATCTGTTCTTCCTAATTTGCTAGCATTTGTTTTTACTAAAGTTATTTTATTGATTCAATCCTCCATAAGAATAACATTGAAACTTTAAAATCCTTTAGGGCGAAACCCTCAGGCCCTATGTGAATTAAACTGCGATTCTGCTCATCTACAGGACAATACTTTTCTAACGGTATGTGCGGTTTTCTCCTACGATGCTCACAAGGTGAGAAAAAAGGGGGAAATGAAACATGCTTGTCTATTCATATATAGATGGTCTTTATGGATGAACTAGTATTCACTCACTAGTGCGGACGTTAATCCCCACCAGGGATTAGGGAATATCGCATCCACAAGCCATCGCTTATAACCATCCACAATTCGTGACCTCCAAGTAGCTGGATTACAGGACATCGCCACCGTCCCAGTACGTACTCACAACGACAATGCACTCACACTAAAGTATCTAACACATAAGTTAAGGCAAGAAAGTTTTCGATAGCATTCGATAATTTTGTTGGAATAAGGTGCCACACCGGCGCAGCCATACAGCACTGCGACGTGGTCCCGTTACTGACAAGCCGCATAACGATTAAGTAAGCAATTTTATAGGTACTTATTATTTCACCATTCCTGGTTTTAGATTAGATATTCCATTCCTTGAACCAGTGAAATGTATAATGTGTGTGGACGATTCCCCGCGATACGACCTGTAATATTTTCGATCGAGTCATAAAACTTCAAAACCACAGTTACCGATCACAGTATTTACAGTTCAAAGTTTCCTTCACCATTGTAGGTGGGCGCTAGGCGCTCGCGGTGACTATGGGGACCGGTGACCCGGCGGCAAACTACTCTAGTCGTCTTCCTGCCGGGTGCCAGTCACCTTGCAGCTGATTCGGCAACGGGTTCGATCTTCGTTCATAGTTATTCACTGTTTGATATTAGGTGCTTTGCAGCCTCTATCATTACAGTGATTTAGTCTTCAAATAACAATGAAAAGTAAATGTTACCTTCCTTTCTAGATCACGTAAACAAACATAAAAAAATTCCAGATCTCCACAGTCTTGCACTGATTACATAGTCTTGCTGTAAGGACACCATTATAGCCACACGCATCTAACGTTTCTTTTTTTCGAGGTAATCTAGTATTTTCTCGTTAATTTGTAAATGTTACCTTCCTTTCTAGATCACGTAAACAAACATAAAAAAATTCCAGATCTCCACAGTCTTGCACTGATTACATAGTCTTGCTGTAAGGACACCATTATAGCCACACGCATCTAACGTTTCTTTTTTTCGAGGTAATCTAGTATTTTCTCGTTAATTTGTTAACATCTAAACACAACTGATTGACAACAATGCAGTTTGCACTAAAAACAAAAATCGTGCGATGGAATTTAAACAAATAATTCAGCTAAACAATAAATTATTTTTGATTTTCAATAGTATAAATTCAGTTTTATTGTACACAATTAATACCTTTGATAGAGTAAGAGTAGTAGTCGCCATAATTACAGTAAATATTAGTTAGGAACTATCATTTTAATTAACCTTATGGCGAGAGAGAGTCTTCCGAGATAGTGTCCAGCCCAACGAGGTTAAACTTCATATTATAAAGAGATAAACATGTTAATTTTTTGTCCCCTGTTCGCGCTGTTTCCTTAGTAACCATCCCACCTTTACCCTTGTTTCCTTGGTAAACAGTTTTAGCTATTCGGGTTGACCACAACAGGCTTAAAAAATTATTGATTATACTTTAAAACATCTCATTATTTGTTTTTGAAAACCACTTCGATTTGTTGGTCTGTATGCAGGCTATTGGAAATAAACTACAACAGACGAAAATTTATTGTTAAATTCCAGATACCAGGTGGGAAATTGAAAACTAAGGACTGTTAACCAAGGAAACGGGTAGCATTCTATATCTAGGTTAACCTCGTTTTTTCAGTCTTAATATAAACAACAGAAAAACCACGACACACTTAATCTTCCTTTATTATAAAGAATTATCGAAACTTGCACAAGAAGGACTATGAATTACAGAATAATTCACCACACATGTCACAAATAGGCATACTGCGTGAGGTTATTTACACTCATTATAGTGACAAATATCAACAGGTAGACAAAATGAAGAGGGCAATGGCAGACTCTCGTTCCACCCCACCCCCCTCCTTCAGCTCTCATCACTGGCCGGCCGAGGGCGCCCCGCGCCCTGCCGTGTGGACCATGAGTTCCATTTTGTTGTAGAATTCAGTCTTTCCCTCGATAATATCGTCGATTACCCTAGTCCAAGAATGACCCTGATTCAATTGTATTACTGGTTGGTAGTATAAATTTTGTTTTGTTTACTTAAGACGACGTTTAAAGCTGTTACATGAGTCATCTTTGAAATAATTTCACTTTTCGTTGTTGGTATTCAGAGAAAAATGAGTCTGTTTCGGAACTAGAGGGTGCTAAATAATCTCTACGCACGGGCCTGTATTTATGTATCACTAAGGCCATAGTCACTTGAATCGCTTGTTCTGCTATGAACTTTAATTTAGATTTTTTCAACTAATAGTGTACAATTTCAATCAATTATACATTTTTTAACCCATAAAAAGCAAAATTATTAATTTTTTTACGAAAACTTCTATATTTCATTTTTTTATATTAAATGCCATCTGCTTATATATTCATACAACAGGATTTCAGTACATTATACCTTTAACTTGAATTCCTTGTAAAATAAGGCATCCAACCCCGAAAAAAAGATGAGTAATTGCGATTATTAATTATTTGTAAGAATAACAAATTTGGTTTAATTTGTGGTTCAATAAAGTAATATAAAAACAATCGTGGTTCAAATAAAAAAGTTTACACTTTTAAATGATTCTTACTGTAGAAAATATAAAAGAAATTTATTGTATACTTGCTGTTATCTGGCATGCTTTGTTATGCCAACCTGAGAATCTTTGCCCTTTAGGTGAGCTCCTTCGCCACGCTCACTCGCCTCAAGTCATTAACACCCCTTAGATGTGGACCTCTAGATTTTGTTACAACGACTCTTCCTTCAATACCAAAAAAATGAAACTTACCTTAATACTTTAAATGAGACTATATGTTTATATGATTAATTGCAAAGAAATATTTATTTCTATACGTTGTGTTCATCAAAACTCGGATAAAATACTCCGAAACAACCTTACATGGGTACGTTTATGACAGTCCTAAAGTTTGATACATACGACGCGAACGGGGTAAAAACTATGTCCGTCTCCTAGTTCTAAGCTACCTTGCCACCAATTATCAGCCAAATCAGTTCAGCCGTTTTAAAATTCAATACAGTGTAACCAACACGAATTTCTTTTATAAAGAGTATGATTCAACGTACTTGTATGTTACCAGTTACTGTTCATTCACAACATTCTTTTGTATACATGTTTAAGTTTCAACTTATTATTAAATTCTTCTATATTCAGTTTTATAAAAATATTTTGTCCATAAAAATAACATTGGAACTTGCAAGGCCACTGGGTCAGAATACTAAAGAGTACGAAAAAATTACAGTAGAATAGGCCGAACTTTCATTCATGTTAAATAAGTATAGTTGGATCACCATTTATGTCGAGTGGTTTTCGCACCCATATGAGACATACAAACACATACACGCATTCTACTTTATAGATATAGATTAAACGTTTAGTAAACTATACGATACGGTACACCAAACAATATGACTTATATTTCTTAACAGAGCCGCGTAATCACTAGACTATTAATCTTCAACGCTAAAATACCATAATGTATCAATTTGTTCTTACAGTATATTAGGTTACGCATGCAAACCGTAAAGGATCTCACTTCGACCGCAACTAGATAGAGTGTGTGTAAACACCAGCGAGGCGGTCGAACATTAATCGGGAAGTTGCAGACGGATCTCAGTGTGACCGTAGTTTGTTAAAGTGTGTATAGCCAAGGTCAAAATGGATCTCACTGTGACCTTACATACCGGATCTCACTTTGACCGCAAAAAACGTATGGTTAATTTTGAAGGTATCCCAAATCTGAAGAGACTGGTGCATTGTACTAACTACAGGGAAGAAAAGTGTCATTTATTTTCTTAAAAAAACCACTCCTTCTGGTGGATCTCATACCGCTGGATTTTTACATGGATCTCGTTGCGACTTATATGCGCGTATAGGTGTGTGTGTGTGTGTGTGTGTGTGTGTGTGTGTGTGTGTGTGTGTGTGTGTGTCAGGATGTAAACAGAGCCAGAGAGTGCCCCAATGGTCCGATTTTGGTGAAATTTGGTATGTAGGTCCAAACCCATGATAATTCCAGGCGTTTTTTTCATTTATTCGAATTTTTGATTTTTAAGGGTAGTTTACCCCCCAAAACCCCCAAAAAACGTGAAAAATCAAAATTTCTCAAAAACGGCTCTAACGATTTTGATTAAATTTTTGTGGTTTATTAAGATTAAAATGCTGAATAAAATGACACCACCCACATCTCCGGGAAAATGCGCGTTCAAAAGTTATGAAGTAAAAAGTGTTTCAAAAATCAATTTTTTGGAAAATTAATTGTTATCTTGAAATAAATTTTACTTATCACCATTAGCTCAAAAAACTGAATAATCCAGTATTTTCAATTATTGCTCTACGTCAAGTGGTTGCAGAGAAAATTCAATTTTTCGTTTAGCGGTAAACGCAGTACGTTGTAAAAAGTCACAAACGCGCGTAGGGTCAAATGAGCCCTGCTCAGCTGGTAGCTATCCGACTGAGTCATCAAGACATTAACGTTTGAAGCTTTTAACACCTTTTTATTTTGTTGGGAGAAAGTATGTGTCAGTTAACTGATACCGTTTATTAAAACTTTACAAATCAAATGCAGTACAATGCACAAGTACAAAATAAAGCAAACGTTAAAGTATTCTATAAAAAATATTATTTAACTGATAAAAAGGCCTTTGTAGCCATTCTACAACACCGAAATTTGAGAAGCGGACGTTTACTTCCTGTCTCTCTTCCTATTCCTGTGTGATATATCGAGTGCTATATATCCCACAGCCTTGAGGGATATATCGAGGGATGCAGATTATAAAAAAGCGCCTGGCGATGCAAAATGTTTTACATTTGTGTCCTGCGGTTGTACCGGTTAACAGACACAATTAACACAAACAAAAACAAAACAAAAATTTTAATAAAAACATTTCAGATTATCAGTTTGTACAAAGCGGGTATCAAATGAAACCAAGTTGGATGAACGAGAGAGTACTTTAGCTGAATAATACCATTTTTAATTTCCAAGAAAATCCAAAAAATATATAAATTTAATGACATCTTTTGGCAAGCTCCTGTGTGCTCAATGCTCAGTTGACTTTGAAATTTGCTTTCTCAGTACAGTACACACTCGTTCATCGGACTCGGCGACATCGGAACTCCGCTTCATCGGAACTGAAAATCTAGATATTATTAATTTTTTTTTTCTTACGAAATAAATAATTTTTCCGTTTTAGACCCTTCAATTTCCATTCGTTCTATCCGCACAACAGTGAAGTATCACATTTTGCATCAAAAGTCATCAGGCGTTTTCCATAATCTGTACCCATCGATGTGATTTACGAAGCCGTGGAGTATTCGCACAAAAATAGAAAGAGGAAGGGGGCAGGAAGTGAACGCTTCCTTCGCGTCGACCGCTTCCCAAACTGTCATTCAGTCTGTCTCGCGTCACGACTGCACCTGTGTTACGTGGAAGTCAGTTGACTGCTGGAATATAAGAATAAAGATTTTGGATCTTTATTTCCTGCGTTGTTTTTATTCCTATAGGTTCATTGTTACCATGTTCAAAATTTGAGTGCCTTATTTTCATAAAATCTCTTATGTTATCTTAAAAACAAGAGTGAATACAATCATGATAGGTCACCGTACGGGCGGAAATGATGACTCATGACGGACTCCGCTTTATCGGAATTTTTTGACATCCGAACCGGCCGTCCCCCACATTAGTTCCGATGTACGAGAATGTACTGTAATGGTAAAATTTATCAAAGCCAGTGGCGAAGCGTGCGGTCATCTCTGGATTCGGCGATGACCAGGACAAATTAATAAATTTAATGCATCAGTAAATAACAATGATAGACATACAATTTATTACTTGTTTGCATGAACGATTAATGAAAATTATGTCAACGTCATTGTGGTAATGTTCAAATCCGCTTCAAACTCGCAGTTCACAATCAAGCTAAGCAAGCGCCAACGACTAGCGCTCGCGCGGAAGCGCTAACATCCTGCGTATCTCGTCCACCCCCCCGCGCCCATCAAAGAGAGTTCCCTCCCCTCCCTCCCCCCAAACCTGCAACCAATCACAGCGCGTTTAGGCTCCCGCTCAACCACGCTAGATCGAGCGAGTCCGGCAATATTCGGCAGCTCTCGTGACTTTTCGGCAGCATCCGTGAAGTTTTGGCATTCCGGAATACGACAGTCGTTCAGCAGACGATGCGCAGTCTTATCGTTAACCTTACAATAGTATCACGTGAATAATAACATTAGAAGATGATTTTAGTCGCATTACATGATTTGATATACTCGTTGTGAATAAATTATAGTCTATTTATAAATAATTTTCTGGGGTTTAACTTCATTGTAAATTTCCTCTCAGCCCCTATTAAACAAAAATTGGGTTTCTAAAAATAAGCATGCGATGACCGAGGAAAAATCTCACGCCTCGCCACTGATCAAAGCGAATGATTGCAAAAGAACTGTTTCGTTTTTCACATGTTTAGTAAGAGTATTCTCTACTCAGTGTCATAATTATAATGACCTTACCATTCTTTGTTAAAGCTCCCACCATTAATTTATTACTAAACTCGTACTAAACTATAAATCGTTAGTGATTGTTTTCAATTTTATCTCAATGTTTTGTTTGTAATGTAGAAGATGTGTGTTATCAGACGTAGAAGAAAAGAAGGAGGCGTGCACCAAAGGGCAGTTCCGGCCACACCCAACCAGCTGCAGCAAGTACCTGCAGTGCCACTGGGACACCTACGAGACCATGACCTGCGCCCCGGGCCTCCACTGGAACCAGGTAGGCCTACTTGGCACACGACACACAACCACAATACCTCAGTTACTAGGTAATGCCTTATTTTGAGTATGACATGATCAACAAAATAACAAAAAAAATTGTAAAATACTACACACCTACATGTGACGTAATAAGTATTTGATAAGGTTATTTATAGTATGAAAATTATTTGATCATTAGCAACCGGTTGGTGATTTCTACAATCATAGATATAAATTGCATTATTTACTATCACAGTTATACCATTGACTTTGTACACTACGTGAGTAGACTTCTCATAGCATATGCATGTGTGAAGCATATTCACGGTGGTGCGATCTCGTGCGGCGTCCATCGAAGTACACGTAACATATGATAGATAAATCAGTATTACCACTCTTCTAAACCAAGGATGAAACATTTTATAACTGAAAGTTATGTTTATGTTTTGATAAAATGTTTTGGCAGCACTGTAAATTCAGCTGAATAATAACAACATCGATGGCAGCGACTCTGGTGCGGCGTCCACCGAACTTCCAAATTTTTGCCTCAAACTAAATGCATTGGATGAGAGGTCTATTCACGTTAGTGTACATAGTCAATGGTTATACTTAACAGGTATCAAAATGAACTTAAAATAATCTTCATTTTTATTAGGATCATGCTGGTTTAATCATTTTTGGCCTTGGAAAAAATTAGTATCCTAAAATTTTTATACGATAATATACTAATACAGTAGAGTCATGCTAGTCCAAACTAATTTTTACCAGGCCCTGTTCATTTTAGCGAATTTTCGGATTGGTATGTATAAATTACAACTGTTCAGAAATAATGTAAGTTACGTACATTTAACATAACAAGATTGTATCACTTAATTTAGAGAATATTTGTTGTTGTTGTACTGTATAAATAATAAATTATGAAAGGTATAGACTTCGTATACACCCCTACCCTACCTTTCATCCCTCCTCCTTTCCGAGAGTTTGGATATGAGTGATTGGGTCATCACTTTTTTTGTTTAGAGAAACCAATTGCATTCTAATTGATTTGATTCAAATTTTGTTTTTGAAATTTTATATAGAAGGCTTTCTTTTTTGATTTCAATTAGGGATAAGCAACATGTTTGACTGCATTATCAAATGTAATCCAGTTTACTTTTTGTACAACATTAAGTATTAGTTTTATAACAAATCGACTTTTCCTCTTGAATTAACCTTTTTAATAAATTACTGGAAAATTGGTATTTTTTTGGTGAAACAAGAAATATTCGGAGTAAGCGGATTGTTGGATTAGCAGGACTCTCTTGTAGTCTGTATAGAAATTGTAAATAGAAATATAAAGGCCTACAACAACAACCTTGATTGAAAAAATTGAAGTTGAGTGTAATACCACAACCTAATTTTAAGTCTGAATTTTAAACTGTAGATTTTTCTCCTACCAACAAATCTTTACCTTGTCATAATATATTTTTTATGAAATTGTATGTGAACAATTGTTTGTAGGTAAACTCAATGTAATAATAAATTTGCTTGGTAAGAAAAATTTCACTTTTCTTTTTAGGAAGACTTTGAAGTAATATTATGATCACACCTTTCACAGAAAACCAAAATTTGTGACTGGCCGCGCAATGCGGGGTGTCAGCACAAAACTGACGTTGATGAGGAGAGTTCCACATCGGCACCGGCCTCAACCACCGAGTGGACTTGGACACCCGACAGTGGCCAGTGGATGCCCCCCACCAAGCCTACCCCCACCACCACCACCGAGGGCGAACCTTACGAGCACCCTCTCTCAGGTATACCAACCAACCAGTGATCAGTGTCACTATCGAGTCCTCTTTTCTTTTTTTTGATTTGTTCATAATTTTTTTATAGGTTTTGATAGTAAAGCTTAAAGATAATTTTTAAATGGAAAGACATGTACAACTTATTTTTGGACTCCAATTATCTTATATTTTAGTTTATATAAAATTAATCAATATTTACAAAATGAATAGTTTAACATATTACTATACAAGGCTCCTACACTATTTAGGCGTATTTTAAGGCTAGTATAAGTGACGGATGTGTGTACAGTGGATTATGTTTTCCGTAATCAATGGCTTACTAAAAAGTTTTTAGCTAATTTCTATTTTTAACCTCTTAACTGCATATATAAAGACTGAAATAGGCACTTACCATAGTCCAAACACCATGAACTATTTGGACGAAGTTGTGTGCCCATTCAAGTCTTTAATTTGTAAGATTATTAATTAGTGCACAATGAACAAAACCAGCTTGATCCAGCTTCGAATCTGCAAAAAGTGACAAACCTTTTCCTGGAGCTCATTATAATTCGTCGGAGACCTTTGTACCCACTCTGATTCCATTATCTCACAATTTTCATTAAGAATTTTTTGTCATCCATACAACTTGTAATTTGAAAATTAATCTTGTGTCTTTGCAAATTTTTTAAAATCTTAATTAATTGATGCATGTGTTTTATGTAATATGCAGGCTACTACAAAGTGGTGTGCTACTTCACAAACTGGGCCTGGTACCGTCAGGGTGCAGGCAAGTACCTGCCTGAAGACATCGATCCTGATCTCTGCACCCACATCACCTACGGCTTCGCAGTGCTTGATTATGAAAACCTCATTGTCAAGGCTCACGATTCTTGGGCAGATTTTGACAACAGTAAGCTATAATTTGTTGAGTTTAGATAAATGACAGTTGATCTATTATTAGTTAAATGTCTAACACTTCACCTTCTTCAAGATTTACTTTCAAAGTTATTTTAGTTTTTACATATAACATAACCTCACGCCACGAGAAACTACAAGTATCACCTGGCATTAACTTATTATAGATTTTAAATGTTGATATAGTTTTGAAATCCAACCTTTGGAAATGAAGAATAGCTAGTTAATTAGGTAATTATTAATCATAAAGAGGTGGCAGTTTAAATGACACACAATTTGTTCAACTGTAATGCTATTACTGTATATTGTTTTATTAAAACTGCTTTACATATTGTTCTAAGCCAAGCGGAAAACAGATTTTTAAATAGACCTATTAAATGTAAATGGTGAAGTACTTCAGTATGAGAATTGGAAATATTACATTAAGTACATTGCATCCAAAATAAACATATATTAATGAAGTAATTGTGTTTGACAGACTTTTATGAGCGGGTGGTGGCATTCAAGAGGAAAGGCATTAAAGTATCTTTGGCCCTTGGTGGATGGAACGACTCCCAGGGAGACAAATATTCTCGTCTCGTCAACAACCCAGCAGCTAGGAAACGCTTCATCGAACATGTCATTCCACTGCTCAAGAAGTGGGGCTTTGATGGACTCGACCTAGACTGGGAATACCCCAAATGTTGGCAGGTAATGATAAACATATAGAAAGTTATCCTTCTTGATGTTGCAAATTTTAAAAAGATATTTAGCTGCTTGAGGGGAGTTTTTACCTTGATATCCGTGAAGCAACCAGTATATTTCTAAAATGTATATAAAAAATCTGAGAATAGATAGTTTTTTAATAGTAGGTAGTCCTAAATGGTAGGTGTATTATTATTTTGTGAAATTATTTAATTAATGCATCTTTTCCCAGGTAAACTGCAACCAAGGGCCAGACTCTGACAAGGAGAACTTTGGACGGTGGGTCCGCGAGCTGAAGAATGCGTTTCGACCTCACGGACTCTTGCTTTCAGCTGCCGTCAGCCCAAGCAAGACTGTCATCGATGCTGGTATGTTCACACTGTACTTGGCAATAGTTAAAAGTCAGAGAAAATCAGGGATTCCATAACAGGACAATAAAGTCAAGAAAAAAGTCTATAAAAACACCTTGAATGGTGGTATTTTAAGCAAATATAAGATACACCTTATCAGTTGTATATCACTCTAAAATGTAAAAAATTTGTTTTGTAGGTTATGATGTGAAGACCATGGGTGAATGCCTGGACTGGATAGCTGTGATGACCTATGACTACCATGGGCAGTGGGACAAGAAGACAGGACATCTCGCCCCCATGTACGAACACCCGGATGATGACTTCTACTATTTCAACACAGTAAGCCAAAATACATCAATAAATTTCAGCCTTCCATCACCTGAACACTTATTTATACATTCCACTTGACTGAGCATTATTTGTATGTTTTTGTTAATCCAGTTTAAAAAATAAAAACTGTAATTAAATTATAATTCAAGTTTTTTTTGAAACTGATGAAATAGTTCTCATTTAATTTGGATTTGGATTGAGTTTTATTTCTGTTTGTTCCTACATTTCCTACATTTTCTGACAGGCATATTAATTATTTGTCTACAGAATTACACTATCCACTACTGGATCAGTGAAGGGGTGCACCCTCGTAAATTGGTGATGGGAATGCCGCTGTATGGACAGGCATTCACTCTGTCAGACCCAAGCAAGAACGGTCTCAATGCCCCAGCCTCTGGACCTGGAACAGCTGGGGAGTATACTCGCGCTGGTGGCTTCTTGTCATATTATGAGGTAGAGTAGCAGCTTCACCGCGCCTTGCTCGTTGGTTTTAATTTACTGTTAAATTAATCATTGTAAATAGGCTGTGAAGTTTATGCCAACCAACGTGTAACAGCTGTTTAAAAACCAATGCTTAAAATTAGCTTTCTTTCATTTTTTATTTAATCTTTTGATGTTATATCGTTATCAAAATGGCAACTCATAAGGCCAATATTAAAAATTACAATTTTCAAACTCTTTTTAGACAAAAAAAATTTCCTGGGGAAACTTCCTCGTATTATGTTATATGATACATGTGGATGTATCATTTCTGACTCTTCCTTAAAAGTTTGAATTGAAGAAGATGAATATTAGAGACTTAGTCGGTTACTGTATCTGTAATTTGTGTAACAACTTTTGCAACTAAACTATGATAAAATAGCCAAATTTTAAAATGAAAGTAATTTTAGCTGCAACAATTTTTAGTTTTTCGTAAGAATAAATACCCCCCGTCGCAGCAGACCTGCGTACTCAGCGAATTTCCAAATTAGTAATATTAATTTTGACCAGCTAAACTTGTAAACAAAATTTCATCACGTGCTCATAAATAGGGAAATAAATGTCTATTCTCCTTAAGATAAATATAGGGAAAGAGTATGCAGGTATGCTGCCATGGGGGACACTAAAAAGTAAGTTCTTAGCATATAAAAAAATTATTTCGACCATATAAAGCCATATAGTAAGTTTCATCAACATCTGTCCATAAATAAAAGAGTTTGCCTATTCTCCATATGATTAACATGGGAAAAGAGTATGCAGGTTTGCTGCCATGATAAGTAAAAAACCAAGATTTTTTACCTTAAATGGATGAATCTCAACCAAATGAAGCTAAATACTAAGTTTCATCCAAAAATATTGGTTAATAAGTGAAATATTAACACATCCTTATTCTCCATAAGATTAACATTGGAGCCCCAAAAGACAATGTACTGTCTTTAGACTTTGTAATATCTCGGTAACCAATGGAGATAGAGCAAAGCTTCAAAATACTAAATTGTGTGTTTTTTTTTAGCTAAATCCAATGGTCAAAATAAAAATTTAAAATTTTTAAAATTTACATATGAAAAATGCAAAAAACCCATTTTTGGGGTACAAAACCCCCCAAAACTACCCCTTCCGGTAGGTCGATATGTCTGGTTTTCGAACTCATCCGAATAAATGTAGGATTACACATCTCTACCAAATTTGGTGACGATCGGACCATTTTTACGAGAGTTATCCTGCCTAGGGACACATACCTACATATATATATATATATATATAATTATTAAAAGAATTAAAACTCCATAGTACCCTTTAAATTTCATTTTAATTCACACTTATATATATATATATATATATATATATATATATATATATATATATATATATATATATATATATATATATATATATATATATATATATATAGGGAAATTGAGTTCACTTAAGAGGGCTACTACAATTATTAAAAATAAAATAAAAATACCTGAGCACCCTTTTGAAGGGTGCTCAGGTATTTTTATTTTATTTTTAAAATATATATATATATATATATATATATATATATATATATAAATTTTAATGACTATTATTTTTGGTCTCTGGGCACCTCAAAACGAAAAAGTAACATGGTCCCGGGCTTAGGTCTTTCCATGAGACCTACGGTAATGGCTTATTCCCTATGGGAAATTCGCTAAAAAAACATAGTTCTATAGATATCGCCAACTTCAAGGTCATTTGGTCACTATGTTCGGTCCCAAACATTTTTAAAGCCAATAACTTTTTATTCATTATTATTCACTGTTTTGGTTGTCAGTGTGTTGTATGTGCACCCTAAGTAAGGTGTCATAAAAAATCTCAGACTAATAATTATTACTTAACATTGAAAATAAAATTTATAGTTCAATATTGGAGTTACCAATGCCTGTGTCTTATGGAGGAATTTGGAAAAATCCAGACTTAAATAGGCAAAGACTTGTTGTGAAATTCATGGCATAGCTACATGGTTGGTGCGAGATGTGCATGACCATCTTTTTTCTGAACCTCACTGTTGGTTGCAGATATGTGACAAGGTGCAGAACCAGGGCTGGACTGTGGTACAGGATGAGGAGGGAAGGCTCGGACCTTACGCTTACAAGGAGAACCAGTGGGTGAGCTACGACGACAAGGCCATGATCAAGTACAAGGTGAGTAAGCTGATAATCAGAAAGTTTGCTATTTATGACCACCACAATTACAACTTGAGTAAATTTTTACTTTCTTAATTATTTTTATTCTTAACAAAACTATTATTTATCATTACTATGAAAGTATTAAAAAATATAACAATTGAAAAACATTAAAAGTAAACAGCTTTTTAACAATCTAGTGTATATTGGTTTTGGAGTGTGATGAGTCAAAAGTTCAATTTTACTTTTGTAGAACCAATAATGGGGTCCTGTAATGAATGCTTGGGCGTGGCCCCACGAGAGCTAAGACTGGCCCTACTTTTAAGGCAGTTGTTTTTAAAACAGTCAATTTTCTGTCATTCTGTTTCATGGTCTGAAATAATCAATCTTAAAAATTGATTGCTCGAAAAATCATTTGATTGCATGTTTTTGTGTTACAATACTTTATTATGTGGTTGTTTGTCTCATTGAAACAAGTATATACAGGGTGTCAATTAAGTCCCAGACAGGCTTACTATTTATTTTCTCTTTACAGATCAAGCAACAAACTCAGTAACAATCAGCAGTAAGACCAGTAATCAACATTTTTATTTAAATTCCATGTTTTTACGGCCGACGAGGAGTTGAAAAATTCTTAAATAGCAGCATAGGTCGATTTGTACATTAAATGTAAGGTCATGATTAGACAAATACAATGGCGTGAGTTTGAGTTTAATAGGTTCCTCCGTCCAAAAATGATGACCAAAAATGTTAACTGGAAAACTATTATGTTGAGGGCTCTAGAACTTTCCAGACGAGTTACACATTAAAACTTATTGCAGGGTTGTATTTGGGCCAATCAAGCCTTTAAAACAATAAGCTACAACACCTAATTTTGACAACTTAAAAGTTTTCCCTTTTTGGGAGTTTTGTAAGGTAAAAGAGAAATATGTTAATATGTTACAATTGGGTGTTGTCGCATATCATTGAAAAGGTATGATTAACCCAATTTCAATCCTGCAATCAGTTTTCATGTTAAATTTGTCTGGAAAGTTCTAGAGCTCTTTACATAAGTTTTCCAGTTAACATTTTTTGCCGCCGTTTTTGAACGAAGCAACCTATTGAACTCAAACTACAGCATTGTATTTGTTTAGTAAATACCTTTCATTTGAATTTCGATCTATGCTGCTATTTAAGAATTTCTTCCAACTCCTCGCGTAAAAGAGTAAAACCCCGTAAAAGAGTAAAAACATAGTATTTGTGTAAAAGAGTAGAATACTGGTCTACTGCTGATTTGCGGAATTTTGTTACTTTATCTGTAAAGAGGAAATAAATAATAAGCTGGTCAGAACTTAATTGACACCCTTGTAGAACCTTATAAGTGTCACACCTTAAGTTATCTTCTTTTGAATTTTTTATGGATATTGTTTATGTTTAGTCAGAATATATCCGAGACATGAACCTTGGTGGAGGTATGATCTGGGCTCTCGATTTGGATGACTTCAGAAACACTTGTGGAGGAGGAAAGTACCCACTATTGAAAACCATTGCTGACACTCTGGCCAATCCTCCTGGTAAGCATTTGGTTTTTTAGTTAGTTTAGAAGAGCTTGAGTTAATTATAAACTTACAGTACACTCTCGTTCATCGGACTCGGCGACATCGGAACTCCGCTTCATCGGAACTGAAAATCTGGATATTATTAATTTTTTTCTCTTACGAAATAAATAATTTTTCCGTTTTAGCGCCTTCAATTTCCATTCGTTCTATCCGCACAACAGTGAGGTATCACATTTTGCATCAAAAGTCATCAGGCGTTTTCCATAATCTGTAGGTACCCATCGATGTGATTTACGAGGCCGTGGAGTATTCGCACAAAAATAGAAAGAGGAAGGGGGCAGGAAGTGAACATCCACGTCGACCGCTTCCCAAACTGTCATTCAGTCTGTCTCGCGTCGCGACTGCACCTGTGTTACGTGGAAGTCAGTTGACTGCTGGAATATGAGAATAAAGAATTTGGATCTTTATTTCCTGCATTGTTTTTATTCCTATAGGTTCATTGTTACCATGTTCAAAGTTTGAGTGCCTTATTTTCATAAAATCTCTTGTGTTATCTTAAAAACAAGAGTGAATACAATCACGATAGGTCAACGTACGGGCGGAAATGATGACTCATGACGGACTCCGCTTCATCGGAATTTTTTGACATCCGAACCGGCCGTCCGCCACATTAGTTCCGATGAACGAGAGTGTACTGTATATAGTTCCAATGTTAATAACTTTAAAATATATATAAACACTTATATAGTTTAAAATACCCCCGTCGCAACAGACCTGCGTACTCAGCGAATTTCCAATGGAATTACAGATTATTTACTTTCCCCATAAAAACACCATAGGATCGAGTATGTAGGTTTTCTGCCATTGGGTGTTGCTAGAAAATCTAAGTTAATCAATAATTGGTGAATGTAAACAAAAAATTGTAACAAACTCTGGGAATTTTTTATTTTCCCCATAAACCCCATGGGGGTGAGTATGTAGGTTTGCTGCCATATGGGTTTTGTAAGCAAGTATAAGTTAAACCTTATATAGATAATGTACATACCAAATTTGATTATGTCAATAAATAAGCAAGATATAGGGTTTTCTTGATTTCCCATAAGAATAACATTGAAAACACATTTTTGGATTTGCCCCGTAACCAGTTATGCTATGATAAAAATTCAAAATACCAAATCGTTTGTTTTTTTAAGCTCTTTTAAATGATTTTAGTTAAAATTGATGAATTTTAAAAATTAAGGTCCAAAAATGCCAAAACCCATTTTTTACCCCTTTGAAACCCCATAAAACCCCGTTCCCATAACCTGACAATGCTGGTTCACGAACTCATGAAAATAGACCTGGTCTTACACCTCCATACCAAATTTCATCAAAATCGGAGGTCCCCTTCAAAAGTTATCAGTACCACGGACACATAGATATATAGATAGATATATATGTATATACATATATATGAAAATGAATGAATGGTGTTTTTGGCTTCTGGGGACCTGAAAATGAAAAAGTAAAGTGGTTCCGGGCTTAGGTCTTACCATGGCTACTACCGTAATAGCGTATTCCCTATAGGGAAATTCGCTAAAATCATGAAACAAAACCATATTATGTTGCCCATGAACTCCCATTAACACAAATGATAAACATGATACGGCAAGGAACAAATAATTTATTAATTAATTGTTAATAGAACAAATTATTCATCCGATGGTACGTCCAATTATCTATCAAGGAAAATTTCATTTTGAATTGTAAATTCTCGTTATAGCCTAATTTTCTTTTGTTGCCAATATCTTTGATCTTCTCTTGATTTCTTCATAAGAATTTAATTTCAAAGTGCAATTTTCATAGTTTGTAAACTTTGATCTCATCTTGATTTCGATGAAAAATTTCTAAATTGCAATTTTCAAAAAAAATTTAATTCATTGTCAATATCTTAACTTTGGTATTTTCTCGATTTCTTGGTGAAGTTTAATTACAAATTGCAATTATCTTGAAAATTTCCATTTATTTCCAATATCTTGATTTTGATTTTTTATTGATTTCCTTAAAGAATTTAACTACAAATTGCACTTTCCTTTAAAATTTCTATTTATCAAATATTTTATGCTAAATGTTTTTGCCTTTTTCTTTTTTTTATTGTTTTTTTTGGGGTTTTTTAATGATTTTTTCAAAGACGATTGTTCATGTAATTTTCAATTCTTTTTTCCATTGTGTCAACTACTTCCTTAGAAACCTTCTCTAGTTTTGGAAATATTTTTTTCTCAAACATTTCTTGTGGGTTATCGCTCAAAAAAAGCAAAATGGCCATTATAGTAATCTTACGTGTGAAAGAGACTGCTTGCCAAAAAATCCTGATGGCCTTATCCCGCAACCTTGTTGTTGGCCTCCTCCCGGGCCACTGCGCTTCCACGTCATCGATCATTACAGCTAATGTATATTTTAAACTATACTGAACTACTGCTATACCAAGACTGAATTTCAACTCGTTGCTATGGTTATGTTAACAATAATTTTATAAACTAAAAACAATTAGATTCAGTTTTATGTCCTTTTCTAGAAGGTATTATAATTAAAGAGATAATAAGCCTGTCAAAAGTGACCGATAATCTTTGTGATACTTATACATAAAATTATTAAAATGTGATTTTTTGTGGCCCAAGTTTTAACGGTCACTTTATTTATAGAAAACCCTGACAACTTTATAATTTTAAAATTAAATCTGATATTTCTTTTGCATCATATCCTTGAGATAAACAATCAGCTGTGATCGAACTAGTCGATTCCCGATGGGTTGGATGAACGGTTTGGTAAATAATAGTTTTTGGGACTAGGCCGGAAAATTGTAGACTAGGCCAGAAAAAAATTTCCAAGATTTTACACCACAAGCGCTGCTATTGTATAACAGTATCTCATTCCATTGTACAATTTTCAAACATCTGATAAGCCCAAATGTAAAACAATCACTCATTTTGAGGTTTATGAACAAATCATCATACTCATCCACAGGGCGGGCGCTAGCACTTTTGCCGCTCTAGGCAATGGTTATATTTGCCGCCCCCCCCCCCCCTTCTCCCACACTAAAACCTACCCATAACCTCGTTAAAACATATACTAAAATTTACGCTCCACGGCAAATAGCCTAGTTTTGCGTGAGATGATATTACTTCCCTATTCTAATTTTTCACATTCACATTTACTTCGGTGAGTCAACAATGAAATAGAAAAGACTAAGCGACGAGAAAGGGACTTGACAGACTATAGAAGCGAAGCGTCTTTACCGCTGCAAGTAGCACTGTAGTGCCGCGCGGGAGACGACTCGCGGGATTGGTCGGTTCTCGTGGGGCAAAGCACGACTCTTAAAGCTGCAGTTAAAGCTATGAGAGGGGAGCGAAACTCCAGTGTTTCAAGGGCATTGAGTCAATACCAATCCGTCTATTCCCCATAAGAGCAATGTTAAACGGGAAACGCAATAACTCCTTTATATGTGATCAAAAAGTTTATGGTTAATAGATCTAAATTAAGGTTTCATTAAGCTGGATACAGTGTGTAAGGTTTTTTTTTTATAAAGTTTAGTTTTTTTTAACGACTTTTAAAACGTTTTCCGAACAAAAGGTATATGATTCAATTCAAATACAATTTATTCTAAAGCATAAATTGGACAAAAATCAAGAAGTTATACTGTATGACCAATGGCGGAGAAATGTTGGACATTGTTCTTTTTGGAAATAAATCCAACATGGATCTACCATTTCACTGATGCGACAAAACGCTGCTACCGGTGGCATAATATGAAAAGGACGAATAGGTCCCAATTCTGGCTACTCTTACAATTCAATTCAATTCAAATATCCTTTATTCATCAAAATATACATTTGTATACATGAATTGTGTCAATAAGTATACTAACTTAAGTTAATTAAGTCTAAAATACCCCCGTCGCAGCAGACCTGCGTACTCAGCGAATTTCCATAGGAATTTGAGATTTTGTATTTTCCCCATAAACACCATAGGAATAAGTATGTAGGTTTGCTGCTGTGGGAGATTGTTAGAAAATGTTAGTTGTTAGGAAATACAATGATTAGGTAAGGTGAAAATAAAATTGTATCAAAATTCGGCAATTTTTAATTTTTTCCATAAACCCCATGGGGGAGACTATGTAGGTTTGCTGCCATGGGATATTGTTAGAAAAGGTTAGTTGTTAGGAAATATTAGGTAGGCCCCTAAATTAAATATAAAATTGTATCAATATTCGGCACTTTTTAATTTTCCCCATAAACCCCACGCCATGGGGCTGAGTATGTAGGTTTGCCGCCATATGGGTGTTGTAAGCAAATATCAGTTAAATCCAACCTAGTGAAGGTACATACCAAATTATACAAAGTTTTGTCAATAAATAAGCGAAATAAAAGTTCTATTGATTTCCCATAAGATTAACATGGTAAACCTGTTTTTAACTTTTCTCCGTAATCCGTTAAGCTAAGTTAAAAATTCAAAATACTAAATTGTTTATTTTTTTAAGCTCTTTTAAATCGTTTTAGTTAAAATTGTTGAATTTTTTAATTTGAAGTCCAAAAATGCCAAAAACCCATTTTTACCCTTTTGAAACCCCATAAAACCCGATTCCCATAACCTGATCATGCTGGTTCGCGAACTCATGAAAATAGACCTGGTCTTACACCTTCATACCAAATTTCATCAAAATCGGAGGTCCCCTTCAAAAGTTATCGGTACCACGGACACATATACAGGGTGTCCCGGAACTCTCTGGAACCCTTTTGTATATTTGTTCCTTGCATCGAGACAAGAAAAAAACATCATACAAATAGGGGTCTAAAATCCATCGTTTAGCCGTTAGCCGCCATTTTGTTTTTTTTTCACGTAATAATTTTTATTTCCGTATGGATGGTTGTATTCAGATCATATTTGGTATGAATCTTTATCATACTAATGTACATTTTCAGAAAAAAAAATTAATTTTTTCCACTGGGTATTTTCAAAATGGCGGCCATTTTAAATTTTCAAACTCAAATATCTCAAATTTGGTAAATTAAAAATTTTTTTTACTTTTCACGAAAAAGTTGCCAAATTTAATTATCTAACCAATCCAAGTTTGTAAGGATCTGATAACAAATATCGGAGTTATTGCGATTTTTCTCCAAAAAAACATTGATTTTGCATTATAATTAATGCAAATTATGGCCATTTTCACAGAAAAATCTCAATAACTCCGTTATTTGTAATCAGATCCTTACAAACTTGTTACCGTTGGTTAGATCGTTTAATTTAGCAACTTTTTGTACGGAGTAAATTATTTTTGAAATTTACCGAATTTGAGATATTTTAGTTTGAAAATTAAAAATGGCCGCCATTTAAAAAATACACAATGGAAAAAAATAATTTTTTAAATTTAATTAAAATGTACATTAGTATGATAAAAATTCATTCCAAACATGAACTGGATACAACCATCCATTACGGAAATAAAAATTATTACGTGAAAAAACAAAATGGCTGCTAACGGCTAAACGATGGATTTTAGACCCCTATTAGTATAATGTTTTTTTCTTGTCTTGATGCAAGGAACAAATATACAAAAGGGTTCCAGAGAGTTCCGGGACACCCTGTATATACAGATAGATGGATCTATATATATATTATATATATATATATGAAAATGAACGAACAGTGTTTTTGGCTTCTGGGGACCTCAAAATGAAAAAGTAACATGGTCCCGTGCTTAGGTCTTACCATGGCTACTACCGTAATAGCGTATTCCTTATAGGGAAATTCGCTAAAACCGAAAAATTAGGGGAAAAAATCAGTTTAAAGTCTAGTACCAGAGGATTTTCTTCTTTTGATTTTTTCTCCTCTCTTAATAATATTAAAATTTCCAATAATGATTTTCTATTACTTTACAGTACAACCTTTCCACTGTGTAAAGTCGGGGCCACACAAGTAAACTTTGTGACCGTGTAATATGAATTAAAAGGATAAATAAATAAAAGGTAAACTATTCTTGACTCGCTTGGCTTAATGCAAGAGGTTAAGGACCGGGATTGAACAAACACAAATGTAAGCAAAACACATGTTTAATATACACCATGAACTTAACCTAATAAATGAGATTGCCCTTCAATGATTCGGTACATATGATATTATTCAAAATCTCACAGAAGCACTGAAGTCCTTTGTTTGGTTCAGAACCACAAAACTCGTAGTTTCACTGAATTCTAATTACCGAATGTCTTTAAACCTTTTGCCTCTCAATGAGGTCGCACTTTGGTTGAAATAGTCGTCACCAGAAAATTCAATAAAGACAATATTTATAATTATATTTACATTTACAAATAATCTATTTAGTTCAGAGTCCTTGTAGTTAAATCATTTCTAGTACTTAGATTATATTTACAACCGTTCGTCTGAAAATCATTAATTAACTATAACCATGAAATAAATTGATGTAATTATACTGATAAGGTTCCCAATAAAATTGTGTTCATTAAAATATTTAGGACCTCGAAATCAGTAAGAGACACATTTACTTTAGTTAGATAATAACGGAAACAAAGACCTAGTGTTAATAATAAAATAATCTGTACAAGAATTAATGTAAGCTATCTATTTAAAGGTAATATTTACAAATGAATATCCCGCGAGCTGTTTCTCACTATGTTCTATCCTCAAAATTGCTTTATTTAATTAATTTAATTAAACCGTAATTATCTCCTCTTGTTCGCTTTAATATTGGTAACGATTAAATAATACACTGTATCGAAATTGAGTTTTTGTTTTTACTGTTGATTTTGGTTAATTTTGGCTTGGACCTTTTCTCATAATTTGGAGGGCACATACCCTATTCATCCGGCGGGTGTTGGGGGGATCCTCCAGGACGGTGGTCTCGAAGATGGAGCCCCCTGGCGTGGTCGTACGGCTGCAACCCTGGTCCGTGGATGCGGTGTTGAATATTCGCCTCCGCTCCTGGGTGGTCCTCCGGGCCGTCTGGTGATGTCCTCTTTGGTCTCCAAAGTCCGTGTTGTACAGTGGGATGCCATCGAATTTGGGAGGGAGCAGGAAGATTTGTCTCCAAAGATACGGTGAGAGATGATCTCCGTGTTTGAGTTTCTTCGTTGAGGGTAAGATGTCTGGAGCGATTGAAGTCTTCGTTGTTCGATGTGATGAAAATTGGAGTCTTGGAGATAGGCGGTTCGGACGCTGGGGGTGGCTTACTACCTCGTCCCGCAGGTTGATCCTCTCCAAATCCTAACTTCTTCCAGACTAAAGTTCTCTTCTCTTCCATTTCGGTCGCTCGGCTCTCGCTTCCCCTTCCCTCAAATCTTGTCATCCCCCACGAGACATCACATTAGCCAATCAGTTGATTTTCTGACCACGCCCCTTATTTTGATTTGCCGATGATGTCGTCACCGTTAGTTGCCCCCACGGATGACCTTCATGGCGGCGTGGTGCAGCGTTGACAAGTTTCTAATTTCGTTCTCGCGGGAATGAAGGTATTGAACTTATATCGTGGCACATTTTATCACGTGCCACTAATATTACAGTTCGCGGTAATCCGCCATTTTGATTCCCAGCAACAGTATACCTAATTTTTATGAAATGTGATTTGCTTTGTCGTTGTCTGGGTCTCTGTACTAACTAACTAGAATTATGTTTTACCTTTTGAACAAATACTTTACATGGCCCTACTCGGGGAAATTGTTCGTTCCACCCAAACAATAAGTTTCATCAAAGACAATTTCAGGTTGGGTTGAACATAGTGAGTGCTCCTCAACAACGGGATTAGAGCTTTTCTCCATCTAGCCTGGGCCCCACTAAGCTGACGCGGTGCATTGTGGGCCAGTGTCGTATGCTGCTGACGGCTGTTTGTTTACGTTGCTACTCTCGTGTGCGTGTGTGTGTCTAAGTTGTGGCCGTCTGGTGTCTCTAGTGGATCGTTCTTGTTGCTAATTCTTGTAATCTTTATCTGGAAGTTTCATATTGAACTTGATCGAATGTCATGGCGGCGTGGTGCAGCGTTGACAAGTTTCTGATTTCGTTCTCGTGGGAATGAAGGTATTGAACTTATATCGTGGCGCATTTTATCACGTGCCACTACTATTACAGTTCGCGGTAATCCGCTATTTTGATTCCCAGCAACAGTATACCTAATTTTTATGAAATGTGATTTGCTTTGTCGTTGTCTGGGTCTCTGTACTAACTAACTAGAATTATGTTTTATCTTTTGAACAAATACTTTACAACTGTTTAATAGTTGGTTATTTTTAGAAAAAATCTCTATGGGGCATATGCTATTTTTAACAAGTAAGGTTGATAAAATGTCGGGTAAATTCCATATACCAGTTTTTTGTCACATTATAGATGTGCTGAGTAAAACTGATTTCATTGAAAGGAAATTTATTTGTTTTATATTACATTCCAGAGGGTGTAGAGTGGCAGAAGCCTACGCCTAAGCCTAAACCAACAACAACCAAAGCGCCAACGACAACACCGAAGCCCAAACCTAAGCCTTCCAAGCCCCCCAAGGGTTCGACTCCTCCGGTACCCACCAAACCTGCTCACATTCCTACGAAGCCGGCGCCTGTTGCGACAACAGAGGCAGCAGTGGAGGAGAATGCGGAGATCGTGGAGGCGGCCGAGTTGCCCGAGGAGGTGCCCACCACAACCACCAAGCGACCCAAACCATCAAGGAAGCCTAAACCCAAGCCAAAGCCAAAGCCCAAACCCAAGCCCACAACAGAAAAGCCACCACTGATGCTAGATAACAAATTCAAAGTTGTTTGTTACTTCACCAATTGGGCTTGGTACAGGTGAGAACTTTTGATTTAAAATTTAATTTAATTTTTAAGTTCATTTAATTTTGCTAGATTCAATTTCATATTTTTGTATTTTAGTTCCCAAATTATAAAATGCTCATCACATTATATGGTTTTTTGTCCAACAATAAAACCAAGAAAAATATAAATTTTATTCATTAATTCTATAATCATTCCTTACTCACCTCACCTGGAACTAATTATGTATTAAAATCGACAATTTTATAAAAAATCCTTTCAGGATTCACCTTAAATATCAAAAAGGCTACATGGTAAATTAATTTTTTTTAGAATAATTAATTTGCATTTTTTAGTTATTTTTACTTTCTACTTTGTCTATTATAGATGTAATAATATTATTCCATACTATGTAAGGAATGATTAATATTTTTGCTTGTGACAGGCAAGGTCCAGGAAAATACTTACCCAGTGATATCGATCCGGAGCTGTGCACCCATGTAGTCTACGGATTCGCAGTGTTGGACACTGATCAGCTGATTATCAAGCCTCATGATACTTGGGCTGACTTTGATAACAGTAAGTTGTGGTTAAATAGTTATTTGTGCTTCTAGGGACTAAAGTACAATGTTTTCTCCCTGAAGGGAAAGTGTTGTCGCCCGAAGGCGAAGCCGAGGGTGACAATTTCCCTGAGGGAGAAAAGTACTTTAGTCCCTTGATGCACACAACATTTTTCCTCCACCTACACGAATAACATTTAGGCCTAATAGGCCTACCATACATAATTTAACTTTACCTTCATATGATCCCTTGCTCCGTCAAGCTGGATCAGTCACATCAACATAAAAAAACACACAAGGTAGGCTATATCATTTTTAAAGAACACGAAAAAAACTAAATATAATTTAAGCCTAGTCAAAAGTTTTACGATTATGTTTTGGACTTCTTAGGTTAATAGCCAAGCGAAATGTAAACAAACACGTACACTGCCACGGCCATCTCTAGTACTAGAGATGCTGCTCACTGCTGACAGAATGGTCAGCAGGTGAGCAGCAGCTACAGCTGCTATTAGTCAACAATGAGTAACGAAACAAATACAGCAAGCAACAGCTGACTGTGGCTCATGTTCTTTTTAATCTCTCTTATAATGTTATTCTTATGTAACTAACTTTAGCCCCGTGGTACGAAAAATCTTGAGTTTTCCCTAGGTAGAACAATTAAGTATTCAAGTCACATGGGATAGAAATTAGTACTTAACTACTCCATTCCAAGGAGTAAAATACGGCTTTAGATAGTAGGTGGAAGAAAAAAATATTTTCTTTTCATACTGCATGAAACTAGGGACAATGCTCATTATTTCAAGGCCAAGCAATGGATTTGTGAGCCCCTGGGCTCCTTTTGTGGTATGGGCTTTTGAGGTGGATTCAATTCTGAAAGTTTGGATCTAGAATTCAATTTTTAAACCTATGAATCCCATAATTGTTCCTCATGGAATTGATAAGATAAAAAAATTTCTGTATTTTCCAACTGTCAACTTTTAAATACGACATTATTCCAATATATAAATTGAAAATAAATTGGAGAAGGTTTATAATTTAATTTCAACTTGTATAATTTAATTTACAATTAATTTATTTATATTTAATTTAATTGTACAATTTAGTTGTAATAATTTAGTTTTGTAAAAACTTGTTCTACAAAGAGCTGGATTTATTTTTAAGTTTTATGATTAAAGTGTGCATGATACCGTATTTTTAGATCTTTCATCCTATTTGAAAATTTTAACTTATCTACGAGGATCACCTATTTCATCTTATTTTATGAATAGTTTTCTCAAAGGTATATATTTTATTGTTTAGAGTTTTATGAGAAGGTGACTGCTCTGAAGAAGAAGGGAGTGAAGGTGTTGATAGCCATCGGAGGCTGGAATGACTCGGCTGGAGGTAAATACAGCAAACTGGTCAACTCGCCGGAGAGCCGTCGTCGCTTCATTGAGCACGTGCTGAGCTTCATACAGGAGCACAATTTTGACGGCCTCGACCTCGACTGGGAGTACCCCAAGTGCTGGCAGGTGAGGAAAAACTGAGACACAGTAATGTGAGAGGGGCAGGATTGACAGACAAGCCAAACAATAAAAACTTTCAGTAAACAAAATATATCTTATACCTGTTAATTAGAATAAAATTTAAACTGAAGAGAAAACAACTGAGCTGAAAAATTGAACTGTGAGAGATATAAATGGGGGGCAAGTAACTTGATCAACAATTAGCAAATTACATCTTAAACCTATTGATTGGCATAAAATTAAAACTTGTTGAAAATGATTGACCATTTTTACTTGACAATAGGTGAACTGCAATATGGGTCCTGAGTCAGACAAAGAAGCATTTGCAGCTTGGATCCGCGAGTTGAAGGAAGCATTCGAGCCTCATGGCCTGTTATTGTCCGCTGCAGTCTCCCCAGCTAAGACAGTCATTGATGCTGGTAAGTGTTACAATTCCTGACACTAATATTTTAATGATATTTTTACCCCATTTCTTTAAAAACTCTAGTTTTTCCCTTATAGTTTTACTTTCCAAGGTCGATCAATTGCATTTAGAATCATTCAGGAAACAACAAATTTCTAAGGTAAATGGAATATGTATTCTTAATGGCATGATTTCTTGTTGGATGTGGTTTTTTCAATAGTGATTTCTTATAGGGCTACACTTACCTTATATATTATATATTTATACGTTGGCTACCGATGGTCGGAAATTTGGGTCACTGGGAGTTCCCAGCAGACCGATCCTAGTACTTGATACTCTCACCACAGACCGAGTCATTGTGACAAAAACTAACCCAGAGACCAAAAATTTTGTTTCGCTATTTTTATATAATTTGATGTGTAACATATATATTTGCTCATAAAAGTTGGGAAAAAAATTATTTCAGTACTCTTTTAGCATTTTTATTGCGTCACATATGTGTGACGTTGGTCTTTAGTAATATTTTGTATTATGTTTGTTTGCTATAGACCGACTGTCTCACATATGTGTCATGAGTTTTATGACTGGGAAATAAATGAAAAATAGTTTTACCACACTAAAAAATATATAAAAAAATATAAAGGACAATGTGTCATTCAGTAAAAAACACCATCTGGAATGTGTAGTAAACAAACACTAATGGCAGCATGTGAGCATACAAGATGGTCAACTTTGAAAATCTGTAAAAAATAAAAATTGAGGTCCTACCCAGAGACCAAGCGACACACATGTGTGTCACACATTCCTATAGACCGATAAACAGGTTTTAGGTCGATTCAGTGGACCAAATGGGTGTGGCGAGTCATTTAACTGAACCGTGACTGCGTCCCATATATGTGTCGTTGGTACACTGGATTTGACCAGAGCGTCCCATATATGTGTCGTCAGTACACTGGATTTGACCTGAGCGACACATATATGTGACGCTGGTCTATATTTAAGGTTTTCTTTTAACATTACGTCACATATGTGTGACGTTCGGTAGCCAACGTGTTAAGGCGATGATCCTTCGTCAGGTGATAAAAAATTTAAACATAACACCCAATAACACAAATCAGATCTTCACAATTAATTATTCCCAAACAACACGAATCAATACCAATCTAAGAGGAAATATTTTTGATCTGTTAAAAACTAAAATGAGTATTGAGCGGAGAATTTTCTTAATAACTCGGTATTTCATTCACTCTTGAAGGGGAGATGGACTCGTATGTTTTTGTGTATTTCAAGGCCTGCAACGTCTGTTAATGAAATGTTTTGATGGGTCAAACATCGGTCTAAAACCCGGTCTTGTTACTTATTAATACATGTTGTTAGATAACATCATTAATTACTAGCCCAATGACAGACGGCAACTTTGTCCAGAATTAGCCCTGTTTGGAATCAAACTGGCAACAAATAAAGATATGAGGACATTTGTGACTTAAAATACTATTATGCAAAAAACAACATAAATTTAGAAAAATGAATTACTTTTTATTTGTTAAAAAAAGTCGTGTATGTGTAAGATAAGTTATACATATATCTGTAATAAAGTTCAGATCACAAAATATGTGTCATAGTTTAATATTTTATTGGAATCTCCTTTTTTAGGTATTATTTGTGCTTTTTTTAGTTTTTTCCAAAAATATTCTGTCAACAGTGATATATTGATGCAATGAGCTAAAGGCTTTGGAATACAGGGGCTAAGTATTTGATGAGGTGGAGTGGAATTTCATCCCATCCTATTTTTAGTTGCTTGATACATCTAAACATTTTATTTAATTTATGATTAATAGACAATGAGAACTGTATACCGTGATAAGATAAGGTTCAATATTGTTTGCAGGGTATGACGTGTCTGTTATGTCGGAGAAGCTGGACTGGATCGCAGTGATGGCTTATGACTACCACGGTCAGTGGGACAAGAGGACGGGTCACGTGGCTCCGATGTACGCTCATCCTGACGACGACGATGTCACCTTCAATACGGTACGTAACTCAGAAGGTTGAATATTGTGAAGTGAGAATTCTTCTCATACCAGATGTATGATATTTACGACTGGTAAGAAGCAGAGCCGGCTCAGCCATATAGGGTGCCGAGGCCAGATGGGGCCTAATGCCACAGACACGAGCACCCTTGATGTGCAAACACAACTGCTCCTATTGGCTAACACGAGTGATTGGCGAACACGAGCCAGTGTATATCAGTGAATAGGAGTGCTCCCCAACTTTAGATACGAGCACCCCGATCTTCAGAGTCGTAAGTCCTAGAATTTTGAAAGTGATCACCTCTGATCGGCAATTAAAGGGTGCCCCAATCAGCTGTGACAAGTGCCCCCAATTGATAGTGATTTCTTCCTAAATGTGTGCACCAAAGCCTTACTAGATTATTCTTGTATGGCTTTGTATAAAAGATAATAGATTTTAAGCTCAAGAGGATAACTGATTTAATTGAATAATGTATTCAAACCCTTAAAAATTTAGACTATTCAATTAGAATTTTACTTTTATTGATAAGTAATTTTTAGTATAGAAACATTCGTACAGAGTTTACCTATCTATCAACATTTTCAGAATTTCACCATCCACTACTGGGTTTCACAAGGGGCAGACCGGCGCAAGCTTGTGCTGGGAATGCCGATGTACGGGCAGAGCTTCAGCCTGGCTGATAAGAATGATAACGGCCTCAACGCGCCCACGTATGGTGGAGGGGAGGCGGGCGAGGAGACTAGAGCCCGAGGCTTCCTGGCCTACTATGAGGTTTGTAGATGAAAAAATTAGTCGAGTTGCAATGGTTATGCTTAATAAATGAGAAAGGTTTGATTATTTTCTCTCTTCTGCTATGTGTTGCTTTGGTAAAAATCATTTAACTCAAAAAATTTATTCAAAGATAATGCAATTTCAAGTGATGTCTTATAAAAGGTATACCGTTCCAAATAAAAAGGTATCCGTCAATTGTAATGTCATATTCAAAGGTTCATGTATTATGGTTTTATTGTTCAAACAAAAAACGTAATATGGAAAAAATCTTAAAGCAACAAGAAAGACAATTCAAATCATTCTAAAGCTAAAACATGATGATCCACTAGAAATCACTTTAAATAATTCAAAATACACAGTTTATAGGCAATTATTAAAACCATCTCCTTGCTAAAAAAGTAAGATTAGATAAATAATTTTAGATACCTAACCAGAGGAAGATATGAATTCACCCACTAGCATAAACTTAAGTTTTTTTAAAAGCCTTCATACATGGGAAATAATTTATTTTTAATGTTCCAAATCCAAACAATCAATGATAGAAAAAGGTTTGGAATATAACATTTTCCCATTGAATGGTGGGCGCTACCTGGTTTTATTATTCACATTTTTATTGGCACTTTTTCTGTCATCATTTTATTGCATATTGGAATTTTTTAGTAAACATATGGATATCTTCCATATTCCAAAGCCGTTATGCACACATACAGTAAACATAAGTAAAAAGTAATTAAATCAGTGCTGACCAATGTGCAATTTTCAAAGAATTTACCGATTCTGTCAATTTTCATGCAATCCTGCCACTGTTCATTTTACGTGGGCCCTCCCACCAATGTTGCCACAGATCGGTCAACCCTTTAAGAGTTGTACTACCAGGTCAGGTTTGGTCATGTGCGGGAATAAAACATGCCCTGATGTAGACATCCTGCCCAAGGTGCCTACACATTAGCCATATCAGCTAACACGACCGGCAGCCTAGAGACGAGAATTAGGATTTTGAATGGTGCGCTCTCCTAGCGGTGAAAATTGTAGGTTGTTAGTGGGTGGGTTCTCTACGGGAGCGCATCACTAAACTGCTGCTTTATATTTATAGGAAATATTTTTGTACTCAATGGGTTAACAAATTGTTAAAAGAAGATTTTTAATAAATAAAGCTCTATATTCTCAAAAAATATTTTACTCCTTTTAAAATACTCCCTAGCCAAGAAGGCGTTTTATTTGAGAAAGAATAATAAATTATCTGTTGTAAATTACTTAATTATATTTTTGTTTTTATTTGAGTTGATAAGTAAGAAAATTTTAATTAATGTAAACTAGAGATCGCCCCCTGGTTGAAATTCAACCTACATTTTTTCAGTTCATCTAGACTGTCTTGACCAAATTAGTTAAAACAATATTTTATAACTATAACATCTGTTCTTCCTGATTTGCTACCATTTGTTATTACAACAGCTGTCTAATGATTCAGTCAATTATCTTCTCCCATAAGATTAACATTGAAACTTTGAGAGCCTGTAGGGCGTAGCCCTGGGGGTCAGTGTGAATTAAAATGCGATTCTGCTCATCTACAGCACAATACCTTTCTAACGGTATGCACGGTTTTCTCCTACGATGCCCACAAGCTGAGAAAAAAGGAGGAAATGAAACATGCTTGCCTATCTATCTATATCTATAAAAGAGGAAGTATGTATATATATTTATATATATGTATGTTGCCTATAGACTCCGAAACCGCTCAACAGATTGCAACGAAACTTTCAGGCATTATTAAGCATTATTCAAGGATGGTTTGTGTGAAGTTTAGTGCAAATCTGTCCAAAGGGCTCTGACCCAGAGGGCATACAATGGTGCAGTGTCAGGTTTTAGAAATTTAGTGTTTACAAAATGAACTGCTGTAATTAAAAAATTTGAAAGTTTCATTTAAGCAGATGCTTATAATCATAGAAGTAACCAGGTGTGAGGTATAATGTTGATGTTTGTGTTGTCTTTATGGCTCCGCCCTACGGAAGCTCACAATTACACTAAAAGCCTACAGGTGGTGAAATTTGACATGGACGATTCTCTTTGTCCATAGGTGCACCATAGGTCCATAGGTTTTGCAAATATAGTTTTTTAAGCTCTTTAGGGCTCCGCCTCACTGGCCATTGAAATTACTTTAGGACCTCCAGAGCTGAAATTTGACATGGACGATTCTCTTTGCTCATAGGTACTCACTAGGAAAGGGTTTTGCAAATATAGTTTTTTAAGCTCTTTAGGGCTCCACCCCACTGGACTTCAAAATTACTTTAGGGCCACCGGGGTTGAAATTTGATGGACGATGCTCTTTATCCATAGGTACACACTAAGAAAAGATTTTGCAAATATAGATTTTTAAGCACTTTAGGGCTCCGCCTCACTGGACATTGAAATTACTTTAGGACCTCCAGAGCTGAAATTTGACATGGACGATTCTCTTTGCTCATAGGTACTCACTAGGAAACGGTTTTGCAAATATAGTTTTTTAAGCTCTTTAGGGCTCCGCCTCACTGGCCATTGAAATTACTTTAGGACCTCCAGAGCTGAAATTTGACATGGACGATTCTCTTTGCTCATAGGTACTCACTAGGAAAGGGTTTTGCAAATATAGTTTTTTAAGCTCTTTAGGGCTCCACCCCACTGGACTTCAAAATTACTTTAGGGCCACCGGGGTTGAAATTTGATGGACGATGCTCTTTACCCATAGGTACTCACTAAGAAACAATTTTGAAACTATAGTTTTTGAAGCTTTTTAGGGCTCTGCCCCATTGGACTTCAAAATTACTTCAGGGCCACCAGGGTTGAAATTTGACATGGACGATTCTCTTTGCTCATAGGTACTCACTAGGAAACGGTTTTGCAAATAGTTTTTTAAGCACTTTAGGGCTCCGCCTCACTGGACATTGAAATTACTTTAGGACCTCCGGAGCTGAAATTTGACATGGACGATTCTCTTTGCTCATAGGTACTCACTAGGAAACGGTTTTGCAAATATAGTTTTTGAAGCTTTTTAGTGCTCTGCCCCATTAGACTTCAAAATTACTTTAGGGCCACCAGGGTTGAAATTTAACATGGACGTGCCTCTTTGCTCACAGGTATTTACCAAGAAACAGTTTTGCAAATATAGTTTTTGAAATTCTTTAGGGCTCCGCCCCACTGGGCTTCGAAATTATTTTAGGGCCACCGGTGTTGAAATTTGACAGACGATTCTCTTTACTCTTAGGTACTTACTAAGAAACAGTTTTGCAAATATAGTTTTAGCGAATTTCCCATAGGGAATAAGCTATTACCGTAGGTCTCATGGTAAGACCTAAGTCCGGGACCATGTTACTTTTTCGTTTTAAGGTGCCCAGAGACCAAAAATAATAGTCATTAAAAATTTTATATATATATATATGTATATATATATGTATATATATATGTATATATATATATATATATATATATATATGTATATATATATGTATATATATATATGTATATATATATGTATGTGTCCCTAGACACGATAACTCTCGTAAAAAAAGTCCGATCGAGACCAAATTTGGTAGAGATGTGTAATCCTACATTTATTCGGATGAGTTCGTAAACTAGACATATCGACCTACCGGAAGGGGTAGTTTTGGGGGGTTTTGTACCCCAAAAATGGGTTTTTCGCATTTTTCATATGTAAATTTTAAAAAATTTAAATTTTTACTTTCACCATTGGATTTAGCTCAAAAAAACACACAATTTAGTATTTTGAAGCTTCGCTCTATCTCCATTGGTTACCGAGATATTAAAAAGTCTAAAGACAGTACATTGTATTTTGTTGCTCCAATGTTTAATCTTATGGAGAATTGAGATGTATTAATAATTTCACTTATTAACCAATATTTTTCGATGAAACTTGGAATTCAGCTTCATTTGGTTGAGATTAATCCATTTATGGTAAAAAATCTTGGTTTTTGTGCTTATAATGGCAGCAAACCTGCATACTCCTTTCCCATGTTAATCATATGGAGAATAGGCAAACTCCTTTATCAATTGACAGATATTGATGAAACTTAGTACATGGCTTCATATGGTCGAAATAATTTTTTTTTTTTATGATAAAATCCTACTTTTAGTGTTCCCCATGGCAGCATACCTGCATACTCTACCTATATTTATCATAAGGAGAATAGACATTTATTTCCCTATATATGAGCATGTGATTTTATTTGGTTTACAGTTTTATGTGGTCAAAATTAATATTACTAATTTGGAAATTCGCTGAGTACGCAGGTCTGCTGCGACAGGGGGTATTTTAAGATCTTTAGAGCTCCGCTCCACTGGACTTTAAAATCACTTTAGGGCCACCGGGGTTGAAATTATATGGATGATTCTTTTTGTTCATAGGTGCTCACTAAGAAACGGTTTTGCACATATCGTTTTTAAGCACTTTAGGGCTCCGCCCCACTGGACTTTAAATTACTTTAGGGCCACCATGGTTGAAATTTTACTTAGACATGCCTCTTTGCTCATAGGTACTCACCAAGAGTGGTTTTGCAAATATATTTTTTAGTAGGGCTGTGCTCCACTGGACTTTAAAATTAATTTAGGGCCTCTGGGGTTGAAATTTGACATGAATGTGCCTCTTTGCTCATAGGTGCTCTTGCATTTGCAATTACGATCAATAAGATACAAGGCAAACTTTGACTATTGTGGGTTTAAATTTTCAAAATGCCTGTTTATCCTTTGGCCTTACAGTAATATTAATATACTTACTTTCTATGCAATTGACTTTTTTTGTTATATTAAAAAACTTAAAACTTAACTTATCTTTTTTTGTCATTTTAAAATAGCTTTATTTATGTAAACAACTTAATTTGAGCGCAGCATCGCGCGCCGGGTAACTGCTAGTTAATATATAGATTATAAATGATTTGTACCACATGAACATAATGGTAAATTAAGAAATTTGTCAATGACTAATGTAGAAATTACCCCCGTTCAAGAGTGGACGTAATTATGGATTAATTAGGATTGAGCAAATGAGCTCTTATGATAATACCCTGAGTTAATTTCTCATGCTACAAAAAATAATTTTTAGAAAATGATATAATTATGTTATCTCATTTGTGAGGTCCAAAATACTCATTTATTGGTAGGAGAAGACCGATGACGTAATGATGCCCTGGATTGGACAGCAGCTGAGACTGTCACCAGAAGCGAAGTCCATAATTGTGTCTCTCACACACGGAAATCTCGCTGCCACGCACATGATGCAAAGTTCAAAATAGGCCTGATCTTGTAGTATGCGATCGTGGAAGCCCGATCCGAAATTTCACTTTCCATTGCAGCAAACATTTACACAATAGAGTTATTACACTGCACTAGAGATAGATGGATGTTTAGTGAGATTAAAGGTGGTCTCTAAGTCAATTTTCACTAACGCGTTTGAGAGATAAAGATTTCAAAGTAAATAACCCAAATAAGGGTAAAATAAAATAAAATAGGAATTACACCGACAACGGCCCAGAGGCAATAATCGTTAAAATACTAAACAACCATATCGCCGTAAAAATGCCCAATCTGCATGCTCATCTGTTTTTTGATACAGTAAAAGTAACCAATCTGTGTTTATGTTTCAATGTATAAGGTATGTTGAATCACTAAAACAGTTACTTATATATTTTAACATTAGATTTGTGAGCGGATCCTGAAGAAGGGCTGGGAAGTGGTGAAGGATGCAGAGGGAGCCATCGGGCCGTACGCTCGACTGGGCGACCAATGGGTTTCGTTTGACGACCAAGCCATGATCCGACACAAGTCTGAGTTTGTATTCCACAACGACCTCGGAGGAGCCATGATCTGGGCCCTCGATCTTGATGACTTCAGGTAAATTGTTTCTCATGTCCTGTTGTTTACAGGACATGTGTGATAAAACTTTAAGCATTCATTACCTATCTATTATCAAAGTGAAATGTACATTCTAAAAATATTGATTTAATTTACAGAGATGGTGGATAACCAAGAGAAGTAAAATAAAACTTTCTATTATTTTATGGTTTAGGAGTGGACTTAGTTGGTGCTGAGCAGAATGTTCAAAGTGTGTCTATACTGACGGAAATATCTTATGTAATTTATGAAGCAAGCAGATAGCACCTCTTCAGTGCTGCCAACCCTGAATGTTTTTTAGCGTAAATGATTCCAAGTCTCTTAAAAGGCTTGTAGTAGTCCGCCAAATTGTCAATAAAGGTACATGTGAGTGCACCCCCAGATCAGGTTTGGTCATGTGCGGGAATCAAACCTGCCTTGACGTAGACATCCTGCCCAAGGTGCCCACACATTAGCCATCTCAGCTAACACGACCGGCAGCCTAGAGACGAGAATTAGGATTTTGAATGGTGCGCGCTCCTAGCGGACAGGGCAAAAATATGGTAGAAATGCCATGGGTACTTTGTGGTGGTAAATTTTTCAATTCAATTAATTATCTTCTGAGCTTAATGCTTATTATCATATTTTTCATACTGCATTAGTTGATAGAAAGTTTTTGAAGGTAGAAGTACCAAAAGTATTTAGATAACTTGGATACTTGGATTATGTAAAAATAACAGTCATTAAATAAACCATCCAGTTTAGACCATCTGTAACAATTCTTAGATGACAATTTTAACGTTGGCAATCATTCAATGCAATTTTTTATGAGTTTGCAAATTCATTAAAAATGTCACACTGAATGCACTTGTATTTTCTTTTCAAACATGATGGTTCCTGTTTTTCTCAAATGTACCAGTGGCTAACATATTCTCCCTTTAAGAAATACATTAATAATAGTTTTTTAGATGAAAGTTTGTAAGCAATTTTAACTTGGAAATTTTATGATTAGAAACACTTGTGGATGTGAGAAATATCCTTTGCTGAAGACCATCAACAGAGTGCTGCGGAAGTATCCAGGTCCTGGCCCTGACTGCAGCCTGGACCCTGCAGGTATACCTTAGCAGTATATACAAGTGAAATGTGAATTTGGTTTCAAATAAAATTGTAAGTTTTTACAGCTTAGAAAATGATTTATTATGATTTACAATAATTGAATTTTTTACCTCTATGGAACATAGAGTATAAAATTCTTTTAGACCGACTTTAAATTTCTCTTAGGCAAATTCTCTAGCCAAAAGGCTTTTTTATTCCTAATTTGATTTCAATGAAATTCTCAGGTTAGATTTTAAGTATTTTAAACTAGGTAATAAACTATAATCGAGCAATTATTTTCAAGTATTAAAAAAGCTTATTTTCCGGAATTTTTGACAGAACTTTAGTTGTTTAGGCTACATGGTTTGACTAATGTAGTTGCTATGATCAGTTTATTTTCCCCCATCGCAGCTGAGTTGTCGATGTATGCTGAAAACAACATAACATAACCTTTTCTTGTTTATATTTGCTCGCCGTTATGTTACGTTTTTAAATAAAATTTAATTGATATTTTGACAGACATATTTGTTAAATTCAATAGATCAACACTGATGTTTACTTATTGAAGTTATAAATTATAGTCTACCAAAAGATAGGCATGTTGATGTGGAATGAATTGGTGTCGTACGGAATTATGCGATTAACTAATTTATGGGATACAACTAATATCTATTTGGGAGAAAGATTTAAATTGAACAACTAATTAGAATGTGTTGTGCCATTGTAGCCTATGTCTCAGGTAACAAAATATGCATTAAGTGTTAAGTAAGCGTAATTCTACAATACTTACATTACTTGATTTTTATTAATTTGCAATCATGGATTTTAAATTGCATTGTTTTTTCGCTCTACAATCTATTTTTCTTTAATTTATAAGCATAATTATTATTAAGTTACTTGCTTATTTTGAGGTCTTAGCTAAAATCATAGTTTGTATGTATTTATTTGTAGGCTAGGCCTAGGATGTACGCCGGTTGACTTCGGACGGTTAGATGACGTTCCACTCTTCACATTCAAGGAGATGGAAACCTCCGTTCTCTCCCTAAAGAGCAACAAGGCTCCTGACCCGGACGGATTCCCAGCGAGGCTTTAAAGAAAGTATTTTCAATTAATGCTGACTTGTTGAGAATATGTACAACGCCTGTTTGGTAGAAGGGGTGTTTCCGGCTCCCTGGAAAACCACCAGACTTGTACTCATCAGCAAGGGCAAAGGTGATCCCGAGCTGCCGTCGTCCCACAGGCCTTTTTGCATGTTGGACACGGCTGGGAAGCTGTCCAAGAAGCTGATCCGTTCCCGCCTGACGTCTGCCGTGGAAGCTGCCTGGTACTTATGCCTCCGTCAGTACAGCTTCAGAAAGGGACGGTCAACGATTGACGCTATCACCGAAGTCCAGAGAGCTGTGAAGAGAGCCGAGAGCCACAACCATTTCTCTCGCTGAGTAGTGCTTCTTGTTACGCTTATGTCAAGAATGCCTTTAACTCGGCGAGGTGGGTCGATATGCTGGATGCGCTTCACAACACCTTTCGCGTTCCTGCATATCTGTTGCGACTCATCTTGTTGCGGATTATTTCCGCTCCCGAAGCCTGATTTACGACACAAGGGACGGAACGTGGACGATGGAAGTCACTTCTGGTGCCGCGCAAGATTCAATACTCGGCCAGGATCTCTGGAACGTTGCCTATGACAGCCTCCTGAGGTCGGAGATGCCTGAGGAAACCACTTTGGTTGGGTACGCCGATGATGTCGCAGCTCTCATTGTTGCACGCAACGTTGAGCTGACCCAACTAAAGTTGAACCGAGTCATGCGTGTGGTCAACACATGGATGTCCGATCACGGTATCTCGCTTGCTCTCCGTAAGACGGAGATTGTGATCCTTACGAAGAAGAGGATGGTCACCGTCGTTCCGTTCCAAGTGGGAAGGGAGGTGGTCCAATCAACTCGTGCTGCTAAGTACTTCGGGATTATGGTGGACACCAAGTTAAGCTGGAGGGATCAGATATTCCGTACGGCGGACAAGGCCGCTAAGGTAGTCACGTACCTTAGTAGGCTGATGGCCAATGTCGGGGTTCCACGATTCGACAGAAGACGTCTGTTGATGTCCGCGGTTCAGTCCGTGCTTTTTTATGGAGCAGAGGTGTAGGCAGACGCTCTCGATAAAGAGTAGTACAGGTTGCGACTCGCCCGGGTTCAACGTCGAGCGGCGCTCGGGATGTGTTCTGCCTACCGGACAGTGTCCGAGCCTGCCGTCCTGGTGGTCGCCGGAGTTATCCCTGTCAAGCTCTTGGCAGGAGAGAAAAAGGCAATTTATCAGAGACAAGGCTAGATTAAAAGAACACGGCAAGAACAGAAGAGCGCTCCAGAACCTTCCAGCAGTGGGAACACAGCTGGGAGCACGACACCCGAGGACGAGGACTGCGCGACTTATCAAGCACGTCCAACCATGGGTGGAACGGCGGCCAATTCTTGACAATTCACGGCTATCTCGGTCGTACCTGAACCGGATGGGCAAGACCGGTTCACCAGACTGCATTTATTGCTCGGGCGTTCCCGACGATGCGGAACACACATTCTTCCGCTGCCCCCGTTGGGAAGGGCCCCGCCTGAAGGCCACACAAATTTTTTGGTGCATTTTTGGTGGATTTCGGTCTGCCAAAAGATCTTGGAGGATGAGGGCAACTGGGATTGTTTATCACAGTTCGTCCGGGGCATCCTCCTGGAAAAGAAACCGATCTGGACGGCGAAGTGGCCCAGATCCCTTGATCGAGTGGCTGGATAAGGAGTGAGCCCCACGGGCATAAGCCAAATTTAGGCCTAGCCTGACGTAATGTAATAAACAACTCCAGGTTAGAATCCTAAAGAGTAGAGGCGAGGTTTTTTAGTGGGTAAACCCGTTTTTAGGGGAGCCCCACACTACAGGCTTGCCACCTGTGTGCGTAATGAATTTTTCTCACCTCTCCCTCAAAAACAAAGCGTCACCTAATAACTCAAAAAGTGAGTAAAAAATTCTTGTACGGGACGGACATCGGAGCGTATTCCTAGTTTTAGCTGATATTACTATTACTCACCAAATTACCACCAAAGGTGTCAAATCAGTAATGAATTTGATACTGCAGTTTCAAATCTTTACAATTCATCTTCAGTCACTAATTATTATTTCATTTGGCATTAAATAAAAATGCAGTATCACATTGATTACTGATTTGACACCTTTGGCGGGAATTTGGTGAGTAATAGTAATATTGATTAATGGTGTCGAGGCTTTGAATATAACATAAATTTTAGCTGGTTTTATATAGAGGAAAACCATGAATTATAAGCTTTTTTCTCATTTCACAGACAATGGTTATAGTTGACGAGTCAGAAGAGCCCCAGAAAAATGCTTTTATATTCAGTCCAGGTCTCTTTTCCTGACTCGCCGACATGTGTCAATTATACTATTGCTTCACGAAATGGACAACTGATTTACAAAATATTCTACAAACTTGGGATTTGTTACCTATTTGTAAGAATAAATAGAAATTTGCAAACTATAGGCCTACCACTTATGTATTGGATAAAATTTATGTTATTTGAATTTTATAAAGACAACATGAAGTAATATTTCTGTTGTTTATACCGCCTGTTCATGTATTGAAGTAATTGAATCTGCCACTAGGTCCAGAAGTGAGAGAGAGAGGTTGTATCACAGCTGAACCCCACCCGACAGATTGTACGCGATATTATGCATGCATCGATGGAAGTCAAGTTGAACGTGTTTGCCCATCTAAACTGCATTTTAATGTGGTAAGTTTCAAACTGAACCCTGAGTTTAAAATAAACTTGAAATAAAATGTTAAATTAAGAATCTCCGTCACCCCTGTAAAACACTTAAATATCCCTCACTAATATTCTCTTTCAGACAGTATTTTTACTAGGCACAGGAGAATCCCGCTGATCTGAACTGATTGGGGTCAGAGTCTTGTTTGTTTTTGGAGATTTATGAAAAAGCTGAGTTCATAAAAAATGCATGATATTGACTTGTTTACTCTCGCTGGTTACTCTTAACAGGCCATATCATCCATGGTGATTTGACCACAGAAAGCATTTGCCAGCAATGGCAACGTTAAAGACTGGAAAATACCGTTGGAAGATAGTAACAAAGTGTGAGACAAAATAGGCCAAAATAGCAACGGAATTCCATCTAATGATTGTAACTAATGACCATAAGTTTGTGCAATATTGGCGACCGGAATTCCATCAGTAAAAAATCATTATTTCTTTAGAAAAAAAAAATTGTTTGGAATAGGTTGATTTTTGGAATAGTGGGACTCTTCTGTACATTGTTTAACAAAATGTTTTCTAGTATATAAATATTGGATGCTTGGCTCTCATACCTGATACACCAGTAATAAAAGTTGTATTTGTAAAAATAATGACAGTTTAGTTATTTTTTAATGTCTTTGAAAATTAAATTTTCATATCATCAAACTATTAAGGTATGAAAACCATAATGATTCAACTAAATAATTCAGGATTCAAGAAGCTCAGTTGAAAATTGGTGTCCAAAACAGAGGAATGAAGTACCATATTTTGCCAAAATTTCTGTATGGGCATTACAGCCGACCACTCTTGCTCCATGGTGGAGAAGAATCGTAAGATGCTGCAAGACATGCAAGTTTGTACATTCGTTATTTAACTTTGTTTTTATTCTCAAGGACCTCCTATAACACCTAATACTGTAATACTACAGTTGTAATAATGAGTTTAATGACTGGGCATAAACTGTTTAACATTTAATATTTGTGATTTTTAATTTTGCAGAAAGAACAGACATGTGATATACCGCAAAGAGCAAACTGTCTATACAAACCTCCAACACCCCCTGAGATCGGCAATATAGAAATTGTAACCACTCCTCCCATACGTAAGTACATGTTCTGAATTATTATTAATCCCTATTCACACACAACAATTTTTATCGGCCAACAAAAAAATCGGTCAACACTTATTGGCCGACACAAAATCACTACCGTTCACACACACCTATTTTTAATAAAATTAAGATCTGCAGTCTCAGTAAGAGAGCGAGACTCAAAGCGAATTTCTACTTTTTACTATTAGTGGGATTGCCATCAATCAACACATATAATAAATTCCTTAATAGCATAATGAAATCTCATTCACCAAGACTTTTCCACTCAATGTTTGTTTCGGACCCAAAAATAAAACATTTGGTAACTTAGAAACTTTTCCATGTCGAACTAAAATATTTCTTAAACATTTTCAACTTTTAAAATTGCCTATATGTTACAAACTAAGAATAATTCATAAAGTTGGATTCGGTATTTAATGCAGAAACTGAATATATAAATTTCATTGCGCTTCAACCACTCGGTTGTTGTCCACCTAGGAGCATGTAAACGATCATTGAAGATTAGGTGTAGAGACAAATGATCAGAAAGTGCAAAATGAACTTTCTGCACCTTATTGGGTAAGGTACTGCCAACCGAAATGTAGGTGTATGTGAACTTGGGACATGGTTCACTGGAGTGCCGTCATCGTTCCACCGCTACTTAGTAAGCCGACTGCAAAAGTGTCGGGCAAACTTCATTGACTGTTTTTGGTTTCAGTCCGATCGACTAAAATATTGGTGCTCGCTCCATTGCAAATCTTTGGACCGTCACTGATCCAACAATCTTTTTTTGTGTAATTTTTTTATTTGGCTGATAAAAATTGGTGTGTGTGAAACGGACCTTTAGCTGACCAGACTGTCCCTAAGGGCACCAGTTGGCCAGGGCATCCATACGGTATATTAATAGGCAAGCATGATTCTTTTCCTCCTCTTTTCTCAGCTTATGTGCCGTACATAGTAAGATTATTCTGCGCATACCCTTAGAATAATGAGCAGAATCCCATTTTAATTCTCATGTTGGCCCCAAAAAAATACTTAACACTCGAGTACTCACACTCCCCTAATTTGATGCACTTATTCCAAGTACACTCACCTTGGCCTGGTTTACATACATGTTGTTTTTTGTATGTTTTGAGCAGCCGTGCCTCAGCTGACCAAGGTCGTCTGCTACTTCACCAACTGGGCGTGGCACCGGCAGGGCCTGGGCAAGTACCTGCCCCACAACATCGACACCAGCCTCTGTACCCACATTGTCTATGCGTTTGCCACACTCAACCCCAAGTCCCTCACAGTCCAGCCCCACGATGAGTGGACCGATGTTGACAACAGTGAGTAACATGACATAAAAGTTCTGTTTTACGATATAAACATCCTCCAGTTATACAGGGTGTTTGGTAGTGAGAGTAAAAAAAGTGTAATAGTTAATAAACATGCAAAATGAAAACAAAATAGTCAATATATTTTAAGTTTCCCAGAACCTTTTTTCTCTAGAATGTTATTTGCTTTCAGTAACAAAAAATTTAAATAACCCACAAAAAGTAGAATTTGGTGGGATAGGGGGTGGAATAAAAAAGCATACTTAATATGATGTACCTACAAAGGATTTTATAGTCAAGAGAAAGTAAAGAAGATTTGATTTGAACATGAATTAATTGAGTAATCACAATGTTGTGAGAGAGTTTTGCATTATACTGTGATGGTTTGTTGTGTTCCAGACTTCTACCGTCAGGTGACGCGGTTGAAGCGGGAGGGTGTGAAAGTGCTGCTGGGGGTGGGGGGATGGAACGATTCCAAGGGCGACAAGTACAGTCGCCTGGTCAACGATCCAGACGCCAGGGCACGTTTTGTCTCACACCTCTCCTCGTTTCTACAAAGGCATGACTTTGATGGTGTAGACCTCGATTGGGAATACCCTACCTGCTGGCAGGTATGATGACTCTTCCAGGAATATTAATTTTTCAGTGGGTGGTTTTTCAGGACTTGGTGATAAAATATTCTCTGGGAAAAATTAGTGAAAGTGTAATCACCATCTTCTTTTCCTCAATTTTTATTGTTGATATATTTTGATATACACCTTAATATGACCTTATAATTTTAAGGTGGTAAATAATTACAGTTTTCAAACACCAGAACTAAATAATTGCACAATTTATTACAGTCACAGTTTAAGATAAAATTATACAATGATATATTTATATTTTGAAGATTGAAGACTGGTGTGATCGATTTTAACACGAGTATTGTTGCTTGGTGCCAGGTAAACTGCAATGCGGGGCCGGAGTCAGACAAGGAGGGTTTCACGGCTCTGGTGACAGAGTTGAGTCGTGAGCTGAAGCCCCGCGGTCTGCTCATGTCCGCGGCTGTGTCTCCCAGTAAGGTGGTCGTGGACCGAGGTCAGTCGTCATAACATGTTGGTCAAAGTTCAATAATTAGATTAGATAAATGAATTTTGTATAAAAAATCTTCTTTGCCAAGGTCTAAACTTAGTTTGGTAAAAACACTTGCAATTAGGATAAAAAAACCCAGTCTGTTAACCTGATTAAAAGTTGAACTCTTGAAAGTAGTAATGTGTTACCATACCTATCTCATACTATAACAGTTATTTGTAGAGGAGAAAGGGGGTAAGAAGGTTACTTTTTTTATTTATTAGAAGAATATTAAAGAATATTGTTTTTAAAGAATATTAGTACTATTCATAAAAGAGACACATGGTCTTGAAAATACTTTAATATCATTCATTTTAATACCTTTAAGCACCTTGTTTGCTAGGTTTTTTTTTCTATATACAGTGTGTGGTTTTTTATTAATCAAAGGGTTGCATCTGGTGAAATATTCATATTTTTCAACTTTGAATAGAAGTCATGTGAACATACAAATCATATTAATGCATTGAATTACTTCACAATTTGATTTGTAAAATTTTTATTAACAGCTTACGATGTGAAGGCCTTGTCGGAACACCTTGATTGGCTGGGACTGATGGCTTACGACTACCACGGTTACTGGGACAATCGCACTGGTCACGTTGCTCCTCTCTATTACAACGACGGAGATGTCTACCCCCACTTTAACACTGTAAGTCACCTGTAGCTGCATTATTTGCATCACTTTAGCATCAGATTGAAGAAAATTAATTATGAGAAGTGTTGCATTGTAAGGCAGAAATAGTATGTAATTTCTTCTCTGCACATTTGTCTTTAAGTACTGAGTGTAGTGTTTTCATCCAATATTTTTATTTTAAAATGATCTTACTCAGGATTATCGTTAAACATGACCTTGCACCGAGGTCAATTGTTTGAATAATTTGAAGTAACTTTGGCCTTTAACTTAAGTTTACCTTTTAAGAGATGACCTCCCCCTGTCACATTGTATGTGAATCTCTTTATTATTTTATATTAAATTTAGTTCTGTGGAAAAAATTTATTTAACTTTTGCAGCGAACTTTATCATAAAAAAATGCATTACTGTTTAAATGTAAAGAGTATTTCTTACATCATAAATTATAATTGATTTAGTACTGATAATGTCCAAATGATCTATTATCTAATCTGATCAAATAAGAAAATTTGAATTACAACTGTTCTATTTTTTAAACATAAATTAGGATTGATTCTGTTTTTACTTAGGTTTAAGAAATAAAACTGATTCTAACCATTTTGATAAAAACATTTCAATTCTGTTTACAATTGTTGATTGTTTTTTGGGTTGTGGCAGAACTTCTCGGTGCACTACTGGCTGGGCGCGGGGGCACCCAGAGAGAAGCTGGTGTTGGGGATGCCTCTGTACGGGCAGACCTTCACTCTGGAGGACCCCGCCGACGTGGCACTGGGGGCCCCGACACGGGGGCCCGGCGTCCCTGGGCCCTACACCGGCAATGCGGGGGCCATGGCCTTCTATGAGGTAGCTCAACTAGCTCACCTAGTGCAAACCCACTTTGCCTATTGATTTTCTTCTATACAAAAAAAGGTTTAGTTGTACTAACAATTAATCTAGTAATCTATACCAATGTATTTAGAACAAACCAAGGTAGGTGACACCAATAGCTGATTGAAGCTTTCCTGCACCTTTGACATGTATAGTTTGCTTTGAATATTTTAAGTGCTGCACCTTTGACGTCATTGATTTTGTCATTGTTTTTGTTGTCGGCACCTACCTCTCACTCTATTCGTTTTCATTCTATTAGTCTCATTCTAGATTTCTTGATCTATACTTATTAAGGGTTTTTTTGTGTAGAGAACTCTTCCTACAATTTTCAACCTATTTTCAACTTTTTGGTGTCGTTACATAGAGTTTGGTCTGTAGTTGTTTCCGCCAAAAACTGATGATAATCGGACTAAAAATAAAGGTTCCATCCATCATTGAAATCTAAAAAATAAATATATAAATAAATTCCCATTAAAACAACATTTCGATTGAATAAAGCATTTTAAACATCTGTTAATAACAATCAGCTGTAAATAGGCCTACGTGAAGTTTTTGTTGATTACAAATATTCACAATATTGGATTGGTCGGATGTCATTGATTTATAGCTAAAGTAACATTTGTATTGTATTAAAAAAAATTACTCGATATCGAGCAACACGCATATATTAGTCATAGATATTTCACTATGTAGAATTTAAAATGTAAATTAAGGATAATTCGGTTTAAGAGATGTGCTCTGATAGCATGTCTTTATTCATTTATTACAAAGATACTCAAATCTAAATAAACTGTAAAATTAAATGAATTAAATATTAGAAACAATGCATTAAAATGGATCAAAAGCTATCTTTCTAATAGGCAACAAGCAGTTGAAATAAAATTTGTCAACCATGAAATTGAATCGAAAACCAGATCATCCTTCAGGGAATTAACACAAGGAGTTCCGCAGGGCTCTACATTAGGACCCCTCCTCTTCTTAATCTACATTAATGCATTCCCGAAAAATATACTTAATGAAGAAAAATGTATCATGTTTGCGGATGACGCCACGATTCTATTTCCATCACTACCGAAAGCCAATTTGAAGCCTAACATAGAAACATCCATCAACAACATCAGTCACTACTGTAATTCCATAAATTTAAAGATCAATAAAAACAAGACTGTAGCAATCAACTTTACTCCATCAAATACCACAAAAAGCAATAGACAAATACCAGAAGATGCTCCAGATGAAATCAACCAGGTCTTCACTTGCAAATTTTTAGGAATAACAGTTGACCAAACCTTAACTTGGCAACCACAGGCAGAAAGTCTACTAAAGAAGCTATCCTCAATCATCTACGTTCTTCGCAGAATCAAAAATCTTACAGATCAAAAAACTGTCATCATAGCCTAGCTACCATGCACTTTTTGAATCAAATCTCCGATTTGGACTGATAGCCTGGGGAGCAGTTAATGAAAACTACAGAACCAAAATACTTATCTTACAGAAAAAAGCAATCCGTATCATCAATAATCTCCACTTTCAAGAATCGTGCAGACAACACTTCATCAGCAACAAAATCCTAACTTTCATTTCCCTCTATATCTTTGAACTCATTAACCTCACCAAAACCCTTCCACTCCAAAAAAGAGACGAAATGCATAAATATAGTCTTAGAAATTCACAAAACTTAAATCTTCCCCAACACAGATTGCAAAAAACTGAAAATCTCCAATCTATATTGGCTCTAAACTTTTTAACTTGTTACCAAACATCTTAAAACAAATCAGCGATAGGAGAATTTTTGCTAAGAGGCTCAAACAGTACTTAATCAGTAAACCTTATTATACTCTCAAAGAGTATATTGATGAACATAGTTTTCCTGCTCAAAATAAGTAGGCCTAGCCCTTCACACTATACACACATACACTATCACACACATACATATCTTCACTCTGGAACAAAACACCCTGGAAAAGGATGAAAAATGACGAGTCCCCGATCTTGAAGATTGTGGAGATGAAGAGGATAAGTAAGTAAGTAAGTAAGTAGTTGTCTCTCTTAAAAGATTATAAACAATTTTACCTGTTTAATGCTCAAGATTTGTGTGTGTGTGTGTGTAGATTTGCGAGACGGTGCGGGGGGAGGGGTGGGTGGTAGAGCGGCCGGCTGGTGAGGCAGTGGGCTCCGTGGCTCACTACGAGGACCAGTGGGTCGGCTACGATGATGTCTCCGACATTTACAGAAAGGTTGGCAAAATATAACACCTTTGTAGCACTTTTCCTTCCAACCCAATACCTTAACTTATTAATTACTAATTCAAAATGCAGTAGAGAGTCCACTATCCAAACGTCAATTCTCGGAACAGTCAATTATTCAAACTCTAGAGTGGCCTAATAATTCTGTGTTCAGTATTTAATAAACCTAGAGAGAAAGGACAATCAGAGCGTAAGCATCTAAAAATCTAAAGAAATGTGTATTTTTTATCTTTATCATCAAAGCTGATAGATTATTTGGAATTATTTTTTGTTTAAAAAAACATTAATGAACTAAGTAGTAAACGCTAAACAGCTCAGCCAATGACCTAAATTGTTAAGAACACAGTTCTAAGATTTATTTTAATGATATTTTAATTTGAGATAACTAGATGGAATAAAAGAAAACATGATGATAAAAGCTCCTACTGCGTTATCTTTATCTATAAGGTTAGCTATCCACTTAGTGCCATGGTAATTAATTCAAAGGATAACACTTTCTAGTGAAAGATACTCAAATCTAAATAAACTACGTAGTGCACAAAAACAAATTATGGCTAATGTTTTGTCTACTTGCATAAATTGAGTCAATCAAAGTTGTACACGACTCTGTTCAAAAGAAAGGTGAATTGATGGTATTAACCGGTGTTATAACGTGCATCATTACACCAGCAATAACAGTACATTATCTTTTAAAAATAAAGCACTTTTCATAGTATACAGAATACTGTACCGGTATAGTTTTTCTTGTGTTACATTATATTTATATATAATATATATAATAATTGAATACATTCATTATACATTCTATACATTCTATATTATTCCTGCTTCCATTAGGTCTACTAAGAACGAATTGATTATTGGTTTTAAATGGTAAATAATATTTGTGTCTTATTAACCAAAACAAAACTCAAGTTGATAAGAAAATCAACCCTTTACTGTATGTTCAAATTTTTTATACAAATATTTTATTATGAAAAATTCACCATTTATTGTCACTTTAATCTGACAAATTAAGGAATTAAAGAAAAACATTAATTATAATGTTTTTCTTTAATTCCTTAATTTGTCAGATTAAAGTGAAAGTCGCTCTTTTCTGAACTGATAGGACCCTGTTCAGTGTAATGAGATTTTTCGAATATGGGAAGTTCATGAACTCAATGTGTAGTTAAAAATAATTGAAAAATAATTTTGAGTAAAACTTTATTTTTTTATATCGATCTGTAAATTTAATTTGTGAAAAGTGCAGTTAGTATTACCAAGTCTTTTGTGTACAGGCGAACTACTTGAGAGATCTCGGATTAGGAGGGGCTATGGTCTGGGCATTGGACCTAGATGACTTCAATGACAACTGCGGCTGCGGCCCGAACCCTCTTCTGACGGCCCTAAATCTTGGCCTTCGCGGCTCTAGTCTCCCGCATCTGCAAGGCAAATCAGTTCAAGACTGCACAGCCCCTACCAAGTCACCCTGAATGACCCAAGTATTGAGGGGTTCACCTATTGTTGAACAATAACAAATCAGTGAATATTACAAAAATATGCAACATTTGCTAAATTAAATTGCCATAGTGAGGAGTCTAAGAATTAATATTTTCAACTATTTTGCTGGCATTGGGTTTTTATACCTTGTGTGCTAAAATATGTTTCCTGAAAAATATGGCAAAGGTATTGACTGAGTTACTATAATAATACCTTCTATAATCCTCCTTTTTTATGAGTCATTGGTGTATAAAATGAAAGTGACAGTGTGTTCTGAGGAAGTGTATTCAACAAAGATACAGTACTCAAAGGTATTCGAAGTGTTTCAAACCATTGAATTGACCTTCTCACCTTATGAAACTGGCTGTGGAGATAAAAATATCTAAAAACCCTTTTTGAGTAAGAAACATGTGGCAAGTGATTAGCTATTAACAGGATGATCTAGTGTAAGCCTCGTTACATTTGTATGTGATTTAGTTCAATCTTACACTCAAAAATGTATTTGCTCAAAGTTTGTAGATATTTAATAAACAATATTATTGTGCCATTCTTAGGTTATTAATATGTTTACAGTGTACAGTACAATTACAGTGATTTTTATCACATTTACTGTTTTTATTCCCTGATGAAAGGTCAATTAACTGAAAGGCAGAAAAAGTGATAATAACAATATCAACTCTTAGTTAGTGATGAAATAAAAATAAATTATCACAATAACTTTCTTAATGAAAATATATATATATATATATATATATATATATATATATATATATATATATATATATATATATATTACAACTAAAAGTAGCCTATTCTTGTAAATAATTACAAAAACAACTAAGAAGTATAGTGGTAATTTTGATATCAATATATAGATTTATTAGATATTTGACCCATGGAAGAAAGGGGAAAATGTATGTATGCGAACACAGAGAGAAAAATTGAATACATACAACAAAACTAAATTATTTATTTTTTTAATAGCTCAAAAAGAGATACATACAATGATACAATAAATTAAGACATCACAAATGCTTCATATTATAATGTACATGTCACTGAATTTAGAGTCAAAGGCTGCTGCCTAGCAAAAATAACATACCTTTGACTGAACAAAGAATGTATAGGCCTTTACAAATAAAATCCCTATAAAGGGTTGACTAGTTGTTTAAATGAATTATTGACTGTTTTTTACAAAAAAATTTGAACATTGAAATTTAAAGTAGCATATTGATATTGATAAGACACGTTTTTCTAAATAAAACAAAATGTAAATGGAGTGTCTTGATCAGTTTGTATTTTTTATTTTAATTTTTTAGTTTAGGGTTATAACTGTCAGGAATGGTAATGATCAGTGTTTTGGGGGAGGGATTCAGACTCCTCATTTCCAGTCCTAACTATCCAGGTGGAAAATTAAAAAATAATAGCTTACATTATTATGATCAAAACCAGTAAAATAAAAGTCAGCATATATCAACATATCATATCAGCATACCCTATAACTTTTTATAGGCCAACAACTATTAAAACATATTATCTAAAATCATCTAACTTTATTCCAAGAATTTTTCCTAAATCCGCTGTTTTAGAAAACGCTTTTTTCATATTATTTTCCAGTTCATTAAACATACTATCCACTTTTTGGAAATCTTTGAAGTCTTTAAACCTCTGAGGATGTTGATTATTTCCTTGGTGAGACTTTATCTGTTGAGTTGTGTGGGATGGTGTGTGAGTGGACACATTTGATGGCGTACCTGAATGTTTCTCTGGTTTTCTCATGAAGTTTTGATTAAAAAAGCTGAAGAAGTCTTTACAAATTGGATCGTCAAAAGGGGTCAGTAAGCAATCAAGGTCTCCCTCGTCGTCTCGTCTAACAAAATTGTTTGTGACAAAGTCAAAAAAATCTTTATCGATGGGATCATTGAACATCCTGTTGATGTGAAAAGGGTCTTGTTGATGTGGCTGCTTTGTGACCTGATGTGTTTTGGATTCTGGGCTTGGTTGTTGATGTTGCTGTTTCTGTTGTTGATGTTGCTGTTGTCCCTGATGTTGTTGGTGATGCTGTTGTTGATGTTGTTGTTGTTGTTGTTCTTGATGCTGTTGGAAATTCTGTTGCTGTTGTCCTTGCTGTGGTCCTTGATGCTGTGGGTGATGCTGTTGTTGTTGTCGTTGTTGTCCTTGATGGTGTTGTGAATGATGTTGCTGCTGCTGCTGCTGCAGATGTGGATGTTGTTCTGCAGGTGAAGGCACACGACAGTAGAAGCTGTTCTGGTCGCAGCCGCAGGAAGCGTTGTGTACAGCCTGTGCTAGTCGAGGATCGTCCCGTACACGGGCTGCCATGTCGGGGCAGCAGTAGTAGTAGTAGTGGTAGTGGTGCACAACAATGTGAGGCCGCGCTGTGGTACCGGGTGCTGTGACTGTATCACGTTTATGTCTGGTCTGCCTTGATTGCTGCCACTGCTCCTTCGACAATAACAGAAATGTGCGTTAGTTGCATCTTTGACTACATGTACACTGACATGAATAGGCTTCTCATCCAATGCATTTACTGAAATTCGTAAAGGTACATTTGCCATAGAGAATGGACTGATTATGGAGAATGTCAAAAAATATGTTTCTTCTTTCTATTGGGAAACAACGAGGTTAGGCCTAAACTTGATATAGTGCTGCAAAGATAGGTAAGTTTGCACTGTGTTGATTGGCGCCATTTTACACACGATGCCTTGGTAACGGTTCTTTGTTTACACTTTCCCATCTGTTATTGGCCATTTTACCTACACCTATCCGATGTTGTTATGGTAATCAATCCCAATAGTCATCAAATAAAAAAGTGGTTTTAAAAACAAACAACCAAATAACAAATAACTTAATCATATGTTTTAAAGATATAATCTGTGATTTTTGAAGCTTTTTGCGACCAATCAGAGCACAGTATCTAGAATATATCAGAGTAACTAAAACTGGTAACCCTGGATAGGTAATTAAAAGGGTAAAGTGTGGGATGTTTCCAAGGAAACTGCGGGGTGGGTAAAATGCCACAAATCATCATGACATAAAAATTAACATGTGTTTATTACTCTATATAGTTTAACCTCATTGGTGGGAAATCAACAAACCCCAAGTTATCTCATAATATATTTAGAAAAAATTTAGTATGTATCTTCGCTTGGTGGTGACAACTAATATTTTCTTAAAACCAGCATGTTAGCAAATGTGCATCTTCAGCCTTAATTCTTCACAGCTAAGGAGTTTGTGAAAAAATTTACAAATCACTAAACTTTATAAAAATTTCACTAAATTCGCAGATTTATCGTTACATGGTTATTTTTCAACCTAAAAAACCAGATCTTTAAATCTTGAGTTCTAGGTTCAAGTCTTAATTTTGGAAAGCACCTCACAAACGAGCAGTTGATGTATGACAGTAGCAGTACCAATAAGAGAAAACAAGAGGAACCATCGCAGACAGCGCCGTCCTTAGGCGTGTGCGACAGGTGCGGCCGCACAGGGCCCTACGCCTGGGAAGGTCCCGCGCTGCTCCATATTTTTTTCACACTTTGAGCTATGAAAAGACCAGCCTGTTAACTTTTTCCATGTCCTAATTGTGAAGACCATTAGATGTGCCCCGGTCGGGGACATCATGGACCCACTTAGCAGACATATTGCCTAAGATCAACAGACACAATTGGCCTTGGAGGCGCACATGTCTACAGATTTGGGTGACACGATCGCCCAAGTCAATATAAATTCCGTGTGATTCCCATTTTAACGGAATTACAATGGCTTGTACACTTTAGTAATTTTATAAATTATCGACATTAGCGGCCGCTATTAATTCAGATTGTATTTATTTTAGGCTAATTTAACAAAACCAATTGCAAGTAAATGCTTAAAGGCCAATAAAGATTCCCATTCTCATTCTATTATTATTTAAAATCACATATTTTTGGATATTTCCCTATTTTTATTCCGATAAAAAAACCGTTTGATTCCCAATTTTACCGGAATTACCATGGCTTGGACACTCTGGTACTTTTATAAATTAGTTGTGGAAAGGCGAAGGGGATTGTGCAGTCTTAGCGGCGGAAAGGCCTCGCCGACAGATCTCGCACCGGGCCCCGCGTTGAGTAAGGATGGCACTGTTTGCAGATGAGTGGGATCATAGTGTTTATATTGCGATAAAACTATTCACTGTTGACTTGTTCTTCTGCAGTAAACATTATTTGCAAAATGGCATATGCCATACAAATAGCAATAGATGCATAGAACACTATTTTAAAGCAATGTTTTGTAGTTAGCTTCCTGATAAATTGAATTATATAATTTTATATGACAATTTTCATATCCAAGATTGATTTTTATATCATTTATATGTCATAGAAGTAAACCAATGTGTAATAAATTTTCAACCTATGGTTCTTAAATTTAAACCAGAGTGGTTCATTATATTTAATAGGTACCCCTTGGCATGACCAGTGAGCAAATAAAATGATATTGTCTTACAAGTTTTTAGTGCTTGTCCCTGCTGGTAATAGACTTAATACTTACCTTCCATAAGTTAATATGTTTATGATTTTTCTTCAGTTCTTGCTGATCAGCTTTTTCTGCTACAAAAAATTATAACTTTTAGAAAAGTTTAAAATATTATATATAAATAAAATATATAAATCTTTAAAATAAAGATGTCTTAGCAGCATCTTTTCTAAAAATTGCATAACTTCTAAATATAAATATAATTTATTAATAATGATAATCTTGCTGCACATTGTGTAACTTGATTAAAATACAAATTTTTATCTTAGTTTAAAAGTTGTTGATATGATATATTGAAATTGTCTCTGGCAATTTTATTGCTGTTAAGGCTACATTAATTTTTGGGTTTAGCCTATAAAATTGTACTTGCCTATAAACTTGAATATAAAAATTGTAAAAACTCGAAATTCTTAACATTTTTCTTGTAATTCAGTTTAACCTGGTAAATACACTGCTATATCCCAGATAGCATTTTAGTGTTGTGACAAGCTTGGAGCAATGTTGTCACTGACAAGCTTTAAGCTTGTTGTAACATTGTCAGCGACAAGCATGTAAGCTCGTAACAAGCATAACTTAACTTTACGCCAAGGTTGTACTTGACAAAAATTGAGGTTAACATAAGCTTGTCACACCCTTACATGTAAGGGTGTGACAAGCATGAATATAAGTTTTGTGTATAGTTTTAATGTAAAGTTGGCACCAAGCTTATAATTAAAAGTTTATTTAATGTTGCTTTGTAACCCTGTGGCAACATTAAATAAACTTTAAGTAACCTTTAACCGAGGGTGGTACAAGCTTGTCGGAAACTTTAAGTAACCTTTAACCGAGGGTGGTACAAGCTTGTCGGAAAAGTTTATATCAGCTGTAATGGGTAGTGTTGTCCCGTCCCAAGCTTGCCCTCAAACTTACATTAAACACAGTTCTTAAGATCTCACAAAATTCATTGAAATATTAATCACTTTAACATCAGTTTATCTGCACGTTCTTTACACTTAATTATTCAATCACATTTTAGTTATAAAGTTTCAAAAAAAAAATTTAAGATAATTAGGTTGAAATAATAAAACGTCTTCCAACACTACTCGATATATTTACACTTATACTGTAATATTTTACAAGACGGTAAATATATATCATAGATTTTATAATGGCGATCGATTTCGACCAGTCGAAATCGATCGCCATTATAAGATCTATGATATATATTTACCGTCTTGTAAAATATTACAGTATAAGTGTAAATATACCGAGTAGTGTTGGAAGACGTTTTATTATTTCAACCTGAATATCAGTACCAGCACGTATAATGTTAATCAAGAAGTTATTTAATTTAAGATAAATTGTTCAGCGAACACAAAAAATCAACAAACATTTCTAATGAAAAATCACCTACCATATGATTGGTATTAGAGATAAATACCAACAAATCAATGTTCGTCCATTGTGGATGGGGCTATAGGCTTGAAAAATAAAAATTGTCACAACTTAATAACAAATCAAAGAAAGAAACTTGACAGCTCATACCAAAATAGATCTTATTACACTTAAATGTGAAGTATATGAAAGAAGAGGCTTTAAATTAAAATCACATACAAATATTGCACTTAATTCACTAAGCACTTGTACTTGCATTCATCAGAGTGACATTTCAAAAATGTTTTAAGACCCTCAATAGATTAGTAACAAGCAGATGAAATGGTTTAAACCTACAAATTATATTTATTATTGAATTCATCTAAGGCTATGAATATAAAATTATATCATTGAAAATACAAATATTGTTTCAAAGAGAACTACAATGAGATAAAATTTCCTTCAATACTATTTAGCTGTACTTGTTCTAAAAATATAAACTAAGATTTAAGTATTTTCATTTTTAAGCTCTAATAACTTATTAAGCTGACTGGTAAAAAAACAATCACAAAAGAAATTAACCGTAAACAAAAGCATTTCCTGATAAAAATTGAAACGTACACTGTCATTTAAAAATGTTTAACCCTTTCCACTCGAATTAATCTGGACCCGTTTTCCCATATACTAGCATTTATTTTAATGGCAAATTGAGTTTCCTTTTTTATGATTTGGGCCATAAATAATTTTTTTATTGTTTCGGGAATTGATTGTGGTTCAGCATAAAATTTAACAAAAATTAATTGAAAAATATAATTTTTAGGGGGGAGGGGGTATGTATATATGGAAATTCAAAATGACAACCTGATAATTTGTGATTTTGGCCTTTAGAAAAATATGAAAAATGAAAAAAGGGAGAACGAAATCTATAAAGCACCATCTTTACACTAAGTGTGGCCATGTATTGTATAAATCTGCAGATATCCTCAACAATATTAATGATGTAGGCCTATGTAAAATAATATAACGCATATCATAGATATACACATAAATAAACTTGGACAAAGGAAAAAAGTAAAAATAAAAAACGATGTAGAGTGAATTTACAATATGTATTGTAAAAATGTACAAAAAGTAACACAGTCCCTATAACCGTTATATATAACAAAGTATACACCTATAGTACATTGTGGCTATTATCTAGGTGGTGTGCCAAAATCAATCAATAAAATATTCAACCGCGTAGTAAAATCGAGTGTCGGTCAAATATGGCCAGTAGTACTTTTTTCATCATCGGTGGCCACCATCAGCTGATGCCGGTTCTCCTGCGGAAATAGATCTCTTCCTAGTTTCCCTGAAAAAGCAATAAAAAATTCATAGTAGATTAATTACTTGAAAAGTAAGTCAGTTATCTTATACTCTAAAACAAGCTCTGTTTGTCCGGGCAAAGTTTTTTTCCTCCAAGGATTTTTGATTTTTTGATTGAATATGGAGGTTTTGGCCACCAGAAATCGATTGGAGCTGGTCCCATAGCTGGGAAAATCCGGTTTTCGCGCTAGAGCACTTCAAAGTTTCCATGTTATCCTTATGGAGATTTTTTAAATTGAACAAAAATCAGCTGATAACTGTAGATATGAACCAATGTGTTACATCTTTAACCTGTAGTTTAGGAAAGTTATACCAAAGCGTAGCACCCTTCGGCCTGGCGAGTGAGCGGAGCGAACGAGCTTTACATGAGAACAAAATCAATAACTTTACCGAGCTTAAGCTCGGTCCCCCATTTACTTCGTCATGTTACATTAAACACATACACAACACTGTCTATATACACCCGATATTTCGCGGAACCACATAAAACGTTCCGCGTCTTCAGGGGATTAATTCCCTAGCTCGCGGAATTTCCTACTCCCCTGAAGACGCGGAACTTTTTATGTGGTTCCGCGAAATATCGGGTGTATATAGACAGTGTATGTGCGTTTGTATGGATTATTGGACTCTGTCTGGTACAGGAAAATTGAAAAGGTGAGTGTAGCCCAATAAACAGAGGATTTTTTAAAAATAATTATCACCTCACATACAAGAACAAGGATGTCATTCAAAAATAAAATGTAGTGTTTGTTATTGTTTAGTAAATTGTTGCGGACATTTTCCATCACTGATTAGTAAACAAATTCCCGACGTTTCGGGATCTGGAATCTGATTCCGTCTTCAGATGGAAGAAATAACTATAAACCAACAACTATCAAACATAACTTTTAACTAAAAATAGGAATTACTCAATGATAACAATGAACAACAGCTATGGTGCGGTTTGTAACAACAGCTAGTTAACCTTAAATACCTATATTTGATTAAGTGTGCAAGAATGTCTTTTGCCACTCTAGAGCGGGCATAAAATGAAAGCGGAAATGATCTGTTTTGCCTACTGTTTATATTTGTGGCAATGTGATTATATGCAGTGAAAGGAAAAGATTGTTGGAGTTTGGATCATTAAGTCTTCACTGTAGGTATAAAAAGCAATTTAGTTAATTAACATTGAATCCCAATACAAAAGAAAAAAATAACCTTCATAGGCTATTACTTTCAGATTAAAGTTACATAGAATATCAAGATTAAAAGTATAATTGACAAAAATTTATTTACAATGAGTTCATAGATTGTAGAATTTCTTAAATTTAAAAAGTAAAACTTTGCATGAACAGAAAAAAGAACTCTACCTTCAATTCTCCAAAATTTTGGTTGCATGAGCCAGTTTCTCACAGACTCCCGGATCTGGCTTTCCTCCGCATGCTGGAATTTTCGTAAGCAAACATCTGTAAAAATTTTACAATGTTTTAATACAACATAGATCATCTGCACCAATCAGGAGACAGCACACAGGAGTCAACCACACACCAGCTTTGCTGGTGCATATACCTTGAAAATTTTCATGTACAGTACTTAGGCTACTTGGACGAACTGTAGGGCAATGCCCCAAAGTTGCACTGGTGATTAAAGTTGTTAATACTGTAATTAGGTTTGAAAAGATATAAAAAGTCTCCAGTTCATAATTTTTATGTGTTCATAAGTAAAACTGACACAAACACTAAAAATAGTAATTTTTTATATAGTACATTACTGAAGTTAGTGTTTTTTTAATACGAAAGAAATGTATAGTATGATGTTAAGGCTTTTAGAAATTTTGTTCCAGTTTGTTTTGTTTCTATTAACTAAAGTAGGCTACTTTTCCTTGAAAAGGTTTTTAACAAAGTAAAATTTCCTTTTTTTTATTTCAATCTGTTTTTATTTTTTTAATTGTGTTCGTTATATTGAATTGAAAATAAATTTATTCATGAAGTATACAAGATATGCATTGAACTGCATCATAAATTAAACTAAAATATAATTCAATAAAAATAACAATGAAATAGAGCAATGAAAACACTGTAACTCTTAAAAGCAGTACAATTTTTTACTAATCAAATATTTTTTTTAGTTTTCACTGCACCAATCAGCTACTTACTCAGGCCTTCATCAGAGAAATTAATCAGATACGTAGGTCTGTAACTCTGACCGAAGCAGAGCATCTCCTTTAGGATGAAATTTGTTTTAAATGGAATAACCTTTGTTCCTATGGATTAACTGCGACAAAGATAATTAACGCAAAGTTAAAAATAAATGTTTTAAAGAGGATTTCATTTTTAAAGAGAACCTTTTAATGTTTGACATGGCCATGATGGTAGGGCTTCCCCACGCTTTGAAAGGCAGACAGCGAACACCAATGCATTAGGCAGGCAAAATCCGGAACTGGAAAAATCGGATCCAGTCCAGGATGGTAACAGAGCTTGCTCCGATTAAATCTGATTAAATCGTTAATAGATGCAGTTTTAACTATGTATGAAGATGTACACGAACCTTCCAAATTTCTGTACCGGTATCAAACAAAATGCATTGTATGAGAAGTATATTTACGTTATTGTATATAGTCAATGCTAAATTGGAATTCGGCCGCCCCTACAAAACTTTTTGTTCCCACACTTGAGGGATTTTCCCACACAATTTACTTGCTGGATGCGACAGTGATAACATCTGAACATCGTGTGAAATTTGCGAATGTTTTTAATGTTCTTTACCTTACTTAAGTTGTGTGTTTGGCGTAAAGATTTATAGTGAGGGTCCAGTCTTCATGAAAGTTTAAGGTATTTTGTTTTTCTGGGCGTTTGTGGCTATCCCGTGGGTCGGTACCCAAGCAGGCTGCATGCTATTTGCAGCGGCAAACGCACTGTGCCACTCCAGTCCGTCAAGCCCTTTCTCCTCGCCTAGTCTTTCAATTTCAGTGTTGACTCACCAAAGCAACTCTGAGCGTGAAAAATAGAATAGGCCTATACCGTAGTGAAAATCTCACGCAAAGCGATGTGTTATCACGATTTGACATCAAATGTAAATTATCGTCCATTTTTAATGAGGGTACGAGTCGGGTAGGAAGGGGCGGCAAATGTAACCTCGGCCTATGGCGGCAAAAGTGCTAGCGCCGGCCCTTGTTACACTGCTTAGTATGATTGATTTCTACCCCTAACTCACATTTTTATCACAATCTATAACCGTGCCACCATTTCCAATAAATAAAGTGTTAGGTTTCTCTAGCACATTAAATTTTGTATTGCTTAGCATTCAAGATATAAAGAAAAATTTCTACCTTTGAATCTTCCTGAACTTTGCCCGCATAAGCCTGTCACTCACTGCTTCTCTGATCTGGCTTCTCCTCAGCTATGCCTGAATTTCCGTATAAGGCAATTATCTGTGAAAAAATATTAAGTAGGCATATAGAAAAAAGCCATAAGAGCAAAATAATAACTAGGTTAAAGTTGGCAACAATTTCCAAATTTTAATTTATATTTTCAGGGAATTCAAGCTAGGCTAATTAAATTTAACTTGTTATTATTGATTCCCATGATTTATTTATGACAAAAATTGTTTAGACAAATTAGAGAGTTGTTTGTGATGGAGGAGGATTGGGTGATGAACAAAAGACACGTGAATTTTATTTGATTTTATAAAAATCATTTAACTAATTAATTTACTTAATTGCCAAACTAAATTTTAAATTATCAGCATTTAATTCTTTAAGTTGACATAACCACACTTTTGAAATAATTTGAAAGGTTAAAAATTATGTTTACAAGTAGTACCTACGACAAAGTATAATGTGAGTTACCGACCAATAAGTTTTCAGCTTATATTTTCTAGTTTTTTTTTTCTACAAATAGAAAAATTTAAAAAAATTATAACACTGAAAAAAATACAGCAATTCAAAATTATTATTATTTTCCCAACTAAAGTTATTGAAAGATCACGTGCGGGGTTGTTTTCAGTTGAGTTACCAAACTTCAACAAATTTTATCTTCGCCTCCTGATCGAAATTCGACCTAAATTTCGGTTGATTTGGAAGAACCCAAGAAGTTTAAAAACATTTAAAACTGAAACATCTGTTCTTCCTGTTTTTCTATCAGTTGTTTTTACAACAGCTTTCCAATAATTCAATCAATTATCCTTTCTCTATAAATTAACATTGGAACTTTGAAAGCCAGTGGAGCATAGCCCTGGAGTTCAATGAGAATTAGAATGGGATTCTGCTCATCTACAGGATACCTTTCTAACAGTATGCACGGATTTTTCCTACCATGCACACGAGCTGAGAAAAAGGATGAAAACATGCTTGCATATTAATATACAGTTAATACATTTTTTTCGGTATGCGCGGATTTTTCCTACGATGCACATGAGCTGAGAAAAAAGAAGGAAACGAAACATGCTTGCCTATTATTATATAGATAGGCCTACGGTAATCGATTTTTTCGGTATGCGCGGATTTTTTCCTACAATACACACAAGCTGAGAAAAAAGGAGGAAACGAAACATGCTTGCAGATATATAGAATTATACAGATTATAGAAATTTTTCCGTTTACAAAGTATAAGTTAGCCTCTCAGGCTTAGAGCACTTTCATAGATGTAATGTCTTTCCTAAAAAAACTGAATTAGAATTTTTTTAACCAGGCTAATTTTTTTGCAGAGTTGTCAATTTATAGGCCTATACATAGAAATTGTAAGAGTTTTTCAAACCAATAGAAAAAGGTTTTTTAAATTTGAAAATTGTTACCAAATTTTAATAACTTAATGTATTAAGAAAAGACCAAAACACTGGTTGCAAATTGGTTCATAATAAAATTACTGAAATGTTAGTTTATAAATAGGCATTGTTCACACTTAACCCGGTCATCACTAAGATAAACCTTTCATATAATTAGAGTTCTGAAGTGTAAAGTCATTATCACAGTGCTGGTGGCTATAAATGTATCCACGGAAGCTGAAGTAATTTTTAATAAACTGGAAACAAATTACAAATAAGTTTTTCAAAAGTGCACCATGATAGCATCACTTTACACCAAAGTAGCCTAACATATTACCTACATTTCTTAATTTCAGGATGGGAAGACGGGTCTTCAAAAATGCTTAGCCGATAATCTGTTATCTTAACTGGCCATTCTGTCACAATTAAAGAGAAATAAAAATCCAAACAGAAATAATCCCTTTAACGCTTGGATCGCTTCAACCACAAACCAGCTGCACTTCCCCAGAAGCCTAGTGGAACTATTGAGTGAAAATTATCGATCGATTCAATCGATATATCGGTCGTATTCAAACGATAAATTACTGTATCGTATCTTTTTAGCAATGATTTTGGTAACTAAGTTACCGGTAATTAAAAATTATAAACATCAAACATGATTAGGTTCAACATAATCTAAGACAATCAAAATTGTAACAAAAACACATTAACAAAATATCCAACCTTCAACATCATATGAAAGCAAACATCCCTCTTTTTCAATGACTGGGGTATACAATTTTTGTGGCATTTAAAAAAATGCAAAAGTGGATCAGCTCCCGACATGTAAACGTTTCTTTTATAGAGGTAATCAGCTAGGCCTAGATTGTCGGATTATGTTACATTAAGTTACTTATTTGAGTCCTGTTTTCAATGATTTTTTGTGACACTCCATGACAATTCAAAGGTTTTGGGTGTTGACAGATGTTATTGGATCTTTTCAGTAGGCCTACCCGATATTTTAATTCATGTATTAGAGATACGGTAGATTCAATTGAACATAGTTTTCAGTCGATATATTGATCGATAATTTTCATTCGATAGTTCCACGGGGAGTCTGCGGAAGTTTAGCCCACAAACTTGAGTTTTCAATTAAGTTTTACTAGGTTAGAATTTTCAATTTCTTTTAACTCGGCTTATCCAAATATAGCATACCTATGGTAGGCCTAACTCAAAATTTCTGCCAATTAGTTTCCATTATAAAGCCTACTATTCTGCTTGAATTCACCATTTAGTCCTGGAAATATGAAAATCTAAGTTATCTCTTCTGTATGTTGAGGATGGGAGGGGGGAGTTACAATAGATTACAGGACACCCTGGTCCTCCCGATTTAAGTCTGAATTGTGGCAAGGCTAGATTGTTACATTAACCAAACAATATACATTGTTTTCTGTATATTAATAAACAATATACAGTAATCAATATAACAATACAATATACCTACAGTAACAATATACAGTAACAGTAACAATATACAGTAACTTAAGTAATTTAAGTTTTACTTAAATTTATAAGTAATAAATATAAGGCCTAATAGGCTCTTTATTAGGCCTACTCATGACCTATATCGAAGACGAAGATAATCTGTAAATTAGAATCTAGGCCTAACTTATAGGTATAATGTGCATATTCTTATAGGTTAAATACACCCTATCTAGATGGTGTTGGCTACATTTTTGATAAATGTTATTAAGACTGAAAATTCAACTTTCAAAGTTAAGGTATTGAAGTTTTGTATTTATGTTTCAGAATTAGGTATTGTAAAAATTGGTGTTAGCCTTAAATGTAAAATTTTAAGTAGTCACAGAAACAAGAAGGCCTAATCCCTAAGCCTTCAGCAAATTTTTTACCTAATTTATCTTAGTGTGAATGGAGTACTTACATTACTTCAAAACCTAGGAGCCTCCTTCTTCATCGATGGCCAGTAGTAGTAGACTGGATGGATTGTGTCACAATTTTAAAAATAAACTAGCAAATTTAAGTAAAACTAATATTTAAAACTTTGTATTAACAATTTCACTATTTGAGTTTGGGTTTGGGCGGCAGTGTCGGCACAGACAGTACACAAGAAAACTGAAGGTCACGACGAAATTAAATTGAAGAACCAATAATTACGAACAACTAATAACATAAACAAACTATATTATGTGTCACTATAAATTAACTCTAGATAATTATACAATACAACACGAAGACAGCAGGAGCAGAGCTAGATTTCGAATTATTTAGAAAGGTTAGTTGGAAAATGGCGGCTCAATGACAATGACGGGCGGCTGCGATGCAGATGCAGGCACAGGGAAAGAGGGAGAGAGAATTGTGGGTAGGCAAACCTTACTGAAAATGGTTTGTCAACTTTTACGCTACGCTCGCATTAACCGCCCCCAACAAACTCTACGCAAAACCCGTTCAGGCAGATTTCCTGCTCAGTTGAAACATGAAAGTTTTCACGTCGAGCGTCTGACAATGGTAGAGCAAAGTTAGCCGTAAGCATGTGTGCTATCTGGGATAGATGTATAATTTGCCAGCAATAATTTCTACAGGCATCTGTCCAATAGCAAGTTGGTTTTGCTTCTCCAATGATCACCATATGTACCATAAAAAATCCTAAAGCCTTGTAATCGAGATATCCTTTAACAATAAATAAATGTCTTGAGCCAAGGTGTATAAATAAAAAGAACAGGTGTGTGCATAGTCAGCTGGTGTGACGTAATTGGGCTCACCGCTAGCGCTCCGAGCGGCCGTGAAACACATTTAACTCATGTTGTTTACTTTTGTGTTTACAAATAAACTTTTGTCAAATAAATGTTTTGTTTTCTTAACCACAATGCCAAATTATTCCGTGTTTGGTTGCAAAATAAATCCCGAGACAGTGATACACGGATTAATTCAGTTTTACAGATTTCCTGTCAGTACAGAATATTGCGAAAATAGGTCGAAGTTTTCCAACAGAACAAAACAGTTTTGGGACGTTGGTATAGAATGGAGGAATGTTTCAAGTTCAACGAAAGCCACGGCGTGGTTCATTGAAACAATATAGAGGGATCGTTGGCGAAGTTCTAAAAAACATGCGGGAAGCTGGAAAATGCGTTATTGATTAATCCTGTTCCCAAAAGAAGTTTTAAAGGCACTTCATGTGCAGAACTCATATAAGAATATGTTATATATGATATGGCTTTTAGTGTAGGATGATAAGCAATTAACTGACAGTGTGACAGTTATCCTCGTCTAAAAGGCCTGCACTTTTTATGCAAGTGGACCAACTGCTTATCGTTACTTCAGAACCAAGGAGAATAAAGAACTGAATAAAACAATTTAGATGGTGACTGCGGCGTTAGAAAAATCCTCGTAAATATTGAAAAAATAAGTTTATTAAATACTTTTATTTTCGAAAATGTTTGAGTATTTATTTATTAAATTTACCTTAATTATTAGTGTATAGTTGAGTGGGACTGTACTTTAATTATTAAATCTTTTTATTTATCAAATACATGTGTCTTGATTTATCTTTAAAACTCTTTAAAAATTTTTGAAGAAACTTCATTTTCTGAGGTTACAAAGGAGGTATAAAAAATGTATTAACCTAAATGCCGGTATATTGAAGAGTTAGATACAAAATGCTTACAGTATTTGATTTTGGCAAGTTTTCCCTTGGTTTGAACCCATTGCAGAGTAGTCACAGTGAAAACAATCCAAAGCGTAGTGATATTTTTGTTTTGAGATAATGATATAAAAACATCATTCGTTAAAGTTCGTATATACTTAATAAATAAGTACTCTATTTAATTTTAAGTCAGCGACGGACCCTGGTGCATATCATAAGGCAAATTTCATTTATTGGTAATGAAGAAACTGACGATTATTATATAGGCTGTACATGCATGGGTCTATTTCAATATGCCCGTTTATAGCCTACATTATATAGGCTATAGAAAAGCCTACAGCTTGAATAAAAAAACTGGTTAATTTAAAAAAGCAATGTTTAATTCTAAAATCGATAACATTGTCATATTTACGTGACAATTACGGGGTTTGAATGAGTTTTTAAAAGGTGATAAGTTTAAGATCGGCACAACGGCGAGAGGATATGGGTATGATTAGAGTGCGTATAAGTGATTAAGAGTCAACTTTGCTTTTTCATAGTAATCAATCAGAATATGCTAGATCTTCTGAGTTTTTGTAGGCCGTTTCAAGCATTAGATTGCAGGGTCAGCGCGAAAAAATGACAAAACTAATGTTTCATAAATATACCTAAAGCAACATCGGCTATATATTAGTTTATGTCATAAGTTTCATTCTTGTTATTCATTTCATGTAGTCAAAAATGGTTCATTCTACAATCGTGCTAAATAATTTGTTAAACCAATATTTGAGGATACATACTTAATTCAAATTAAATTATCCTACTAGCTAATTTGGGTTATTTTTGAAAAACATAAAAATAATTTGTACATCATATGATAGTACAACATGAAAATAAAATTAGGCAAACGTTTAATACGTTGGCTTGCCGCTCGCGGCGATAGCGGTGAGCCCAACTACGTCACCCCAGCTGGCTATGCACACACCTGTTCTTTTTATTTATACACCTTGGTCTTGAGCTTTGTTAAACCTCTAATCAGCTGAGGGAAACCTTGTCCCAGAGTGCCTGCACCGCCTGCTTAAAACACCCATTATAAAACAATTTTTACAAAAACAAATAATACCATTATTGGTAAATTTGATGTTATCTAAAGGGTTTGATCTAATTTTAATTTACAAGGATCAATTAGAATATTGTGTTTTGAAATTTTTTTTGGACTAAACTTTAATTGAAATTGACCCATGATTACTATTATATTAAGACCTAGTTGAGGTCATAAATATGTACTGAATTTAAGGCATCAATGTACCAAAATAGGTAATAAAAAATATTGAAATAACGAAATTATTGAATTTAGAAATTTAAAAATCACGCTCCGATTTAAGGGTGAAGGGGGTGAGATATGGCAAAATTTTCATGGGACCGAAATCGAGGAGCATCTAAAATAGAATGTAGTGCTGGCATTCTGGCAAATTAGAAAGATAGGTTCTTTTAATGGTGGAATGTTGGAAGAGTCAGTGAAGTCTACTGTTGTTCTTTGGGCTCGGTTTAAAAGATAAGATTTAAGTCAGCTAAATAAAGGCTTTGCCTGTTATGAAAGCATGTAAATAAATAAGTTCAAGAATAAAAAATATAAAAGAATAAAAATGGGGGTTTGTATGTAAAAATAACCAATTCCGGTGCGGATGGACTTTTCCAGGACACCTTGTCAATTATATAGTGATAACCAATAGAGGGCATATTGGTATTGTAAAAATTTGTGTAATTTGTTATTTTTATGATTTATTCGTTTTATAAATGGTGTATGGGTAGGGTATTTTGTAACAATCAGTGTATTGACCCCAAATGGTCGGGAGAAGTGACAAAAGATTGATCCACTGCTATCAATTAATTGATGAATAACAAGTAGGGCCTAACCGTAAATCTGCTTTTCCGTTGTGAAAATAAATTTTTTTCTGCCAGTGTGGGCAACTTGTTTTGTAAGTTAGAGGGCTCTCTAAAACAGTTTCTTAAACAAAGTGTTTAAAAATGCAAACTTAGGCCTACTCAAGCAAATTTTATAATAATATAAGTTAATTAAATCAATTTTTCAAATTTTTAAGCTATGTTTTTAGATGTGCTATACAAATTTTAGAACAACAAATCTAGGTCTGAGCTTATAAACTGAGGGTTTACAGTAGTCATGTTAACCATTGGAATCAGGAAGGACATCTTCTATATCTATCTATTCTATCTATCTATATACAGGTTGTTTCAGAACTCCCTGACAATATTTTAGCGCATTGTTTCTGGGTTAGAAACATATCTAAATATCATATTTAAATTGTCCGGAAGTCTTTAGTTACTCACACAGCCGCCATTTTGTTTTTTTCACATAATAATTTTTATTTCCGTAACGGATGGTTGTATTAAATTCATATTTGGCATGAATCTTTATTATACCAATGTACAATTCCAGGAAAAAACTAAATTTTTTCCACTGTATATTTTCAAAATGGCGGCCATTTTAAATTTTCAAACGCAAATATCTCAAAATCGGAAAATTTTATAAAAATTTTACAAGACACAAAAAAGTTGACGTATTAAATTATCTAACCAATGGTCCCAAGTTTGTAAAGATCTGACAACAAATAACGGAGTTATTGTGATTTTTCGCCATGAAAACATTGATTTTGCTGTTAAATTGCCTTAATTTGCATTGATTTTAATGCAAAATCAATGTTTTCATGGCGAAAAATCACAGTAACTCCGTTATTTGTTGTCAGATCTTTACAAACTTGGTACCATTGGTTAGATAATTTAATACGTCAACTTTTTTGTGTCTTGTAAAATTTTTATAAAATTTTCCGATTTTGAGATATTTGCGTTTGAAAATTTAAAATGGCCGCCATTTTGAAAATATACAGTGGAAAAAATTAATTTTTTTCCTGGAAATGTACATTGGTATAATAAAGATCCATGCCAAATATGAATTTAATACAACCATCCGTTACGGAAATAAAAATTATTATGTGAAAAAACAAAATGGCGGCTGTGTGAGTAACTAAAGACTTCCGGACAATTTAAATATGATATTTAGATATGTTTCTAACCCAGAAACAATGCGCTAAAATATTGTCAGGGAGTTCTGACACACCCTGTATATAATACGTGATGCCCTTTTTTTGTTAACACTACTCCTCCCTTATTTCTGGACCAATTTTAAAGTTTGAGGTGTCAAAAGAATGGTCTCAGTTCGTAGTTTTGCAATAAGGTTTTACATTTTCGATATTTCAATTCTGAAGCTCAGGGGAAGCCCTCAAAGTTCATTTTTTGTCCAAAAGATTAACCTGGGAAACAATTTATATTGAATTGCTAAATAAAACAGCTGTTGATTGTAAACAAACACATGTTAAAAGCTGAATATAAGTAATTGAACTACTGGTACTGAAAAATCAACATATATTTTTACTTTAAACAAGAAGTGTCTTTTGTCGTATTCTAACCTTTTCTAAAAATTTAGCGGGTAGATATCTTCAACATTTTATTTACGCGTATTTGGGCACAAAATAAGTTTAGTAACGTAACCCTAGAAAAATTCATGTAGGGCATACAAAAACAAGTTTGGAAATTGAAATTTTTGACGTGGGTCTTATGGGTTCTCTTATTGGTATTTAAAAAATAACGAAAGTTAACAAATATTCAAGTAGAACACTAAATTTGTGTGCATGGGTTTTCAAATTCTGTAAACTATAAGGTAAAGGGATTGGTTGTAGGTGTTATAACCTGTTTGTTTACTATTATACTATACAAAAATTTAATGCAGAATGCTACACATATTAAAACTCATGTTTAAAAGAAACAACATTTAAAAGTTTTTTACCTCCAGTGTAGAAAACCAGCTTATTACAAATATGGTTTGTACAAAGAGAAATTTCAACCAAAATATAAATACCACATCAAACCAAAATGGACCACACCAACAAAGATGTAGATTCTCCTTGTTTTAGTAATTTATTTATTTACATTTTGTAATGCCATGGAAAATTAAGTTATAAGGGATTTAGTTCTTTTTTTATAGTAATGTGGACTCATTCAATATGTCGACGACTACCTCATAACAGCCGCAGTGAGTGCTGCATAACTCATTCAGGACCGGGGAGTTGTAATGAAATGTAGATTTTTATTCTGTTATTTAAGTTTTATGTTTGATGAACTATTTAGATCCAACATCTGTGAATTTATTCTAGATTTGATAGGAGTGTTTAGACAGAGGCCCTAAGACAAATCGGCAAAAGAACAACGACATAATCTTAGCTAATTTGGAACTAAAAGAACAACCACTAAATCTCAACATTGGCAAGTTGGAGAATTAGTAATGAAGATCGATTGATGAAACACCAATATTGTTTTATCAGATTTTCACTATAATGTAGTAACTCTACTCATGGATTAAGGTTTGATCACAAGGCACAAGGTCTAGTAATTGCAGCGCATTGCTCTGCATGGGCCCCCTAGTGTGCTTAAGAACACAAGACTAGCTATAGATTATAATCTTGGGGGAGTGTAGAGGTTGTCCATTAAAAACCCTTTTATTTTCTACCCACACTTGTAAACAATTAATGGTAAACCCAACCAGCTTCCTCAAAACTGACTCAAACTGATCAAAGAGTAAGCTGAGTCAGCAGTTTAGTTTCTGTAGGTAAGTTAAATAATTTTATAAAGTGAATTTTTTTACTTACCAGATATGGAAATGGCATAAACATAAAAAACACAAAAAAGTTGTATCAAAGTGAGTCCAAGCGAAGACTTCATTGTTACCCTGAAACCAAGTACTGAATACCAGAATATTCTGTTACAGGGTACAATAAAATATTGTAATCAGATTATAAATCTTGATAGTAAGAAGAGTGAATCAACTCTTGTAGTTGACACATAAGCTCAAAATAGATTTAATCGTGTTAATTGTCATACTGAGGAATTATGTGAATCTTATTTTAGAGATTTGGATTTGTGAGTCACATTTTATTTATGAAATCTACTCAAATTGGTTTAATCAGGAAACCTGGTTTTATCTATCTATAGCTATTAAAGAGGAAGTATGTATGTATGTATGCCTATGGACGCCGAAACCGCTCAATATATTGTAATGAAACTTTCAGGCATCATTAAATATTATTCGAGGATGTTTGGTGCAAATCTGTCCAAAGGGCTCTGACCCAGAGTGCATACAATAGTTTTTAAAAAATCTGAAAATGTATTTTTATCTATTCTTTTTGGTTGCTAAGAAACAAATTCAATGACAAACTCTAGTTTTAGGTATTTCTTAAGGTGAGCGTGACAGTGAGTGAGTGTAGCGAATGAACTTAATTGATTATAAAATAAATTCAATCATTTGGGCGAAGCCGTTACGGAAACAGCTAGTATATCTATAACAGAGGAATAAGTATGTATGTTGCCTATGGACTCCGAAACCGTTCAACAGATTGTAATGAAACTCTCAGTTATTATTAAGCATTATTCAACAATGGTTTGTGTGAAGTTTGGTGCAAATCTGTCCAAAGGGCTCTGACCCAAAGGGCATACAATAGTTTGTACAAAATCTGAAAATCTCTATTTAATCTATTTTTATTGGTTTCCAAAAAAAACATATTCAATGAAAAATTTTCTAATTTTAGGTATTCTAGCAATTTCTTATATATAAAGTTAGCGTGACAGCGAGTGAGCGTAGCGAACGAGCTAACCTGACGGCGAGTTAGCTACATAATGAGCTAAGTTACATATAAAATAAATTCAATCACGGTAAAGCCGTGACAGGAAACAGCTAGTCTGGAATAAAAAAAAAACTACGTATAATCCGTTGTTTTGCGTTTTGTAACAGCGTTTCCTCTAGTCTAAATAATTTTTTTTAATTTCCCAAACAAAGTGGTCTTTACTAGTCTCTGTAACTATCACGGACATAAATTGTATTGTAATGAGGCAAGTCAATAATATGTATTAAAAATACCCCCGTTGCAGCAGACCTGCGTACTCAGCAAATTTCCAACAGAATTTAGGTAATTTGTCTATATCCCATAAAAACCATGGGGTTGAGTATGTAGGTTTGCCACCATATAGGTTTTGTACGTAAATATAACCTGTGCATACCAAATTTTATCAAGCTATATTGTTTTCTTTTCATTTTCCCCATATAAACCCCAAATGGGGGTGAGTATGTATAGGTTTGCCACCATTTGGGTTTTGTTAGCAAATATGTTAAACCCTTCCTAATTAATGTACATACCAAATTTGATAAAGAAGTCAATAAATAAGAATGATAAAAGGTTTTGTTTATTTCCCATAAGAATAAAATGGGAAACATATGGGCCAATATTTTAATTCAGGACAATTTAAGTCCCTCAGATGTTACAAGAAGGTAAACATAGTAAAAGATGTAGTTAAGCCAAAATATTTAAATACATGGGTTAGGGTAAATATTCAAGCAAGAGTTGATTTTTTTTTAATTCGTTAGTGTAAAAAAATTGAAACTTCAAAAAATGTAACAAAGGTCGACCGTGTCCCTAATGACTATACCTCAGGATGTTTGAATCTACAATTTTGGTTGAAATGGCTGTTAAATGAAAGTTTATAGTGGGCAATACAATAAAAAAATAGTCTAAAACAAACGACCAATGCGCATTTTCTGAACAGGTATCATAGTTCATTGTTTGATATTTTTTTAGCCCGTCCCCAGATTTAAAAGTAACGCCATGGCGTTACTTAGTTAACGGTTAATTTGGTTAATGGTTAACCAAATTATAGTGCACTTCATTGCTACCAGAGTGTCAACAGCGCCTCAGTCAGTGGTCAGACATGAACCTGAGAGAGGTCAAGTTGTTGACTTGTAGTGGTTAAACATTTTAAATTACTATGATTTCTTTGTATCATAAAAAAACCTGGTTAAAAATGCTTGTGTATGTTTTTGTTACGTAACTTCTGTACAGTTGATAGAGTTTTAGATGTTTTGTCAAGATTTTAAATGTGAAATTGTTATATAAAATGTTCTGTTAAGTTAAATTTTAAATTTTATTTTATATTTTTTGTGAAATTGTTATTTTAGATGTTCTGTTAAGTTTTCAAACTTTAAATTGTTATTTACGTATTTTGTAGTTTATTTTTATTATGTTTTCAAAAAACTTTAGTTGTTAATACTATATTTTTTAGTGTTTAAGTCAAATTACTGTTTCAACGGATGACGTCTGAATTTTTGCACACTGCTCACCTTTGATTTGTTAATTAAGTTGGATGTTTTTAACTTAGTTAGGTTTCATGCAAACTTATAGTGAGATTTATATTCATTAAGGGTGTGACTATATTGACAATGTCCAATGCATCGACTTTGTATGCCTTATGACTAATAAAAATCTTGAATCTTGAATCTTGAGTCTTGTTCTGCAGATATAAGGAAATATAGATTATTTTATTGGATTGTAGTTAGACATAGTGTCAGTGTTCCAATATGGTTGTCGTCAGTAAAGCCGTATTTTTTTTTAAAAGCTTTATTTAATAATTTGTAACGGCGGTCCCTGTAAAGGAGGTTCCTGAATATTATGATTTATTGGACACCTCCGTTACAGGTTTTAAAAATAATTAATTAAAATTTATTCTTCTTTCATTTAAAGTATGTAGTCTAACTTGATATGTTGTAGTTAACCCTTTGGGGGAACAATTAAAGTTATACTTACACTAGAATTTTAATTTTTTTGTGGTGTAGAATGACTAATTTGACTAATTTTTTTCTAAATCTTTTACACAACTTACATTTTTTATGACTTCCGGTTTAGAAGTTATGGTTCGTCCCTTATATTGGACATTTTCCCCGTCAGGTTCCCCCTCAAAAAATAAAAAAATATACATATAATAATTTTCAAAGGCTAAATTCATATGAAACACATTTCTTTAGTATAAAAAAAGAGTTTTATAAACAAGTTTTATTCATTTTAAGTGAAAATAATTGAATTTGGCTAATAAAGAAATGGGTTTACATATTTTGACCAAGTTTTTTATTTTAAATTTTTTTGGGGACTAGAAAAAGTAAAAAAAAAAAATAATATCAAGTTACTTTTTCTTTCTTAACAGTTCTTCCCTTAGCGATAAATCCCCAACTAACAAACTTATTTCTAGTAAAACTCCGAAAAAACAGTCATTATTTATTGCCAAGCACAGGGGGATTTTGGACTTCATGCAAGATACAAATTTTTCTTGCTACGGGGTTTTTGCATCTTAACATAATAAAATAAATCACGTAGTTTATGAAACATGATTTATTTTATATATATACAAGTTTATATACATGTATACAGCCTAAAAACTCGGTAAGCAACCTAGCAGTTGAGGGATCGAAACTGTACAATATAGGGCCTATGGGACGCTTATAAAAACAAGTTTTATGTAAAATCTATGTTCCTAATAACTCTTGCTATGGTTACATAATATTGTTGAAACCTTTCCCTAGCAGAAAAAAGTAATCCATGGCTGTAAACCAATCGGTTTACTGGAAATAAAATAATATTGTAATGCGTAACCATATGTTTTCGAGTAACCATGACTTTGCATTTCTCTATGTTTATGAATATTTCCACATCCTTCCAATAGAGTGCAGCACCAGTCAGTACTGTTACTGTTCAGTGATGCTATCTGTTGGTTTTAAACAAGCAGGTTATACTATAATACTGGAGGTGCCACACTGATAGGTTAATGATGGCGAAAAAGCGTGCCGGTGATTTTGTTTGGTTGGCAATCGTGAAGTACCGTTTTGTCGTTCTTTAAACGGTAGCTAAAAGACATTCGAATCAACGAAATGGTTCGAATGTTGGTTCGAATCTTCTGGGAACAATGAACGAATGAATAGGTACGCTAACCGGCAACCGGTTAAGGAATCAAGAGTCTTGAATAATAATTAATTTCTTTTGAGAGTCTTGTGTGTTTCTAATTTCCTTGAATGTAACCAATTTTGAATTTGATTAGTTTGGTATTTAACAGAATAAGGGATTTTTATTTGATTTGTAGTTGTCAATAGTGGTTTCATAAATAGCCTAAGATATATAATCATAATTAATAACTTATTTAGGCCATAAATTTTATGTTCTGAAATTTTAGTTTATTGGGACTTTTCTGAAATATAACTTATAAGTTATTATAATTAATTACAATTGACACCTAGTATAATTGGAGGAGAATTTTCTTTTAATAAAAAAACTATCCTCTATATTATCTACAATTAAAATAGTTTAATTTATTAAAATAGTTTTATCTTATTAAAAAATAAAAATAAACATGTTTTCATAACTTGAAACTGATTACCAAATTTCTAAAATAAATTTTTATATATAACATTTATTTTTTGTTTTTGTTTGTTTTCCCTTTTTAATTCATATTTGCTTACCAATTAAAACCGATTCACCAATTAACCAATTAAAGCCCATTAAAACCGATTCACCAGGCAATTGATTCACAATTCATTTGACTCCTTTAGCTGACTCGTTCATTTCGGCAAACAGTTCAATTTGGTACTTCAGGATTGCCAACCAAACAAAATCAGCGGCACGCTTTTTTAGCATTGTGTGTCACCTCCAGTCGCTCCAGTATTAGAGTATAACGTCCTTGGTTTTCAAGGTCTGTAAAGAAAGAAGCATAACTTCTTCCCAGGTCAGCCGAATAGCTTTTTGTGTGTTCCGGATATGAAGCTTCTAAACTAAAACGGAAGTCAAGTTACGTTATAATATTTACCAATACACAGCTGATTGAAAAAGAGAATGAAGCAGTCTTGCCATGGGTACTATATTTATCTCAACGACACCATATTACTCTATTTTAAATTTGGATTATTAGTTGATAACAAACCATTAATAATGACCAAATTACAAACTATCAATCAAGGTAAATCTAAAACCATAAATTCTACCCTATTTTGCTTTGAAATTCCTTATTTTAGTAATTGTTGAGACAAAAAATTCTCAACGCAAACGAGAACGATTGTTGTTTGCTGTTGCGTTGGCAACACTTGCCGGTAGGCGACATCCATGGATGTCGCAGAAAGTGACACCATTGCTCTTATGGGATGCGGCTCACCTGGCCCTGGCCTACAGTCACCTTGCTTGGTTTTAAAGCGAAACTGAAGGAAGATAACTATAATAGAACGTAGTCAGAATTATTTTTCTGAGCGTCCAATATACTGGACAGATTCCCCAAAAGGGTAAATTGTCAACCCCTGAATATTTATTTGGAGTAAAAAAAAACACGAATAATCAATAGGTTTGCGTTTTGTAACGGCTTGTCCCCTAGTCAAAATAATAAAAAAAATTCCTCGAAAAAAGGTGTTATGTATTCACTATGAATTATCATATGTTTTTATTGTCATGTGTATATCAAAATAATAAACAAAAGCCACTTGGAAAAAGTGTGTATAGATGCTTGCCTCAAATCTAAATCATCAAATGTAAACTCTATATTGCCTGAAAACGACAGTTTCTCTGAAGACACTGATCTCAACGTAATTTATTGAGCTTAACTCAAGTACTATGGAAGTCAACTCATTAGGAGCCACAAATAAAGCTTTCATTACTATCAAACTAAATGGTTCCCCTCAAATATTTGAAGTTGATTCTGGTAGTCCAGTTTCTTTGCTTTCAGTGTCTGATTTTCAGAAACTTGGTGTGAAAACTTCATTGAAACCTTCACCCGTCCACTTCAAATCCTATACATGAAATACATTTAAACCCCTAGGGGAAGTTGACCTTAAAATTGAGTATATGATGGTATCAAATCTTTTCAAAAGCTTTATGTTGTTCAGGACTCGTTTTCTCCTTTACTAGGTAGGTCTTGGATTCGAAGTTTAAATCTTGATTTAAATAGGATATTTAATTGCTGTGACGAAGTTAAAAACTTGCATAGTGAAGAAGAAACTTCTATTAAGGAACAAATTATTAACAAGTATCCTGATGTATTCCAGTCTACCGTAGGTAAAATTCCTGATCTCAAATGTTCCCTCAAATTAAAACCAGATAGTAAACCAATTTTTATCAAACCCAGACCCGTGCCTTATTCTTTAATGTCGAAGGTAAACAAAGAGTTAGATTCTTCGGAAAAAGAGGGAATCATTGAACGTGTTGATACTTCGGAGTGGGGAACCCCTCTGGTACCCATCCCGAAACCTAACGGTAGTTTGCGTTTGTGCGCTGATTACAGATCTACTATTAATCCCATCCTCGTCGCCATTTTATATTGTGTTCTAATTGGGAATAGAGTGGTTATCCCTAAAATTTTACAAAGAAAGGTCCTTCAAGAATTACACTCCACACACGTTGGTATTGTGAAAATGAAGATGTTAGCTAGATCGTATTGTTTTTGGAAAGGAATTGATCGTGACATAGAAGCTTGTGTTCGAAGTTGTAATCCTTGCTCTAAGGTAAAGAACAACCCTCCCAAAGTTCCATTACACACATGGGAGGAGTCTTCTGATCCTTGGACTAGAATTCATATTGATTATGCAGGGCCATTCCAGCAACATCACTTTTTTGTTGTCATTGACGGCCTAACCAAATGGATTGAAGTAAATAAGGTTTCCAAACAAGCACCAACATCAAGATCGACCATCACAGCTCTTTCTGAGATATTTTCACGCCAGGGTCTGCCAGATCAGATTGTGAGTGACAATGCTACAATCTTTAAATCGGAGGAATTTACAAAATTTTGTGCAGAATACAGTATAACACAACATCTAACTGCTCCTAATCACCCTACAACAAATGGATCTGCAGAACGGGCGATCCAGACTTTAAAATGGAAAGGGCTCAATTCAAGAGAAAATATACAGGTTTCTCCTCAAGCACAACACAACACCTCTTGAGAATGGTCAAACACCAGCTGAATTACATTACGGGAGAAAACTTCGCACATGTCTGGACTTGATGAAACCAACTAATACAGCTAACAGTTGTTTCAACACTATTCCAGTCACGCGATCATTTGTGCCTGGTGATAGAATCCAATCTAGAAATTACAACGGTCCTCTCAAGTGGAAACCATGAGTGATCGTCAACCGTCTTGGGAGATTGCATTATTTGGTTCGGTTGGATGGTGGATATGTGCTTCAAAGGCATATAAATCAATTGCGACGTACAGAGGTGGATAGAGAAAATATGCAATTGTCTTCTCAATCGTATAAAGGGCGTATGGTTACCTCAACACCTCAAAATGTACTCATACCAACAAACTCTGAGATGAAGTCAGATAATCAAGACAAACTCTCAAGTTCAATCAATAATAAATCAACTCCATCCAGTGAGGAATCTAATTCAGGAAATGAAACATGTTTACCTCAAATTAACGATCCTATGCCAGAAACATTGCCTTCTCCACCACTTCATCAGACTGATGCACCAGCACCATTGGCATCTTGTACTCCAAATGTGCGCAGATCAAGCAGAAAGAGATGTCCAGTGATAAGGATGAACCTTTAAATTGGGCGGGGAGAACTGTTATGTATTCACTATGAATTATCATATGTTTTTATTGTCATGTGCATGTATATCAAAATAATAAACAATACACTTTCAAGTTAGAAAACATGTAACATTTTAATTTCAATAAAAGGTTATTTATTTTATTTAATATTGAGTTTAATTAGAACACAATAAAAGGGGTTTTCTAGCACAGACACACATTGTATCATGATCAAGAAGGCAATAAAATTTATTCAAAATATAAAACTTGAATTTGATTGCAATATTTTTAATTTAATTTTTGAAGCCAATTGATCCCGAATAAAAAATTTGGCACATGCTGTTCCTCTACCGACCTTGCTTATTTACAAAAAATATATTTACCATAAGTTTACAGTAATAGAATGGTAATAGTTATAGTTTATCAATGTACATTAGCTGTACGAATCTTTTTCTAAAGTCTCACATTGTATTTTCTTGTTACCCGGCATTTCCAAATCAAACATTTCAGAATCAGAATTATTCTTTACTGTCTGTAAGCACATTATTTACATGATGCAATTAATAGACAACGTCAAAAGTGATCAACAATGAGATCAATCAAAATACATAACTGTAATCAGTCAACAATTTTAATTATACAAAGAAATTAAAGCAACAGGCCTAATTTCCACTATTATTGAATCCTTTATATATACACTACATTTCAATATTATATTACTGACTATGAATATTACTAGCCATAGTCAATGATTATATCATTGACTTTGTAAGGTCAATGATTATGTTTACTCTAGCCATTGACTTTACATACAAAGATACTTTACATACTTTAGATCTAAAGTCAATGACTCTAGATTCTTAGCCTGTTAGTAGACAGTAAACTTTTGCACTTTGTCTACACTAGTCGGTGTCGGTATCGAGATCGAGACTTGACTTGATACTATTTATAAAAATGAAATTAGTTTGTTTATTTGTTAATTTTTAAAGTGTGTAGTGAAGTGATAGTTCTGTTATGTCCATATCTAATTCATTTGGCAATTTCAAATAGTCCTTTGTAATTAATTAACTCTAGATAATCGAGTTCGGTTTCCGAAATAAATTTGATGGATTCAGGGAGATCCGGCCTGAGAATTGCTCTAGCGTAGGCCTAAGTTAGGTCAAAACATTCAAACCATATTCTTAATATAAGCACTTATTAGCAAACTTAAAGCCTATAAATGGCTTATAGGCAGTGGAATGATGGAACCTCTCTTGCTAACAAAGGTAAAAATGAAACCTACATCAACACTCAAAAGAAATATGAACAGATGACCTATCAACAGCAGTTGATTGAACAGAAAAAACAAGAAATTCAAAAACGTTTAGAAGAGAAAAAAAGGAAAGAAACAGAGGAAGCCCTTAAAAAGCTTAATGAAGATAAACTTAAAGCAGCTGAATCATCAAGATCTAAAAGAAGTTACTATGGATATAACAAAAGGTAAGTTACCATAACTTAGGTAGGCTACAGAGTAGTCATTGTCTAAGCACTGACAGCTTTAACCTAAGGCCGACTAGCACATTACTTAGAGTATCCAAGTAATGGATTGTATCGATTGATAGTGTAGGCGGTACTTTTCAATTAGCTCGACCACACCACAATTTTAGTTTTTGAGCCTATGGAAATGATAAAACCTACATTTTCAAAAGAAACTAGAGTAATTTTAATATATACAGGATAACTTACAAAGGATTAACACATTTTAAGACTTCAAGAAAGAAGACCAGAAGGCAGCAATGTCACGGAGGAGCGCGTGGAACGGGTCGCCGCCGTCAGCTGTCACTGCAGAGCCGCCACATGTACTCGGACAGGTAGGAATCGAGATGTTGACAGGCAGTACCTCTCTGCCTCTTGTTCCTCCACTTCGCCGAACCCCACATACGATCAACTTGTTGCGTGCTAGCTCCGGTTTCGGGGTCCACGAAATTATATTTGTGGTTCACTGTGAAATGTTGGAAACCGGCAGCCTCAAGCTCTTCTGTTTTGTAGGACTTCCAACAATCCGACATTATTGTACTGCCTGGCTCCACATGGTTTTTAATTACTTCCATGAGGGTTTTTGCACACCTGTTTGGAACAGCAACAAGAAAACGAGCATCCGTTTCTCTACATAACCCTCCAAACACCCACTGTTGCGGCAACACACGATCTGCATTGTTCTTCCGTTTAGAAAACAAACTTTCATGTATCTCCTCAATTAGACCTTCCCCTCCTATCTTACCACTGTTTTCCACTGCGAACACACATACTTCTCGCAAGTAATTGTTCCAGACTACCACGATATGTGGCGACATGTTAAGTTCTCTTTCACACCACGACATTGATGTCAGTTCATAGACCCAAGAATTACCCCTTTGAGTGCCGTGGTATTTTGTTAATTTCTTATGCATAAATTGCCGCGCTGTTTTCATAGGAAAATGTAGTAGTTTACTAAAACCTTCATAAAATTTACAATTTTAGAGGTATGGATGTATTTTTTTTTATCTTGTGCACAAATAAATGCTCTATAAAATGGTATAAGATAACTATATTTGTAAACTAAGTTTAAGGCATAAAAAAAATTTCTTCTGAAAATGAAAAAAATATTTATACATTTTTTCAACTTTGACTCAGTATAACTTGTGCTAAACAATTTTATTTATTTATTCAACTTAACAATCAGAAAGAGCAGGAAATAATGATCAAAATTGATGTGTAAATCATCTATATAAGCTCAAAATATGTTTGTAAAAATATAAAATGAAAATTGTTACAATTCCAAGTATGTGGTTAGGTTAGGTTAGGTTCATTATAAACAAGTTCCCGAAGGACACTTGAGTAGTTTAGATTTATTCTCTCACTCATTTTTACCCACCATATTAAATAGTAATGAAAGAAACACTATAAAACACATAAATAACTTATTTTGTTTACCGGGATTTGCCGCACATACGAACTGACAACAAACAACAATCAGACGACAGTCAGATGACATCAACGACGGCTAAACTTATAAACAGTGTCTGTAAACAGACCAAAGGCGGTGAAATTGCTACAGAACTGATAGCTGGAGACGTTCGGATCAAAACGGCGCATATTTAAAGCCAGTACGTAATCTGGATGTAAAGCACTATATAAAATACTGAGAGTCGCCCTCAGCGACGCTCGGCAATTCTTGCACAACTAACTTGCGTCGCTGTGAGCGACGCCGCGGCACTCAAAGGGTTAAAAAATCTGAGAATAGTCACAAAGGGGATTCGACAGTTTTCGAACCAAGTACCCTCACATAAACCAACCTTTTTCATACATGGCCTGGTAGTACACTTCCAAAATGGAGATTTATCGTACGAATATAGCTTCATTTTATGACCGTTCACACAATGTTCTGTTTACGGCAATAGGTCATTAATTTGCAAAAACTTGCAAAAACTGCTTCCTCCTCACTTTTCGGCAAATCCCAAATTCTAATTTGGTCACTCATTTCAACCACGCACAAGTATTGATAAATAAATCACCACTCACTGGTACAGGGTAATATGCAAACGACGTCGCGACGCACAGGACAGTGAGTGACCGCAATGGTGTCAGTTTCTGCGACATCCGTGGATGTCGCCAAAGAGTTTTTGTTGATTAAAAGTGCTAAAAAACCAACATTTTACTCTTTGTTACCAGCAAGTGTTGCCAACGCTGCAGGATACAACAATAGTTCTCTTTTTCGGTGGTATTTTTTTTGTAACTATTACTAAAATAAGGAATTTCAAAGCAAACTACAGTAGAATTTATGGTTTTAGATTTACCTTGATTGTTAATTTGGTCACTACCTAATGGTTTGTTATTAACTAATAATCCAAATGTAAAATAGAGTAATATGGTGTCATTACGATAAATATTGATTGTCGTGGCAAGACTGCTTCATTCTCCTTTTCAATCAGCTGTGAAATGGTAAACATTATAACGTAACTTGACTTCTTTTTTAAAATTCTTTATTAAGGCTTGACAAAGTCATGACACCTATGATACATCCAAAATACAGTTAAACACTACTAGTTACAGTACAGCCTACTCACATAATTCTAGACTTCAAGAAAATTGTATTCCCATAACTTCTTAGAATATTATCTTCATCACATCTGGAAGGCATATTATTTGTGTTTGGCATGAATTTACGTAACAGTCTCTTTCTTAAAGCTGTTCAGTTTCTATACTTACTTAATTTTGATAGATGATAAGTTTATTATTTTAATTCACATCCTGCGAATTCTATGAAGAAATATCCTTGTCGCAGCATACCTGCATACTCTATTCCCATAAACCTCATGAGGGTGAGTGTGTTGTTTTGCCGCCCTCATCTATAGGTTTTGTAAGCAGATATAACTTAGTGAATGTACTTAACCAATTGTAACAAGTTCAGTTATTTTTATTTTACCCATAAACACCACGGGAGTGAGTACTTAGATTTGACGCCACGTGGATTTGTAAGCAAATATACAGTTGAAATTTTTTAACTAGAAGCTATCAAGATTAGGTAGGCTATCTTTGATGCTGAACTTCTTTTATTTGTAGTATTTACTGACATGTATCCTGTAAATCTTTGTTCATCACCAAAACATAAAAACAAATACCATTGACAGTTTGTTTGTTTTGATTGAACGTAAAATTTGAAAAGTAGAAACTCATGAATATACAACGAACAAAAGAAGTTCAGCGAAACAAAAGATGGTCCACCCAATCTTGACAGCTTCTAGTTAAAACAATTGTACTGTAAGTGATTTAGGTCAATGTACACTGTATACATTGATTTAGTTTTAGGTGGTGAGTGGGTAAGTTGACGAGTGGGATAGTCACCAACTAAACTGTTCAAAAATCCCAATTAGGTGAAATGTGAGTTCTAACTCAACTCATTCGTATGAAAATTTGGGCTCCCAGTAACATCAAGGGAATTTTTGGCTTGACGGGAATTAATACTTGCCACACCTGCGATTCCCCCCTTCATGTGCCTTCTGCTGCTCTAGTCGTTATATACAATGCTATTGGTCGAAAAGTATTCAAACTGTGGGGCGTTTCCGTAGTAGGTTCAAATTGCATGACGGCCAAGTGTCATGTAGGTCAGTTGGTTTCACCTGTTTATTTAATTTTTAATATTTAATTTCAAATGTGGGACAAATTGATAAACGGCCAAGTGACAGGCCGTACACATGGTTTCGGCTATTTATTTTATAATTATAAGTTAATTTAATTTTAAAATGTAGGACAAATGACACAACGGCCAAGTGTCATGTAAATCTAGTGGTTTCGCCTATTTATTTAATTTTAAATATTTAATTTCGAATGTGGGACAAATTGCAAGACGGCCAAGTGACATATCGTACACATGGTTCCGGCTATTTATTGAATAATTATTATTTAATTTTTAAATGTAGGACAAATGGCACGACGGCCAAGTGTCATGTAGGTCAATTTGTGGCCCCCCCACAAAAATATAAAAAATAATAAAAATAATATAAAATTACAATAAAATAAATAACCTAAACTATTCTTGTGTCACCACTCTTGTACATTGATGAATAAAGAAGTTTTGAATTAGAATTTGAATTACTTAACATAAGTTACTTGGTATAATTTATAAATTCCTAGTATTCGTAGTCTTAATGGTTTGAATGTGAGAGTAGACCACATTTCAGTAGGATACGTAACTTAGATATAATTGTTTTTCTTATTAATAGCCTATAAAATTTTTTAGTTTATAGTTGTCGTAATTAGTAGTGATTTTGTTGATATAAATTATGTTAGTTTATACTTTATTTTTTATGCAAATGGAAAAGCTAAACGAAAATAGGGTTATTATTTATAGTGATTGACTTTGTTGTTTAGGTACCAGTACCTTTAGTAGTTAGATTGCATCGCTTGTTGATATGATAGTTATATCGATCGGATCGATTGATATTTTTATTCGATAGTGTAGGCGCTATATAAAACTTTACCTACATCCGTTACGTACACTGGCACTCTAGTAGCTTGGAGCACTATCTACAATTCACTAGCGCTCGTTGCGATTGGTGTCGTAGTTACCTCAACAGCCAATCATGACACTGATAGACGTATTGACTTTTGATTCTATTCCTTGTACTTGAATCTCTAATGTTTCAGATTTGTTTAGAAACTCCAGCTTTGAGATCGGTACGGTACCTAATAATTCATTACAAGGGACACACTTAATATAAGTAAAGTTTCAATATGAGAATAGTGATTATAGATTTGGACATTGGTTGCCAGCGACGAAACTGCGTCTATGGACGACAATACCGATCAAATGTTCAAGCCTAACAATATCTTTTGTGTTAACGTAAATCGGGACCGCAGTACCTACGCAATGACAGTAACTTCCATCGAACATTGCTGATTGGGCCACGAAGAGCGATGAAATAAACAAAACGATAGTGAACAATAGACTGGAGCAATTTATTTCAGTACCTAGGTATCTAAAACTGGAACATCCGGAAAACAACAATTGAAGATATTTTAGTGATTGAACTTTTTGAACCTTAACCAGTTGACTAGTGTCTATTTCAGCCGTGGGAAACGTACGTGGCTGAAAGTTTCATTACCGGAGGGAGGATCGCTGCTGGATTATCCAGCAGCCGAACTAGAGGGCTTCTATTTTATTTGTTTTTCTTGTCATAAAATGGGAATTAACATAGTTCGGACACAGAAAATTCTCGTGGGAAATATGGTTAAAACTTTAATTAATGTCCTTGAAAATATTTTGTAAACCTCCTTATTTGTAGTTTAATTGTCATGGAATTTTAAGTTAAAGATCAGTAGACCTCCTGGGCTGTGTCCCAGGGGGCACCAAAATGGTTGCCTCAAGTTTGTTTTACTTTTTGGTACTTTTCAAATTAGCTTGACCACACCACAATTTTAAATAAATGTATTGGATTATGTAGTCAGAACAGCTAAATTGATACAGAGCAGTACTTAATCTTTTATCAACTGTCTGACAGGGAAAATACTCCCTCCCCAGTTCCCTCCACACGCTACAAACTAAGCCAAGGTCGACTGTTAATCACTGTAACCTGTGCGTGTACGTTGTGATGCCGTTTGTCTGTAGTTTGGTTAGGTTAGGATAGGTTGTGTTGTATTAGGTAATCCTAACCAAACCTATTTGTTTCTACTTACAGCCATTGATTTGTTCCTACTTGTCCGTGTACATGTGGCGGTCTGCAGTGACAGCTGAAGGCAGCGGCACATTCTACTCTACTCCGAGACATCGCTTCATTCTAGGCTTCTTTTTGCAGGAGTCTCAAACTTTATAACATTTTTTTAAGTTACCCTACATATAGTTGAATACTTCTAGTTTATTTAATTATCATTTGTTTAAAATGTTAACTTGAAATTGAGATGTGGTTGAGCTTACTGAAAAATACTACTTTTTATCAATAGAATAAAGTTAATATTGGTACAGTAAAAGAAATTTCAGCGATCCAGTAACCATTAGATCAAGGCTCAGTTGCAGCGAAAGTGTAAGCCTACTGTAAGTGTCTAACTTACCGTACAACTGTAGTTGTGATATGGCTTGATTTCTCCTTTCACTATTCGCTGTATTCTATAAAATAAAAATAAAAAAAACTATTTAATTTTTACTAATGAAAAAAGCTTAGTATGTTTTGGGGTATTTCCTTCCATTACTTTTTTGTAGCTGGCTAACAAGTAATTTCCAAAATAGTAGTCTAATACCTATGTGTTTAAAGAGGAATTTATTGATTCTATGATTATGATTGTGTTGCCTAACTTATACACTTTTTAATGTCCTGAAGATTTTTTAGTAGGCTCTAGTTTTTTAGTAGAGTAGTTTAATTATTTCAAGACGACGATTTTTTTCAGAAAGGAAAGGCCTCCTGAAAACGTAACACCTACACTTCCAGCAAACATATTTAAGAATGATGGAAGTTTTCTGGAACAGTTTCAAAAACTCTCTGGAATCAAAGGTAAAAGATGCTGAGGATTGTCAATTATGAATTGAATTAGACTACAGCTTGTTCAATGAATCATGTCAACAAAACAAGAAGTTACTAAGAGGACTAAGTTAGGAGATTAGTGCATGTCTCACACACCAGTACCATAGTCATGCCATTTTGAACTCTCCTTTTCTAAAAATCTACCTATTCTGAGCATGGTTTGTCAGAAAAAGTACTATTAATTTTTATTTCATGACGGAAAAAAATAAAAACATTAAAAACGGCACAAAAATTTGTTGTAGGAAAAATCGTAGCCTACATTATTGTTAGTCTAACTTAAAAAGAAGCTAAAAAATTTTTTAAATTCAAGATTCCAGAAGTATGCTCTATAATTTACTGTAAAATTATAAATAAAATTAATAAACAAGTCAATTTTTTTTTAGATACAAATTAAGGACCACCTTAACCAGCGACATAGTTATTTTGACACTGGTTACGTCGTGTTGTACCGCGCTCTGTGTGAAGCCCCCTTCACTGCATCACTCTGTGTGCTCTTGCACAAAGTTGACCCAAGTCTAACCTTAAATGGACCAAGTCCTTAACCAAGTCTAGATAAAAATGGCACAGTAATGTGGTAAATCAAATCAACACAAATAAAAATCCAATTGTATTGTCAGTTGTTAACCTAATTTTCAATTGAACAACTATAAATAGGTTCCAAAAATTAAAATTTAAAATCTCACAATTTGATATGATGATTTTAAATTCTGACTTTCGGTTGTCACAATGTTGAGTTTCTTTATTTATTTATAATTTTTTCCAGTTGAAGTTAAAAAGAAAAGTACGGAAGACTCTAAGGCAGACAGTGATAATAATGATAAAGAGGAAGGGAGTAAAGGTAAGCTGACTGTGTTTGTAATTTTAATTTAATTGTATTTGTAATGACTGGGACGGTGGCGACGTCCTGTAATCCAGCTACTTGGAGGTCACGAATTGTGGATAGTTATAAGCGATGGCTTGTGGATGCGATGTTCCCAGGTGGGGATTAACGTCCGCACTAGTGAATACTAGTTCATCCATAAAGACTAAACCTCATAATTGGACCAATTTGTGTATATGAGGTCAAAATTGTGGTTCGGATCCAGCGTTAAACTGTAGGTCCCCAGATGCCATTGGCGGCTGGGCTATGAATTAACAGTCGTTCCTGCCTAAGGAGAATGTCGGCCTTAGTCAGTAACAAGACTACAAGATCGCGCCACAATCATCCTACACTCATCTCTCATTCATACTTGGCTTTAAACTATTTATTGAGTTAGGTCGCCATTTCAGTAAAGGTATTAAAGATATTATTTTAAAGAGAGACCCCACGTTAAACATAAGTCAGGATAAATTGTAATTTTTACTTCCAATGTCCAAGAATGTGAAATTGTCAGATTATCTGGTGTAAGAATGAAGGAAATTTGGACAGCTGGGAACAAAAATTTGAAATCCTGTCAATTCTTCAGACGACTCTCTCTTAATTGACTGTGGACCAGGCCTAGGTCGGTTAACCTTAAAAGGTTGGTTTCAAGCGGGCGACTACAAAAACATGTAAAATATTGGGAAGTAAATGTATTATGTTATTATATAATAAAAAATAATAAAAAATCTGCCAATCATAATAAATAGGCTGTACACTTGTGTTCAACGAAAAGGCAGAAAAATGACTGACTAAGTGATGTTCCACAATATTTGAGGTGGAAAGCAAATAGGGACAGCTTGTCGGCAATTTCTAATTTTGAATTATTAATATTTTCTAAATCACCTTCAAATTCTCAACAATTTTGTGTAAGTTCCATGTCTCAACGATTTTTAGTGAAATTCATAGTGACGGTGACATCACTATCCCAGGGACACTAGACACAGGCCTTACATAAATGAGGCAACCCCTTCTATTTCTAATATTTTTGTTAAAAGGAGCATTAAGGTTGACTGTGCTTTACCTTGATTTTCTAAAATCCGGGCTGTCCATTACACCAAATTATTTCAGCGAGATAACTGAGGGATAAGCATGAGTCTACTGTAAACTGAAACAAGGCCTAAAATATTTAAATCACTAAATCTTATTGAAATGTCTAGGAAATTTAAAGCATTTTTGGACAAACATATTTTTTAGGGGTCCCAATGATTTCTGATCCCCTGCTAATAAATAGACAGTATGTTCATTTATTAAATTATTTTATACAAGGTATCAATTTTTTGTTCAAATGCTGTGTTTATTTTTAAGTACTGTAGCACGTTTATAGTTTTATTCTTGTTACAGCCAATGAAAATATGAATTCAGGAGAAGATACAGAAATAGAAAAAAAGAAAGAGAGGCGATGGTCAAGTCCAGATAGAAGTCAAGGTGCTGTCAACTCAGTTCAGCCCCAAATCTTGATGCCTCAGCAAATTAATGTGCAGATTCCTCAGCAAATTTTGCAACCACCACAACAGCCAACATTGCCTCAAGCAACACAACCACAGTCAGTACCCCAGCAGACCCAACAGCAGATTCAACGTCCACTGATGCCTCAACAACAAATGATGTTTCCTCCTCAAATGCAGATGCCTGTGCCACCACCAATGTTCAACCCACCGCCCCAGTTCAACCCTATGCAGATGATGTTACCACCTCCCATGGCTCCCTCTTCTATCCCCCCTCCAGCACCTTTGAATCCAGGAACCATCCCATCCCCTTCCCCATTGCAGCCCTACGCTATACCTCCTCCTTCTCCACTGATGCCCCACTCGATTCCCCCACCTTCCCCGATGGTTCCACACTCTATACCACCTCCCTCCCCTCTAACTCCTCATTCTATCCCTCCACCAATGCCCTTGAGGCCCCAGAATATCCCTCCTCCGATGCAGCGACCTCCGGCATTCCTGACTGTTCCTCCCCCTCCGCCACCGCCTCCTCCAGAAGAAGAGAAACATAAAAATTACAAATCCCCAATTTCTGAAGTGGATGATGATACTGTTGATCGTAAAGTCAACAACCTCTTCAAGAATGAAGATTACTCTTCAGAAGAAGAAGAAAGGAGCGAAAAAAGAAGTTTTTATCAACCACAAGATCGAACACACTCTGATTCAGACTCGGAATACGATAGGAAGTCCGACAACTATTCCAATAAAGAATCAGATGCTGAAATGTTCAACAGGGTAGACTCTTTGTCAGGGTTGGATTCGGAGAGAGGACAAGAATCTCAGATGGCAGGTGGAGAAACGTCGGGTGAGGAAAGAAGTTACGGCCCCATTATAATTGAAGATACCCAGACACAATTCCCATCAGACAACAACGGAGAGCCAGGTAAGCCACATTATGTGGCATCTTTAACTCACTTTCTTTTTCAAATTTCAATGAGGTACTTTTTGAAATTTGATACCTTGATTTTACCTTGATTGATACCTGATTTTGAATCACAAGGGTATCAGATACCTTAATAACAGATGAACTGTAAGCTAAAACATATCACAAAGCTCTTCAAGTATTTTCTATAGTATATAAAATGAGGCGAAACCACTGACCTAAACTTTATTTTGGATAAAAAAACTGTCACATCAAAATGACTTACAAAACTTTTATTTTTTAATTTTTTAAAATGTGATTGATCAGTTTCCTGATGGAGATTTAGCTATTCTGGTATAGTCACAATAACACCTAAGAGTGGTGCTTATAAAGAAAGGATGTACCTCTTTAAAAATACTCGGCTTGTCAAAAAAAAAAAAAAAAAAAAAAAAAAAAAAAAAATTGCGGACCTTTTCGTTTTGAGTCTGAAAATCCAAGCTTGCACACACCGAACTTTGCATACTAAAATTTTTTTCAGGTTTGTTACTTAAGAAATCAATAGAAATTCTTTAAATGGCTTACCTACAATTGTTATGACATTTTGTTGCAGTTGACCATTATTCTCTCAGAAGAAAAACTTGCATACCTACTCACTTCAGATAGTACATTCATGAAAAAATCACCAAATCCTTTAGGAAATTAACTGAAAACTGATGAGACTTGGATATTTTGTCTTTAAATGTATCTAATTATTAAAAAAAAAAAAATAATAGAAAAAAATAAAGTTCGGTTAGGTTAGGTTAGGTCCTATATATATATTAAATAAGGCAAACTTACACTTAAGCAGTTTATACAATAAACTGATGATAAAACAATTCATAATATCTAAGATAAGTTTTAAATGTTGTCAGTTAGATATGAAACATTTTAATTAAGTTTAAATGTTATTAAACAGCAGGCGATGTGGTTAGTGTGGTATATGTTTGGTTTAAAGTTGGGAGTGTTGTGTGCCTAGGGGGTTTCTTTAGCGGCTAGAGGTCTGATATTGAGTTGTTTAGCTCCCGCAGATCTGTCTGAAGACTCACGCCCCGGACTGGGACTTCACTCTGGATACAGCTCTCGTGACAGTACCACTCGTTGGTGAGTAATCATACCTGTCCCCACCTATTTACTTAACTACTAGTCTGGTCAATGGACGTTATTAATGTTTTTTAGCTTGACATAAAAATCTAAAATGTTTAAGGTTAGTCATTTAGACTAATTGTTATGCCTTAAAACTAATAACTTAATCATTAGGTTTTAATTGATAAGAGAAGACACTGATGCACTCTGTTGTGCGTAGTTTGAGTTGAATATGACTGAAGGGTGAGTGTAGTGGATCAGATGAGGTGTAGCTTTGTTACTGACAAATACCAACTGATTCATGTGTCAGAATTATCAATCAAAGGCAGCTGGGTCCAGTTTTTAACCATCAAAAAGCTTCTTAACTTTTCTCAGGATCGAACCGGCAACCTTCAGATTCAGACAAGCTTTATAACCACTATCTGTGATAACCACGCTCCTGTCGTTGCTAAGCTTATCTAAACGTGAAAGATTTATTGTACGCACTACGATTTTTATTACACATATGTAAGAATATTGTAATTTTTCAGTCATTATACATATCTTTCAGTCATTATACATATCTTTCAGTCATTATACATAATAGAATCATGGCAAAACTAAAATTTAGAGAGTCGTGTAAACTGCATTCAGGGAGTTGGGATTATGACTCTGCCCTGCCTCTACATTTTAGAAGTCTGTGTCCACTGCAAGTACAGTAACTCGATGTTACGTGGTAGTGACCTCCACTAGTACCAGACTAGAGGAAGAGACAATTGTCTCATTCAGAGACATAGAACCACTGCATTTGAACATCTCCCATCTCAAGTGGGTGTGAAATTGATTAATGCACTCCCTGATAGCATAAAACAGTCAGCGAATCAAAATCAATTCAAAACTCGTTTAAAACACCTCTTGTGTCCAGTGCTTGTTACTCGATTGATGAATTCATGAGGAACCGCTGGGATTTTTAAAAGAAACAAAATATGTGGAAAAGGCTTTGGCATCGGTTCATGATTCTATCTTATTGTTCAATGATTTTATTAGTCCATTTTTTCATTGTAAAATAAACAAAGAAACAAAATATCAATAACTGTAAAAGAATAATGTTATAGTTTGACGTTGTAATGCAATGTAAACCATAGTCTACTACATTAAAGATATTATTATTATTATATCTTGATATTTCAATTAATGTGTTATAGGTAAAATAAAGTTGCATTACAATACTGTATAGCTGTTTTTCTATCGATCTAAAAAATGTGTTTTATTTGCTCCTCCCTACATCCGAATTTTTGGCAGTTCCAACAATGGCCCAGTCCTGTCATGCACCGTTGTGGTTTTGTAATTTATCCCAAAAAATGGTCGTTAAGTCGTTATAAATTGTAAATAATTCTCGTGTTTGATTATCCGAACCACCCCTTGTCCCAGTTAGTTTGAATAATTGACTATCTACTGTAAAAATCTCCAAGTTATCAACAAATTTCTTTCAGTTCTGTGGTCCAATATATTTTGTTTTGCAAGTTTAACTGGGTCATTTCTTTTACAACCACACTCCAAAGCCAAAATCATTAACAAAAAATATAAATAGTTCAGCTCTAAAAATATTTTTACAACCAATTATGAATTTTGTTAGTTCCAAATGATCCCCTGGATAAAGTCATCAAGTATGAAGGAAAGTCAAGCAACTAGCCATTCTTTTAGTGCTGTTTTCAGGAGTTTAACTTTCATGTGTTGAAGTTCTTCAGTGTGAGAGTTTTTGAGATTCCTAATGATGTCAGCTAAATTAACTTTTATTGTAATTACATCATACAGTTGGAGGTGATGTGCTTAAACCCACAGTTTATTCTGTCCGTGTCCTTGAGCCTATATATCGAGGAGCCTATATAGTGAGTGGGCGACAAGAATCAAGGGGGAGGGGACTTCTTCCTGACATTGCCGCCAGTATGCTGGGAATGTTCAAATTCCCTTAAGTTCCTTCAAATTCTATTATAATGAACTGGATCATTGTGTAAACTGGTCGGAAAGTAAGACCACAGTTGTAACTGATTTATACATTTTGTATAACCACCAGGACTGCTTTAGAAATATAACTTACTTTGTTTCCATCGCAGCCCTCTTTCATTCAACTTTTGGATGACCCGGGTTTTGGTCCTTACTAGATCATAGTCATATCCTGTTCAATTCATGGACCTGTTGATGGTAATTATATTCATCTTGCGGCCTCGTTATGGTTCACAAAAACATAATTTAAAATTGGCACAAAAAAGAGAAAATACAACACAAACATTGACCTGAGGAATCAATCATCTTTGAGGAACGTGGTCACCGATTGGATGATACAAGTGACTTGTATCATCCGGTACCAAAATTTAAGCTTGCTAGGGTTTTGAAGAATTTATTTTGTAGTTTTTTAGAGTTTGGTTGTACCTTTCCAAATGGTGACACCATATTTAGCTTGTGATTAAAAGAGAAATGCAGTTTTTATGTTTCGGTAATACTAAGATCTTTTTATATGTTTTATAATTTAAAGCACAGTTTTTCAAATTTTTAAGAAGTGGATTAATGAAATCCTATCAATTGTGAGACACAATAATTTCATATGCTGCTTTATTTTCATATTAGTAATGGTTTGGACGTTATATGATCTTTCAAATGCTATTCACCAGGTTTTTTATTCATCAGATAATTGCCATTTCCCATTGGCATGTCATGATGACACTGCCAGATATTCTATTGTTTGTCTTTTCATTAGTAGTCTGATGTCATCAGAATACATGAGGGGAGAGCAGAAATATTTAACTGTGTAGACTCCCAATTATCCAAGACCCGGTTATCCGAGATTGGAGTGCCAGGTTGTCACAGGATTTTGTACATGCAGTCTACAACCAGTATTTTACACGTTAAGTTTGTTTTGGTGTAAACGGAAGCATGAGTTAAAAACGTTAACGAACGATCCTACATTTAAACTTTTCTGTATCTATAAATGATTTTTTGTGTCCTAAATCCCCTTTATATTTATAAAACGTATATTTATAGAGAATTTTTTGTGATGATAGCGTCCCGTAACAAATTAAATTAACCTTGGATTAGCCAAGATTTCATTTTCCAAGGTAGCCTCTATCCTGAAGATCTTGGATAGTTGGGTGTGTACTGTACTTTGGAATATCAATAATGAGAAGTACTGGTCCGATTACAGACCCTTGGGGAATGCCCCTTAATTTTTAGTAAGGGTTTTGCTCGTAAATTCTACTGTAATTGTTTTACAGATATGTTTTAGCTCCACAGTTTGTTTTCAGCCCTTCAGTTAGTTTTCAAATTGCTTTTACTTGTTCACTTCCATATGTATTTATTTACATAAGTAGCTTATTTATTTATTTACATATACATTTATTTATATCTGTATTTATTTATTGATAGTAAAATTATGACTCACAAAATTATATGCATTGCTTTCTTTGCCACTTTCAGTTAATATATAATTCCAGTATTGTAGTAGGATAAACATAATATGTATTTTACTGCAATGCGCAATGAGTCTATTTAAAACTTTGTGCAAATGGTTTACCCTAGATGGTAGGTGGTAACCTTGAGTTGTTCCATGGTTACTATCTAAATTAAACCAGAAGACCTACAACCAATACCAGTTTAAAATCAAACCAGAATTTTTTGGAAAATACCAATCATTAATACAAAGATAACAATACTTAGATGTTTTTCCAGGCAAGAAGTAAAGAGAGAATTTGAAGATGGTTTTGGTATTAAATATGAGAAGAACTTTGACCCAAAATATGATACTGTTAATTTCTTGACAAACATCAAAGAAATTAAACAAGAAGTTGAAGAGGGAACTGGAGAAATAAAAATTGAAGTGAAACAAGAGGGTGCAGATTCAAACTCTCAAGGTACAGTACATTTTTTTGTCTGCACACTAAAGTTAATAGAGTAGGTGACTCAAAAGACAAGATTTAATAATTTAATTTGAGCATAAATATAAACCTTTCAACCTGTACCTAAATGACAAAAATAATCTCCTTACGTTTGTCTAACTTCATCTCAACCCACCAGTTCCAGCGATGTTAACTTGTATACAGACGAAAACCTATCTACATGGGAACAATCAATAGGTCCATGTACTATGTACATAACTATGTACTAAGTGTACATTTGCTCAATCAAGTTTCTAACTAAGTTAATGAGCTTGAGATTATATAACGATAATAACCATATTTTCAAAATTAGTTTAATAACTTGTAAGAGTACTTATAAAATTATAAATTTAACTATGCTCCCTAGTTTGATAACAATGTTTCCAACTCTAAGTTCTATTCAATATTTATTCTAGAAACCTTTTTAATACTACATTTCTGGATGTGTTATTTATGTAACACAAATTTTGAAACATTATGCCCTTCTATCTTGTTTACTGAACTGAAACAGTCCATTAATTAAACCCTTTTTTTTTAGACTCCTCAACCATAAAAACTGAAGACCTTCCTCCACGAAAGAAACGCCGCAGCCGTTGGGCCTCTAGTGACGAGAAGATGGAGATTCCACCGGTGACGTCCACGATGCCACCCTCAATGCTACCCAGGCCGCCCGGGCCACCTCCCGGCATGCCGCCTATGCCACCTGGCCTGCCACCTGGTGTGCCACCCGGCATGCCCCCACGGCCCCCTGGAGCCCCACCGATCGGCATGCCGCCCAGGCCGCCCGGCATCCCACCCATCGGCATGGCCATGCCCAAGGTGCTGGGCGGTGTAGTGCCGCCCGTACCCCCATCCGTACCTACTGTTAATGTACCTGGTGAGTTTTATGGGTTAAATGTAAACTTTTATAATATTGAATAAACAACTGCTTTGAGTGAGGTCATTCGTTTCATCAGGATCTTATTAAAATGACTATAATCTTACTAAACTCTGAGATTAAATTTGTGGTTTTTCAATATTTTGGACATCCATATAGTGAAAGTTGAAATAGTTAATAGTGAAATAGTGAAAGAGATCGAAATACACTGAAGAGCTGAAAGTTATCTCAGGATTTATTGGAATGGATATTGTACTCATACAAAATATGCTAGCAAGATTTAAAGTAAAGAGGTACGGTGTAAATATTTTCAGGGAACAAAAAGCTGAAGTAGTGAAGTTGTAATGGCAGTACACCCTCATTCATCAGATGTGACTATCTGTACTATCTCATCTGTTGGGTCAGCACTTGGGTTGTTGTCTAAGAACCATCTTCTTAGGTCTTCTCCGATGATTTTTGTGGGATGTTTATATCATCACAAAGTGTAATTGCATCATTGATAGCTTTGTTGTTATCTTAGGATTGTTCATTAGCGTAGTCTTTCTCTTTGAGGAGTGTATTTACTGGCCTAGATCTTATTAAAGTTAAAGATACGGCGTCGGACTACCGAGCGTGTTGGATCATCAAGTGTTGGAGTCAATTGTAATCAATTTGGATGAAGCAAATTTTGGATGTCACAGAGTCGGATAAATAAGAGTGTACTGTACAGAAATTATCAAGTAAAGTTATTGAGGAAAAACATGCGGTGTTTTTCAATTGCAAGTAAAAGTTGTCTACTGTTGTTGCAGTTTATTTAAATTTGTCCGCAGGTATGACGGGGGCTATGATCAGCAAAGTAACAAGGACTGACCCAGCATTGGTGGCATACGCAATGAAAGCTTTTGGCCGAACCAATCTCACTGATGCTGAGTGGAAAAAAGCTGAAGATCATTACAAGGTCTAGACTATTTGCAAGCTATCTATAACCACTATAGCTTATTCTATTTTTCACATAAATTTTTTCCTTGTTTTGGATTTTGTAAAAAGAATTACTGATTAGACTGCCCTTAACAGTCTTATTAAACGGTATTAACCCAAGTTATTTCCTTTAAAGAAAATGCTGCGGTTTAGTGCTGCACTCTCGTATCACTCACTATCGGCCTACAGTTTTCCCAACTAGGACAGTTTTTTTCGCACTGTTCAAAACCTTAATACACGTGTCCAGGCTGCCGGACGTTATAGCTCAGATGGCTAAGTCGTAGACTCCTTGGCCAGGATGTCTACGACGGCGCGAGTTTGATTCCCGCTCACGTCCAAACCTGACTTGGTAGTGCAACTCTTAAAAGGGTTAGCCAATTCGTGGTAACGTTGATGGGAGGGCCCACGTTAAATAAGGGGTGGCAGGCTTGTGTGGAAGTTGATGGGATCGGTTGATTCTTTGAGAGTTACACCCTGGTCAACACTGATTTTCCTACTTTTTTCTCTAGTTAACTGTGTGTGTGCCACTATGGCCTTGAAATATGTACGATAACCATATTTTTATTTCAAAATGCCAGTAAAACTATGGCATATCATTCCAAATTTGTTTAAAATATTGTGCCATATTTGTGTTACCAAATGGTAATGCTGGGTCATAATCGTTTTAACCCTCCAACTGGTCAAGATCGCAATCGCGACGCAATTACGTACGCGTGTACTGGTAAGATCGCGATCGCGATCCATTTGCAAGGGTTCAGTAAAATGCATTCTACTCAGTTATTTTATGGTCAATATCGATGTTTTTTATATAGTATTAAAGAGGAAACAATGTGCAATCTAGTCATCGTATGTTCAGCTGTATTTGTTGAAATATCAGTATGTTGGTAAGACTGAATTTCTGGTATTTGTTTTTGTTTACGCGTATCGTAGAGACGGCGCTGTTTTGTGGTTATGTTTTTACTTGAAATGCATATTTTAGTGAATTATAGTTAGTTTGCAATGTAATAATGAGTGAATTGAGTAATTATAGTGCTATTAGGGCCTTCTAAATGAAGATTCAGAGTACAAAGTGAAGTTGTCAGTGAACATGAAAGTTGTGAGTTAGGCCTAGGCCTAGGTGAGTGAATAGGCCTAGGCCTAACTTTATTTATTTATTATAAATAAATATAATTATTTATATATATATATATATAAAATAAATAGTTATATTTATTATTTATAAATAGGCCTAGTAAAATTTTTTTATAAAAAATTAATAAAATTTAAAAAAAATAAAAAAATATGGCGGCGAAAAGGTGGTTTGTTTTTACCTCACATATTTGCTTTGTAATATTTTATTTATAATATAAACAATCAAGTGTTATACATCAGTAAAAAGCCAATAAAATTATGGTCATTTTGGCTATCTTAGTTTTGTTGTATGGACAACATACCTTACCATGATACTACTCTAAAAGGTAAACAATGAGAAAAAAAATCTTTATTGTTACAAAATAGGAGGATTAACATTATAAATTTTTGTAAGTACACCAAAAACAATATTATTTTTGAATAGCCTATTTCATTCTGAATAAATGTATATATAATTTGTATGTTTTATATAGCAATTTATATGTTTTATGTTGATTTTACTAAATGTTTGCGCGGCAGTCAAAAATGCCTTACCAGTACAGAAAATTATAATGACCAGTTGGAGGGTTAGTATAGTAGAATCCCTCAAAACCAGTCACCTTGGGTCAGACCGAGGCCAAATCACGAACAGGCCAGTTAAACTGGCCTTTAAATTGACCAGGATATAAAAACATTAAATTCAGTTTTCTACAGCCTTGCAGTAAATTGCTTTAGTATATTTTAGTTTTATTTCACTGACTTTGGGGTAATGTTGCAGATAAACCTTCTGTACCAAGATATGCTGCACAAGAGAGAGGAACTACAGAGGCTACAGGCGGCTGGCAAGAACAAGTACGAGTACGACAGTGACGAGGAAACTGAAGGTAACTAACTACAGACGCCTAAAGACACAAAAACAATGTTTGTTTTAAATTTCTGTTTGCTTGTGAGATTGAAGTAATTTCCTCAGCATTGTTTTTTCAACCATCCCATCAATTTGAGGAGGTGGATACAAATAAAACCTAGGTGGGAAAGGGGGGTGGACAAATAACAATAAGAACATCTTTAATTTTCCCCTTTAAGTACTTTATGTATTACACACCATCTTGTCTGGCCACCTTTCAACCATCCGTATCAGGAAAGCGTTTTCTTTTTAACTGGCTATTTAATAATATAATATTCCTAGTAATGGATGCCAAACACTGTTTTTCAGTATTACAAATGAAGGTCACATCACAAACCTGTTGCAATGTGTCTGTTTACCACTAATGGGTGACTAACGTGTCAAAGCTGAATACCAATTCTCTAATCTATTGAATCTTCACAAAAAATTTGAATTTGAAATAGGATTAAAAAGATTTGGCAATCGAACCTTGAATCTACCACAATTAGAGAAAATCACCGTGCCATATCTTTGTGTTTAATGTTTCATTCACCACATACATTATTTTATTACTCAGTTACTTAATTGCATAGTTACTTAATACGTGTTAAATATTGTTGTTCAACCTAGTTCAATGAATGATAAATAAGAAACCAAGATAATAATTCATAGTAAAGATCAACTCCATGAGCATGTTATTATATGTTTGCTAATATTAGTATATAAGCCTATTCTACCTTATTATTCCTCGGAACATAACTACCTACGATATTAGATTCATAATTGATTATTTCATCTGAAATATATATTATGTAATTAAATAATATTTTAAAACCAACGAAATACCCCAGTAAAGTATTCACTAGCCTAAGTAATTATTTATTTTCACAAAAGAGTTGCAATACAAATTGCTTTGTTTGTTTAGCACTAAGGAGAGCCTAAAATAGTTGTTATGTGTGACGGCTGGTATGTGCAGGAGGGACGTGGGAACACAAGCTGCGCAGCCTGGAGATGGAGGCGACGCAGCGCTGGGCAGACGAGCTCACCGAGGCAGCCAAGGGCAAACATCACATCGGCGACTTCCTGCCGCCCGACGAACTGGCCAGGTTCATGGAGAAGGTAAGACATGTGCCACCTGTCGTCAGCATAGTTATCTAGGACCTCAATTTGTTTTGAGCTCCTCAGAAGACGAAAACTGTATTTAAATTCATTTATGAGTGAGAATGTGGATGGTTTTTTTGAAACTTGAGAACATAATTTCTGGAAAGTTTGTCACATAAATAATCCCATGAAAAGTTGAAAACCAACTTTACAGAAAAATCACAGCTGAAACAAATGTTGAACATCAACATTGATTTTCTGAAACTAAATAATTGAAACCATCCTTGTAAAATAGGTAGAAAAACTTAAAATATTTCATTATGATATGACAGGTATCAAGAGTTTGTGTGACTAAAATCAACTAGACTATGGGAAATTTGTAAAAACCATTTTATGACAAATCGAATAAATTTTTAACTGGTTGAGGCTGTGGTTATTTTGTAGTACGAGGCGCTGAAGCAAGGGCGGGAGCCAGACCTATCAGACTACAAGGAGTTCAAGTTGCGGGAAGACAACGTAGGGTTCCAGATGCTGCAGAAGCTCGGTTGGACGGAGGGCCAGGGTCTGGGGCCCGAGGGTAGTGGCATCACCGACCCTGTCAACAAGTCAGTACCACCACTCCCTTGACAATATGCGGATAATTTTTTGTGTAATTAATAAATTGTATAATTATAATATTGTAGGGGTCTGCGGTACAATAATTTTCAGGTTGGTATAGTACATTTTTGTGAAACTCAGTTCTCAATACAAATCGGTACACGGTATGTGTTATCAATATAGCGGTATTAATTTATATTATGGTATTTATATTGTGGTATTAATATCGATGGGTAATACTTCAAATACCTACCGTATTTACAATATTTTGCTATGTAGGAAAAATGTCATAACCACAAAGTTTAAGTCCTTGTACTTTATACCTCTGCATATATGCTTATGATATCAGTTTTATACCCAGGTAATAAGAATAAACATGAAGTGAGTAGCAGCATCACAACAATAATTTAAATCATAGATCTATTTTTGGTTGATAAAAAAATGACACAAAAAAAAGATTTTCAAAAGAAAGCTTATTTATGCTGGATCAGTGTTTTTCAATTCCTTGCCTACATATATAAAAGAACAAACAAATAAGATAAAAGAACAAACAAATAAGAAGAAATCATAACCCAACAAAAACAAACTAGTATTTAATTATACCTAGCCCTAGCCGCAGTAGGCCTATTGTAGAAACGACAGATGTCATCATTGGAGCGGTATCGTCAGTGTTAGAATCACTCATGATTATAATTATTTTTTTACTATTTATGCTTCACATTGTCACAGGGCAACTATTATACAGAAGCGATGTATTAGTAGGACTGCAAAGTAACAGAGCAAGCGTAGTAATAATACTAATAATTAAGAGCAATCCAACAAGAAAAGCCAGAGTCAAAGTACAATGAGAAAGTAAACGCCACAGAGTACCTTTATACAACATCTTAGCCTCTGGAAGAAACATGTACAACAATGTAAAATATAGTACTTTCAAAACATTGCCCGTATTTTAAAAGCCAATCTTGTGTTGTAAACCGTATTGTAAACAAATTTAAAAATTTGGAATGTTTCTAGTTTTTTCTGGTAGATATAATTCATATGAACGAACAGCTTTTGGACGGCCTTACTCTTTGCGTAAAGCCGCAAATCGATAGTTTATTTCCCGAATGCATTCAGCTAACACAATGTCCTTGTTTTAAATGTAGGTTATACAAAATCCTAGGTTACAAAATGTATGTACAAAATGTTATAAAATGTAGGTTACAAAATCCTAGTTGTAAATGTATGTCCTTAGGTTAAGACATACATTTTCAATCGGCAGTCAATATTTTAAACAATTGCTGCATAATTATACAACTGTTGCAACTTTAAAACCCGTTGTTCTAGTTCTTGACCTGAATAAAATTGATTTCTCAAACAAGATGTTTTTCTTTTCCACTACATTTGTTTTGTGTCTATTTATATTTGTGTTATAAATTGGCCACAAGACAAACATCTGTCATCTGGACATTATTCATAGGGCATTTTAAAAAAACCCATAGAAGAAGAAGAAAAAGTGCTTTATTCTTCCATAAATACATATACACTTTGTAATACATATATTACAATTCAAAAACAAATTAATATTAATCCAACTTTAGAGTCCGATTAGCACATAAAGCCATAGTCACTAGGACTGTCGGCTTGGTTGACACACTTACCTAGAAATTTATTAAATTCAAGAACAAAATCATTAAAAATTGACACCTTTTAAACTAAAAACAGCAGTATTCATTAACCAACAGCAGTATTCAATCACGGTTTTTAATGAGCCCATCATAAGCTAAAAACTATTTACCAAAGAAATCTGGCAGTTTTTTTTTAATTTACTTTAAAATTATATCCCATTTTAATAAAGTTTTTCAAAAATTGAATTCCTCAATTAAAATTTTCCTATAGCTCCAAGCCTCCCTTGCATAAAAGCCCAGCCTGCGCCAATTCCTCCCATTTAAGTATTCGTTCAATTCAATTCCCGACAAATTAATTTTATTGAAATATTTATTTCTGATGTTAGCTAAAACAGGACATCTCGCAACAAAATGAGAAATATTTTCTATTTCTTGCATATTACAAACTGAGCAGTTATAATTTTTAATAATTTAAAAAACCCCATAGTATACTTAAATAAAGCATTTTTTTTTACTTATTGTTCATTTGTATGTAAATAGTCTTATATGTAAATACTTTTAGTATCTTTGTCAAGAGTAAAAATGTTTGAATGAACTCAGTCTAAAAATACATACAGTTAACTCCCGATTATCCAGGGTAATGACTGGTTGAAGGGTCCCGGATAACCCAAAACCACGGTTAAAACAAAGAGTTCAATAAATTAAGTAAAACACGAAATAAACAAACAAGTTTTAACTAAGAGTCCGCTGGTTTCCAATATTTATTATTTTTTATTGACCAAACCTTATTGGAATGAATAAACAGGTCTAGTTGAGTGAAGAAGGAACACAATAAAAGGGTCCAACGTGGACAAAAAACCAAGATCAGGTGTTCTTTTGTTTGGCATAGGCAGCCGGGATGGGCGGGTGGTGTGTGGGGTGGGGGGGAGGGTCGCTTGGGATAATTTATTCAAGATAAGAGCATGCGTACAAAAACGAGTGATGGTTCATCTTTTTGTCTAATTGGTAAAAATGTTAAAACAATCAATTGTTCAAAATGTATGCTAATTATTGAATTAGGCTAATAAATTTATAACTTTGTCAACTAAAATTTTAATGTTACGGTACTTTAACAAAGATTTATTGAAATGCAAAACAAATGCATTTTGAAATGTGTTGTTTAGCATGATATAAGTTAAAATTAATAGGGGTCACTGAACAGCAGACGAATTAGAGCGATAATTACAGACAGAACTGGAAACTAAATAGGACCTTTCTTGGTTTCTATTTTTAGCTCATCTCGGCGCGCGACCAGTTGTTTCCAGCAGTCAAGGTCATACCCGCCATTGCGCCCCTTCCCCATCCCAACACGCCATCGCTCTGACTCGTTCCTCGCTGACCTCATGACTACGATCACAATTACGCCACCAAATAATTTACAAATTATTTTCCGTGTTTCATTGCTTTAAATTCCATTGCTAAATCAAATAATAATTAGTAAAAATATTTCTTCTAAAGTAATTTCAACGCAATAAAATTGATAAATGATGGTATTGTTGTCAAAGCTGAGAAAATAAATCAAATTGAAATTGACGTTTTGTGACCCCGGTTAATCCGCAACCCGGTTTACCCGCCCCCGGATAATCGGGAGTTGACTGTATTTCTGAGATGAAATTTACTCTTAAATTTTTGAAAAACTTTAAGTGTTTAAAGTTGTATATTTATATGCGTAGCTGCATGGTTTAGTCTACTTATCTTAAACTAAGTTAGATATACATTCTTTTTAAAATTAAAAAAATATAAACTGAGAATTTCTCTTAATAAGACAATATGAGTTGGATGTGGTTGTTTGCAGAGCCAGCATGAGGCCCGAAGGTCAGGGCCTCGGTTTGGAGAGGCCGGACGATGTGGACGCAGACGACGACGAGTACGACGCCTACCGCAAGCGCATGATGCTCGCATACCGCTTTAGGCCCAACCCCATGGTAAACTAGCTATTTAAATCCTTTTGCTGTATTCATTAGGGTTTTAATGTGTGGTCAGTATGAACTTTTAGTCTAATACAGTGGACAGCAAGCTTGATAAAAATGGATTTAAAAAAAGGATAAGCAAACGTTGTATTACAGTGATAGTGTAACAACAGTGGTTATTTTTATTTTTTATTAGTGAAATACTATGGTTTGCACTTTTTGTAGTCAGGTATAATCAGGAAAAGTCAAGTAATTTGAAAATGTCTAGAGAAAGTGATGTAATAATTTGCATAAATTTCAAGTTATAAAAAAATGTTTACAAATTAATTATCATCACAAAGAATAATGCCTGCCAGTTAGGGCTATTACAGGGTGGGAATCTTTAAAAACTGGGAATTGTACTTACATTTTTTGTTGATATAAATTTTTTGGTAATTAGAATTTGGGAATATTGGGCCATGTCCTTAAATTTTTGCCTGCATTGCAAGCACGCGGTGAGCTGCATTTATATTTCTGGGTACAGTATAAAATAATTATACAGATTTCTTTCCTATTTTCCCTTATAACTAATTTTTTAAATATAAACAAAAACTAATTTTTTCCTTAATTTTCCATTGGGGAGACCCAAAATTTCTTGTGCTAGACGTTATTAAAAAATATTATAAATGTCTTTAAATTTATGGTAATGGTTCAGAAATTTCTATTTTAGCGAATTTCCCTATAGGGAAAATTACGGTAGTAGCCATGGTAAGACCTAAGCCTGGGACCATATTACTTTTTTATTTTGAGGTCCCCAGAAGCCAAAAACACTGTTAGTTCATTTTCATATATATATATGTATATATGTATATATATATATATATTTATATATATCTATATACAGGGTGTCCAGCTTCCACCTTTACAAACTTTTCCAGGTTATTAAGCATGCAAAAACAAACAGAAAAATCATACAAACATATGTCCGGAAATGCTTCGTTAAGCCGCTAGCCCCCATTTTGTTTTTTACACTTAAGAATTTTTATTTCCGTGACGGGTTGTTGTATGGAGTTCATATTTGGCATGTACCTTAATCACAATAATGTTCATTTTTAGAAAAAATATGATTTTTTTCCAATGAATATTTTCAAAATGGCGGCCATTTTTAATTTTTAAACTTAAATATCTCAAAAACCGAAAATTTTATAAAAATGTCACAAGACATAAAAAAGTTGGCAAATTAAATTATCTAAACAGTAACACCAAGTTTGCAAGGATCCGACTACAAATAAGGGAGTAATTGTGGTTTTCCTGTACAAAAACACTGATTTTGCACTATGATTAATGCCAATTTAGGTTATTTTAAGAGAAAAATCTCATTAACTCCGTTATTTGTTGTCGGATCCTTACAAACTTGGTATCACTGTTTAGATAATTTAATTTGACAACTTTTTTGTGTCTAGTAAAATTTTTATAAAATTTACGGTTTTTAAGATATTTGAGTTTAAAAATAAAAAATGGCCGCCATTTTGAAAATATTCATTGGAAAAAAATCATATTTTTTCTAAAAATGAACATTGGTGTGGTTAAGGTACATGCCAAATATAAGCTCCATACAACAACCCGTTAGGGAAATAAAAATACTTAGATGTAAAAAACAAAATGGCGGCTAGCGGGTTAACGAAGCATTTCCGGACATAGGTTTATATGTTTTTTCTGTTTGTTTTGGCATGCTTAATAACCTGGAAAAGTTTGTAAAGGGGGAAGCTGGACACCCTGTATATATATCTATATATATATCTATATATCTATGTGTCCGTGGTACTGATAACTTTTGAAGGGGACCTCCGATTTTAATGAAATTTGGTATGAAGGTGTAAGGCTAGGTCTATTTTCATGAGTTCGCGAACCAGCATGATCGGGTTATGGGAACGGAGTTTTATGGGGTTTCAAAGGGGTCAAAAATGGGTTTTTTGCATTTTTGGAGCTTAATTTTCAAAATTCAACAATTTTAACTAAAACCATTTAAAAGAGCTTAAAAAACAAACAATTTCATATTTTTAATTTTTAACTTGGCTTAACAGGTTACGGAGAAAAGCCAAAAATAGGGTTTCCATGTTAATCTTATGGGAAACCAACAAAACCCTGTATCTCGCTTATTTATTAGAATAACTTGATAAAATTTGTTATGTATATTCACTTGGTAAGGTTCAACTGATATTTGCTAACAACACCTACATGGCGGCAAACCTACGTACTCACCCCTATGGGGTTTATGGGGAAAATGAAAAGAACACCATAACTTGATAATATTTGGTATGTTCATTCAATAGATAGGATTTAACTGATATTTGCTTACAACACCCATATGGGGGCAAACCTACTTACACTCACCCCCATGGGGTTTATGGGGAAAATTAAAAAGTGCCGAAAATTGGTAGAGTTTGACATTTACCTAAGGTAACTATTACATTTACTAACAAAACTATGATTTTCTAACAACATCCCAAGGCAGCCAACCTACATACCCATTCCTATGGTGTTAATGGGGAAAATACAATATCTCAAGATCGTTTGGAAATTCGCTGAGTACGCAGATCTGCTGCGACGGGGGTATTTTTTAGTGTAGTTAACACTCTGCCAACAATTACTTTTTTGGAAATTTATTTTCTGAATCCATTAATTTGTAATTAATCTGGAGTAGTATTTGCATTGACAAAAAGAATAAATTACATTTCCATATTAACCAAGATTAACTTATTAGACCACATTCACATGGATTTGCATTAAAAAATACAACATTAAAAAATCTATCATATTTACCAACTGTTCGACATCCACAGGGTGATCTTCCAGTCACCCTGCAGTTCCATCTACAGGGTGAGGCAAAAAAACCGATCTGTCTTTCGCGCACCGCTCAGCGACAGGACATCTGAGAAACTTGGGGGTAGGCTTGTTGGAACGCAAATTTAATGCCATTTTAGTAGTCATGGAGTAGTGGTCGCTTGAACAACGCTAGTTCGTTATCAAGACGTATTTCAATATTGGTGATTCAATCATTGCTACTCAGCGGCAGTTTCGTGCATACTTTCAATTAGGTCAACATTTGGAAGTTCCATATCCTAGCATAATTATGCAGTGGGTTACCAACTTTAAATCAACTTGTTTTGAGTTGAAAACGAAGCCATCAACGACGCCAAGGTCAGCGCGGACGACAGAGAACATGGATAGAGTCCATGCTGCTGTGTGGAAAACAGCCCTCGTTGGTTCTCCAGAAAACAAGCTAGCGCTTTGCTTGTGTCTACGCCAGAGGCATTTTGTCAAGAAAAGAGTACAATGTGCACTAAATGCTTTTAAGGGTGAGTATTCCAAACCCATCACATTGTTGTGGGCACCCCGAATATCGAACCCGTGAACTCTTGAACCGAAGTCCAAGACGCTAACTGGTAGGCTAGCGACATGCCTTGAACATGGCTGACCCCTCGGTTTGACAATTTCCATCCGTACCAATTAATTGGCTATTGTTCAGTAATTAAAGACCACTGACCATGCAAAGTGAAAAATATTTGACAAACAAATGATAGATTTAAATGCCGATAAAGAAATTTTAATGTTTAATAACGAGGCGCACGAAATACGCCCCGATAACGAACGCGCGTTACTAAATATGCCTAATGTAAACTGTATTTTAGGTGAACAGGACCACTACTCCATGACTACTGAAATGGAATAAAATTTGCTTTCCAATAAGCCCACCCCCACCACCCTCAGACGTCCTGTCGCTGAATAGTGCCCGAAAGAAAGTAGATCGGTTTTTCTGCCGCACCCTGTATAAGGGTACTGGTGTCTTTAAATTTTCACTTGTGATACTTAATATTAGTGATGTGCCGATACCCAAATTTCAAAGTCTGTACCAGTACCGGTTCTTTTAAGAGCGCAACAGTGGAGCACTTATTTATCTGATATAATTTTGTCTAAAAATAATCTTAAAGTCTTCTGATGTTGTCAGTTTAAAATATAAATAAATAATTTAACATAGACACAAACAGACACGCACTGTACATTTAGACATGAATTGTTTGGCCGGCCGGCAGTAGACTCCAACTGAGGAGATAACAGACTTTAACCCACTCCTACTTGGTGACCTTGAGGTGTAATCAGCTGATTTTTCACTTTGTCTTTAAGATAAGATATGCGGTCAAATAGTATATTGTTGTTGTATTTAAGATTGTCACTCAAAACATTATTGGGGTGTTTTTATAAAGGCATTGTAAATATGTAATTCTTCCAAAGATGTCATTAATGATGATTTTATGATGATTAATGATGACACCTTCATGTTTTATACAGGAAATGGTAGACAACTTGAATTATTAAACAAACAATTTAACAACATCTCCAGTAACTTTAAGTTTACTCTTGAAATAGGAGACAACAGTAGAATAAGCTTTCTGGACTTAACTTTAAAGAAGGACACAGATAAAATAAAATTTTCAATCTATCGTAAACTTACCGCAACAGACCATACAATACATGCTACCTCTTATCACCCTATGGCACATAAGATGGCAGCGTATAACAGTTTAGTCCACCGCCTGCTAATGGATAGGAACGATTATGACAAAGAGGTTGCAACAATAAAACACAAATTGCAGTGGTACCAAAGTGATATTGTTGTTAAAATAACAAAGAAACAGTTAAAGAAACGGTTAGTAAGAAAAATGACCCACAAGAAAAATGGCGATTCATTTCAGTTGAATATGGGCAGTCACTTTGTCACACTTAAACCAAGGAATTGGGAAAAAACAATGTAATAATGTCCTGCAAAACTTCCAACCGTCTTGAAAAACATTTAAATACAGTGTAACCTTGATATATCGAACCTGAAGGGGAATGTAAACATTTCGTAATATCAAGGTCTTCGATATACTGAGGTTCGTTATATCAAGGTTATTTTTTACAAACTTCGATATACTGTGGTACACGACCAACTCTCATAATACCATCCTTATTTCCAATAGGCCTAGTAATTGAGGAATAAATACGGGTTTACTGCAATTACATAACCAACATTTTAACAGTCCACTGTAACATTATAAGTTGTTCATAAACCCTTTTTTTGTCACTAGCTGATCAGGACAAAGAAATAAATAATAATGACGCAAAAAACTAAACAGTGCTGAAAACACACAAAAATTTATTTAATAAGCACAGACGTTTTTACTCTTATACATGCAGTAAACATGGAGTTGTAAAAATTGTACTCATGAGAATAATGTAAAATGTATTTAAACAAAATGCTAACAGCCGGTTAACGGACACTTAGGGCAATGAATGGAACAACACTAATACAATAAGTTAACTAATTGCAAACATGGAAAACAAGAATAACGCTTAGGTTAGAATAACACATTTGGCACGGCAAAAGGCAACGTCTGTAGAGTGACAGGTTGCAACGCATATGAAAATGAATGAATTCAATGATTCAGTTTGTTGTTCTTTTTTAACTTTGATATGTTGAGGTTTTGCAGTCAAAACTTCGATATGTATAGGTGGTTAGGTTGTGCATCGGGACTCAAAAAGTTCGTTATATTGAGGTTAGCCTCGCTAATCCGTCGATATGTAGAGATAGAAATAACATTAGATTTATAGGCAGGTTCAAGGGGAATGAGAAAACTTTGTTACATCGAGGATTTTGATATATTGAGGTCGATACATCAAGGTCCCACTGTACCACTAACAATACAAACACAAATAAAAATGATCAATCTGGAATATATAAAATAAATTGATCAGACTGCCAAAAATTCCACATTGAACAGACAGGCAGAACATAAAAAAAAGGTTTTCCGAACATATGCCGAAAGCAAAATTGAAGCTTCAGAGGTCTAAATTTGCTGAACATTTAGTTGAAAACAATCACAGCGTTAATAATATAGAATCTAATTTAGAAGTTTAAACAAATGCAAAAAATTATCATTAATGACAAATTTGGAAGAATTACATATTTACAATGCCTTTAAAAAACACCCCAATAATGTTTTGAATGACAATCTTAAATACAACAAAAATATTTTTATTTGACTACATATCATACCTTAAGGACAAAGTGAAAAATCAGCTGAGTACACCTCAAGGTCACAAAGTAGGAGTGGGTTAAAGTCTGTTATAAATCTCCTCAGTCAGAGTCTACTGCCGGCCGGCCAAACAATTCATGTTTAAATGTACAGTGCGTGTCTGTTTGTGTCTTAATGTTAAATTATTTATTTATATTTTAAACTTTGACAACATCAGAAGACTTAATGAATGGCATGTTCATATTATCAACCCTGATGATGGAATCCTGTTTTCCGAAACATATGTAGGATTTTTTTATACTGGTTTGAACTTTTGACGGAAGGTAAGTATACCTATATTTAACTAATACTGCTCTTAGTGAGTTATGGCTGTCAGTTATACTAAGTTTTCTCTATAAAGGCTAATGCGATATACTTTCCAATTTAACATCAACATTTAGGCGATTAAAGTTTACGCCCGCGCGACTTCTCCATTATTGCAATGCTACTACCGGAGCGCCAAAGTCCTACTGTGCGACGTTGCTACTTCTCGCTAGCCGGGCCTTGTTACTAGAGATGGCTGTGCAGCAACCCCCAACACATTATCAGTGCTTTTAAAGTTTGCGTATGTTTCACCAAATTAAATAGTGCGACTTTGTGTTTTAACATATGGTCCATATATGTGATAACTTTTTAACAGAACTTTTTACATCATTCATCATGTTCAGTTTAAAAACCAGGTGGGTTGGACCATGAAAATGTGTTTTGAAGAGGTTTCAAAATGGTTAAAACTTAACTGAAGAAACTGAATAGATTACAATAGTAATGAAAATCGAAAGATTTTTTATGTATGAACATACAATAATCATGCAGTATTACAGTACACTCTCGTTCATCGGACTCGGCGACATCGGAACTCCGCTTCATCGGAACTGAAAATCTGAATATTATTAATTTTTTTTCTTACGAAATAAATAATTTTTTCGTTTTAGCGCCTTCAATTTCCATTCGTTCTATCCGCACAACAGTGAAGTATCACATTTTGCGTCTAACGTCATCAGGCGTTTTCCATAGTCTGTACGTATCGATGTGATTTACGAGGCCGTGGAGTATTCGCACAAAAATAGAAAGAGGAAGGGGGCAGGAAGTGAACATCCGATTCGACCGCTTCCCAAACTGTCATTCAGTCTGTCTCGCGTTGCGACTGCCCCTGTGTTACGTGGAAGTCAGTTCACTACTGGAATATGAGTGGAATATAAATATGGAATATGAGAATAACGATTTTGGATCTTTATTTCCTGCGTTGTTTTTATTCCTATAGGTTCATTTGTTACCATGTTCAAAGTTTGAGTGCCTTATTTTCATAAAATCTCTAGTGTTGCCTTAAAAACAAGAGTGAATACAATCACGATAGGTCACCGTACGGGCGGAAATGATGACTCACGACGGCCTCCGCTTCATCGGAATTTTTTGACATCCGAACCGGCCGTCCGCCACATTAGTTCCGATGAACGAGAGTGTACTGTACAACTAAAACAGTAAACATTTCAAAACTTTTTAATAGGGCTCATAAAAATGGCAATAATGTTATAGTAAAATTATTGAAAAATTAGATGGTCAACACTTGAGCCAATTTGCAATTTTTACTCTATAAGAAAATTTAATCATGCTGCAATAACCACAAAAATCTTATATTCTTTTAATAACTTTATGCCTTGAATAAAAGAATTTATAAACATTAAAATCTGTGTGGGATTCAAAAAGTATTAAAAGTTGGGAAGTTTTATATTTAGTAATAAAGACACAAGGCCTGAAGAGCCTTTGGAAAGTGATAGGTTGTTGCAATGTAATATCTGTTACTTAAGGAATGCATATTTTGTTGGAAACACTTACTTACATTAATTTTAGATTTTCGGCTGCACTCTTCCAATTGTTTTACCGCTATAGATGACACTTCACAAGACTGCTAAACATCTACGATCCTTACTTTTATGGTTCACTATTGGACTGTTAATCTTGACTGTTGTTACTGCTATGGATGACCTCTTCTTGAGACTGCTAAACATTTACGATCCTCACTTCTGTTGGTTCACAGTTGTTGGCTGATATTAATCTTGACTTTGATGCGGCCAAGGACACTTCTTGAAACTATTTACACTCTTTACTTCTAATTGTTTACTTCTTCTGTTGCTATCATTGAATTTATAACTTTGGACTTAGTGCTCCTTATTGCTAATTGCACTATTTTTGTCAGTTTTTTTATCGTTTTTGTTATTTTTGATTTTTTTATATTTTCCCTGCCTTTTTTGTTATTGTTTGATTTTTATTAATTTTGAATTTCACCGTCATTGCTAACTGCACTATTTTTGTCAGTTTTTGTTCTTTTTCATATAAAAAAATGTATTCTTTGATTTGATTAATTTTGGATTTTGCCCTTATTACTAATTCCACTATTTTTATAATTTTTTCTTTTTGATCTTGTTTCTTATTTTTTAATTTTTTTTCTTGCTTTTCATTTCTTGTTATTTTGTTGTTGTATTAGTTTTGAATTTTCCCTTATTGCTAATTGCACCATTTTTGGTTTTTGTTATATTTTCTAAAAAAATATTAGTTTTAATTTTTTTTTATTACTGGTACTGCTAACCTGCAAATAACAAGAAAAACAATGTTTTAACAACCTTTCTCTATTTTTACCTTATATTCCTACTGAGAAAACATTTTATTGTTAAACTACTAAAAAGTTGCAAATTGGCTTTTGATTTTCCTGCTAATTTAAACTGAAATTGGAACCCTACTTTTATTTCCATAAGAAAATTAAAAAATATCTTAGCTCTCTGATGGCTTGATCACGCTTTTCGCTACACAGTGTGCATGGCGGTAGACTGCTCCCTTTTCATTTGATGCATGGCTACAGCTGACACGTGATGATGGTTGACATCCTCAGAGATCCAAATGACCTCATAAAATAACATAAAAATTCAACTTAAAGATAAAATGTGAGAAAATAAAAAATAAGTCATTCACATAAAACAACTAATGTAGTTTTTTTTTTCTTCTAGATAGACAATTATAATAGTACATTCAAAAGATCAACAGGATAGGAAAGCCAACTAAAACTCTTAAATGAACTTGAACTGATACATATTTATTTAGTATTACAAAGTTTTAATTTTATATTAGGATAAGGTAAAATATTTATTTTACCTTATTTGTACTATATTAACTCAGCGTTCTGTATAAACTAGATCAATCAGTAGCAGACATTCTCTAGATAAATGTTCTACAAGTAAACAACAGAAAATAGCACTCATTTATAATGATTGAATGATACAGTAGTACTGAACTGACACGAGAGTGAACATAGTAATTGAGTTATTCTTGGAGGTGAGTGAGCAAAACAAATAAGCTAATCCGGAAGATGAGTTCTTATAGGACAAAACCATATAAGGAGCTTGTCCCTGTATGGTTTTCAAAAAGTTTTTGCAACTTTTTTAATGATGAAGCTGAGTTTTGCTATTACTAGAGTTATTGTTGCTCGAAATCAGGCAATTTAATTTGGCCTATATGTCATAGCTAAAAGTTACATTTATTTATAAATCAATCACACCGGGCCAATCCAATATTGTGATTATTAGTAATCACCCAAAACAACCTTATTTACACCTGTGCATTAACCAACACTGTCCTTAGGGGTGTGGGACAGGTGCATCCGCACAGGGCCCCGCGCCTGGCAAGGCTCCGCACTGCTCCATAATTTTTTTTACACTTTGAGCTATGACAAGACCAGCTTGTAAACTTTTTCCAGGCCTTAACCCTTAAGATATTAGATGTGCCTTGGTCGGCAGACATAATCGCACCGGTCCGACATTGTTGCCTAAGATTGGCAGACATGACCAGCCTTGTAGGCGCATATATCTGAGGTTTTGGTGACACGATCGCCTCGGTCAGGGAACATTATTTTCCAATACACTATTGTCTGCATTCGGCAGATACTATATAAAGCGTCTCTGTTCGGCGGACATTAGAGCCCGCTATTGATTCGGATTATTATTCAAAATCATATATTTTCGGATATTTCCATATTTTCATGCCGATAAAAAATGTTCGTATGATTCCCGCTTTTACCAGAATCACTGTGGCTTGGACACTCTAGAAATTTTAAAAATTAGTTGTGGGAAGGCAAGGGGGGGGGGGGTTATGTAGTCTTAGCGGCGGACACATTTTTAAAAAGCTCAACCAAATACCAATGTTATTCTAATGGGAAAATTTCAAATGAAGGATCATTGCAACCCTTTATTTTAAACCCAATTCTCATCAATTTTACTTTCTCCCTCTATACCATAGTATATGGAGAAAGTATTGTTTTTGTCAAAATTTTCGAATTTGAGTTGTTGGTGGATTTATCCATTTTGGTTCCCCCTGAACCCAAAAAAGTGGTTTTCGGAGTGATGTCTGTCTGTGTGTGTGTGTCAGGATGTAAACAGAGCTAGAGAATGCCCTAATGGTCCGATTTTAATTAAATTTGGTACATAGGTCCAAATCCACAATAATTCCAGGCGTTTTTTTTTTCATTTTTTTGAATTTTTGATTTTTAAGGGTATTTTACCCCCAAAAACCCTCAAAAATCAAAATTTCTCAAAAACAGCTCTAACGATTTTGATTAAAATTTTGTGGTTTATTAAGCTTAAAATGGTGAATAAAATGACACCACCCGCATCTCCGGGAAAATCCGCGTTCAAAAGTTATGGAGTAAAAAGCGTTTCAAAAATAAATTTTTTGGATTTTCAAAATAGCTGTTGTATTGAAATAAATTTTACTTATCACCATTAAATCAAGCTCAAAAAACTAAATAATCCAGTATTTAAAATTATTGCTCTACGTCAAGTGGTTGCGGAGAAAATTCAATTTTTCGTTTAGCGGTAAACGCAGTACGTTGTCAAAAGTCACAGACGCGCGTAGGGTCAAACGAGCGCTGCTCAGCCGGTAGCTATCCGACTGAGTCATCAAGACATTAATGTTTGAAGCTTTTAATATCTTTTTTTATAATGTTGGGAGAAAGTATGTGTCAGTTAACTGATACCGTTTATTTGTTAGGTGACGCAAAAATTCCTTATCGCGTTCTATCGAGCGTGTGGAGTCAGTAACCAGTAGACACCCTTGTTACTGACTTTTCGGTGACTTTTAGGGGTGAAAAATGTTAAAAATCAGTGACCTTTGCTTGGTCTATTTAGAACATTTTTGGGGGAAATTGCTAAAGTTGATTCTGGTAGAGCCTTATATCTGGAGCCTGTTAATACAATACTAGTACCATTATTACACACTAAGGTATGCTTTAATGACATTTTAAAATTTCAGGAGCTGGGGGTGTGTTTTTTATATTTTTCACAACTGCAGACTAAGCCCTATCGAACAACAACAAAAACTTGAAAATCGATTGAAAATTGTAAGAGTAGTTCTCTTAATAAAAAAAGCCTTAGTGTATTAAATAAGTACTAGAGATCGCCTCCTGATTCGATCAAAATTTCAGTTGATCTGGCTGGACCCAAGAAGTTTAAAAACATTTTATAACTGAAACATCTGTTCTTCCTGTTTTTCTAGCAGTTGTTTTTACAACAGCTGTCTAATGATTCAATCAATTCTCCTACCTCCATAAGATTAACATTGGAACTTTGAAAGCCTGTGGGGCGTAGCCCTGGTGTCCGATGTGAATTAGAATGTGATTCTGCTCATCTACAGGACTATACCTTTCTAACGGTATGCGCGGATTTCTCCTACGATGCACACGAGCTGAGAAAAAAGGAGGAAATGAAACATGCTTGCGTATTAATATATAGATAGATTATTACAAACCCTATATTCGTAGAACATATTATCCACTGTACAGTATAAACCTTAGCATAACAATAAAGAAGAATTACAATTCAATGTAAATATTTTATCAAATTTATTTAGACTTGTACACGTGTTGCTCGAAATCAAGCAATTTATTTTATTACAATACAAATTTTACTTTTAGCTCTAAATCAATGACATCCGACCAATCCAATATTGTGAATATCTTTAATCACCAGAAACTACACGTATTTACAGATGATTATTAACAGATGTTGAACATGCTTTATTCAATCCCAATGTTATTTAAATGGGAAATCTTTAGATTTCAATGGTGGATAGCGCCTTTATTTTCAGTCCGATTCTCATAAGTTTTTGGCGGAAACAACTACAGACCAAGCCCTATCCAACGACACCAAAAACTTGAAAATCGGTTAAAAATTGTAGGAGGAGTTCTCAATACAAAAAAAAACCCTTAGCGTATTAAATAAGTATAGATTTTCTCACTAAATTTGCTTGATATTTGAATGTAATGGTTAGGGTCCGTTTACTCTACCGACCATAGACTCTACGACCCTCTTAAATATTAAATAAAATATAACATGGGGCCACTTACTCTACCGATCATAGGCTCTATGGCCCTTTCTAATAATTTAAAAAAGTAATATAGGTTCATTTAGTCTACGGCTCATAGACTCTATGAGCCTGTTTGAATATTTTTATATAATTTAAAGCGATCATAGAGCCTATGCACCCATTTAAATCAAATGTATGGGTCCAAAGCATCTACTGGCTCATAGAGTCTATGAACCTTTTCAAATTAATATTAAATAAAATTATAAAATAGGGCCATAGGCTCTATGAGCCGTTTTATATTAAATACGTTATATATTGAAAAAGAGGTCCACTTACTCTACGGGTCCGTTATATCTACTCTGTACGCACCACTCCTTCAGCTCTCGTGCACAAACGAACTGAGATAATGTCACCCAGTTTTCTGCATCCTATTTTACGATAAATAAATATCAATCTATCAATATATGTATCTCTGCATCTATATATCTATGTACCTATCTATCTATATATTTATCAAGTACCAGGGGGACCGAGCTTAAGCTCGGTAAAATTATTACTTTCGTTCTCACACAAAGCTCGTTCGCTCTGCTCACTCGCCCTTTTCCGTTTTAAAGACGAGCTCGTTCGCTACGCTCACTCGCCAGGCCAACGGTTGCTGCACTTTGGTATAACTACAGAAAAAAGATGTAACACATTGGTTTAAATATCTACAGTTATCAGCTGATTTTTGTTCAATTAATAAAATCTCCATAAGGATAACATGGGATCTTTGAAGGGCTCTAGCGCGAAAACCGGATTTTTCCCAGCTATGGGACCAGCTCCAATCGATTTCTGGTGGCCAAAACCCCCATATTCCAAAATTTGAAGGAAATCGTCGGAGCCGTTTTTGAGATAATTGTGCAAGCAAGCAAGCAAGCAAACAAGCAAACATTGCTCGTATAAGAGTATAGGATATCACACGAAAAGGCAATTTTTTTAAACGAAGCTCCTCTCTTATTTGTAGACAAATTTTAACGTTTAAGGTGTAGAAAAATTCGTTTCATTCAATGCATCTCTTTCCATTCACTCATCTATCTATCTATCTATATATCTGTCTATATATTAAACACAGATTTATGAGTATCATATATCTAGAGAATTATCTATCCCATATTTATAGATCTATCTATCTATTAAACACCATCCGAAACTGGGAAATTAGCAGAAATATTTCAGTGATTTTACAGCGGCGACGATGACTCTTAATTGGTGTTTACACAAACATGGAGGGTTTTGCAGTTTTAAAAATTTCCGCCTCCGTGACCAAAACCGCACAGAGTGTAACCAGCATTAGTGCATAAAAACTAGCTTGTATCCGGCATGCTTTGCAATGCCAAACTTAGGAATTTTTGGCTCTTCAGGTGATTGTTTTTGCTATACGATCACTCTCCACAAGTCTATATTATCCTCTATAGTTTTTATTACCAATCTTCATACAATACTTTAAATGAGAAAGCTACCTAATTCATAACATTGTATTTACTTTCACCTGATTCAAATCATCAGACCAAAACTTTAGTATTTACTTTCGTTATATTTATCCCCATGATGATCTTTGTTAACGTGGCTCAAAATAATAGGACTATGTTTTTCAATGACAACGTTTTTACATATAGTATTAATGTAAACGACTAAGCCCTACTTAAAAAAAAAATTCTTAATGCATCACGTGTTGTATGATACCATAGATAACGTTGTTATGGTTAATTGTAACAAGTTTAACTTAATGTGATTGCAATAATCTCTCGTAAGTTTAATTTATTTATTTAATTGTCATACCCTTAGCCGACTAACCATTAGGAGACTATATTATCTTATAATATCATGGGGACAGAGCAGAGCCTATGCTCGGTAAAATTATAAAGCGTCACTTTCCTTTCTCAGGCAAAGCTCGATCGCTCCGTTTACTTGCTGACTTTTCTTGACTCGTTTGCTTCGCTCAATCGCCAGGCCAAATGGTGCTACACTTTGGTGTAAATTGGAACCACAGGTTAAAGCTGAACATATTGTTTTTTTAAGATGTGTATAGTTATAAACTCATTTTTGTTCAATTATGTAGCTATCAAAAATCTCCATAAGGATAACTTATGGAGATTTTTGGAACTTTGATGGGCTCTAAGACAAAAAACGGATTTTTACCATTCATGGGACCAACTTCAATTGGTAGTGGGAAGTTTGGTGGGACCAAACTTCTAAATAACTGGTCTAGTGATAGCGTTTTTAATGGGATAAAATAATTTTCAAACTTTATATTTAAGTTTTATTTGTTGGAAACAATTTAAATTAATATAATGTAATGTAATATGGTCCTAAACAATTCAATACTCGTAAGAAAGAAAGGTAAAAAACGAGTATTCATGTGAATAATAAAATACCTTGCCAAAATAGAGTCAAGTTCTATTCAACTACAGTTTTATTTTTATTTTTTCTTACATACTTTTTGTGAAACGCATGTATTATCGTTAATAATACGTGTATTAGCGTCGATAATACCCTATAACGCTAGTTAGCTTGCTTCTTTTATCATGATTTATACAGAAACCAAAACACCTTTCCAATTTATTTTTCGTTTTCCATAATATGTAGAACAAATTAGCCAATAGTGCATCATTTTATGATTTTTTTACTAGAGTAGGAATTGATTCTGTGCGAGCTTTGAAAATCCATCGCCTAGCTATCTGTGGGACTTGATCAGTGAGATAGTGCTTATCTCCAAGGTCATAATCCAGGGCAGCGTACGTGGTGTGATGACGTGCGGCACGAGCCGAAGGGACAACTTCCTGCCTTCCCCCCCTCCTCACCGCCTCCACCACTGCCAACATCTGATTATGAGTTTCATCGTGTCTCATGTCAATCACCAAATTTATTCCGTAATTTCTAGCTATAGCCTTCCATTCTCTGCACCAATAAATATTTTTACTGATTATTATCTGGGCAATCTTAAAAGGTACGGTAAACGGTTCTGCGGTAAGGACAGAACACCTGAAATATATCCTAAATGCACATTTAATGTATAAACATATTCCTTGTCAAGACCAGTTTCCAGATATAGGGAGTTGTTTGGTATGTTATTGGTCAAACCAAAAATTCTTTTTATGAAAAATCTAAGAACAGAATTTACGTAATCACCCTCCCATAGACCCCAAATCTGGCATCCATAACATAGAATAACTCTTACTATTATACATAGTAACATATAAACTTTCTGCTCAGGGGTACATTATTTTGGTTCATGAAATTTCTCCAAACCGAATTTATTGCCAATTTTGCCGAAGCGCATTTTTCTTTTAAGTGAGTCTCCCAAGTTAATTTCGAGTTTAAATTAATTCCTAAGTATCTATAATTAGTAACCACTTCAACTATTTTACCTCCAAAGTACCATTTGTCACTTTTTACTTAGTTTCACTCCGTTTCTAAAAACCATGATCTTAGACTTATTTAAATTTACTTTTAAATTCCAAAGCTGACAGTAATTTTCTACATCATTCATCATTAATTGTAGGCTAGTGGCAGTTGGAGCGATCATAACAATATCACCTGCATAAAGCAATGCTTTTATTCTAATGTCTCCAAAAATACATCCTCCTCTCAATGAGTCCACAATATCGTTTACAAATAAACTGAATAACAAAGGAGACAAAATACAACCTTGTTTTAAGCTTACTTCTGTTTCAAAATACTCCGTTGTTCCATCTTTGCACCACACGGACGCTAAAGTTTTATCATACAAATCACTCAGCACATGTATCATGTGTGTGGATATTCCTAGGCAAGATAGTTTATAAAACAGTCCTTTTCGGTCAATTGTATCAAAAGCGGCTGTAAAATCAATGAAAAATGTATGTAGTTTTCACCTTTTCTTATTTAAACTTAATTTTAGCGAATTTCCCATAGGGAATAAGCTATTACCGTAGGTCTCATGGTAAGACCTAAGTCCGGGACCATGTTACTTTTTCGTTTTGAGGTGCCCAGAGACCAAAAATAATAGTCATTAAAATTTATATATATATATATATATATATATATATATATATATATATATATATGTATGTATGTATGTATGTATGTATGTATGTGTCCCTAGACACGATAACTCTCGTAAAAACGGTCCGATCGACACCAAATTTGGTAGAGATGTGTAATCCTACGTTTATTCGGATGAGTTCGTAAACCAGACATATCGACCTATCGGAAGGGGTAGTTTTGGGGAGTTTTTTACCCCAAAAATGGGTTTTTTGCATTTTTTACGTATAATTTTTAAAAATATTTAATTTTTATTTTCACCATTGGATTTAGCTCAAAAAAACACACAATTTAGTACTTTGAAGCTTTGCTCTATCTCCATTGGTTACAGAGATATTAAAAAGTCTAAAGACAGTACGTTGTATTTTGAGGCTCCAATGTTAATCTTATGGAGGATAAGGATTTGATAATATTTCACTTATTAACCAATATTTTTGGGTGTAACTTGGTATTTAGCTTCATTTGGTTGAGCTTAATTTATTTATGGTAAAAAATCTTGGTTTTGGTGCTTATCATGGCAGCAAACCTGCATACTCTTTTCCCATGTTAATCATATGGAAAATAAGCGAACTTGTTTATTTATGGACAGATATAGATGAAACTAAGTTTATGGCTTCATATGTTCGAGATAGTTATTTTTTTATGCTAAAAACGTACTTTTAGTGTCCCCCATGGCAGCATACCTGCATACTCTTTCCCTATATTTATCAGGAGAATAGACATTTATTTTCCTATTTATGAGCACGTGATTAAATTTTGTTTACAGATTTATCTGGTCAAATTAATATTACTAATTTGGAAATTCGCTGAGTACGCAGGTTTGCTGCGACGGGGTGTATTACAATATTCGAAAGAATAAACACACTGTCAATAGTGGAATAGCCTTTCCTGAAACCAGCTTGGTACTCACATAATAATTCTTTGTCCCACAGCCAGGGTACAATAGTGTCGTCACCGCGGCGGGATACGGGCGACGATACTCCGTCGTACCCCCGAAAATATATTATTTATTGCACCCCAACGGGAGCAGGTCAAAAACCGACCCGTTGTTGTACAATCACGCAGGTGGATGTCTCCTGGAGCTCATACAAAGTCCTTATCGCTCCGAACTTCCGGTGCCTCCCGTTTATTCCGGTATTATGTACTTTTTCATGTGGGTCACAATATTTTCAGTTGCTATAAGGTTATTTGTAGCGGATGATATGTAGCATTAAGTAATGTTGTTATAGGCCTACCAGTATATACATTCATACCATCATTACCAAATACTGTTTTACTATGTTAACCAAACATTCGTGGGCGCCGACTTTCAACAATTATTGGGGGGGCTCGAAGAAATTGGGAGAAATTTGATAATTCTCCTATTAAAATTTCTTAATAATTGATAATGCATAATTTTAAGTTCATATAAACCTTGTTTTAACTTATTTTATAACAGTGTTTTATGTAGGTGTTAAAAACAACAAACCCTCGTTTGCTAATAATAACCCTAGTACGTAATTCCATCCAAAATCAATTATTTTTATTTGTAACTCTGTCCAACGAATGCCGTTTAAGTGTAGGCCTACATAGTCGATGGTTTTTCCTTCTAGGTTAACCTCAAAAAATATGTTTTGAGTTATATGTTCTAAGGGTAAGACAAGAAATTAAGCAATTAGATGAACTCAAATTGGTGTCTGGTAGACTTGCAGCATCAGTCCATTGGAACAATTTTATTTATAAAATAAATTGACTTAAAGTTTCATGCTTAGCAAAAAGCCAGATAGCCTATACCCTATCACATTGCTGAATAAAATAGTCAAACTAAAATGTTTTTGGTACAATTTATTTTTTTGAACACTACAAAACAGGTTACGCCCAGTTACATTAGAAAAACGAAAACGACTTAACTTATAAATATCATTTTCAAAACAATTAAAACCTCAACACAATAAATAAAATACGAAATATGTCCCCAGTCTCCAGTTGACTTTTTTTAAGATCTGGGGAAAAATTACTTCTAAATCTTCATAAGCAAAATATAAACTTTCAGAAAATTTTGAGAATTTTAAGAATGAGTTTAATTTTATTATTTTCTTGATTTAGTATAGTATGTTATGAAGTTTTCCTTACGGTTATTACGATAAAAAGTCTAATATTGAAACCATTTTTCTGTAAACAACTCTAGCTTCATTTATTAAGTTAAGGCAGTTACGTTGTTTCTGACATATTTAAAGATACTGTAGTACTTATATAAAAAAAAATAATGAAGAAAAATGAAAATATTAACTTAAAACATGGACGATGGAATCATTGATTTTGTATAAAAAGTTGATTGATTTTGTACAGTATTTATAGTCAATGAGAGAACTTAAGGAGGCCTATATCTTGCAGTCTTCATTTTCCACACTCTTAAAACTGTATATAATAATCTTAGTTAAAGCAATTTACAGTGTTGATTTGACTTTCTTAACCTTCTTCACTCAACGGTCAAGTTCACCAGCAATAATCGGTGGTAATCAGGATCGGAATTCGGTCCACTGGTTGGTGCATCTCCATCTGGATAGGTGAGCTAAATCCCTTAAGAGAAACGGTGGTACTTTTGAGACTACCGTGGTAGTCGTCAAGGAGTAAATCGCGTGTAAAAAGCCTTTAAAAAGGTATCGGTTATCAATGAGTAAACCCCGATCACACCAATTAGTGCGCGTGAACGCGACCAATTTTTAGATGAGGACAAAATCTGGTGGCCGAATGCGATTGTCAAATTGTATGTAGGCTGATCCTTATAGATTCCATGCATCGAACTAAAAATTCCTTGCCATGCGTTTTACAACTTTAAAAAATAGTACTTTTACGTTACATGTCATTTACTGATTGTCATATTTAGTCGCATTGATAAGCAAGCCCGAAGTGAAGCCCTGAAACAGCAGCAGGATAAAGTTTTAAAAATTCTGCCAACTAATGATAATCTATTAATCTAGACATAGAGTATTCCGTGAAAACAAAATTTGGAATAAAGAAATTGAATAAGAAAAAACGATCGGGTAGCTTACTCGTTCTAGAACAATATACAAAGGAAATGCCGTAATATCCATGTGTGTTTTAATTATTGTACTTCAAAGGGGGTTTTAATTTACAGGGGTTATATTATTTCCTTTTTCTATAATAAAATGTGTTAAAGTACAAAGTTATTATAATTTATAAAAATACCAGTTTTACAAAACCCTTTACTTTTACACTAAATCACGGCGGCCGAATGTAAATTTTAACTTGACATCTTTTGGTCTGGGGGGGCTGAGCCCCCCCCCCCCAGATAAATTGTTGGGGGGGGCTCGAGCCCCTCGGGCCCCATGGAGTCGGCGCCAGTGCAAACATTATCAAATAAAAACAAACGAGGTGAAATTTGTTTGTGTCAGATTTAAACAGTGAAAATAGAGGATAAACGTTTTAGAATATGGATGATATATACATGATAATTTTCACGTCGCTTACTTTTCCCCATAAAACCATAGAATATAACGCTCCTTTGTCTCCAAACTTTCCTTAACGTCGAATGCGCAAACTTGTGATTCGTTTTTACAAAGTAAATCAATTAATATAAGAACAATTATTACATTACCTAACGTGATATAGAGGAATCAATTTATTAGAGTGCGGAATGTATCCGATAGATTACAAAGACGTGCCTTCCCGGGTGCGGATGTATTCGATCGGTTTACATACATACAGGGTTAGGCAAAAGTCTGGACACCCCCAGTTAACTTTTTAACGCGTTGCAGTAGGAAAACCAAACTCGGCACATGTTTACAACATCAAAATCTGCACTTTTTCATCAACTACACAACTTTGCCCCTGCCCCCAAAATGGGGTATTTTGGGGGCAGCCCCAAATTTTCAAATGTAAACCCCTATCGAGTGACCCCTCATTTCAAACGGTGTATCAAGAGAAATTAAATGGCGCAAACCGGAGGTCGATATCTCACCCCTAACCAAAATGGCAGCCATTTCAAAATTTGAGATGGGCAAGCAAGTTTAAGTCTGGACACCCCCAGTTAACTTTTTAACGCGTTGCAGTAGGAAAACCAAACTCGGCACATGTTTACAACATCAAAATCTGCACTTTTTCATCAACTACACAACTTTTCCCCTGCCCCCAAAATGGGGTATTTTGGGGGCAGCCCCAAATTTTCAAATGTAAACCCCTATCGAGTGACCCCTCATTTCAAACGGTGTATCAAGAAAAATTAAATGGCGCAAACCGGAGGTCGATATCTCACCCCTAACCAAAATGGCAGCCATTTCAAAATTTGAGATGGGCAAGCAAGTTTAAGTCTGGACACCCCCAGTTAACTTTTTAACGCGTAGCAGTAGGAAAACCAAACTCGGCACATGTTTACAACATCAAAAACTGCACTTTTTCATCAACTACACAACTTTGCCCCTGCCCCCAAAATGGGGTATTTTGGGGGCAGCCCCAAATTTTCAAATGTAAACTCCTATCGAGGGACCCCTCATTTTAAACGGTTTATCAAGAGAAATTGAATGGCACAAACCGGATGTCGATATCTCATCTCTAACCAAAATGGCAGCCATTTTAAAATTCGAGAAAGGTAAATTGACATTTGTTGAAATTAAATCGGAAACTAGCTTTTTTAGGATTGAGAATATCGGGAATTATTTTAGAATTGAACCTACTAGTTTATTTCTGCTACTATGTTCAATTCTAAAATAATTCAAGAAATTATAAATTCTAAAAAGCTATTTTCCGATTTGATTTTAACAAATGTCAATTTACCCTTCTCGAATTTTAAAACGGCTGCCATTTTGGTTAGAGATGAGATATCAACATCCGATTTGAGCCATTCAATTTCTCTTGATAAACCGTTTAAAATGAGGGGTCACTCAATAGGGGTTTACATTTGAAAATTTGGAGCTGCCCCCAAAATACCCCATTTTGGGGGCAGGGGCAAAGTTTTGTAGTTGATGAAAAAGTGCAGTTTTTGATGTTGTAAACATGTGCCGAGTTTGGTTTTCCTACTGCAACGCGTTAAAAAGTTAACTGGGGGTGTCCAGACTTATACTTGCTTGCCCATCTCAAATTTTGAAATGGCTGCCATTTTGGTTAGGGGCGAGATATCGACCTCCGGTTTGAGCCATTTAATTTCTCTTGATAAACCGTTTAAAATGAGGGGTCACTCGATAGGGGTTTACTTTTGAAAATTTGGGGCTGCCCCCAAAATACCCCATTTTGGGGGCAGGGGCAAAGTTGTGTAGTTGATGAAAAAGTGCAGATTTTGATGTTGTAAACACGTGCCGAGTTTGGTTTTCCTACTGCAACGCGTTAAAAAGTTAACTGGGGGTGTCCAGTGTATAGAATTCTATGGTTACATATAACAATGTCAAGGTAATGCGACTGTTTCTCCTCTAGCGTTTGAGAAGGAAACACATATTGTGCATTAGCGTGTAGGTAAGGTATTGAGTTTTAAATTTTGCGCAAGTTAAGATTTTTGTGATTAGTATATATTCTATAGGTTTTTAATTTCGCGTTATCGTTGGAGGATTGTAAATATAGGTCAGCATGGAGGTTGAGTTTTGGCATTTTATATAAAGTAGTGAACGTGTTAATGGAGGTAATTATTAAACGTTAAAACGTTAAAATTGGTCCGGAAATAAGTGAAAAGTTGTGTTCACAAAAACTGCTTCACGTATTACCGTATATAGATAGGTACATAGATATATAGATGCAGAGATACATATATTGATAGATGGATATTTATTTATCGTATAATAGGATGCAGAAAACCGGGTGACATTATCTCAGTTCGTTTGTGCACGAGAGCTGAAGGAAGCGAGTGGTGCGTACAGAGTAGATATAACGGACCCGTAGAGTAAGTGGACCTCTTTTTCAATATATAACGTATTTAATATAAAACGGCTCATAGAGCCTATGGCCCTATTTTATAATTTTATTTAATATTAATTTGAAAAGGTTCATAGACTCTATGAGCCAGTAGATGCTTTGGATTCATATACTTAATTTAAATGGGTTCATAGGCTCTATGACCCTCTTAAAAATTATTAAATATTACTAGGGTTCATAGAGCCTATGATCGGTAGAGTAAGTGGCCCCATGTTATATTTTATTTAATATTAAGAAGGGCCATAGAGTCTATGAACCAGTAGAGCAAATGGACCTCCTTATATATCAAATATTATTAAAATGGGGCCATAGAGCCTATGATCGGTAGAGTAAACGGGCTGTCCCCAATGTAATTTCCAAATCAAGGAAATGTTATTGCAATCTTTATACAAGATTTTTTTTTTGGGAAACCTTGATTTTCCATCATTGAAAGCCTTTGAGAGGAACCTTAAGTCTAAGAGAGAATGTAACGTCAGAAAGTTGAATGCTGAATTATAACGCAGAGCTGTATCAAACAGCTTCCATTGCTGACAAGATGTTTAGGCTTACAGCTAAATAATAAAGTGTTTCATTACCTGATATTAAAATGGAGCATTTATTCTGGTACTGAAGTAGCACAAAATTTTTTACTGTGGCCCAGGATGTCAGAATGAATATATTAAATTCTTTTGCATTCCTTAGCAACCAAAACAACAATAGATCCAATGAAAAAAATTCTTGCAATTTTTTTCCATTAATTTATAATAAATCAAGAAATTATAACTCATTTTAACAGAGTTTTGATTTGCTAATTGTATATTACTCACAGATTTCTTGTTAAACGTGTTTAATACAAATAGTTAAACATTCCTTAGAATAATTGTCAACAAATTAAGAATGAAATCAAAACTTATTAACGTAATTAATCTTAGAAAATTTCCTTTAAAAAAATGTATAAGCCTGATCTTCATGGAGGGATTTAATTTAGTGACCGTATAAGTTCATATCAGAATCTCATAAACATGTGTTGAGACATTGTTCGAGACTTTTATATATCATTACTTCAGCGGTTGAAGCCTTTTATTTAGTTAACATTTTCTGGTAATATCTTGGACAAGTTTGTTTGGCAAAAAACTAAAAAACCTAAATTTCTCTCTTAAGAGTTTTTTTTTTTAATTTGAATTTTTAAAAATAAAATGGTTAAATAAAATGCCTTTTGCATGAAATTAATATTTATATAGTTATTGGAAAAGAAGAGATCAAAATTATTAACCAGGGTGTACTGGTCACTGAAGTCATGAAGTCACAGAAAAGTCACTTTTTTCTTTAAAATGCCAAAAAGTTACGGATTAGTTGTATAAATTGAGAAAATAATGCGATTGTGACCAAAAGGTTTTCGACTAGCAATTTCCCCCAAAAATGTTCTAAATAGACCAAGCAAAAGTCACTGATTTTGTACATGTTTTACCCCTAAAAGTCATTGAAAAGGCACTGATTTTTCTATATATTTGGCAGTAGACACCCTATTAACCGTCTTTCAGTATGGTACCATATAGAAATATTATGGAAAAGATTCTTGTAAGACAGTATGTCTTATGGGCATTTTAAATAATTTTATTTATAAATATCTTGTAAGATAAATGTTGTAAGATATTGAGGAAGGGCTTATTATTTCCGTCTAAATGCCCCAGGTGGGGCTTAATTTTTTTTTAAGTTTTTTCGTGACCTTAATTCAAGTTTTTTTATAAATATAAATTTCCCAATGCGGGAACTATACCCAGGCCCAGATTTACAAATTTGCTGCCCATGGGCCCAAAGTATTTCCGCTGCCCCCACTTCCCCCCAACCACGAGACAATGTGTCAACCCCGAAATAAAATTCTTTGTAAAACCAACCAAATCCTCTAGTAGAAATTAAAATAAAATAATTGCCTCAAATAGCCTCATTAATCTAGGTTTAGGCAGAATCGAAATAAAGATTGCATGTTATTTGGAGTATGAAAGAGAATTTACAATAGATTTTGATACCTTTTTCAAAATATTTTCATTCTAATCTAGACCCTGAACAACTGAATAGATTCTTCCTTGACTGAGTGGTTGAACTTTCAGATAACATTCCTCAAACCAATACTTCATTCTCTGACTTCCTAGTTGAAAGACCAATTCCTCCTAATTCTTTTCATTGGCTAGCTGTAAATTCAGAGGACATAACTAACGTAGTTTCTAAACTATCCAATTCTAAAAGCATGGATGTATATTTTTTGTCAAATTATATAGTAAAAAAAACAATTGATGTCATTAAAGAGCCTCTCTCTTACATTCTAACTAAATGCTTTGAGGCAGGGTACTTCTCTGACTTGCTTAAATTATCAAAAGTAATTCCAATATATAAAAAAGGAGATAAGCAACTCCTCCAAAATTATAGACCGGTTTCAATAGTCCCTATTTTTTCTAAAATTTTTGAATCCTTAATGTATAGGCAGCTCTCATTTTATTTTGAACATTCAAATCTTATAACTAATTCACAGTTTGGTTTTCGAGTTGGTCGTTCAACAACCTCTGCTGTAATGGAGATAGTAAACAGCTCTCTTGATGCACTTGATAATAGAGAATCTGTTGCTTTATCGCTGATGGATCTCAGTAAAGCCTTTGACTGTGTGCCCTTTAATATTATTTTAGAAAAACTTAAATTTTACGGGATATCTGAGCATGCATGCCATCTTATTTTGTCTTACTTGACAAATAGAAGACAATTTGTCACAATGAAGGGTTTAAATTCTTCAGTGTCAAAAGTTACAATGGGAGTACCTCAGGGATCAGTCTTGGGGCCATTTTTCTTTTCTATTGTGATCAATGATCTACCAAAAAACCTAGAGGTTGGATCTGTCGTCTATGCAGATGATACAACTCTTTTTACCGGTAATTTAAATTTAATGAATCTACAACAGACTATAGAATCGGCAGAACTAAATGCATTGGATTGGTTTTCCTCAAATAAATTACTTTGTAACCAACAAAAAACTCAAAAAATAGTTATCAGTTTATCTCATCAAGTACAAAATTTTGAAACAGTAAAACTATTGGGCATGAACATAGACTCAAAACTGAATTGGACCGCTCACGTTAATAGCCTATGCAGTAAATTGTCTCGAGTAAGCTATCTTCTGTGGAAATTAAAAGATCTATTAACCGTTGAGTATTTAAGAGTGGCTTACTTTGGGCTTTTTCAATCTCACATTTCATATGGGCTTATTCTCTGGGGTCACTCATTGGCGGTACATGACATTTTGTTGATTCAAAAGAAAGTCATCAGAACTCTTTGTGGAGCTGGATATTTGGACCATTGCAGACCACTATTTGTACAAACAAAGATTTTAACTATAATAAATTTATATATATATATCACATTATAATTTATACAAAAACACATTTAAATTTATTCACTACCAGAGAAGAAATTCACAGCCAAAATACACGAAATAAATCTAAACTTAATATACCACAACACAGGCTGACTAAATTTGGGTCTTCCCACAGAGCGAACTGTATTAAATTTTATAACAAACTAGATGAGTCTGCTCGAACTGTTTCGATTAATATTTTTAGGAAGAAAACTTTGCAGTGGTTATCAGTCAATCCTTTTTATTCAACTGAGGAATTCTTAAATCGTGAGGTTGACTTAGTTTTTTAATATAGTTTTTTTTTTTAATTTAATTTTATTTTTATGTAAAGTATCTTGTTTCATCAAATTTAGATAATTATGATTTTATTTAAATATCTGTAGATTATTGATGTGGAGAATTTCTGTATAACTGAACTGTGACTCTGCCTATTTCACTGTACTGTGGTCAATGGCAATAAAGCATTTGTATTTGTATTTGTATTTGTATTATTAATGTTTATTTTTCTAATTTATTTTATTTAATCATTACAAGTCCAATAATGTCAAGAACACAAATCTTAGTCTGAACTGTAAACAGCTGATAACTTTAATTGAAATAGTTTTTGTAACACATGTTATTAAAATGTATGTTATTGTTTGGTGGTTGATAAGAAGGAAAGCATGTTTTTGTTATGAATGTTTTTAAATAGAAGTGATGTTGTTTTTTTGAATTAAATTGAAGTTTTGTTAACTGTACAATATTTTGATCCTTTTTTATTTTGAGTATAGTCTTATCCTAGGCGAGAGATAGTGAAATTGACATTTGGCGCTACAACGTGGGCATAGTAAATTAGTCAATTTCTTGGAAATTCTCAATGGATAAGGCAAAAAGAAAGAGGTCATTGTACAGAAGACAATTTACAAAACAACTCGGACTTCTAGAAGAATATTTAGAAGGTGGAAAGTTAGAGGAAGCTCAAGGATGCTTTAAGGTTTTAGAGGACTGCATGCAAACCATTTCCAGTCAAGATGAGGAAATCATGGAACACATGCTAGGTGACCAGGATGTAACAGAAGAGGATCTGGCGAAGGAAACTGAGTCATGCTTTGACTACAGGAGTAAGTTTGAACTCATCAAGGTACGTCTGTTAGGTAAACTTAATGAATCCTCAGCAGATCAAAAATCAGTTTCTAATGTATCTGTTACTGGTCAAAAGAGTTACAACTTACGTTTGCCTAAAGTAGAGTTACGTAAATTCTCGGGAGATTTAAGAGAATGGTTGCCTTTTTGGAACCAATATCAAAGGATTCATGATGACAATAGTATTCCTGCTGTAGATAAATTTTATTATTTAGATCAAGCTATTGTCAAAAACTCTCGTGCTTGGAGTGTTCTAGAATGTTTTTCACCAACAGAGGAAAACTATCCTTTGGCAATCAATGCTTTAAAGGAACGTTTTGGTAGGGAAGATGTTTTGATCGAAATTTATATTAGAGATTTGCTTAGTTTGACTCTTCCTACAAATAAATTATGTTCCCTTGCAGAGATGTATGACAAACTTGAGTGTCTTTTAAAGGCACTTGAAGTTTTAGGTGTAACCAAGGGAAAGTGTGCCTCCATTCTTTGTCCTTTATTGGAATCATGTATGTCAGAAGATTTTTTAAGAGTTTGGCAAAGGAGTTACACTGATAGGGACACACCTTCCGCTGAAATAAGGCTTGAGAGGTTTATGGCTTTTATGAAAAGCGAGGTACAAAATGAAGAGAGAATTTCAGTTGCTATGTCTGGTTTTGGGGAACCTACTAAGGATAAAAATTCTGAAAAGGGGGTTAGTACTAGTAAACTTCCTAAAGTTAAGGTCTCTACTCCTAGTGCCACAGGGTTGTTGTCATTGAGCGACAAAAAACAATCTGTTTGTATATTTTGTAATGACACTCGTCACAGTAGTCCAGATTGTTACAAGGCAAGAGACATGTCATACTCAGACAGATTAGACATAGTTAAAAGTAAAAAATGTTGTCTGATTTGTATGAAAGCTAATCATGTAGCTAAATTTTGTAAGTACAGACAGAAGTGTATTGTGTGTGACAAACGACATCAGCTTTTATTATGTCCTGACTTCAAAAGGCAAAAGTCGGAACATGTTTTACCTTCAAAACCTGCTAATATTCCTAACGAAGATAATGTTTTAGCTAATGTTACATCTGACAGCGTGCTTCTTCCTACTTTAATGGTCAAGATACGAGGAAATGGAGTGGAAAAGGTCGCCAGAGCAGTGTTGGACACGGGATCGCAGCGCTCCTACCTTCTAAAAGAAACAGCCCAAGAGATGAGGTATTCTCCATTTGAGGAAGAAAACATCGTGCATGCTTTGTTTGGAGGTAAAAGGTCAGATATATGTAAACATAATAAATACAAGCTCTATCTGTCAAGTATTGATGGTAATTACTTGTGCAATTTTGATGTATTAGACCAGGAAAACATTTGTGATGATCTACCTCATGTTAAGGAAGGTTTACCGAAGGAACTGAATAAATTTGGTCTCCTGCCAAATCAGTTTCAGGACTGTTCTGGTCCAATAGAAATCCTTATTGGGGCTGATGTTGTGGGGAAAATCTTCACCGGTAATGTGAAAATTCTTGCTTCTGGTTTAACTGCTGTTGAAACTAATTTGGGATGGACACTGATGGGTAAAATACCAAACTCTGAACCAAAATTGAGTAAAGCTATGGTAGTCACTTCAATGTTTGTTGACCGCTTAAATATTTCTGATCTCTGGAAATTAGATTTAATTGGTATTTCTGACCCAACTGACGTCAAGAGTAAATTGGATGTCCAAAAAGGGGTTGATAAGTTTTTCTTGGATACTCTTAAGGTAGATTCAGAGGGGAGGTATGAGGTAAAACTTCCATGGAAAGAGTACCATCCGCCCTTACCATCCAACCAGTCTTTAGCAGAAAAAAGATTGGAATCCACTATCAAGAAGTTAGAAAGGGATGGGGTATACTCCAAGTACCAACAAGTCTTTGATGAATGGGAAGGTGAGTCTATAATTGAAGAGGTTCCTACAGTTGAGTTAAATCAAATTAAGCATTTTTTATCACACAGGCCAGTAATTAAGGAACAAGGTACAACAAAGGTACGTCCAGTATTTGATGCCTCTGCCCATGAGTCAAAGAACCCTTCTTTGAATGACTGCCTGGAAAAGGGTGCTAATTTAATTGAACAGTGGGCTCCATTTGTTAGAAATCGAGTAACAGAAATAAGGAAAGCGACGAAGCCAAAACAATGGAATCATGTCCCTGGAGCTCTTAATCCCGCTGACTTACCTTCTAGGGGATGCACTGCAAAACATCTTGTACAGTCGTCATGGTGGGAGGGACCAGATTGGCTAAAGAAACCACAAGAGGAGTGGCCATCACACGAACTTGTATATAACAAAGAATCTAGTTTTAGGGAAAATTTTAAGGACAGTGTGAGCAGTTTTGAGTGTCTTCCTAAAATTAAAAAAAAATGTGGAAGAACAGGGAAAATCCCAGGGAAGATTTGTTCAATAGTGATGAAGTTAACCATGCCTGGTTAACTTGGTGGGAGAATGTCAAGAACACAAATCTTAGTCTGAACTGTAAACAGCTGATAACTTTAATTGAAATAGTTTTTGTAACACATGTTATTAAAATGTATGTTATTGTTTGGTGGTTGATAAGAAGGAAAGCATGTTTTTGTTATGAATGTTTTTAAATAGAAGTGATGTTGTTTTTTTGAATTAAATTGAAGTTTTGTTAACTGTACAATATTTTGATCCTTTTTTATTTTGAGTATAGTCTTATCCTAGGCGAGAGATAGTGAAATTGACAAATAACATAAAAAATGGGCTATTGCAAATAAAAAAATATAAATAGAATGACACCATCCTATGTATACCACTGTATACTATGTGAATTTGAATGTCTTTTGAACATCTTCACTGGTTTCGTAACATCATAAGAATAATAACCTGTAGGTCTTTTGAACATCTTCACTGGTTTCGTAACATCATAAGAATAATAACCTGTAGAGGGCTTCAAATCAACCCTCCTAAAGAAAGAAATTGTTTAAGTTTTAATTTTTGTTAAAAAAAAAAATAATACACATAGGGTTAGCGGATCAGCTAACCTATTACAACAAGTTTACCGTATTAACCCAGGGTCTTTAACGCCATCGTGACAGCAACATATGTTGCCGTTATGTATTGCTTTGATAAATCGTCCGTCACAAATTCAGGATCCTAGATAGAGCTTTGAAACTTGGCTATTAAAGCACTATTAAAAAGTGGGTATAATTCGTGGATCAGCTGGGTCCTGCTGGACAATGCTGCATGCAGACGTAGTGGCTGATTACCAAACTACGATCCAGTTTGACGTGTTGCAGCGCATCGCTATAGTGTAAACATATATTTTGCTGTTTTATAAATAATAAAAGTATTTACATTTCACTATTTGACTTTTTCATATCATATTATCATTTAAATTTTAATTTTTAGCACATTACTTCCATTGTCTTTTTCTCAGTGCGGAGGGCAAAAGATGTTGCCACACAAATGAAATAATTTTTCACAGAGTATAATTGTGTTTATTTTAAATGAAATGGTAACCAAAAATATAGGTAGACACAAAACAACAAAATACAAGCATAAACATCCACAAAAAGCCATAAACGTTTTTTTTTTTCTACGTATCACATGTAAGGTCATATTGACATTGCCGACGGCTACAAATGTTGCCATGATAATGACGTCACTATTCACCATTGAAAAATATCTGGAGCCTGTTAATACAATACTAGCACCATTATTACACACTAAGGTCCGCTTTTATGACATTTTAAAATTTCAGGATCTGGGTAGGGGTTCGTAAAAATCTTTGTAGTTGCAAACATGTTAATATTATTCTAACAAGGCCGAATGACTTTCTTCCAACAACATGAGTGACATGGTTATCCCAAGCAAAATTTTGTGTTTTGAACTTGATCCAGGGAATCTTCATCTATGAAAATGTTGGCTGAATTTTGATTTGTTGATTTTATGGTAAAGAAAGAGATGAATTTTGGTTTGTTGGAATTTAGAAGAAGATTTTTCTGTTGAAAAGTCTAAAACCATTGTTAACTAAATTGAAAATTAACTCAGATTAATAATTAATGATTATAACTCCTATGAAGTAAAATAGTAAAATTTCAAACATATTACTGTGCTGTAGAACACGTCACAGCACAAAAGAAATATGTAACACCTGTAGAAAGTAAATTGGTAATTTTATGGTCTCAAGGGACTGGCGCCGGAACACACACAGAGTAAGTCAGGTTACCCTAGCACCGCACACGGCAACAACTACAATCTATTGTGGAAGACCACGCCACACCGACTGATTCATTTCACCAGATCTAGGCCGGCGACACGTGATTGGGCCGGCCGGCGCCCGCATCTCGCGGCCGGTCCTCGATGATCGAGCCGAACCCAAAGTGTTAAGTGGTATGGACTATTTCAACAGGAACTGAATATACTTTTTAATTCCCCCAAAAAATAGTATGTAATTATTATGCTATTTAAAACAATCCAAAACTTTGCTTCGTTTTTCAACAGGTTGTACATTTTTTTTGAATTTTTTAAATGTTGTCATTGCACTCGCTTGACAAAGACAAAATAATTTTTTTATGTAACTATTTTTTGTGCTTAGTATGTTTTGAAAAGTTTCTCGTTCTACTGTAGCTTGATAAAATGTGTTATGTACATTTACTAGGTTGTGGCTAACTTGTATTTACCTACAACACCCATATGGCAGCAAATCTACATCAGCCTGTTCTTTGTGTTATAAGAAAAATGAATAACATACCAAAACTTGACAAAATTAAGTATTTACCTTCATTAGGTTGGCATATATTTACTTACACTCATGGAAGCAAAACTATACAAACTTAAATCGATATAGTTTTTATGGTATAAATCAAGATAGGCCTGTCACCAAATTTCATCAAAAATTCACTAAGTATGCAGGTCTGCTGTGACGTAGGTATTATTATTATTAGAAACTTCATTACAAAGAAATTATGCCTGTAATACAGTCGAGTTCCGCCATACCCACTATTCGCTAACCAGATCCTCTTCGGTTTAGCAAGATTTCGGAATAAGTGGAACTCATGAATAGCCAAGATGTTGATGTAATTATCATTTACTATTTACTCAATCAGGATGAGTGATATCATCAAACACTCATGATCGGTCCGAAAAGCTATCGCTACATGTGAAACAGTGTTAAATGCCAATTTAACATCGTAAAGCTTGTCAGCGATAATCGAGACATAGAGAACCGGCTATAACAGAATCGCGTCTAATGAACTTGACTTGTGTGTAAGGTTGATGACAGGAGTGTCCGTCGTATTCTAGTAAAGAAAAAATACAGTAGTTTCCAGATAATACATGGTTAGAATGGTAGGGTTTTTATTAGTGGGACTCTACTATAGTATTAAGTGGTATTTAAACAGAAACTGAATATTAGCTCTGTAAAGAAATCTTGTGTTATGACGTTTGAATAAAGAATTTTTTGTTTTTCTTGTTCAAGAACCTACACCTTGACCTTCCGACTTGTAATTATCTAACTTTGATTGTTTTGTTACAGAATAATCCTCGAAGGCCGTACTACTAGATGCTGTTATTGTTTTATAATATAATGCTTAAGGTTTTCATTTGTAAATAAAACACTATGATTATTGTTCAAAAATGATATTACTATCCCAATCCCACTAAGAATAAGAGGTGCAGTAATGCACTTCTTAAAAGTTTTTTTTATATTGAGTGTTTTCTTTTTACTTGCAGACACATATACTTACTTGAGTTTCAATACAAAATTCCATTCTCAAAACATTTGTGTACAAATATTCACTAATTAGCTGTAATTTTTATAAATACTAGATAGTCCAGCTCTGAACAGGTTGAGCATACACAAAAGTCTAACGAAATTTGACTTTTGATTATTGTTGGGAACATTAAGTAGATGTAAAAAACCGATGTTGCCATGTTTCCAGAGTGGGCACAACACGGGGGACGCCCCCTAGAGGAAGTCGTAGAGGGAACCGCATTGGCCTATGTCATGTTATATATCATTTTAAAGGTTTTTGAATGTAGATTCAAATGCCACAAACCCGATCTCTAAAGGTAGAATATAACACGAGTTATTGCGTTTTGAAATTTCTGCAAAATGCTTTTTATGTAAAGTTTGACTGCCTGCCATTTGTGACTCGAGCGTTCATTTAAGGTTGGCTTTGCGGCATTGCTTTCTGTTGAACATGATCCTAAAGCTCACGTTAAATATTTCATAAAAGATTTCATGGGTTGTCCCAAATCGGACTGAAAATCATAATGTAATCATAATATTTCGGACAGCAATTGAAGACGGCAAATGAAGACTTAAAATAAAACATTTAACTTAATTTTCAGGATATTTACAAAGTAGAGATAGATAGAATTTAAATATATTTGAAAACAATGTCACCAACTCGACCTCAAATGAACGTCTGAGCCAGAAATGGCAGGTAGTCAAATTTTGCATGAAAGGATTTTATAGAAATTTCAAAACGCAATAACTCGCGTTATATTCTACCTCTAGGGATCGGGTTTTTGGCATTTGAATCTACATTCAAATACCTTTAAAATGATATATAACATGACATAGGCCAATACATTTCCCTCTACGACTTCCTCTAGGGGGCCGTCCCCCGTGTTGTGCCCAATCTGGAAATGTGGCAACATAGATTTTTTACATCTACTAAATGTTCCCAACAATAATCAAAAGTCAAATTTTGTTAGACTTTTGTGCATGCTCAACCTGTTCAGAGCCTGGACATATTAAACTTTCAACACATCAAAACTTGGTTATAGTTCCTATCTGGTGTCGACCGAAGTGCAAACGTAAACAAACCGAATTAGCACAACCATCAGGAACTCTATGAACTACATGCCCAACCTAAATCTGTCACATGTAGCTGGCACGAATGTCTTGTATGCTTGAGAGATCTATTTATACACAAAATTAGTGCTATAACACGCCTAAACATCTCGTCTATAAAAAATATTTCGTCCATAAGATAAACATTGGAACTTGCAAGGCCACTTGCAAACCCTGAAGCATTTTAAGAAAAGGAATAGCCTATCTTTCTTTCAGGTATATTTAGGTTTCTACAAGATTTTGATTTTCCATTTCCCTGACTTTTCCCTGACTCCTCTGTCAAACTCCCCTGACCAGAATTCCACCTAGGTCTCGGCATTTTATCTTTATAGTTAAGTATGTGCTTATAAAAACACGTATTAAATGTTATTTTTATCATCTTGTTTGTCTTCGATTGAGATTTTGTAAAAAACAGTAAAATCTATTGATGTAAATAAAAATTACAAAATCCAATTTTATCTGAACTAGGCCATTCAGCCATACATCACACCAGCAGTCAATAACCTAGTACTTTGGGGATTACCCCCAGCCTCCTAACCATTAGGTTTACAAAAGTAACAAGTAATAAACAGGTCTTAAAGTCATCTACATAATTTAAGATTTACATAAAAATTGAGTTTGTTTTTAAAATAATTTTTAAGTTGGCCGCCACATTTATAAAATGGCAGAAAATAAAAATATGAAAACTTCTGCAATAAACAGAAAAAAATAAATGTTAGGTATCAGTTAATTATTTTCAATTCCTCTTAAAAAATCTTTTAATAGAGCAGCTACATTTCATAAAACTTGTTGTTTCATAAAAATATAAATTTAAAAAATTTACCTGTTGCACTCAAAGTGTGTTTATTTAAGAGTAACGAGGTGGCCCGTGCGCAAATTGCGCATTTTATGATTCTGTGTGAGTGAAACTCACCTACAATGCATGAATGTTGATTATGAAGTGACAGAAATCTATTTTTGTTTACTATCTGGTTTTTAAAATTCATCTGAAGGTAATCAGCTGTTAAATTACAATTCACATTGAAGAACTTGCAATAAAAGTTGGTCAACATTTTAAAGCGCCCTCTGGAAATAAATCAAAGGCGAGGGGGGCGAAGCCCGAAACTATATGGCCTTTTTAATTACGGTTCGTCACTGCGCTATATCCTAGGCTTTAAAATGACACCTCAATCTTAAAAATCGGTTCAGTAGGTCGAGAGAAAAAGGGACGTAACAGACAAACCCTTATAGAAATAAGAAGATAGATATGTCCGTTATGTGAGTAATAGTAATAAGAGTAATAAGATAAGTAATAAGAGTAATATTTTACGGTGTTTGCAAATTTGTTATGTTTGTGTATTTTAATAAGTTTAATTATCATGAGGTAAAACAATTAAAATTGGCTCCATGAAAGTGAAAAACACACTGCAGCTTATAGAGTACCCACCAAACAAATCCATTACAAGTACCTACATCCTGAGTAATAAGGTAAGTGAAAATAAAAAAAGTAGTAGCCTACAGGAGGTTGATGTTTGATAGAGATTGAGAAACTAAAATATTCACCAGGTAAAAAAAGAAAAAACTAACTTTTTTGGACTTGGGAAATGAGGAAAGGGGCCGTCCATAAATTACGTCATCGCCTTTTGGACATTTTTAGACCCCCCCCTTCCTAAAATCATCCTACCATCATAATTTGTCTGACCCCCCCCCCCTCTTGGAAAAATGACGTCATTTTTAACAAACCTCCAGTTAAGTAAAAATAATGCTACATGATAAACTAAAAAATTGACCAATCAAATCTGAATTTACCTTCAGAAATAAAGCCAAAATGACTTTCTCAATGGAAAAATAAACTATAAAACAACGCCTTAAAATAGTCTAATGCATTTTATAGATAATTATTGTATAATAGTTGAGTTGTGTTAGAATTTATCATTGTTTTACTGTTAAAATTTAATATAAAACATCATATTTAAAATTACGTCATATCAAAGCCGACCCCCCCCTTGCACATCACCTTACCGTCATTTTCAATCTGGACCCTCCCCCCTATTTTTAGATGACGTACTTTATGGACGACCCCAAACCTAAATCAATTGCAGATATTGACTGTAAGACCAACTTTAATTCCAATCACTGAATAAAATAAGTTAATAAAGACAAATAATTTTTAGAAATATATTATAATTTTTTATTTTGTCAGTGTAGTTAGTTAAACTTTTGTATGTCAGTAATGTAGCCTGTTGAACATTTTTCCCAAAAGTAGACGAACAGGAAAATAATCAATGACATTTTTATATTGATACCAACCACCCTTACTGTAATGCATTTCAACAATGCTCAACATATTTTTCAAGCAACACAACAGACGACAGGCTTGCACATGACTGCTAATTCCATGGTTAATTATAAGTTGTTTTTTTCTTAAGATTTGTTAAGTTATATGTTTTTGCTAAACCACTTTATCAAATCACACAACAAAAATATTAATTTTTTAAAACATGCATTTTAGAGTTAAGAATTGCAAATCACATTGCCTAGACTATAACCTTGTAGTTCAGTGTTTCTCAACCTTTTTAATTTTTTTGGTGTACCCCCCACCCTAAGATACAATTGGAGTCACTACACCATCACTCTTCACTCTGCACAATTTAACAGTTTTAGGAAAAGTTCTAGACATGAGAGAAAATTAACTAACGTTTCCACTCTCTACTTTAAACATGACATTAACTGTCACGTCACAAACTATTTTGACATATTACGAGGATTTACTGAACGAATGTACAGTATATACAGAACCAAATAGATAGGGACATAGAAAAGGAGAACATCACCCCCAAAAAACTGATAGACACAGACATGACAACCAAGATTTAATTTTAATTCAAAGATTATACTGATGGTTGATTGGGAACCGATGGTTAAAACAAGCCTACGAATGTTTGTTATTGTCTTCATTTGATGAAAACATACTAATTTTGACATTTAAGTCATAGAAAGTGTGGTTTCCATGGCAATTGGGAGAGTTAATCCTAGAATCAGTTTAACAACTATTTCCTCTGATGGTGAAACTAATTTCTTTTATGTGGGATAACCCTACTTATTGAGTTTTATACATTAACGAATATACAGCATGTGTTCCAGTGTTATCGTGATAAACTTAAAATTCTCTTTGAATGTGACCAAATAAATTTTCCTTCACGTTTCATCGCGGCAGCCAAGCATGTCTTGTTTTTTTTTTTTTTTTTTTTTTTTTTTTTTTTTTTTTTTTTTTTTCTTTCTATAATTCAAAGTAAATTTTGAACTTAAAATAATTCCAGTTTTGACGAGTATTGGACACAAAATCATTATTTGTTAACATGAATGTGCTTGGAAAAAGGGAATCTTAAAAATACTTTACTTCCTTAAGTTGGTGTGAAAATTCTTCAGTTAGGCAAAGGTGCTGTACCTATTGGAGTTTATCATCTCCACTTGTGACTCCAAAAATGTCACAAACTTCGAGGGCTGACAGTACTCGTCAATTTGAACAAAAAGTTAGTTTATTTTCAAAACTAAGTGTAATGCGTTGTAATGCAGAACTGAGCTCACAAATTAGATGTCGGGGTCATGTCGATCAGAAACGCTTTTTAATTTTCTGTGTGTATTTAATTATATACAGAACCTTTCCTTTGTCTCTCGCATACCACCATTTGAGAAACACTGTTGTAGTTCACATCTTCATCAGTGAAATCGATTAATCGTAAAGTAAACTTTATGACTGAGTTCCCTGACCGTAGAAACCCTGATATTTAACTATAGTTGTACAGGTTGAAATAAACCAAATTCTTATGCAATGTGTGAACTGAGGACTTAACTGGTTGTGTTCAGTAGGGTTGATAGAGTACATTTCACACCAACCTGGTACTTGTAAACGCTACCAGTGATTTCAGGATTTTGTTTGATAAACAAAGATCTTTGAGTACTAAATCAAACGTATTGCTGTTCACTTTGGCCATAAAAGAAAAACAAAAACACTTCTATTGGCCTACATTTTTATCCCATTGCCTATCCTTGTTGTATAATATTCTTTTAATTCTCAAAATATCCTTTAGTACAGTATTATGGAAAATGGGAAAATAAAGAGAAGAGCTTATAATAACATGTAATATATTTGATCAATATAAACAGTCTGCTAGGCTGATCTAAAGATAAATAGCCAAAACCTAAGCATTACGCCAACCCTGTATATTATATGCTATTCAATATATACAGGTCTATGTACAATTTTGGATACAAAAATAAGATATCACTTCTTAGCAAAATTCACAACTTAATAGATAGACAATCTAGGAGGCACGTTAAAATAGGTTATGTAAAATTCAAAACAAGATTTAAATTGAGCAAAAATTGAAAACTAAATAGAAAAATCTAAATCCAATAAATAAAAAAGCAACAATATTTTGATTATTTTAGGACTACAGCAATTAGTAGCTGGAAACATAGTGACATGTTTAAAGTGTAGTTAATTATAATAAAAGAAGTAAAGATGGGTCAATTCTGATTCTTAATTCCATGACCTTCCTCAACAATGTTTGTTAATGTGCACATTCGGATGAATGAATATGCTTCACATTGTTTAAATAATTGGCTACTTTTGCAGTTTGAAGTTACAAAAACTTGTTGAAAAGTGGTATTATAAAAGTGGTGTGTTGTTAGTAAGTATTACACATTATTCATAAATTTTAACTATCCTGCACAACGTATTATACAGGGTGTTCATAAAAAAAATGTCACAAACTTCGAGGGCTGACAGTACTCGTCAATTTGAACAAAAAGTGTCCTTTTGACATATGTAGAAAAATCCTTTGTTTAGCCGCTATTCGCCATTTTGTTATTTTACACTAAATAATTTTTACTTCTGTAAATGATCATATTATGAAGTTCATATTTGGCATGAACCTTTGTCACACCAATATCCATTTTTAGGAAAAACAATATTTTTTTCCAATGTGTATTTTTTAAATGGCGGCCGTTTTAAATTTTTAACTTAAATATCTCAAAAAGGTAAATTTAACAATGGAAAAAAAGTTGACAAATTAAATTATTTAACCAATAATACCTAATTTATAAGGATGTGACAACAAATAGTGAAGTTATCGTGATTTGTATGTATAAAAACATTCATTTTGCATTTATATGAATGCAAGTTAAGGTCATTTTTAAAGAAAAATCCCATATAACTCCGTTATTTGTTGTCGGATCCTAACAAATGTAAATTATTGGTTAAATAATTTAATTTGTCAACTTTTTGTCTATTGTAAAATATTTGTGAAGGTTTCCTTTTTTGACATATTTGAGTTTCAAAATTTAGAATGGCCGCCATTTTAAAAATACACATTGGAAAAAATTCCTGAAAATAAACATTGGTGTGATAAAAGTTTATACTAAATATGAACTTCAAATGATCCGTTATGGAAATAAAAATAATTTAGTATAAAAAACAAAATGGCGGCTACCTGCTATACAATAGTATATTTCATCACAAGGGCCGAAAGTGGCGTTTTGCCGGTCCCGAGATCGTGTTTCAAGTTCGAGACGAAGTCGAGAACTTGAAACGATCGAGGGTTGGCAAAACGCTTTCGGCCCGAGTTATGAACGATATTTTTCATCACACTACACAATTCAATAAATTCTAAACAAGTGAAAAAATTACTTTTTCGTCCATAACAAACAAAACATAACCTCAACTTCAACTAACCTAGCGAGATGTACTGCTTGAGTTTCTGGTTGCTAGGCAACCACTTCACATCAGCTAAGGCTACCGAAACTAATACTCTAACGGTAAGTGACTACAGCTGATTCCAATGGAAAAGCACTATTTTCCCATCTTCGTCATACATATTTAACAGTTGCTATCAGCTGAACTACTAACTACGTCACTATTTGTTATTTGTTGTTGTTGTTGTTAAATACCTTCTAATATTCTAGATTTCTCTGCTACCGTTTCCATTACCGCCCTAGGCCGGAAAATTTTGCCGGCCTAAGCCGGCAAAACAGGTGTTTCGTTGGTAGAAGTGAGGTTCGAAAACAAGTGATATCGATGTAGTGTGATGAAAAGGATTTTTCAACATATGTCAAAAGGACATTTTTTGTTCAAATTGACAAGTCCTATCAGCCTCCGAAGTTCGTGACATTTTTTATGAACACCCTGTACATAAGTTTGCCAATGTAAAAATTGTGTTTATTATAAGATTTACCTTATATTGCAAAAAATATATTGCATATGAGTCTTCAATAGAGTTAATTGACCAGTATTTACGCCTGGATTGAATTTTATAGAATGGTAATTTTTTACCTACAAGTGCGAATTAACTCCATCATTTTAGTATCTGAACTAAGAATTTCTGGAAATAACCCATCTCTTACAATGAAAAATATAATTATAAATTTATTTATGCACTGCCACAAATTTGTGCAATCCACGCCAACTGCACACACTCCCAAGAAAAATATTCTTTGCTTCAGTTGTTTTCTTTAGTTATACTGGATTCTATTCGCATATCTGTTTTCCGATGTGAAAAATATCATGTATTTATTTCAGGCAATGAAATAAACGAAAAATATCAGCTCTTATAGTTAAAACATACAAAAATAACAAAATCTGAAATGAAATACATAAACTCACTCAATGACATCTCATCCCCATTGAACAGAAATTGTCATAGGGGAAACCCAGAATAAAAGAGAGGGCCAAGACTAATGATTGAGATAAGTTGACATACCTTTCAACATTTAAGAATATTAGCATTTTTGATTGAAATACTTAGTATAGATAAGGCAGTTTAGTTCATAACCCCGGCTGTATATTTTCATAATAAAGCAATTTTGCAATTTGTAAAGCAAAGTACAGACTAGCCCAATATGTGTAACAACCTAAAAAGAATAATTATTACTAAAGAAAATCATAAATCTCTAGAATATTGATCTACATTTGTGAATCTCAAACACTTCTAAAGTTCTTTGAAGTTTTGGCGAGAAAGTTAAAAGTAGAGATGGGACAATACCAGTGGTATCATCTATACTTTGGATGGTTGAACTGAATACCGATTCCAAATGGTTAAAAATAATTTTTCTTACCACTGCATGGAAATAATCACATTGCCACACCTGTAGAACCTACGTTAAACAGTTCATTTCCGGTTTCCGTTTCTTTTCCGCTCTAGAGCGGCAATGTTCTTTACCGCATGCTAAATCAAACAGCAATTTAAAGTCAGCTGTTATTACAAACCATGCCACACAGCTGTTGGTCATTGTTGTCGTTTAATAATTGCTTCCTTTTTAGTTTGAGGTTATGTTTGATATTTATCGGTATTTTCCAACAGAAACAAATAAAAAAAATCATCTAAATGACATTTTGTATACAATAAAACAATAAATGTGTTGCAATTATGTTGGTAGGAAAAATCTTGTGTTTATTACGAGCGCAAATAGTCATTGCCGCTCTCAAAATTTTTGGCCGCACTCAGCTGACGCTTCGTGCGGCCAACTACTTTCCACACTACTACTTCTCCAGCGACAATGACGTACTTTACGCTCTTAATACACAAATAGCTATATTATAAGATATTTCAATTATTAGCACTAAAATCGATTGAACTTCAATTCAATCATATCTACTTGAGTAATTAAAAACAGATAACTTTTTTTTCCAATTTGAGTAATTGAAAAAGATAATTTTTTTTCAATTGTAATAAATACAGAGCAATTATAATAATGAAGGTTATAATACCTTAGTCGTCAATCCAAAATAGTTCATTAATATATTTCTTTATTATCTAGTCTGAAATCAATCCAGGAGGCAAAAAAATCGTAAATACAACAGAACAATAAATCACAAACGGGCCATGAATGCAAATGCCCGAGTGAGTGAATCACTTGCCAAGTGATTGTAACTATCTATGTCTGAGTTTCGAGCTATCTGTTTTTATTTTAATAGGTAAATCTTAACCATTTAAAAATTGAATATGAAATAAATTATCCAAATATGTTAGTTATAAGAATGTTGTAATAGTAATATATATAAAATAAATATAAAAAGAAAAATATTTAATATTCAAATTTAGATACAGTTAATAAAATGTAATGTGTTATTTGGAAACCACTTGTGATGACCTAAAGCAGACTCCCTCTTAACCGGCCATCTTTTAACCACAAACTGGCATAACCTGCCAGGAAAACAATTTTGTTTTAACTGGCTTTTTATAACACAGCATCATTTTTTGGTCATGTTTTTGCTAAAATGGACGACGAAAACATTGTTCTCACAACCTGAATAATATCAAAGTGACACATCACAGACCAACTTGTTCCAATGTGTTTATTTATAATTTGGCAAGGAAAAGTGTATTTGAATAACAATGATAGCTGCAATGGTACTGGCCAATTCATTATAGAGGCGCAGTTTGGACCAAGGGAGCCCCCAAGCCAATCAAGAGAGAGTCCACAGTGCATGTGTCCTAGTGGGTGGTTTTAATAAATTTCTATGTTGTATTTTCAATTAGAGTTCAAAATTTTGGTTATCACTATCAATTTTTTTCTATTTTTTTACACTATTTTAGAACTCAAATAAGGATTATTTTGCTTCAAAGTGTGTATTAATATTACAGTACACTCTCGTTCATCGGAACTAATGTGGCGGACGGCCGGTTCGGATGTCAAAAAATTCCGATGAAGCAGAGTCCATCGTGAGTCATCATTTTCGCCCGTACGGTGACCTATCGTGATTGTATTCACTCTTGTTTTTAAGATAACACAAAAGATTTTATGAAAATAAGGCACTCAAACTTTGAACATACTGTAGTAACAATGAACCTATAGGAATAAAAACAACGCAGGAAATAAAGATCCAAAATCTTTATTCTCATATTCCAGTAGTCAACTGACTTCCACGTAACACAGGTCGCGACGCGAGACAGACTGAATGACAGTTTGGGAAGCGGTCGAAGCGGATGTATTGTTCACTTCCTGCCCCCTTCCTCTTTCTATTTTTGTGCGGATACTCCACGGCCTCGTAAATCACATCGATGGGTACAGATTATGGAAAACGCCTGATGACTTTTGATGCAAAATGTGATACTTCACTGTTGTGCGAATAGAAGGAATGAAACTTGAAGGCGCCAAAACGGAAAAATTATTTATTTCGTAAGAAAAAAAATTTAAAATATCCAGATTTTCAGTTCCGATGAAGCGGAGTTCCGATGTCGCCGAGTCCGATGAACGAGAGTGTACTGTATTTGATTACAATTTAGCATAATACAATTTAGTGTAATTTTTATATTACAATTTAAAATAGAACAAGTAGCGGTATATTTTTAAAATTACTTAATTAAAAATTACATTAACTCAATAAAACTGGTCTAAACAAATATTTGAATAACACTATTATATAAACAATTAACAACCTTAATGAAAAAGGCCACCGTTCACTTACATCTAAGAAGATATTCCTACAATAAAAAAATTGTTCCTACCTAATGGACGAAAACAGCTAATTTGAATAAGTAACAAAAATAAATTACAAACAATAAATAGTTGGATTAGGGGCTATGGTCACAGGTGCAATTCTCTGAAAACGTGTCTGCAGAAGAGAACAGCCTGGGAGGGGGGCACGTCACAGCGTAGGAACAGCTTGGAGTCACAGCATGTTTCGACTGTCTCATAGGCAGTCATATACTCACGGTCAAAGGCACCTGCGACACAAAGTTATCAACAAAAACGTTTAGAGCATGGAAAAAAATACCTGATATGAAATATGTAACGCAATTCCGAGATCTTAAATGGAAGATATAATGAAGAGGGTTGAGATAGATAAAATTAAAAGGCAGAAATTAGTGGCATAATACCTTTAGCCTCATCTAAAAAAGATGGTTAGTTAGTAAATGAACAATAACAGTTAGTTTAGCACTTTTCATAGCGGCTTGCGCACTTAGTTTTTGGTCTCTTAAACAGCGTGATCAAAAATTCCCGGAACGGCTCAATAACTTTTTAAAAACCAATTAAATAGAGTAATATTAATTTGATTTACATAATAACCTATGCTCACATTTAAAACTTTCTTCATACTCCCTTATGAGGTAAAAATCCTACACTGTTTGAATAAGTGGATTAGAATGGCTTATACAATGTACAAAGTTTCATTCTTTAGGTTAAATGGCTCAGATATTTATTAAGCCCTTAGGGAACTTTGTTACCACAGTGTATATAGAGGTTTTAAATGTTTTGACACAGGTGCTATACACCGCAGAGAATGTTTTATATTTTTCAGAAGTTGGTGGCTGGCTATGAATGCCAGCTGGCTATAACTCAACCACAATATATACACAGTGGTTGAGTTGGACTTACTTTGGTCGATATTATCGCGGCCGAGCACGAGGAAGGCCAGGTAGAGGATGTCGCGGTACAGCGAGTGGCGACCCTTGAGCTTCTGCCGCTCGGTAGCCAGCCGCTTGAGAGGGTCCACCAGGTCGTTGCACCGGACCGAGCTGATGATCGCCTCCATCACGCTGAAACCAACAACAGCCTCAAGATGCCAATCTGAACAATATCGTAGTCATAAGATACTAGTAAATAAAAAAATGCATGAACCTTTACAGGTATTCGCCAATCACAATGGAATTAGACACAATCATCAATAGTTTTGGATTTATTTCAACATGATCTGTTTTGATCTGCGACTTATGACCAATATATCTATAATTCTGTTAACTATATACATAATAATAAGAATGTAGAGATATTTATTGTAATTATTAAAACAATTCATTGAGGGGGACTATGCGTCTGATAGTCCTTATGAGAGAGCCGCAACAGAATTTTGCCAAAAAATAAAGTAAAACACAAAGTAATATTAAACCTGAGAGTGTAGGTACCTGCGAGAGACAGTCGTCCGGTCGGTGATGAGAGCGCTCACCAGAGTGCTCTGCTGATCATCCTGGCTCCACAACACGTACATCGGCTGGCCGATCTGGAAAAATAATCTATATAATGGTGTCAGCCAACTAATCTCCAACACGGCGGATCTTAGGATTGATCCTTTATTCTACAAACTTACACAAAAACACACACACATATATAAATTATTTAATTTAAAATTTCACCCTGAGAAAAGCTAGTAGCTTTTTAAAGGTTCAATTCCGGACCCAGTTGCTATTTGTCATTGTGTGATTAATTAATGATGCTTTCTACAACTGGTTGGATGTTAGATAGTAACAAGACCAGGCTTTGGACCGTTCCCCATCAAAAAGGTTAAAAAATGGTTTAGATACACACAAAATAATATAAAAAAATACATTATATAATGTTTTATTTCTTTTCATAATTATTAGGTAAGAGTGATTTTTTAGCTGAATTAATGTAAAAGTAAGTTTAACTGATATATTATACCTTCATATGATATATTATAAATTCGGCACTGACAAAATGAATTTGAATCACTGATAAACAGAATCATTAATGATAATATATAGCGGAGTTCAATGAGAGGAAAATACAAGTGACCCATTACCATTCTTATGGTTTTGAGATAAGAGGTTAATTTGACCGACGGGATTACCTCATCGTGCAGCCGTGGGTTGTCCCACAATGTCCTCACTGTGACGTTAGTGTGGTCAGCTGACGCCCAAGATATGTGAAGCTCAGATTCTTGCCTCTTCTGTAGCACGGATGCAGCGTGTAGACATGACCCGCGCAAGTGCGACTCCACTCCAAGGCGCTCAAACACCCACACCTAACAACACGGTAAACTTAGGCATACCCACGCCAACCCTGTACATGAATCTCAAAACTAGGTTTTTGTTACATATTCCCTTAATATAATAACCCCTTCAATTATATAGTAAAAAAATTCTTTGTTGTTGAAAAAAAAATATCTTTTGTAATTCATTGAGTACGCAGGTCTGCTGTGACAAGGGTTTTTAAGTATTAGTAGCAATTATGTGTAATAGAAATCCATTTCGTTCAGATAATGATTATAGGTCAAATATTTATTAAGCCCTTAGGGAACTTTGTTACCACAGTGTATATAGTGGATGATGTCGGACTTACTTTGGTCGATATTATCGCGGCCGAGCACGAGGAAGGCCAGCAAAATAGATTATTTTGCATAGCATCATTTTTTGGTCATGTTTTTGCTAAAATGGACGATGAAAACATTGTTCTCACAACCTGAATAATATCAAAGTGACACATCATAGACCAACTTGTTCCAATGTGTTTATTTATAATTTTTCAATGAAAATCACATTTAACCTATGACCTATGAACCTATGACGGTGGTCATAGGATTTAATTCTTTTAGCGCAGTAAAATAATATTTTGATTTCTATAGTAAAAAAATGTATATTTATAAAAAAATCAGGAATGTTCTATTTTTAAGTTCAATTTTGAAAACAACATAATAATAATATTAATTCACCTATACATGTTAAACCATTGGTCATGCCAACATCGATTAAAGTTTTATTCAATTTGTGAAAATTTTACACTAAAATGAGCTATAATTTGTTTTTGTATGACAATTAGATCAGAAACCAAATATAATGAACTAGGGAATTGATAAGAACAGAAGTCAGGTAAGCGATCGGCCTGACCGACTGCAGGCCGGATGCGTAACAGTAGAGCTCTTAGCGGAAGCTGTTCTGCATTCCATCTATCTCTCATATTACAATTGTATTGTTATCTTCCTAGAATCCCTTTCCTTTATAATCAATTCATGTTTAACTTTTTTTATCTTTTACTAGTAAAAATACTATAAACTGAAAACTGACAGTTGTGTTGCCGATTCTCAGTTATAGGATTTTCATCAAAACAAAAACCGATAAAACCGACACCAACTTTAACAACCAACCCATCCTTAGTATCAAATCAAAAGCAAATTAAAACATAATATACCATGTTCCAGTAAATAATGGGGTGTTCATCCACGAATTTGGGTTGAGTGAGACAAACATCCCCCTCAGTGTACAATATGGACTCAAGCTCCTTGCGCAAGACCAGAGGGTTCAAGTAAGGCACTGTGATGGGTTCCACCGACACTGGTTGTCCGTTTTCACCTGAAAACAATAATTAGCTTGGTATTAAGAAAGAAAACATACATTTGATCAAATAATTTTCAAATCTTGAAATGCAATCATTGAAAGGTTAGTAATCAAAAATCGTAAATATTGTTTTTACTTTTTTAGACAGTTGATGACCCAAGAAATTATAATCGTTTAGCAAATATATTTTTCTATACAAATTGTATCTTCATTGTGGCACAAGAAATTGTTCTGCCAACAAACACGGTGGGATGGAGATAAAAGCAAGTTATGTACCTGCAGTAGACTTGTGGTTGAGGCTCTCAATACTGGACTTGGTGGGCATGACGAAACAACTTCGATAGTCCAGCCCAGACACGTTAAGGAACGGGACCGTCTCCTTGTCACAGAACACACACCTGCACATCACATGGAATAAAACACATCCACTATCAAGTGTTCGTAGGGCCGAACAGAAAGAAATTTCAGAATAATCAACAACTATTAAATAAAAACTGTTGCAGGTATTTATTTACCTTTACAAATTAATTCAGTGTATATACTATTTTTATGGACTGAAAACCTAAGTTTTTTCTAGGTTTTATCAAGGTTTTTGCAAGAAATTTTTCACTCATTTCAAGGCTAGCACCAGCATAGTTTTATAGATTAATTGTAATAAAATTTGTTTTAAAACTTATGTCCTCAATTTTCAATCGTACTAAACATAGTTTTCATTTTCAATCTTTGAATTTAAATGTGTAATGTACATAAACTTTAATTTCTTACTTTTTTTTAAGCATCATTGGGCAAAAAGCGGCAGGCAAAGTTCGGCCCAATGAAAATCAAATCTAGTTATCCATTTTATGAATATGTAGGGAGTGTGGGTCATTAAAATAATATAAAGTAACAAAAAAGTTGAAGCATAGTACTGTTCATTCATGTTCTAAACTCATGCTACAGTTCAAACCAAAATAAACTAACGTTTAAAATACACTTTTACCTATATAATCAAACTGACAGGTTGCATACTGTAACGTGCAACCCCCCTTACAACCTGGTACTCCTGTAGTTTGTAGCGCTATCGACAATTCACTAGTTCTTGTTGCGGTTGGTATCAAGAGCCAATCAGGACACTGTTAGAATCCGGTTGATTCTATTTCATCTGTTTGAATTGCTCTAATGTTTCATATTTGTTTGGTAATCCGCTGCTTTGAGAGAGTTAATAACTTCAGGGACACACTATTACGAGTAGTTCAATATGAGTATCGTGATTGTACTAGTATACGTGTTGCTCGATATCGAGCAATTTATTTTATACAGTACACATTTACTTTAGTTACTTTAGCTCTAAATCAATGACATCCGACCAATCCCATCATGTGAATATCTGTAATCACCAATAACTACACGTATTTACAGCTGATTATTAACAGATGTTTAAAATGCTTTATTCAATCCCAATGTTATTTTAATGGGAAATTTTTTAATTTCAATGGTGGATAGTGCCTTTATTGTCAGTCCGATTCTTATAAGTTTTTGGCGGAAACAACTACAGACCAAGCCCTATCGAACGACACCAAAAACCTGAAAATCGGTTGAAAATTGTAGGAGGAGTTCTCAAGACAAAAAAACCCTTAGCGTATTAAATAAGTATAGATAAATTTGACTGTGGTATATGTACCACACGGTGCTACGACCACATGGGCTAATGCTATATGTGCACATGGGCTATGACTGCAAGGAAAGGCCCGAGGCACACAGGAAGTCCCCAAGCGCAAAAGAAAACATCCATTATCACTCTTTATTGAATCCCAATTCCCTTGAATTCTAAAATGTATTTATTGAAAGTATGATATGTTATCTTAAAACAAAAGACGGATGTCAAGATAATGAAATACTTCTGTGTGAAGCAGACAGCGATGGAATGGACTTGATTGGTGACAGCTGCATCTGCACGGACGGATTTTTAGGGGTAGTGAGTCAACATAGCTATTGATTAAACAAATTATTCATTTGTTTATTTAAAACATTTGGAAAACTTAATCAATCATAATTTGACATTTAATTGCATCAAGACAATTATTTACAACTGATTCAAATGACGTTAGACAAAAAAGAGCTGTGTTGACATTAGCAGTAAGAATAGTAGTAATTCAGATAGACAGAAATAAGAATGACAAGATGAACAATCAGGTTTACCAATGGCTAACCTCAACTAGCCCATGTAATACAATTTTCTAGTTGTATATTATTTTTATAATTCAGCATTCACAAAAACCGATTATGTTTATCAATTGATAATCAATGTATTTTTCCCCTATAATTGCTTTGATTATAAGACAGACATTGAATTTATTGTTATTTGTGATCTTTTAAGTCCTAACAAACAGGGTTCATGGCTGTTCACTAAAGCTAGTCTTTACTCAGTTAAGAGATATCCTACCACTAGCAGACGGCAAATTGAAGGAATTACATGAATTCCAAAACAATGAAAACTATAAGTACAGAGCTTGAATAGTTTGAACAAGTGACAATAATTCCTAAACAAAATAAGTTGTGAAGATTTTCTTATGAACAAAGACAAAAGAAGTAGATAGAGTTGAAAATGACAATTTAAATCCACGACTTACACCAATTACACGAATTACATCAAGTGATTCAGCTGTAGCATCCGGGCCGTCAAGGATTGTGACACAAAGTAGGCCCAACTTATGCCTAATACAAAAACTGTGAATCCCTTTTTGGAAACATTTCAAAGTAAGTGAAACGTGAAAAATGTCAAACATGAAAGTGAGAAGTAAAGGGGTGGGGTTCATAACTTCCAGGGATCACAACTACCAGGTCGCTATTTATTTATAAATTTTTACAATATCATAACTTCCAGGTGTCAGTTCTACCAGGTCTGTTTAGTTTAATATAAATTATATTCACTTCATAACTTCCAGCTATTTTAACTTCCAGTTTCACAACTACCAGGTCTGTAAAATCAAATAATAATGTGAGCGAAATAACTTCCAGGCCTCACAACTTCCAGGTATTGTCTCAACCAAAAGTTGTAGTGCGGTTTGCCGCATCCTGACTGAAGGCATTAGCCAGCTCCGCAACGCTCAGCGCGCCGATCATCAGTCATCACGAATAAATCGGATAAATCACGGTTTATCCAAGGAACCTGCTTTGTGCTTAGGTCATTTATTAATTGTTAAGGTGTATAAAAGTATATCAACAACACCATTCATAAATGTGAATGTGAGTTCACATTCCAATGTTATAGTAATCTCACATAAAGAGAAATACTTGTTTCGTAATTTTCTTAACACGAAAAAGCTGAGATCATGGTGATTTCAAAGTGGGAAATGAAATGAACTTTACACAAAAATCTGTTTATATAAAAACCAATGTTAAATATACTTCCGCTATTATTTATTTATTTTTGTTTTTCGTTATCAAGCCGGATTTACACTAGTCAAGTTACTTGATTCAAGTTGATTTAAATGTTATATAAACATTCAAGTAAAATTGGCTGTTTGTTTTCTATGTTGACTTGAATGAAGTAGGCTATAAATAAGTTATGATTTGCCGATATGATCATCTGAATATGAAACAAACAATGTAAAAAGACTATATTTTTTAAACCAATTTAAATGTAAATTCATAGTCTCTTAAAATCTAACTGTAAATTGTATACAGTAAAAACTATGCCTATTGTTTTATGTTACGACTAAACTTATTGTACCTTGGTAATTTATCTTTTATTATTAATTTCGTAGTTTACATCTGAAATATTCATTAGACCAAATCATTGTTATGGACATAAATGGTTTATTTGGGCATTAAGTACATAAATATTCATAACTTATACATTGAGGTACTAGGCTACATAAGTATTATTGAGTTTGGCCTAAAAAGTAATTAGCCACAGGTAAATCAAATTTTCATAAGGACAGACGTTCTTTTTTCTTTTTTTTTTTAAGGGTTATCTAATGAGCCACATTTTAGCGACAATTCTTAAGTCTATCTGTAGTATGGCTATTCAACTAGTCATAAAATAGAAAAAAATCATTGAGAATTCGTTTAAATATTTATTGTACATAAGAATGTTCTGTTATGAAGCGGAGTTGTCCCATCTCACGCCCCTTTACCCACAACCATTTATATATATAGAAGAAGTGTATAGTACCCTTTGAGTGCTTGAAAAATTGTGAGTTGAAGAAGATATACTATTAGACGTAAAAGCGAACTATTGAGCGCCTGGCTGTATAAATTTATCAAACTACCCTTTGAAGGCTTGGCTTATACTTTATAACTACTCAAGACTTTTTAAGTTCTTGGCATTCGCGCGCTTTTGTTTTGTTTTTGTAAGGCCTCTTTTACGCACGGCGTCGGGCGACGGATGCCTGGCGCGCGTCATTGTAATGTTAATTGAAAACAATCCACACCGCTGTAGATAAAGCAAATACTCCATAACCCAAGCGCACTAGTTGAAAGTAGAATAGAATCAATCAAGATATGAAATATAAATCTAATTAATGTTGCGCTTTGTGCTGCGTCGGTAACCCTTGTATTTTAATAGAAGTTAATACACCTTACGAATTGTATTATACTTTTTTAATAATAAATAGGAATCATGTTAGGAATCATATTTTTACATAAATAAAACAGATTATTAAGTATATGCCTAAATGTGTTAAATGTATGTGACTGCTAGTCTGAAATTTTTTTTCACCTTATGATAGTAAGCATGAACCCCGTGGTGTTCAATGTAAGAAAATGGTTTAAGGGGACGCTCTATTTATACTTTTTTACTAGACCCAAAACATACATTGAAAAAAACTAATATTAGTTGTTGTATTTCGCTGATAAAAAAATCACGGTTTTATTTATTAAAAAAATGAAAACGTTGATAAACATAATCATACGTGCTGTCATAATAGTGAATAAACAAATTTAATGTTTCAATGATAGACTTTGATTGCATTAATTGTTCTTAAAAACAATTAAACCCATAGTATAGTTTACAGTTCTACAGAGCCTTATGAAAAGTTCTATATAAAATTGGAATTCGGCCAGATAAAGACTGCGGTAAATGTGTGGCAATAGAAAGGTTTGTTTTTAATCAATTATTTAGTCTTAGTTGACACGTTAATCGTGTCACTATAATGTTATAAACATTTAAGAATATACCTATCCATAATAATTTGTACGTCACTGCTATGAAGTACAAATTTCAAAGTACGTTATAGGCTGTACGTCACAGAAGGTCACAGTAAACGTCAGTTTGTACGTCCCCATCACCAGTCACTGTAGGCAGAAGCCGCATTTACACTATACAACATGTTTTATAAACTTATGTTTTATAAACTTATGTTTGTTAAACATGTTTTATACAACTTTTGTTTCTAAAACTTGACCTTGTGTTTCTAAAACTTGACCTTGTGTTTATAAAACTTTTATTGTTAAACATTTCATTTTATGCGCTTTACTTCAGTCAAACATGTTTAACAAAAGGCCACAGTCCCCTGAGCACCATGAGTGCTTGCGACAATGATGTGGTGTTGGCTGCTGCCGCATGTGTTGTGATTTGCTGTGCTAGGAAGAAAAGAGAATACCCCCGTCGCAGCAGACCTGCGTACTCAGCGAATTTCCAAACGATCTTGAGATATTGTCTTTTCCCCATAAACACCATAGAAATAGGTATGTGGGTTTGCTGCCTTGGGATGTTCTTAGAAAATGTTAGTTTTGTTAGGAAATGTAATAATTACGTTAGATAAATGTCAAACTGTATCAATATAAAAACGAATAATTTTAGAGAGTTATAGCTAAAATTAGAAATTTTATTTTAAAATTCTAAAAACAGAGCCGACGAGATCCGTCTTTTTACTTACAATTACAAGATTTTTACTTACTTAATTTACAAGAAACTCTTGAAAATTAATTATTTAAATATAAATATTTTCCAACATATTACGAGGTTGCATGTAAATTTGGGGCGAAGCGCGCATCTTATCATGTGTTACTAAAAAGGGAGCAGGGTCTGGTGATCGGGGGGGGGGGGGATGTTCGTCGATAGCATGGTGTTGGAAAGCGATGGGGGCGGCAAATTTGGTCTTTGCACGGGCGCTAAAAAACTCACGAGGCGCCCCTGAGTGCGCCAATATTATATTCTAGGTGACTTTTTATTTCGTCCCATGTTTTGGTTAACATTTTTTTAGTAATGCATGTCACTGCATTTATTATTCTCTCTCTTGTCTCAAAATTAGGAAATGGAGTAGAGTACACTTGACAAACCCTTAAATAAAATAATACAGAGGGGTCACGTCTGGTGACCGAGCCCATTTAGGACCGAGGATTGTGTTGAAATGTTTGACGTACAGCATCAACTGTGCGTTGATCAAGATTAAAATGCTGAATAAAATGATACCACTCGCATCTCTGAGAAAACTGCCTTTAGAATATAATAGAATTCTAATTTATAATAGAATAAATTATTCGGGTCGAAATAATCAGTTTACATCAACTATTATATCGGTACTAAATATAAGCCTCCTTGATTACGAACACAGGACGCCATATTTAAAAATTGAGGTTATATGAAACAATAACAAACTTTTATCACAGCTAACTCATTAAATTTTGCTTAACAATTCAAATTTTAGTCTTCCATAAGAAATGCATTGACCCAAACTTTTGAAGAGTTGTAGGGTGTAACCCGAAGGGAGGGTAATCATACACTTAAAAGAGATTCTGCAAATCTACGCATTATTACCTTTAATTTGAGACTTAAATCATGAGACTTAAATCAGTAGTTGCTGAAAACGTAGCGTTACAACCGAGTATTTAATATATATAGAATACCACAGTAAATAACCCTACAGGAAGAACAGAATCAGACATTGATTTAAACAATTAGTGTACATTTTTAAACAATAACATATTTTATGCTTGAAGTGGTAGACAGTAAAACAACAATTTTAGTAATACAGTAATTCATGAAATAATATAAACTGGAAGAGCTTGAATATATCTGGTGTATGAGCTTATAATGCATAGGCTTTGTCTCAAAATGAAACATCCTAATAAATAACTTAATATATGACAGGACTTATCAATAAATGATATCATATATTTTGTATATTTTCTTGCCGAAGAAAACCTGACAAAAATATTTACAGTTGTAGTATGTTGGGGAAGAGATATTTGATGACACCGATACCATGCTCCATTAGCTGGACGATAAATGCCTAGGCCTAATAGGAGGGAGACCCTAGGTCTGGGAACTACGTTGGGGGCAGGATATGTCGACAAACAGCTTTTCTTCTAGTAATATAAAGAAAATGAATTTTGCAAAACTTCAATGGGGACCTATTTGTGGCATAAGACCCACCATGTAGTAAGTACACTACGTAGAGTATACCAAGCACTTTCGTGGTAACGTTCGGTAACGGGACATTTCAAATGCGTGAGGTTAGCAACACCTCTAACGTATATGAATGCAGATCTGGGCTGGCGCGGTAGGGAGGAAAAAAGTCCCGATCGCCCCTCCCTACAGCATTACTTCTAAATAACTGGTCTAGTGATAGCGTTTTTAATGGGATAAAATAATTTTCAAACTTTATATTTAAGTTTTATTTGTTGGAAACAATTTAAATTTAATATAATGTAATGTAATATGGTCCTAAACAAAGCAATACTCGTAAGAAAGAAAGGTAAAAAACGAGTATTCATGTGAAAAATTAAATTCCTTGGCAAAATAGAGTCAAGTTCTATTCAACTACAGTTTTATTTTTTCCTTACATACTTTTTGTGAAACGCATGTTTTATCGTTAATAATACGTGTATTAGCGTCGATAATATTTATACAGAAACCAAAAAACCTTTCCTATTTATTTTTTGTTTTTCATAATATGTAGAACAAATTAGCCAACAGTGCATCATTTTAAAATTTTTTACTAGAGTAGGAATTGATTCTGTGCGAGCTTTGAAAATCCATCGCCTAGCTATCTGTGGGACTTGATTAGTGAGATAGTGCTTATCTCCAAGGTCATAATCCAGGGCAGCGTACGTGGTGTGATGGCGCGTGGCACGAGCCGCCTGGACAACTTCCTGCCTCCCCCCCCCTCCTCAACACCACCACCACTGCCAACATCTGTTATCAATGTGTCTCATTTCAATCACCAAATTTATTCCGTAATTTCTATCTATAGCCTTCCATTCTCTGCACCAATAAATATTTTAGTGATTATTATCTGGGCAATCTTAAGGTGCTTAAGTGATTTTAAAGGTGCTGCTATACAGCGACGTCGCGTCACGTCACGTCACGTCTTCATTCGCATCCATTCGCATCGATGGATCCGGCGATTCCGGAGGGGGTGCTATACATCGACGTCAAGCATTCGCATTCGCACTAGACGACTCGTCCATTCCGCCAATTCTCACGGATTCCGCGCGCGCGGAAGTAAACAAAACAAACATTCGGACAAAATCCACCCTTGCTCTCATTGGTTCCGAAGTTTCCCGATTGCGTACGAAGATACCCGAGGCGAAAGCCGAACGGCCGAATGGACGTTGGTAGCGGCTATACAGCGACGTCGCGTCACGTCACGTCACGTCTTCATTCGCACCCATTCGCACCGATTCGCACCCGAATGCTCCTCAGAGCATTCGAGTGCGAATGGATGCGAATGAAGACGTGACGTGACGTTGATGTATAGCCGGTTTCATTTGAATACACAGGGAGCATACCATGCGAACGTGGACGTGACGCGACGTGACGTGACGTGACGTCGATGTATAGCAGCACCTTTAAAAAGTACGGTAAGCGGTTCTGCGGTAAGGACAGAACACGTGAAATATATCCTAAATGCACATTTAATGTATAAATATATTCCTTGTCAAGACCAGTTTCCAGATATAGGGAGTAGTTCGGTATGTTATTGGTCAAACCAAAAATTCTTTTTATGAAAAATCTAAGAACACCATTTACATAATCACCCTCCCATAGACCCCAAATCTGGCATCCATAACATAGAATAGCTCTTACTATTATACAAAGTAACATATAAACTTTCTGCTCAGGGGTACATTATTTTGGTTCATGAAATTTCCAAATCGAATTTATTGCCAATTTTGCCGAAGCGCATTTTTCTTTTAAGTGAGTCTCCCAAGTTAATTTCGAGTTTAAATTAAGACCTAAGTATCTATAATTAGTAACCACTTCAACTATTTTACCTCCAAAGTACCATTTTTGTCATTTTTACTTAGTTTCCCTCCGTTTCTAAAAACCATGATCTTAGACTTATTTAAATTTACTTTTAAATTCCAAAGCTGCCAATATTTTTCTACGTCATTCATCATTAATTGTAGGCTAGTGGCAGTTGGAGCGATCATAACAATATCATCTGCATAAAGCAATGCTTTTATTCTAATGTCTCCAAAAATACACCCTCCTCTCAATGAGTCCACAATATCGTTTACAAATAAACTGAATAACAAAGGAGACAAAATACAACCTTGTTTTAAGCTTACTTCTGTTTCAAAATACTCCATGTTGTTCCATCTTTGCACCACACGGACGCTAAAGTTTTATCATACAAATCACTCAGCACACGTATCATGTGTGTGGATATTCCAAGGCAAGATAGTTTATAAAACAGTGCTTTTCGGTCAATTGTATCAAAAGCGGCTGTAAAATCAATGAAAAATGTATGTAGTTTTCACCTTTTCTTATTTAAACTTAATTTTACAAAATTCAAAAGAATAAACACACTGTCAATAGTGGAATAGCCTTTCCTGAAACCAGCTTGGTACTCACTTAATAATTCTTTGTCCGACAGCCATTTATTAAGGGTGCGCTCTACCTCGGCGTCAAAATCGTCGAGCGAGACTGTTAACTGCCGCTGTACGCGGAATGTCACATTTTGGAAAATATATGACGGGTGATTTTAAATTTTGTTACTTTATCTTAATGCTTTTTTCGTTTCAGTGCGAAATCGATCGGTGGTCTAACGATGTTCTTGAAATTGCAGACCTTTCGCATCTCCCTTTTTGCATCGTTATCTATACACTTTTTACCAATCTTATTGCAGATTCTTGTTCTTAAGATTATATTGTACTCACGTATCGTCTTATGTTTTCCAAAAAATTTTTTTTTAATACGTTAAAACTTGATACAAAAACGCTTATTTCACCATTATTAGCAAGCACCCTGCTGCTTAGTAATTTTAATTAATATCGAAATTTTAAGACAATAGCGGAGTACAAAATTATATTACGAAAAGAATGACACCAAAATATTTTAAATCGGTTTACAACTGGGGCAACAAACACGGAGATTCGAAACCCTTGCATCCGCCCGCGGCAGATGGGTAGAGCGCACCCAAGAGTCTGCAGTACCTCCGCATTTTGTATTTGTTATTTTGTCCCATAAGAACAATGTTAAATAAAAAACACTACAGTGAGTTTGTTTTTCGTCCGAAAATTTCAAACTAGATGTCATTTTAAGTGTTACCATAGTATCTTTCATTTGAGGTGATATAAAATATCGATTTAAATTACTAATAAAATATAAATATATATTAACACCATTTTAAAACAATGTTAAACCATTTGTAGTAGGTTTATTAATTTATCCACGTCATATGAACCGCCATACCACTATGGTGAACATATTTGTGATTCAAGAGAATCCAAAGCAAGATTATCGAGATAAAGTAGACACCTAACAGTAATATTTTTAACTCAATATTTTTCTTATGGCACTAAAAATCCAAGATGGCTGGGGTACTGCAGACTCTTAATTTCTTATCAACTACTACACGAACATTATTTTAATTTAATTGCCAATAAATTCACACACGCTCAACAAGAAAATGTCTGAAACTTGACATTCCGCAGCTCCGACTAACTAAAACATCATACCTTGTAAATTTTATACATTTTTTATATAAATTCAGCCAGTCAGCCCTGGACACTACACTTACCAATTTTAAAAATAAGGTAATAAAATGGCTGTAACCAAATAAATTTGATTCTTCTTCTGGATTTATGAACAGTAATTTAGATAAAGCGTTTTGAGTTCTGTGCAATATTAATAGAAGTATATTTAAGTATTTCAATTTTGACGTATTTTTTGTATGACAATGCCCATTTCTTGTAAAGGATCAAAGGCAAATAAATTATATCAATTTAATTTGACACCTCAAACGTTAAAATCCGTCACAAAAAAACTAATTATGGAGAACGAAAGAAACCCCAACGTCTATTTTTAAATAGATAACTTGTTACTGCTCCGTATTTAAATTTAATTTAAAATATTTATTTTCTAAAAAAATCAAACAAAAACAATCTAACAAATAATCTCATACCACAAAACCTACTCATAAACATTTTTATGAATATCGTAATACTTTAAACTATTAACGAAATCTAAGACAAAGTGATTACCCCAGTCAATTCAATTCAATTCAAATCAACTTTATTCATAAAATTTGTACAATTACATATACATAACTGTTACATGAAATCATACAAATGTAGAATGGCATCTCCCTATGTGATAAGTAAAGGAAAATAATAACTAACAATAAGTATTGTCTAAAGAAAGTTCTTCAAATGAATATAAAGATTTTTCTATTAAAAAGGTTTTTAAATGTTTTTTAAACTTTATATTGCTTTCTATTGAAATCAAATCTTTGGGAAGTTGGTTCAAGAACCTTATGCCTGCAGAGCTGGGCTTCTTAAAATGTAATTGCATTGAATGTTTCTGTGTTGCTAGCTGATTTTTATTTCTGGTGTTGTAATTATGACTTGATCCTAATTTAGGCAACCTGTCACCATTATACCTTACAAACATGACTGTTTCCAAAATGTATAGACCATAGATTGTAAGTATACCTAACTGAGGAAAGAATTGTCTTACAGAATCTTTATCACTTAAATTCATGATTATTCTAATTGCCCTTTTTTGAACCCTTAAAATTGTCAGCAAATTTTTGTTACTAGTTGCTCCATACAACACAACTCCAAAAGATATGTGTGAATGTATGTGAGCATAGTAAATAGTTTTCAATGTTTCTAATGAACAGTATTTTGACATCACCTTAAGAGCGTATAATCCAGAAGAAATATTTTTACTTAACGTTACAATATGATTATTCCAGGTCAAATTTTCATCTATCGATAATCCTAAAAATTTTGTTTCATTAGATTGGAATATTTTGTAGTTATCTATTACAACATCCGGTTTTGGTTTGTTTCTGTTTTGTTTGGTGTGGAAAGATATGAGGTTTGTTTTTTCCGAATTTAGTAATAAGTTTTTGCTGCTGAAATAGTTGTTGATTAATTTAAGATCTTCATTTGCTATAACCTCAACTTCATTCACTGTCTTACCAGTAACTATCAAATTAGAGTCATCTGCATAGAGACATAATTTGTTTTGTGCCCCAGATAAAACAGATGGAAACCCCCTCATGTAACAAAGGAAAAGAATAGGTCCCAGAATGGATCCTTGTGGAACTCCATGTTTAATTGTTTGTAAAGAAGATTTTGCAAAAGTTACTTGATTTTGTTTGTTGATGTACTTTAATTGAACATATTGTTGTCTGTTATAAATGTATGACTCGAACCAGTTTAAAGTTATGTCAGAAATACCGATATTTTTTAAAGTTGAAAGCAAAATTTCATGTGAGACACTATCAAAAGCTTTTGACAGGTCCATAAAAATTCCTGTAGCATTATCTCCTCTATCGATAGCAGCAACAACATTTTCAATAAAGTCAATTCCAGCTGTTACCACAGACCTGCCTACTCTAAACCCATGCTGTTCATTATCAAACAAACTATTTTTCTCCAGGAATTCAGTTAATTGTAGGTACATTACACGCTCAAATATTTTAGATATTGAGGGTAAAATAGATAATGGCCGATAATTAGCAGGTTCAGTTTTATTCCCTTTTTTGAATACAGTTATGATTTTTGAGATTTTCAATTTTTTTGGAAATATACCAGAGATTAAAGATGAATTTACAACATGAACTATTGGCTTTATCAAGAAAATTTTGGCTTGTTTTATGACCGTGATTGGTATTTCATCATAGCCTACAGAATATTTATTTTTGAATGAAGAAATAATTTTATCCAATTCATCTTCACTTATAGTTTTAGCAGAAAACAGTTTATTGCTAGTAATATTTGAAAAACTATAGTCTATGTTATTTGTATTTGGTGACAGGTTAGGTATTACTAATTTATCAACCATATTTATAAAATAGTTATTAAAAGTTTCACAAACATCTTTGGGATCAGTGTAATCCCTACCATTAACCACTAATTTAACATTACTACATTTAACATTGTCATAATTTCTAATTTCCTTGTTAACTACTTTCCAGGTAGACTTACTAATATTATCAGACTTTTTTATTTGATTCTCAATGTACTCTTTTTTTGTTTCCAATACATTTTTATTGTGAGACTTTTTTTTCTGCTTGAGTAATTTCTTAATTCCAACATTCTTTGTAAATCTAGCAGTCTGGCTTAAGTTTTTAATTTCATTTTTCTCTTTTATTAATTCATGAGTTATCCACCTTTCCTTTGCAACATTGACTCTACTTTTAATCAATGGAAAACATAAATCGAAATAAAACATTAAAATGTTATGAAAAACATCATACTTATTCTCTACAGTGGAGTTATAAACATCGGTCCAAGTCTCATTAGACAACATGTTTTTAAATAAATCAATATTTTCTTTTGTAAATTTTCTACTCATGGTAACTTCATAATGTACTAACTTCATAACTTCAATAACTTCATAATGTATAATATTGCAATTAAACTGTAATTGAACTTCAATTCAAGTTAATGTAATTAACTGATTTGTTTTATTGATCTAGAGATTTAAAGGTCAAGCTAAAGTTGAAATATGATTAGAAATGCGCGGCGGTGACGACTGCCGCGGAAGCGCCTGCAACGTGAGCGAGGCAACCTACCTACGCGCATCATGCGGGTTTTGACTCAGACTGTACACCTGGTAGTTGTGAGACCTGGTAGAAGTGAGGCGCTCGCTTTATTTATATAAAAGACCTGGTAGTTGTGATCCCTGGAAGTTTTGATGCCTGGAAGTTATGATTTCTTATAATTTTGTATTGAAATAATCGGACCTGGGAGAAGTGATACCTGGTAGTAGTGAGGTTGTTAATATTTATTAAATTTTAGCGACCTGGAAGTTATGAAACCTGGAAGTAATGAAACGCTCCCAAGTAAAGTAAGTAACTCTAACAGGGGATTTTGTTTTTTTCATTAAATGGTGGTTATAGGCTAACTTTTCAATCTCTTTATTCAGTATCTTTTTATTTGGCCTTTTGTTAAAAACCATGTTTTTAACTTCAGGTTTATTTTTATCAATTTACAAGCTCATATTTTTTTCACATTGTTTTTAAGCAAATTAAACTTTCAGTGATTATTGGTAGGGCTATCAGGCTAGTTATTTTAGTATTACTTAGTAGTATATTTTTATATTGGCTAGTTATTTTAGGCCAATTTTCAATATTTTTATGTTTACGTAATACTCGACTTGACTCGAAACTCGAGTATTCTTCTTACTACTTGACTAGTTCCAAAAATACGATACTAGCCCATCCCTAATTGCTAAACAACAAAATTGTTGATTGTGATATACCGGTCTATTTCAAAGCTTTAAGACTTATGTTGCAATATATAAATTCCCGGATAAATAAGCCGCACTATATTTTGGGTTTTTTGCATAGGCCTACAGGCAGCAACAAGGTAAGAGTGCAATACCATCACTGCCAAAAAATTATGAATCCTTGTGTAACAGGGTAATAAAGTTGCTTTAAAACAATTACTTTCAATAAAATTAACTTTAACAGACAAGAGTGTCTCCAATCTGCATCCGTGAGCCTCCTGTTAGTCAGCGGTTACGAGTGTTTCCATCAATGATCACGAGCAGCTCCCGTCGGCAGTCGCTAGTGTCTCGAGTCGGGGGACATGAGCGCCTGATTAAAAATCCCGGATCAGTCTCGAAATTCCCAATTTTCTCCCGGTTTTCCTGGTCTTTTTGTTGAGTCTGCATTTTGAGAAAACTGAACATGCAGTTTGAAAGCATAATGGACATGTATGTTTTAGCATTTTGTTTGAATTGCACACAAAAAATTTTGGAAATGGAAAGACAGAAAAACAAAACTTAAGTTAAACATTATGATTGTGATGGCTGAGGTTGAGCTTACTTGGTGTTGAGGTTGGAGTCGTCCGGTGACCAGCCAGCCATGATCTCCTCATCATATAGGACGGAGCCGCAATTGTGGCACTTGCAGCACGTCGTCATGGTGATGTCCAAGGCCACCGCCACTTGACTGTCCCGAGTCACCTTCGGGTACAGCTTCTCATTCAGTAGGTACAACTGTGACAACCAGCTGTTGTTCGTCTCCCCTGAAAATACACAGCGAGTTACATACAATTTTACACAGAATTCTTGTATTTACCGCCTGGGTACTTGACACATTTTTTTCTTTATTATTCTGATATTAACTCCACATTAAGATGTTCCTGAGCAATTTCAAGGTTGAGGCTAAACATCACTTGAATTCCTTAGATAGCGAGAATTAAAATACTTTACATTAAAGAGAACTTATCCATGAGAATGTTAATGAAACAATGAGCAGCTTTTCCCCAATATTATTTGTGCATATTTATGAATAAAAGAAAGCTCAATGTTTATTTTATTTGACAGGGCCCAGCTCCTGCAGCCGGGATATGTAAAAGTTCCGTAAGGGCGGCATCAGAGAAAGTGTAAAACATCAAGCTTTGTTGGCAAACAATTCTTAAGCCACCTTTTATAAGATCTGCCTTTTATTAGAATGATAATAGATACTAATAGAAAGTGGAAGAAACACTTTAAATTGTTTTGAAGAAATAACATTAAATACTCAAAACAATATTTTATCTATCTATCTTCTTCATTCAATAAGGGTTTTGTTTGTTACAATCCTTTTTATCACACCTACTTAACACGTTCGCTACCAGCCGCCGCATATATGCGGCGGTCTGGCCAATCTCACAGCCCACCAAAATAATCATGGACTTCCCTGTAGACCGGCCCTAGTGGTTGTGACTTATGCCACAGACCACGAATAGAAACCGTCCAAAATTAGTTTTCACACTTCAAAATATCTTAATTTCATTAAATAAAAAAAATATATACAATTTTCTCTTCATTTTTGGTAATTTTTTGAGCGCCGCACATTCGCGGCGCATGGTCAGAGACTAAGTGACGCATGTTAGTGTCGGCACTAATATAACCTTATTTTTAGTCATAACCTTTGAAAAGCGAAAAAAAAATACGGCTTATACATAAAAACATTGTATTGAAATATTTAGTTTACAAAAAGAGTTGTTTACAATTCATTTACGTAGTATAATTATGATGTTTTACAAGTTTACAAAATGCAAATGTTTATACATTTTTCTTACACAATAAACTTTTTTCAATGTGTCATATAAGAGATTTGATGAGTATTTGTGTAAAGATATATCAAACACGTTAAAAAATGTTACTTTCAAAAATACATTAAATAAAAATGTACGTAAAACATTTTAGTGACGTCAGTGATCGTTTTAGCCACAGACCAAGCGCCGCACATATGCGGCGGACTATCCCGTAGACCGCGCCTAAACTGTCTGACCATTAAAATAGACCGCGCTGAAGAAATTTCGTATTTAGTATCATGGAACCATCGCCGCAGATATGCGGCGGCAGTCTATTTTAATGAGCCCAGCCGCCGCAGATATGCGGTGGGCTCTCAGTAGAACTCGCCCGCCGCAAAATTGCGGCGGCGGGCTGTGGTTACGATTTTTTTTTTAACATTGTGGTAGCGAACGTGTTAACCAACTATTAAGACTGAGATGTCATTTTAAAGCTTATATATGACCAGTGTGTGTGTGTGAATGGTCATTAAAATAGTATATTTCATAACAAGAGTGGAAAGTGTCTTTTCCGGGCCGAGATCGAGGCTTTAGCCGAGCGCGGAATTTCGATCAAGGCACGGAATAACACTTTCTACTCGAGTTATGAACGATATTTTTCATCACACTGTAGATAATTAATAATAGTAATTAATTAAATAATGCAAGTTTAAGAAACCACCTATGGATGCTCAATTGATTTCCGCAGTACAATGAAAACAGTGATTCTGTTTTACACAGCTATTACATTATTGAGAACAGCTGATTTAGGGAATAATATACTCTTAGCACTGCTAGCGCTACTTGTGTCAGTAATCATAACTAATTACTAGTGTGGGAAAATCAACAGCTGATTTTCCCTCTCTAGAGAGGGAAAACGGTTTTTCTACACTCTCAGCTGGTGATGAATATAGCTGTTTCCCGTACAGTGTGATGAAAAGGTCATTTTGTTTCGGGCCTCGCCCCCCCCCCCCCCCTAGCCTTTGATTTATTTCTATAGGGCATTTTGAAATATTTATCAATCTTTTTCATGATAAGCTTAAAATTGAATAGTAACTTAACAGCTAAATATAACTTCAAATGAATTTTTAAGTCAGATTTTTTATTTTATTAATGAATGTTTAATTTAACTGTCACAAACTGAGAGAAATACTCCAAAATGTGCAATTTGCACACAGATCCCCTAGTAACCCATATTATTTTATGATTCAATTCTATACAGGGTGTCCTGGAACCCTATGAACCCCTTTGTATATTTGTTCCTTGCATCAAGACAATAAAAAAATCATACAAATTGGGGTATAAAGTGCTTCATTAAGCTGCTAGTCGCCACTTTAGTCAATAGTCAATAGTCAAACATTCTTTATTCATGAACGTACAAAGTTGTACAGGAATGGTGTCAAAACAGTAAAATCAAACTTAAAACTATCAGGAAATACAACACAAACATATTAAAATTACCTAAATGCAAAATTGTACCAGTAATTACAAAAATTAAAAATTTAAATTTTATTTATTTTGCTAAAACGAAAAATTCACTTAAATTATATAATGGTCGAAGCAGCATGAAATTTTTTAATTCTCTTTTGAACTTTTCAAAATTTTGAATGTTGATTATATTTTCTGGCAAAAAATTGTAGTATCTAATCCCAGCATAAGAAGGCTTTTTCTCTAAAAATTTTAAATTGTGTGGCATAAATTTTATTTGATTTTTGTTTCTGGTAGAATAGTTATGATTTGATCCTAAAGTTTCCAAATTAAGTAAATTCTTCCTAATATGTATAATCAATTCAAAAATATACTGGCTAAAAACTGTAAATATACCTAACTTTGGAAAATGTTCTCTAACAGAATCCGTCCAACTTAGACCCAACATTATACGAATGGCTTGTTTTTGCAATGATAAAATATAGTTCAAATTTTCTAGGGATGGACGAGATTGGATTTTTAGTTCGAGACGAGACGAGACGAGAATTTTTAATTCTCATAAAATTTTGAGACGAGATCGAGACGAGATTTTCTTTCTCGTACATTACGAGAAATGTGCATTCTTCGGGATTTTAATCTGATTTGGTAACATTGTTAAATCCTAATTTATGTGAAGGAACAAATATTACTTTGTAAATTGCTGATTATGTTAATAAACTTAAGTTAAAAAAGTCACTTTCTTAACAAAAGGTCTAGGCCTATAAAGGAATGTACCCAATAAAAAGATTGAGAAGATATGACCATAAACCCTACCGACCCATGTATTTAATAAAACATAAAAAGAAAATCCTGTGTTACAGTTACTTTGTTCACTTTTCACTTTCATGTTCCACACTTTTCACTATTAACTTACTTTAAAATGTTTCCAAATAAGAGCTTTTCCTCACTCACAGTTTTTGTAATAGGCATAGACCTACTAACTTTGAGTCACAAGCCTAGAGGCCGGGAGGCTAAAAAGAAATTAAAATTTTCAACTCTCTCTTCTTCTTTGTTTTTGTCCATAAGAAAATCTTCAGCTCTCATTTTGTTTGCTATTCATTGTCATTTCTCCAAACTATTCAAGTCCCGTACACAGGTACACATAACTTTCACTGTTTTGGAATGCACGTAATTCCCTCGATTTGATTTTCGTCTGCTAGTGGCAAGGTTTTTATTTTGCTCCTAACTGAATAAAGGCAGGCATTAGTATAGCCATGAAGCCTGTATGGTTCTAGTAAGACCATTGATTTCCTATGTATTCAACACAATCTATTTATCGCTGTTCAACAATTATTGTTAATAGGCCTATTCAGTTTTTTGTAGTATCCAAACCTTGAAATAAAATCAACCATCATCCAATTTTAAGCATTTTGGCTTAAAATAGCTGAACTCTGCAAGGAGTGTGAAAGGAAATTAAATTGTATTACGTGGGATATTTGAGGTTAGCCATTATTAAATCTGATTGGCCATCTTGCCATCTGATTGTCACTGCTATTCTTACTGCTAATGTCAAAACAGCTCTTAAATTTGTCAAAAATCATCAATAAAAATCAATAATTGTCTTGAAGCAATTAAATGTCAAATTATCATTGTTTATTGTTAAAAAAGTTTTCCCAATGTTCTAAAGATTTATCAAACAAATGAATTGTTTTATAAATCAGTAAGTATAGCTATGTTGACTAACTACCACTAACAGTCCGTGCAGATGCAGTCTCCACTGTCTCCAGTCCATTCCAAGTCTTGGAAGTCCAACCGTAGTTTAACAGTTTATGATGGCCAATTAAGTTTGTAGTTGTGAGGAGGATAGGAAAAATAAAACACTTCACAATGCTTCAAAATAATTTATTTTCCAGTATTAAATTGCTAGTAAAGTAGGCCTAGTAATTCGTAGATTATTTATACCCGTTTTTATCGTTATTCACAAATTATTTCTCGTCTCGAAAAATCTCGATCAAAATCAAATCTCGTCTCGGTGAACGAGATTAAAAATTTCTCGAAAATTTCTCGTAATTTCGAGACCCGTCCATCCCTAAAATTTTCTAATGATGTGCCCCCATACAAAACAATACCGAAGGAAATGTGAGAATGAATGAAGGAAAAGTAAATAATTTTTAATGTTTCTATAGAATTAATTTTTGACATTTTCCGTAATGCATATAAACCCGATGAAATTTTACCACATACTTTCTTAACATGAATGTTCCAGTTTAAATTTTTATCTAAATTAAGCCCCAAAAAAGTTGTATTTTGCACTTCTTCTAAAAAATCATTCCCCATAACCATGTTAGCATTAAATTCCTTCTTATTCTGTGAAGTTGAGAATGATATATATTTTGTTTTAGTTGAATTGACTAAAAGGTTCATCTGGGATAGATACTGGGAAACAGAGGAGAGTTGTATGAATGCACACTCTTCAGTCCGTTGATCCGTTTTACCAGATATTTTCAAATTAATATCATCAGCGTATAAACAAATTTTAACGTCATTTAAAATTGTTGGGAGGCCTTTTAAGTAGCATGTGAACAGCAGAGGCCCTAAGATTGACCCTTGTGACACACCATGTTTCACACTTTCTAGTGATGAAGGGATATTAATCAAGCTGCTTCTTAATTTATCTAAATAATCAAGTTCAACGTACTGCTTTCTATTCGACAAATATGATTTTAACCACGAGAAAGCTTTACCTTTTATCCCCAAAGAGCTCAATACACTCAACAATTTTGGGTGTGAAACACTGTCAAAAGCTTTGCTGAGATCCATGAAGACCCTAGCAACACTATCTCCACAATCAACAGAGTCAATGACAGACTCAATGAAATCTACAGAGGCGCTGATAACTGATTTACCTGAGCGGAAACCATGTTGTTCCTGATCTATGAGATAGTTACTTTCTAAAAAATCTGTAAGCATGTGGCTCATGGCTCGTTCATAAATTTTTGAAAAGGATGGTAACAGCGAAATTGGCCTGTAGTTTGAAGGATCTTTTCCATCTCCACTTTTAAAAAGGGGTTTGACTTTAGAGATTTTTAATTTATCAGGGAAAATACCACTAATGAATGATGAATTTATAATATGACTTAGAGGTTTTTCAAGTAATCTACTGCTAATTTTATAATTGGCATAGGGATGTCATCATAACCACAGGAGAACTTGTTTTTAAAAGATAGTATTATACTTTTTATTTCCTCTTCTGAAAGTGATTTTGGAACAAAAGTTTTAGTTGATAGTGGATAAAAATCTGGTGTTGGGGGAAGAGAATTCAAATTTAATTTTGGTATGACTTCTGTGTCCACTAAGTTCACATAATAGCTTGTTCAAGCATTTACTGACAAGATTGGGGTCTTCTATGGTCTCAGCACCGTACTTCAAAGAAATATTTTTTTGAAACCTTGGTTTATCGCCTATTTCGCTGTTAATAATATTCCATGTGGATTTACAGACATTTTTTGAATTATTTATTTGCTTATTAAAATGAGATTTCTTTGCACATGAAATCTGGTTTTTTAACTGATTTTTTTTTATTTTTAACTTTTGTTCTAAATGTTTTCCTAAGTGATTTCTCTTTAATTGGCTCAAGTCCCTAATTTCATCTCTTGTTTTTAAAATTTCTTGAGTTAACCAATTTTTATTTTTAGCAAACTTTCTAGCCTTTGACACAGGAAAGCTTAAATTAAAGTAATATAAAAACCGGTCAAAGAAAACATCATATTTTTGTTCTACTGGAGCATTGTAAACGCTCAACCAGGATTCCTGAGCAATAATTTTCATAAATGTTAACTTATTTGATTCCGTGAACCTCCTACGAGTAGTAGTTAATACTTCATTAGTTTTCTCTTTTACTTTAACATTCAAAACTTCAAAGAGTTGACCATCATGGTCTGAAAGCTCTGTTATTAGACCAGTCACAACTACTTGATTTTTTCGCAGGTTTGTAATAAATTGGTCAATTGAACTTTCTTTCGTTTCACTAATTCTCGTAGGAAAGTCCACAGAACAATACATTGAGAGTGACTTTACAATATCATTTAAAATTTGACTGTCAGTTTTACTCTCTAATACATTTATATTTATATCTCCTGCTACAATAATATTCTCATATTTTTTGTTTAAAATATCTAATAAAATGTTTAATTTTTCCAAAAATAAATTTGTAATGTGTTGACAGCATCCTTAAATCGCCTGATTTGAAAACCTACTCGAAGAATGAATACATCGTCATAATAGGAGGCACTAATAACATTACAGATCATTCAATTCATAACAGACAAAAGTTAACAGAAAAAAAAAACATTCAAATGTGGTTTTGATAAAATTAATACACCTCCACCAGTGGTCGAATGTCTACAATAAAATGATTTTACTTGATAATTATTTAAATTCAACCGACAGATTTCAAACTGATTCATTTTGTGCTCTGTTAAGACTAGTAAATCTGTTTCAATTTCATCTAGAGTAAGTTGTAGAATATCTGTTTTTGATTCTAAATGCTGTATATTATGATGCAAAATTTTGAGAGAACAATTTTTATTTTTATTTTTCCTGATACGGCCCAATTCCCCTAACACATGTACATTTTCTAAGTCACACTCAATGAACTCCTTAGGTTTAAAAAATGCTCGTCACAATCACTGCTCTCACTCACTAAATTGACTTTGGCACCCGAAACATCACTGACACAGACACTGGAGTTGACAGCAGACTGCAGAGGTGTGATGCTGGGCGGCAGCGGTGGAGTCTTTACCTCAGGTGTTGATAGCGAGGTTGTCTGCATGGTAGTTGGTTGAGCTGAAGGCGAACTCACAACAGGTGGGACCATGTTATTGACTTGGCTCAGCTGCTTGGCGATGCTGTCACGTAGTACTTACAAAAATTCTTCGTGTTTCAAACCATTTCGCAGTGTTCTAATGGCTCTTTCATTCCTTACCACAGTGCGAACAGAAGTACCAGTTTTGAGGTAAAATTTTGCTATCTGTTCAGCAAAATGTGTTGGTAGGATCTGGTCTCGCATGCATCCCATGGGTGTACATATAAGTTTGTCATATACATTGCTGGCACAATTTTCAATTAGATGGTGAAAAGCTTCGTTATAGGATTCTGTTGTAGGTTTACCGGAGTAAATTGGCTTTGTAACCAGCCCATACACCGTAGCTTGGCCTGGAAATTTCTGGATTGACAAACTCTTATTAACACATTGTGATTGTTGAGGGCGTCCAAATTCTTTTTTGAATGTAACTGCCTCTCCGGCAGTCATCTGTCTTGGGTCCCCAAAGTCCCCAGAGATACAATGGGCAAATGCGATAGCAGGATTTCCCTTATACTTTTTAATTTCGTCTGACATGTCCGCCTCGATAACTTCAATGGAGTTCTTTGACCTAATTTTTTCTTGAACATTTATTTCTATTTTTGAAGTTGAGCTTTCAGGTTGAGGAGACTTTCCAGGACTTGGGTCAAACACATTAAAGTTATCTTTAGGTACATTCTTTTGGATTAATTTGATGTTATTCACTATCTCCTTACAGATTTGACGCTTCCCTTTCTTGTTGACGTGCAAACCATGACGAGTATGAAGCCATCTCTGAAAAAGGTATACTTCAATGAGTTTGATATAAGGTTGATTGTGAACGTTCTGCCGGATTATAAAGTTTACTTCTTTGATTAAGTTGTTTTCTGGACTCTTCTCTTTCAAATCGTACCTGTAAGGTACTGTGGCAATGAGAAGATTGGTGTGTGCAAATGAAGGAAGTTTGCTCTGAAGCTGGGAGTTGAACGTTTCTAAAAACTTTTGTCTGTTATGAATTGAATGATCTGTAATGTTATTAGTGCCTCCTATTAACGACGATGTATTCATTCTTCGAGTAGGTTTTCAAATCAGGCGATTTAAGGATGCTGTCAAAAATTGTTTCAATAGGGGCACCTGGTTGACAGTGGCTGAAAATATTAAAATCATTCTCAGTTGCATGGTCCACAAAGGTAGAAAGATTTCTTCCATGACTGTCACATGAAACTGTTATTCTTGGTTTGTTATTCTTAGGTTGACTAGCTTTATGTTCCAGTGAACCACCCACATATTTATGAGAGGTTTGATTCTGAGGATGAACTGTTCCTTTCTTGTGGCCTGTGAGATCATTCAAAGTTTTGGGTTCATTAGTGTCAGGTAGGGCTTCAGTTTTGTCATCAAGCACATCAAGGACCTCGAACCTATTCTTACTGATAAAACTTTGTGACTTTACCTATAAATGTGCATTTAAATTTAATGTGTGTTTGTTTTTCAATGGTATTGTGATAAACCTGTATGTTTTTGCTTTCGAGTTTCTTAAGGTTATTTTCATTTGTAAAGATTTGCCGTTTTTGTTTTGTGAAAAACATCTGATGACCCATTTTTCTCTTTTTTTGTTCTGTAAAACCATTCAGTGAAGGGAATGTCACCATTGTTTGTACAATAATGGTCTGCTACATATTTTGCATTAGCTAGCACATGAATGCCGCATTCAAATGAATGAACCTGTTGAGCGCACTTAACTTCGATAACATTACTAGGTTCAATTCCAAGTTTACCTGCAATTATTTGGGCAGGTGTTTTATTTCTGGAGTTCAAGGACTCAAAATGATAGGCTGTGCATTTATCTCTAATCAAAAACAACAGGCTCCAGTGTGAGCCGCTATCATGTGAACCATCAGTCGAGTCACTCAGACACAGGAGAACATATTTGCTTTGGTCAAAATGTGTTGGTTTTAAACTTTCTAAAGCAATGTCTTTTTCATTAAACCTGATGACAATGGTTGCTGAGGGTCCAAGGAATAAAATATCATTACCACTAACACCATCAGAGAGAGCCTTGAAATAACCATTAAGAATAGAATCGTCAATCCATTTATCTTTGCTCCAAGATTTATTCAATAGTTGTTTTGTGAGATTTTCTAAATTAAATTTCATACCGGTGATAGCTATGTCTTTGTTGCTGATTTCCTTTGACAGTAAATTATTTAGTTTTGTTTTATTTTCTTATTCTTTCTTCAAGTCCTCAAACTCTGAATTAAGTGCTTCATATTTTTTGTCACTGTTTATTATTTGACTCTTTATATTCTTAATTTGCTGCAATAGTTTGATTTTTTCTTCATTTTCCATTTCCTGCATTTGAAAAGAATTATTTAAGTCGGATAACCTTTGTTTTTTCTCCACCTCCAATTTACTAGCCAAAACTTCAGCTTCTTTCAAAGACGTGTCAAGCTTTGTCCTATTTTCATCATAATCCACAAGGATTGTGTCACAGCTACTTAAAAAATTCATAAGTTTAGATGTCAAATTTTCAAAATCCAACTCTGGAAAGTTAACTTATAATTTATTTATTTCCAAGCAAATTTCTGATATATTCTCTTGCATGCATTCTCGGTAGTCAGAAGATTAAAAAATAATCTCCTCCAGAAATTTCATCAGCACTAGCAAATATTAAAATAATTCTGATGGCTCTTACAATTAAAATAAACCCCTTCAGTTTTGCGACGCAACACCTGTACGGATCAGTATTGGTACAGTATCTGTGAAGTGAAGGGGTCAAGGAAACCCCGTCAGCGGAGCCAATAGCCACTTCAAGTGGTAAGGGTTAGACAGCAGTGACAGGTATATTCACAGCACGGCCGAAACTGGTTGGCACACTTGGCCCGTTGCTAGGCAACCGCGACAACGTCCGGCCGACTCTGCTGCATTAACAGGATTGTCAACCAGTTTCAGGCGGTTACGACCACGTTTCTGTGTTACTGATAGGGTTACGTTTACATAAACTGTACTCACTGTTCAGTAACCGTTGATTAAAAACTGTTAAAATAATCACTGTTGCTTATCAAACTAAAATAATAAAACTTTTCACTAAAACAAAAACTGTAAACTGTATTAATTAATGAAAATTCAAGAGCTATAATTTCGTCTACTAAACTTGGCAACCAGGCGTGCCAACCCCTGGATGTAGTGACTTTGTTTTTGCACATAGTAATTTTTATCCCGATAACCAATGGTTGTATTAAGTTCATATTTGGTGTAAACCTTTATTACACCAATGTCCATTTTCAGGAAAAGAATTATTTTTTCCCCATGTGTATTTTCAAAAGTGGCAGACATTTTAAACTTAAAATATCTCAAAAACCGGTAAATTTTAGCAAAACTTTAAGGAAACAAAAGTTGACAAATAAATTACGGTTGTCAATTCAGATATAAACCCTTACTAAAATTGTATTATCATGCAGTAATAGAATCAAAAATTAGATATGGTATTATAATATGGGGATCAGCAACTCAGAGTTTAATGAAAAGGATATTTGTTTTACAAAAAAGAGCAATAAGACTAATTCAAGGGTTGAAGAGAAGAACATCTTGCAGACAAGCTTTTAAATCATTAGGTATATTGCCATTATATTCATTATACATATATGAAGTCATAATGTTTGCTAGATTCAACAACAATGATTACATTACCGAATCTATGTGTTTGCATAATATTAGGGGAAAAAATAATTTAAGACAGGAATCTCAAAGGTTATTACTAAACTGTAATCTAGCTCAAAATATAGGCGCTTCTTATTTCAACAAGTTACCTTACGAAATGAAAAATATTACAGACAAAACTAAATTTAAAAACAAGCTAAAAAAGTTCTTGATTGATGCATCTTTTTACTCAATAAGTGAATTTAATGAACACTATTACAACCGACCCTAATTTATCACAAAATAAATAGAAGCATTAAAATTATCGGCTTAAATTGATTTACCTTATAACAAATTATATTAACTCCACAATATTTTGGCACAGTGTCATCTGAACGTCAGAGGGTTTAAAATGTTTAAATTACTATTATTGAACGATTAAATTATGATATATTAATATTCTGTGGGATCTAAAGCATTCAAGCAACCGGGCTGTATGATGCTGAAGGTCTCTTTACAATAAGTAAAAAAAAAAGAAACTCTGCAATGTTAAATATGCAATGAAAATAAAGTAATAGATAAATATTATGCCACAAAATCATACATATGAATTTAAAATTCATAAATAATTCATTTTCCTAACATTTTATTGGGAAATATGACGCATCCCAAGCATCCGGGCTGTAGTGATGCTGATTGTTTCCCATCAATTGATAGGTAAAATAAAATTTAATTAAAATATTATTGAAAAAAAAAACAAATATCTATAGATAATTTACAACCTAATAACATAATAATAAACCTATTCATAAATAACAAATATGTACATAATAATTGTCTTTAATAATAAAATCATAAATATTACACACTCTTTCGTCCTTGTCTGTTTTGTTCTCGGTGAGACGCCCAAACTGAAAAGGAGACAACAGAGAAAGGTGAAAGTTCAAGGAAGGAAGAGTATAATTAAAAACCAATCGAAATTAAGGGATAGGCAAACAAACCAATGTGGATAAATGTAGAGATGAAGAAAGAAGAAGGAAGAAAGAAGAAGGAAGAAAGAAGAAAGAAGAAAAAAGAAGAAGAAAGAAAGAAAGAAGAAAAAAGCAATTGAAATTAATTAATTAATTAAAAGACTTGAAAAAGTTTAGAGTATTAAATAAATTAACAATGAATTATCGGGTAGGGTTCATAGGTCCCAGTTTCACAAGTCCCAGTTTGCTTAAAAATCACTAAATATTAAAAATTTCATAGGTCCCAGGTTCAAATGTCCCAGATTTATTAAATTAAATACTAAATTCACTTAGTTCACTGGTCCCAGTTTCAGATGTCCCAGATTTTGCAAAAACAATATTAATAAATGGTTAATTCATTGGTCCCAGGTTCATATGTCCCAGTTGCGTTAATTTAAAGGAAAAACAATGCGCGTTTCATAGGTCCCAGTTTCACAAGTCCCAGGTATCAACCGCGCCAAAAGTGACGCGGCCGCAGAGTCGGGCTGTACAGTCAGAGCAAGAATCGCCGGTTCGGCCGCGGCCGGCTGGCAGCAGCGGGCGGTGCGACGGCCACTAATTGTCTCTTTTCCCGTGTGGCGCACGGCATGGGCTTATAATATTCTATTTTATAGCGTTAGTTCAAGGTTAGTTTTGGTATTTTATTTACATATATTACCCCATAACTATAAATTATGCTAAATATATCCAAAACTGTTGGCGAATTATTGGACATAGAGAAAGTGTCGAAATGTGACCATCACGTTCGCAACGCTCTTAGGCCTTAACAGAATTTTTTTTATGAAACTTATATATTAACATATTACTTTAACTACTTTAATTACTTTAGCTTTTAATTTAAACGCTTTGTTTAATTTTAACTAAGTAACAAAAAATGTGTAAAAATCCATTTCATTTTATATAAGAAGTTTTTTGAGTAAAGTTTTGCGTTTTTTGTCTGAGGTAAAATTTATGTTGGAATTTTTATTTGTAACATGTTGGTTGAATGATTTGGTTTGATTTGGTTGAATGGTTGGTTTTCAATGATGTATGCAAACTTGTTTAAATTATTATGATTTTATTGTATGAGTTCAAATATGACCATTTTTGCGACGAGCTAAGTACATCTGAGATCACGCACGACGCTTGCGTGATTAAATTTTTATGTACCTACAGCTCAAAAGATTTGTATACTATTTGAATTGACCCTTAGAAAATAGTTTTCAATTTATAAATTGACGAATTTCATTGTTACTTTTTGACTGCTGATGTGTTCAATGCAATGGCGTAAACTTATAGTTCTTAAAATGATAGTTCTTAGAATCAATTAATTACCGTTTTAAATTGCCGTATTAGTATGTGCAATAACTTTATATTCGGCCTACGGTACCGTACCTATTTTGTTAGGATTAAATTTTTTTGAATGTCATAATTAGCTAGTATCAAATTTAAGTCACGGACAAAAAATAAGGATGAAACAAAAAGTAAAAATATTATTTTTTGACAGTTAGTGTGTAAAAAATAATATTTTAAAACATAAAATCGATTTTTCAGATTTGTTATACAAAATATTTTTTTTAATTCTTTCTTAAAATGTAGGCCTACTTCTTTTAAATTAAATAGTATCCTATGTTACTTCTGATGCCTACAAGAACATGTGTAAAACGTTTCATAATGACCGGTTGAGAAGTTTTTGCGTAAAAATCTGGCAAACAACAGGACATTCACATTTATAGTATTAAGTAGGATTAACTCAATATTGTCCAACATAGGCTATAACATATATAGGCCTACTATAGCATATTACGTTATGTTATTGCCTTCTGACGACTTAGCTAATAAAAACAAAACCACTCTGTAACATATATACCATACTGTATACCTTTGTCAAAAGATGTTCTTCAAAAATTAATCTTCAAAAACGTATTTTACTACGTTTTTTCAGTTAATTAAATTTTTTTATTTATTAATAATTTTAATTTACTTAACATAGAACTTTTATTTTTATAAATGAATAATGGTGTAACTGCCTAATATGAATTGCACGGTATTTTGAAGTAGTGGGAGGACGAGTCACATGACGGAGGGGAGGCGCCGCGGTAGGCTCCTCCCCAGACGGAGGCGGGGTCAATCAGACGTCGTCCTGCCATCTCGCCTTGGTTAAAGACACCAACAAAAACCAGCTCCGGGACAGTAGTGGAGCAAATCCACCTGTCCATGCGTATAGTACAATTATAATAGTTAGGGTTGTTCAAACCCTTCACTTTCGTTATCACATTCAGCGATGAAAGTGGATGTTGACAAAACGTTTTAGTGTCTTTAAATAATTTTAATAATGAAACCGCCATTAATCACAGCAATTGGTTTTATAAACCCGACTTATTATGTTTCGAACATTAAATTAATTAATTGACTACCTTGGTGAAGAACCAACATATCTAAATTCGCAAACTTGATTATTTGGTCTAATAATTTTATCAGTATGTCACATGGGCGTGAGACCAACATACAAAATTTAATAATATCACTCCGCAATTGTAATTGAATTGTCTTTAGTAAAAGAAGTTAGGTATTTACTTCGCGGACCATGGAATTAACCCTGCTCTCGCACTAAGCGAATCCTGTAAAAATTAATTCCTTTTTAATCATGACGTATAAAGTAAAATTAATTACATATATGTTCTTTCGACCCGAAAGTACGTCAAAATGAAATAGGAAATCATAACGACATTGAAAAGTAATAAGTATAATATGAATACCAGTAATTAGTAAGAGAATTTTAATAATAACTAATAAATCCATTTTTAGCCGATTACGTATCAGCAGTTATCTGTGAAATTTTATACGTACATCACACTCTTGCATTTGTTATTATAATTATAAGACAAAATAGAACGAAACCTAAGAAAAAGCCACATTAAAAAAATTCATTCTTAACAGTAAAATAAATAAGGCCCGACGCTCGCACGCGCGACGTTGTTATTGCAATGTACAAAAACACAACACTTATCTTTCTCATCCTCTTTTTCACAGGGCGTTCACTATTGTAAAGTAAAAATTCTCTGTTTCCCACTGTCAACAAACTTGATTCTCTTCTTAACTGCATACAAACAAGGCATACAAAGTAGGCTAAATCATTTTCTTCTTTAGATTCCTTTTCATCGACCACTGGTTTTTACCAACGATGTACTTTAATTGAAAACCTATCTTAAATTGTTTAATTCACCAAATTACTCTATTAATAAAACATCAACATTTCACTGCCAATTACTAACAAATATATAAATAAATTATAAATTCAAAAGTGTTAATCTGTAAACATTAACAAAGTATAGAAGAAACGACGAGATGTATAACTTCGGTGCTGGCCAAAGTGAGACCGCAAGTCTCGAGTTCAACCTTTCCGCGCCACTATTAATTCCCTTACCAACGATAAGGTCATGTTATCTTTAGGTTATCTTTAGTTTCTTGATACAATTATAAAATTCCTATCATTGGCTACATCTTTCCCATAAAATTTTATTTTCAAACCCAGAAATAAAAAATTTCCTCGCTTAGTAACTTTTTCGTGTCAGAATAAATTGGTTATCAAACACTTCCAACTTTTAGAATTACCCATAATTAAGAAAGTAAAAAATATCCATACTGTTGGAATCTGTATTTAATACAGAAACGGAATATATAAATTTCATTGCTATTTAACCTCTCAGTTGTGGTACAGGAGCGATAACAGCACGCACTGTCGTTATAATGACGCCAATTAATGCCACAGCGCGATCAACGCCGAAAAGTTTGGCCTTTATTTTAAAATCAACCAGAAGTACAAATAAATTTAAATAATACATAAATAAATAAATGAACGAATAAAAATATTAATAAACAATAAAATAAACAAAGGCAATTCCTCTATTGTTTAGCTTAGCGCAAGAACTGTGCGGCTGTACTCGGTGAATACGGTAGGCGGCCGGACGAATGAGTCGATTGTTGCTCTGACTGTACAGCCCGACTCGGCGGCCGCGTCACTTTTGGCGCGGTTGATACCTGGGACTTGTGAAACTGGGACCTATGAAACGCGCGGTATCTTCGCTTTAATTTAACGCAACTGGGACATTTGAACCTGGGACCAATGAATTGACTAATTATTAATATTATTTTCACAAAATCTGGGACATCTGAAACTGGGACCAGTGAACTAACTGAATTTAGTATTTAATTTAATAAATCTGGGACATTTGAACCTGGGACCTATGAAATTTTTAATATTTAGTGATTTTTAAGCAAACTGGGACTTGTGAAACTGGGACCTATGAGATGCTCCCGAATTATCTTGTTGAAAAATCCGGAATTGTGAGTTTTAAATTGTGAATCAGATAGAAAGACTTTTTGTAAATTCCCATACAATGTAAATTTGTCAGCGGAATAAAATTTATTATTATTATTATTATTACGGTATCTAACTAATGATACCAAGTTTGTAAGTACCAGACAACAAACAACAGAGTTATTGAGATTTTTCTACTAAAATAACCTAAATTTGCATTAATTAAAGTAGAAAATTAATGTTTTTCTGTAGAAAAATCTCAATATCTCCGTTATTTTTGCTTGATCCTAACAAACTTGGTATTAATAGCAAGATAATTTAATTTTCATTTTTTGCCCCTTGTAAAAGTTAGATAAAATTTTCCGGTTTTGGGAAAATTTAGTTTAAAAGTTTAAATGCCCGCCATTTTGAAAATACAAATAGGAAAAAAATAATTCTTTTCCTACAAATGGACATTGGCGTGATAAAGATTCATACCAATTAAGAACTTAATACAACCATTCGTTATGGGAATAAAAATTACTATATGTAGAAAAGAAGATGGCGTCTAGGGGCTTGACGAAGCATTTTAGACCCCTATTTGTATGATTTTTTTAACTGTCTCGATGCAAAAGAACTAATATACAAGGGTTCCAGAGAGCTCCGAGACATCCTGTATATGTATGATTTAGTGTAAAAAATGTCAAATTAACTGTACAAACTTGACTGACAAAGTTTATTCCAACTGTAATTATTAAACTGACCGAGGGGCTGTAGGTTGGAAACGCTGCCCTTGCGGCTGCCGTCGCTGAACAGGTCTAGTAGGTTGTAGCTCCAGGAGTCGAGGTGCTGGGTGACCGTCTCAGAGGAGATTTTGCGACGTGGCGTCGGCTCCTGCAGCCCCTCCCCCTCCCCCTCGTCAGTGTCCACGCTCAGCCTGCACACCACACAAACACTTGTACACTGAGTAGATTACCTTTGATCTGGTGCGTTCTCATTTCGACCTTCCAGTAATCTGGCGCTTTCCAGATGCCGTTAATTGCTGTTTACAATTTTTTCGGAGCTGTTATCTATATTATACACAATTCGGTCATTAGACCCGATTCTATCAATAACGCAGTAGCTTTTTGGCGATTAGATAGTGATCAATCATAGATTGAAAACACAAAATTGACACTGATTAACTAATTCCATCACTAGCATTTGCTTATCTCTGGTCCTATTATCATTTAGAGCCGATATGACACAATCTGGTCAAGTAAACGGAATGAGTAAATTCGTCTCCAGGAAACTCAACTGTGCTTAAGTCCATATTGTGTCACATTCATCAAATTGTACTGTATGTTATTTTTAACTGTTTCACTATTTCACTAACCTGGCATTTTCACTATTGTGTTGCCATCCTGGTCTGAAATCAGTCTGAATAGTGAGAGTCTACTGTATCAACAGATTTTCAAAAGGAGTCAGGTCTAAGAAGTACTCGAATAGTGAGAAAACCTTTTCAGAGGGTGAATCGACAAGAAAAATTAATGCTTAGGGGATAGTTTTGTGCCACTCACAGACTGCTGGTCTTGACGGGCGTGCTGTTGGCTGAGATGGCCTCCTTGATCTCGTCGAACTTCTTGGCCACATTGGTGGCGGCTGTCTTGAGGCTGTGCAGGCCGCCCAGCAGAAGCTCGTTGGACTTCTTGCTGGTCAACTGGCTTGGGCTGCAACAGCCATGTGAAAGCTGGGTCAGCTGTTGGTTGTCAGTTTCAGCAGTTTTTGACAAAAATAAACCAGTAACCAAGATAATAAAATTTTGGTTTAGGTTTATCAGTGTTTTAATGAAAAGGTAAAACGAAATTCCTTAAAAAGTGGAAGAGTCTGCAGTTTTAGTTAGATAACTATTCAACTTAATCATGGCTCAGTAGATTAGGAAAACTATGGCAATAAATTCTTGTGGTCTATTTTTTGACACACAGCGAATGGTAAGGGTCGCATTTGCATATTCTGGTATGAGAACAGAGCTGGCAAACTTTATTAAGGTCGTCGCCAAGTCAAGTCAGGCTCTTCATTCTACACTTAGAGAGGTTAATCAATTACCAAACTGAGAATCTAATACAAAACACATTGTCAACTTTGTGTATAGAATTACGTATAACATTCGGTTATAGAGGTAATTCTGCTTGTTACAACCTCCAGAATTATAAAGGAATAAAACTGAGATTTATTCCTTTTACAAAGTTCTATTGCTCAAACAAAATCAACTAAACAAAAAATTAGGGATGGATGGAATGCTTTTTTGGTTCGGGACGGGACGGGAATTTTAATTTCCCGCTCATATTCGGGACGGGATTGCTCGCCTCGATGCTATCGGGAAATATTTGTTTAGACTTGGTTCTGTTTCCAAATTGTTCCACTTGTTTTTGTATAAGTTACAATGAACGTCCTTTTGCTGAAAAGATTTATTTAAAATATTTAATTTTTATACTTGCAGTATGCAATGATCAATTTCAGTTAAAATTCTAATTTGTTAATGTTGAATTTATTTTAATAATTTAATTTGAGTTAAAAAATTGGGATAAATATTTAAAATGTCTTGTAACCTAAGAAATTTAAATCAAATCACTAAACAATATACATATAAAGAAAAAAATGTGCATTACAAATTTTATAAAAGTTTTTTAAATGAAATATTAAACGTTTGGGACACAGAATGAAAAAAAATTATGTACATAAAAAATATAGATTAAAACATTTGGGAAAATTGTAAGGAAAACAAAAATGTATTACATAAATAGGCCTAAGGCCTGCTTGGATAAAAAATAACAGAAAAAAAAATTTTAATAAGAATAAATATTAACACGAAGGAATGAAGTTGTTCAACAAACCAATGCCATTTATAACTCCAAGAAATGTTTTGCCTATTTTTTATGCTTGTTGATTTAAATGTGACAGGTTCTTACTTAGAGATTATCATATAAATTGAACTTTGAATATATAAACTATTAGGCCTAAATATTTTTTTTTTGTGATTTCTATGTATTCATTTAACTATTTTTGCTATATCAGAAAAAATAAGGAGTGTATGATGAAAAAATCAATAAAAAAACAATGAAAATTTAAAGTTATTAACCTCAAAATCTAATAAATGTATTTGTAATGTTTAATTTTAAAAATATATTTAATGGGATTTGAAGTTTTTAATTTAAAAATTTAAATAAATTATAATAAGATGCTTTTAACATTATAAAACAGTAATTGTATTAAAGAATGATTTACTTAACAATACTTTTCCATTGATTTATGGATAATAAATAATAAAGTAATAAAGCCTTTGATTGGAAAGTCACACAACTTTGGTTGAAATTTTCTTTATTTGTAAGAATTAGACAAATCAAACGAGCCATTTCTTAGTTTTTTACAACATTTGGTTCAGAAAGTAGCAATTGGTACCAGGAGCAAAAAACACCCCTCTTGATTAAATTACTGCCAGACGTCGAACAATAGATAAGCTCAACAATAGTTAGCGAGATCGCCGGCCGTGGACGTAAACATCTATTGTTCGGCAGTTCCCGTCCCAATAAATTCCCGAGCAAAAAAAAAAATCCCGCCCGATGATCGGGTTAACTTTTCTCCCGAAAATTTTCCCGAAATTTTTAGACCTGACCATCCCTACAAAATATTTATTAGAAATGTTATAAATGCTGTAAACTAAATTAAAGAAGTAGTAAAAAGTATTTTAATATAAAACCACCTTTGAGAGTTTGGCTTCTATATAATTCAAAACGTTCTGAAACAAATGAATAACAAATAATTATCTAGAATATTGTAATTGTTGGCTACCAGGAATTGCTTTGATAAATATATGGTTTAACTCACCGTCTCCAGCAATCCAAAATTGTTTCAAATGTGAACAATTGTTTCGCCCTTATTTAACAAGGGCATCATCAGCACTGAATAACTTGAGGTTAAATCATCTTTATCTTCTTGAACTTGTTGTTCGTGTCAAAAGTTAAAATAGAATTTAAAATACAAAAATCATTAAATAAAAAACAGCACATTTTACACAAAAACATAGACTGCAGTCTAACCCTACTTATCATGTTTGTCAACATGTATGCACTGGTCTGGACTGGTTGACAGGTTTGGTAGCACTAGCCTCCTGTATCAAGCATCTTCGTTGCTGTATTGTACAAGTTGGTCATATATAACGTTAGCAGCGAAGTTTGTCTGTACATTCATAAGTCGGTGAGGATGAAGCTTGCTGGCATTATATATTTCCATTTCCTCCAGACGGTCGAGCCTTCTAGATTTAGTGCATACATGTAAAACTTCTAGCCCATCTGACATAGGTTGATAAGCATGACCTGTATCTCGGATGTGAGTGGCAAAATTAGAGCTTTGTGGTGTAAGTAGTTTACTCCCTACTGCTTTAATGTGCTCTTTGTATCTGGTCTCAAAACTCCGTCCAGTCTGCCCTATATAAAATGAATCACATTCACCACAATTAATCTTATAAACTCCCTGTTTATCGCTTACACCTAACTTCTTATTTTTCGGGGGGTTGAGGGACCTGGACAAGTTGTTGTTAGTTTTGAAAGCAATAGTGATTGGGGCATTCTTAAAAATATTATTTGCTACCTTACCGGCAGTGTCGTTATATTCTATAGTTACAAATTTCTTGTTTTCAGTTGTTACATTGCGAGAAGTGTTTGACATTCTACTGTGCATTCTGTCAATGAGAGAGGGTTTGTAGCCATTCTGCTGAGCAATAAATTTGATTGTCTGTAACTCTATGTATTTGTCCTCTGTTGACAATGGTAATTTGATTAGACGGTTGATCATGAATCTAAAAGCAGCCATCTTATGTGAATAAGGATGGTTGGAGGAAGAGTGTATAACCTGGTCTGTGTGAGTTGGTTTCCTGTATATGTTAAATTTATGATGCCCCTCTTGTTTTGATATGGTAAGATCTAAATAATTAATCCTGCTATCTTGTTCAATTTCCTGGGTAAATTGTAGGTTTGGGTGTAGGCTATTGATGTAATTATGAAATAGACTAATTTGACGTTCATTTCCCTTGTAAAGACATATTACATCGTCTACATATCTTTTCCAATAGACTATCTTATCTGTGTACCTGTTGTTGTTGATTATTTGCTGATTTTCAATATGATCTAAGAACAGTTCTGATAAGATAGTCAGACAGATAAGATAGTCTATTGGAAAAGATATGTAGACGATGTAATATGTCTTTACAAGGGAAATGAACGTCAAATTAGTCTATTTCATAATTACATCAATAGCCTACACCCAAACCTACAATTTACCCAGGAAATTGAACAAGATAGCAGGATTAATTATTTAGATCTTACCATATCAAAACAAGAGGGGCATCATAAATTTAACATATACAGGAAACCAACTCACACAGACCAGGTTATACACTCTTCCTCCAACCATCCTTATTCACATAAGATGGCTGCTTTTAGATTCATGATCAACCGTCTAATCAAATTACCATTGTCAACAGAGGACAAATACATAGAGTTACAGACAATCAAATTTATTGCTCAGCAGAATGGCTACAAACCCTCTCTCATTGACAGAATGCACAGTAGAATGTCAAACACTTCTCGCAATGTAACAACTGAAGACAAGAAATTTGTAACTATAGAATATAACGACACTGCCGGTAAGGTAGCAAATAATATTTTTAAGAATGCCCCAATCACTATTGCTTTCAAAACTAACAACAACTTGTCCAGGTCCCTCAACCCCCCGAAAAATAAGAAGTTAGGTGTAAGCGATAAACAGGGAGTTTATAAGATTAATTGTGGTGAATGTGATTCATTTTATATAGGGCAGACTGGACGGAGTTTTGAGACCAGATACAAAGAGCACATTAAAGCAGTAGGGAGTAAACTACTTACACCACAAAGCTCTAATTTTGCCACTCACATCCGAGATACAGGTCATGCTTATCAACCTATGTCAGATGGGCTAGAAGTTTTACATGTATGCACTAAATCTAGAAGGCTCGACCGTCTGGAGGAAATGGAAATATATAATGCCAGCAAGCTTCATCCTCACCGACTTATGAATGTACAGACAAACTTCGCTGCTAACGTTATATATGACCAACTTGTACAATACAGCAACGAAGATGCTTGATACAGGAGGCTAGTGCTACCAAACCTGTCAACCAGTCCAGACCAGTGCATACATGTTGACAAACATGATAAGTAGGGTTAGACTGCAGTCTATGTTTTTGTGTAAAATGTGCTGTTTTTTATTTAATGATTTTTGTATTTTAAATTCTATTTTAACTTTTGACACGAACAACAAGTTCAAGAAGATAAAGATGATTTAACCTCAAGTTATTCAGTGCTGATGATGCCCTTGTTAAATAAGGGCGAAACAATTGTTCACATTTGAAACAATTTTGGATTGCTGGAGACGGTGAGTTAAACCATATATTTATCTAGAATAGTTTACTATACTTAGTATTCAAACTTTATTCTTAACTAAACTAAAAAGAATCATAACCAACTCATACTACTTATTAGTAATTCAGACAAGGACTACTGAAATCAAACTATAACAAATTCAAATAACAAAAAACTTCCAACAAAAACAGTTTTATTACAAAACAGAATGGAGTGGGTAGGCAGTCGGGAGAGTAAGCAGATACTGATAAGTACTTACTCGGTACTAGTGATGTGCCAAGTGTTATCTTACCTGAAGTTTGTGATGGCATTTTCGATGATCTGCGTGTTGAGACGCAGCTCCGCAGCCTTGTTGCGCAGACTGAACCGTGAGGGGGAATAGCGGCTACGACACATACACACGCACTAAGCTGCCATCCGATACATGCTACATGCTACAGAACCACCTCTCTTAAAACTAAACAGTCAAATATTAAATAATGATTATAAAGTGGTTTCAATTTTCAAAAAATAAATATACGCCCATTCTTTGTAAAAACATAATGTTTTGTTGTAATAAAAATAACATTTGAATGAAAATTTTAGAAATAGAGGGAAATGTTTTGCCGAGGCAAAACATATTTGCCTCGGCTCCTCTAACTATATAGACTTAATATAAATATGGTAACTCAATTTGCCTTCATGACAAGTAAAAATTTTGCTTTTAACAATATCATATATTTACTATCCAAAGAAAAGTCAATGATATAAATAAATAAAATTACTGGTGCAGTACATATAATTTCCAATTAAAATAATGCAAATAGTTTAGAATATTTTTTTATTTGCGAGGCTTTTTGATAGCTATGCTATCATCCTCAGACATTTCACACACTGTAATTCACAAACTGTAGCTCACAAATTGTGGTTTGTGAATTGTCTGAGGATGATAGCATAGCTATCAAAAGGCCTCACCAATAAAAAATAAATAAATGTATTGATAGTATTTTAATCTGAAATTATATTGATACCAATATTGCAGCTATTTGATCATATATAGGTACACAAACTGTAGCTCACAAATTGTGGTTTGTGAATTGTCTGAGGATGATGGCATAGCTATCAAAAGGCCTCACCAATAAAAAATAAATAAATGTATTGATAGTATTTTAATCTGAAATTATATTGATACCAATATTGCAGCTATTTGATCATATATAGGTACAGTACGTGTTAAAACACAACCCCCAAAAACCAAAATAAAAAAGTATTAAAAAAAAACAAACAAACAAAAAGAAGAATACAGACGAGAGAGGTGGTTGTTAATAATCTAAGCACTAAAGTACAAACAAGACATATCTAGTTAGTGCTAGTGTGGGGTAAGTGCAGCACATTTGGTGAATTGCTTGACAGGTTTTTGCATCAAAACACTGGCAGCGTAATCAATTCCTTGTACTCATCTATAATATTCAATTAAATAATGGTAATAGCTTGCAGCTAGTGTATTTTTTTCAATTTATTGGATGTCCAACTAAATAAAAACTTATAATGTGGTGACCGGCGTCCAGGAATTGCTAAATACAATTTAATAAAAACTCACCATCTATAGAGCAAACTTTTTTTATTCTTCAGATGCAAACAATTCACAACAAAAAAGGATTGCTGTGTAGACAGTGAGTTTTTGTTAAATATAAACTCAACAAAATTTATCAAGGGAGGATTTTTAATATCACCTTCATCATTTTACATTCCTACCAACATATGAAATTTCATAACAATAAGGATACAACAAAAATTTGAATAACTTTAAACAAAATTTGGATTCAATATGTTTGGAGCTTCTCATACACATGGAACTTCACATTAAGTATTATTTTACTTTTGATTTTTTAAGGAGTAAATATCACTCAGAGCTAAAACTAAATTTTACCTGAAACTAACTGCATTTATTAACTAATATATATCAAATTTCAAATTCTTTGTAAATAAGAACAACATATCTAGATTAAAAATATTCTCCTATGCTAATAAGAATTTAGAGTCAATAAGTACTTGGCTTCCGGTGAAATTTTAAAATGTTTTATATTATACTCTAAAATTTCACTCCTGTGAAAAATACAAGATATGATTGAGAAAAAAAGAGTTGAAAAATATACGTCAAAATAACTTCAGTAAAAAACTTTTTTACTAGGCCCACTTTCAGTAAAAATATTGACATAGACCCGAATAATTTTGTTTCATGTTGACAAAGAAGTAATCGTTAAAAGTGGCAGCTAAAGTTAACGTTCAATGATTGTCCTGTAATTTAGCAAAACTGCACAATGAGTTCTAGGTTTCCATCATAAAACAGATATATTCAATGAGAAACACTTACTCACACATAAAAACTAATTAAATGAATAAAATAATCATTGCTTCTAAAATAATAACTGATTAAATTTTGTGAAAATCAAGTAAAACTGGAAATGTTCAAGGTTAACTGCCAAAAATTATCATAGAAAATGCAAAAACCTGGCTTGAAAGCGGCAGTGAACACCGGAGGAGACTGGAGTGTGGTGGAGGGGAGGAGGCACTTACGCGAAAGGCAGTTTGAACGTGGAACCCAAGGCACTCAATGGGCTCTGAGTGGGGTTGTCGTCTATCGGCATCGTTGATGACCGTTGCATACTTTTTCTGCCATTACCTGAACATATTACCTCTTCAATTAGTATGAAAGCTAGAAATCTTGCATTTCATTTATATGAATAACACATAAAATTTATCAATACAGTTGAGATCCTGCTCAAACAGTTAACTGGTCAATACAATATTAACATGGCTAAACTTAAAACTATTTAATATTCCTGTTATCACCTAAAAACTCCTCAGATGAAAAATAGGCTCTTTTCATATTTGCTTTACTGATTCCTTCAATAATTTAGAAAAATTATTTTGATCAATCGCTTTCCTTGTATTTGGAATTAATTACATTTAATTTTCATATAATGTTCTTTTACCAAGCTGTTTAGTTTTGTGTGGAGGATATTGTTATATTTTATTTTTGTTTTGTGTTGGATAGTCATGGTCATAGGTCATTTTCAAATATTCATTCAAATTCTTATTCATCAAATTTATTAATTTTTTTATTAAAAATTTTTGAAGACAATCATAACTGCAAAACTAGGAACAAACACAAAGCAACAATTTAATTTTATAGATTTATAAAACCCTAAGTAGTCATCTTGCCATATCTTTGAAAGAGTGCAAGGTTAAACACTTGCTTGCTAAGTACTCTGTGAAAATGTTCAAAAATAAAATGTACAGTTGGCTCCAGCAAAATCCATTTCATAAAATGGAAGAATTTCTCTTACTTGAACATTTTTTCTATATAATTTAGCTATTTTGATTTTTACAAAAGTTAAATATAAATTGTACTTAAGTAGGCTTATTTATATCTAGTTTTAAGTGAATATCTATGATCTATTGAATGTTGACTTGGCCTGAATGTTATGGCTACAACTATAACAATGTCAATACTTACTTGTACAAGTGAAATGACAATAAAGATGATTTGATTTGATTAAAACATGTTGTTAAAGACTGTGCAAGGAACGGAGCTGTTACTTAAATATAAGAGAAAAGTTGATCATGGGCCGACTTTAAGTCAGAAGAGAACAATAATTTTAGGGTACTTGCTAATTTAAGTGAAAAAGCAAACAGGTTTGAATCCACATTGTTTGATTATGTTTGAACATAAAGTGGACCTTCATTGACTTTTAGTTCAGAAAATTGCTTGTGTTTATTTAACAGTACCATGATCATTACTCAATTAGGTTATATATGTAAAAAAATGTGTACCTCATCAGGGTTTTAGAATCTATATGCAATTGTAACAAATTACTTATTGGCTTTGTTCTGCTAGTGTTGGCTTTCATGTATTTTATGTTAAATACCACACATGGCAAAAAAATTCATCATACTGTGTGCAAAACAGCAGTTTTTGTCCAGTTATGAATACGCAAAGTTGGTAATTATTGCTGCCTTAAAAAAGTGCACAGTAATATCTATTCATCTTTAAGCCGCACTAACCTTAAAAACTTATGCTTGCATTTAACCAATATTCGTACTACTGCATTACAAATAAGGATAAGACGGCAGACTACATTTTAAATTCAAGTTTTGACATTGCAATAATTCCACTTATATGTGGCTGTTTTTAGAATGTTTAAATTAAAATGAAAGTAAACTACTTAACAAAATCAGCTAATCTATTTTTAACTAATTATTTAAATTTGAAATTAGTTATTATCTTTATATTTTTGCAGTATGATGAAAAAAATCATCACTCAAATGGAGAATGGTTTTTGTGCTTAGTTGCATTTCCACAGGAAAAGCCACTTACCATCTTGGAGATTAAAACTAACTTACTTTTCATAAAATTTAGACTTCCAATTTTGTTATAGGCAACAGAGGTGAAAGTATTTACAATAGCATACATTTAAGTTCTTTTATTAGTAATAAATATAAATATAGGCTAATATTTATTAATTTTATATTAAAACTAATTTTAGATAGAAATAAATCAGCACATTTCTGACAATGATTTTTGAATAAGCAGATTTTCATTATAACAAGACTAAATTGCAAACATTTAATGAAGCTAGTCACCTTTTCAAAGTTATGGCAAACATTGTGTAAAAAACATTATGGAAAAATAAAATACAATTATTCTTCTTTGAATGCACCAAATAATTTTTTATGCAAATTATTTTTCTATGCCAATAACATATAATACACCTGCAATAAAATATAATAATTATATTATTTCTATTATTAAAATCTAATTAAAAACAAAAAATCACTAATTAGAAGATTAGATATCTATGATATAAACAAATAGTGAACAGATGATCTGAATAGTGAAATAGTGAATCTGTGAATCTGTGAAATAGTGATCTGAAATAGTGAACGCGATCTAACCTCGCGGTCGAGCCTCAGTAGCTCGGCTGTCCTCGTCCCCCTCATCCTCGCTCTCCTCATCCCCTCGGTCGTGGAACGTCGCGCTGCGCTTCACTCCAGCCCCTCCCCACTCTGTCTTGCGCCGATCAAACAAAACCTGCACCAGCAGCCAAAATATAAAAACCAAATAGTCTTACAACTCTCGAACACCACCTAGCAAACCAGGTCATATTTGCTAACAAATCTGTATAATCATTCACTACTTATTTTTAATAGACAAACAGGCACACAGTTGACTGAGAGTTTATCTCCACCGACTAAGATACTAATGAATAATATTAATAAGAAAATAATTAAGCCTTGTGGTAAGAGTATATCACTTCTTTAAAATTTTTTACACACTTCTATGCTATATCATCCATCTTTATACTTCCGATTTCTTTCTATTCTATTTCTTTCATCAAATTCTCCATTAAATAAGACCTTATGAACAAAGTCATCTACAATCCAACCGCTAAGACGACAGAAAAATAGCAAATTTGAATTACAAGAAATTGTTTATCAAAGCTTCTCTATCACATGGAATTACACTGAATGGGTTACAGCCAAAATTCCCTTTGGCAGCCCTGCCCCCTCGATGTAAAGTGCCATTAAAACTAGTTTTGAGCTGACAAACACTTTGTACTAAATTTGGAAATTTTGATGAATCCTCAGATAAATTGAAAGAAAACACCTGGGAACAGATTGCCTTGGTACCTGATTTTGAAATTGAACAATTTGTTGATATCATTACTTCCAATTTGGGTGATCCTTAGATTTTTTACAGTTTACCCAAAACAAGAAAATCTAAAACCCTCTGAGTTTAAAGCAATCAAATCATTCAAAGCTTATGAAATAATGAGATTCTGCCAGCCATTTAAGGTATTGTTCTCCTTAACAAAGTACAGGGTGTTCCGAAACTCTCTGGAACCCTTTTGTATATTTATTTGTTCCTTGCATTGAGACAAGAAAAAAAATGATACAAATAGGGGTCTAAAATGCTTTGTTTAGCCGCTAGATGCCTTTATGTTTTTTACACATAATGAATTTTATTTTCGTAACGGATGGTTGCATTAAGTTCATATTTGGTATGAGCCTTTATCATACCAATGTCCATTTTCAAGAAAAAAATTAATTTTCTACACTGCATATATTCAAAATGGTGGCCATTTTAATTTTTCAAACTAAAATATCTGAAAATCAGTAAATTTTATAAAACTTTTACAAGACACAAAAAAGTTGCCAAATTAAATTATCTAACCCATGAAACCAAGTTTGTAAGGGTATGACAACAAAATAACGGAGTTATTGCCATCTTCATAAAAACATTGATTTTGTTAATAAATTGGCCTGATTGCATTAATTATAATGCAAAATCAATGTTTTTATGAAGAAAAATCGCAATAATTCCGTTATTTATTGTCAGATCCTTACAAACTTGATTTTATTGGTTAGATCATTTAATTTGGCAACTTTTTTGTCTCTTCTAGAATCTTTATAAAATTAAAAAATTTTCTGATATTTGAGTTTGAAAAATTAAAATGGCCGCCATTTTGAAAATATAATGGAAATTTTTTTTTCCTTGAAAATGGGCATTGGTATGATAAAGGCTCATACCAAATATGAACTTAATGCGACCATCCGTTACGAAAATAAATTTTATTACAAGTGTAAAAAACATAATGGCGGCTAGCGGCTAAACAAAGCATTTTAGACCCCTATTTGTATCATGTTTTTTTCTTGTCTCGATGCAAGGAACAAATAATCAAAAGGGTTCCAGAGAGTTCCGGGACATCCTGTATAAAAGAATGTGAACACCAGTTGAATGGCACACTGACAAAGACTACAGGAGGACAAGAATGTTGCCTTCAATGAAGATATTTAAGAGTTGTTACAGAAGTGCAGCCTAAAACAAAATCTGTCCTGGAAAACTATTGAATTTTTATTTCTAAATTCCCCAAAACTCCAGTTTTACACACTTTGCCCAAAATTCACAAGGCTTCAAGACGGCCAATACCAATTGTGTCTAGTATAGAATGGCCGACAGAGAAGATCCATTTGTCGATGAACAAGTCCAACCACTAGTGAAACAACTTCCATCCTATATAAAAGACACTCTGTTTTAGTGTAGTTCTTTTCAAATCCTCAGAAGTTTTACTTGTGACAGTTGGTGTAGAATCTCTGAAAACACAAATACTCCCCAAGATGATGGTCTGAAGGCTGCAAAATTCTTTTTCAACTCGACTCATTACCTCAAAACCTTCCACTAATTTCTTAGCTGCTATATAACTCATATGATTTTAACAGTTAAAAATAATTTTAAATTTATAGAAAAAGATTTTTTACAAATTAAAGGTACAGCTATAGGTAGGCCTACACGTATGGTCCCATCTTAGGGCATTATTTTCATGGGTCTTAAACTTAAATTACAGTTTTTTTTAAAACTTTAGTTACATTCTTGGATGTTGATTTATTCATTGACAAAGACAAACTTAAGACAAAACCCATGTAAAGGATACCAACAAAATGCAAATAGGCCTACTTGGATTATCATATCTGTCAATCTGTATAAAAAAAAATCTATTCCAAAAAGGCTTTTGATTCATACCAAGGCCCTTTGCAGCTACAGCTCTGACAGAGTATAAAGCCTAATCCTAAATTTAGCACACAATATTTTCCTCGGCTGCAAAAAGAAAACTAAAGTGTACTAAAGCAGCATTCAATGTTTTAAAATCCTCTACCTCAACAGAATTTTTTCCCGGACCACCCCCTGTCCTTTTTAACACGTTCGCTGCGGCATATAATATGTCAAAACTCAACCAAAATGCTGAATTATATTTCCATTCCTCCAACGATAGCGAGAAAACGAACGGAATTCCCGATCCGGAAACGGATTAACGAGCGAAACCGGCACAACATGCGGGGACGATATAAACCTTCCCGGCAAAGAGCTGGGGTCACACTGAAGTAATATCTTTGAAGGGAGCACGCCACTGCTTTAGTAGTTGTCAGCACACAGCGCTAGTGGGCGGGCAACTGCTATAGCAGCTGTCAGCAGCGAACGTGTTAAAGGCAAAAAATTGTAATACCTTGGTGTGACACAAAATTATAAATCGTTGGCCTCAAAATTGGTAAACAATCCCTGGTGGCTGTAAACCCCGATGAGGGGCATATTTGCAAAATTATGTGTACATCCACTGGACTTTAAAAGCAGTGTTACAAACAGAGTTTATCCAATAGTTGGGGCATCAACTTGCGAAACTCACAATGTGGTCTACCAACAATTGTGTAAACACTGTGCAAAAGAATATATTGGTCAATGGTCGGACATCTAACTCGTAGCAACTGTTTTGATGCCACTGTTGACTGTGCAACTGTTTTGATGTGGTGCATAAAGACAATCGGAAACAACTTTACAATCTTACTTCTCGCCACCATCAAAATTTAACAGCGGCTTCTTTAATCTTAAAGCAGTCCATATAATCAAACCACATCAAAACCCTAAAAACCAACCAACTGGTACGAAAAAATTCTGAATTGGCCCACCACAATAGACCCTCTCTTAACCGGCGCCCGGATTAACCGCCACTACCCGGACACAAAAGAGAGCTTGGTTTAACCGGCCTTAAACATAAAATGGGCCGCTTTAACTGGCCTTTTCTTGGAATCGAGACTTCCATTCCCATCCTTATCGCTTTATTGAGTAAAACGCATCCGTTCAGGGTTTATTTATGGGAAAAACCAAAATTTAGCTTTTCCATAATGCCAAACATTCACCAATGTCAGTTTTATTCTTCAGTGCTGTACCTTGTGTCTAGTGTAGACATACAGTACAGAAGCGTATTTTTTTATCATAAAACATAATAAAAATTAGTTTAAGTTCAACTAATAGTGGGTATGTGTCTTTTTTAAATTGAATTTCCTATACATACTTTTCATTTATTTAATTAATAATACCTACATCAACTACGTGCCAAGGCAAAATTTTTAAGTTAACACATTACAGCTAACTTACGTACAATTTCTCTCTAAAAAATTCTTCAAAATTATGAAAAGGGGTTTCTAATAATTAATTCTTTAATTTTTCCATGTTTGAAATAGATGTTATTTCTTTTGGTATTCTTGTGGTTAAAAATTTATTTTGCCTACATGATTTTTCTTTTATCTTATTTTTTCTTTCCTTGCAATGTTGTTCATATATATTACTGCACTGTATATATTACAAAATCACATGTTCCTCCAAAAATTAAAAAATTAAATTTTTTTGTTTATATTTTATGTTTAGTAAGTTATATTAAAGTTTTATCTTTCTTCCATTTTGATTTAAAAAGTTGTTATTATGGACAAAAATTAGCAACCTGTAATTTTAATCTCGCTTTAATCCTGTTTTTATACATAACATATATCAATTTGAACAAGCCGTGTTTGGCTTCTAAGGACCTCAAAATGAAAAAGTATCATGAGCCCAAGGTTAGGTCTTACCGTGACTACTATAGTAATAATGTATTCCTTATAGGGAAATTAGCATAAAATCTAGTACATGGATTGCAGAATTTTTTTTTTAATACTCACAGGAGCTCCAGACTGGTCCAGCTCTATCTCGGAACTCACTCGCGACACTGTCTTGTGCGTTTCTTCTGTCCGTTTCTCAATTTCTTCCACTTCACTCAACAAAGCACCCAACGGATCATTCTCTGTGACAGGAGTCCTCGAAGGAGATTTAATCGGTGATTTATTCAATGACTCATCACTGCTCTTACTAAGCCTAGGCTTGGTGTCCACAGAGTTCCTCCTGTTTGCCCACATGTCACTCCCGATCTTGTTCATCTTGTTGCTCAGTGAGGACAGTATCTTGGACCGCTTGTGTGACTGTGCCAGATCATCGCAACTGCCCCCCGTGCCGTCTGTGGAGCTGCCGCCCAGGTTCTCCGTCGATGAATCGCAGCTGCCTCCCGTCTCCGCTCCTGCGTTCTCTTTGAGTCTCCGAAGGTTAAGGCTGCCACGCCGGCGGAACAGAGACTTGGATACTGTTGTTGGCTGACTGAGTCTATTCACCACATGAGGCAGACGGCCATTTCGATCAGGAGCGGATTCTTGTTGGGCCATCACACACAGTTTTGCCAAAATACCCGCATCATTGGCAAAACTCTCTGACCTTTAAATACAAATAATGAGTTAATTTTACTCAGCTTTATAAAACGTACTGCACCCCAAAATATATAATCGCTAACTAGTTAGAACTAGTACCTATAACGGAATACCTATTTGCATGGTTCAATTACAGTTAAAAACCAGTAGAGGGTATCAGGCAAAAAGTAAACTATTTAATAAGCCAAGAAAGTAATAATAATACTTGTCGCTTTTATCACCCACAAGTACTCAATGAATCACGTATAAGCCCTGAACACATAAATTAAATTCAAGCTTCACATTTATAATCATAATTGTTAACATAATATCAGTGAAATAAATATTCATACACTAATAAACAATCTAAGAAACAGTGATTGGCCCATGAGAATGCACTTGATCCAATTAAAATCATATTATGTAGTAGAAATAAATACAGTTATATTGAATAAACTAGCAAATTATTCAATTTAGGTAGTATATTATGAATTATAAATCTGCTTTAATTTAAATCTTCACAATTTCTTTGGGTTTCTGTGTATCCAAACAACATTAAATGGCCATATTATTAAGTATAAATGTTTTTAGAATAGGAATAGTGAACTCTGGATAAAAAAAGTCAAATTTTGGTCTATATGATTTTGTTTATTCAAGTGCATTCTCCTGGGCCAATTACTATTTACTTAAATACGAGGGCTATTCAGAAAGTAAGGAACGTATTCGTCTTACGCCGTTGTACGCCCGCGTATCGAATATATTAGGGTATGAGAGTGCTCGGGGCCTCAGTGGCTATCCAGTTGTGACACTTGGAGCATCGTCGCGCCGCCCGTTTTCTTTATATTTAAATTCAAAATGGCCGCTTCCGTAAAAAGTCCCGCCAGTTGCGAAGTGCGATCGGTAACATGGTTTTTGTTGACAAAAAACTAAAACCCGATAGAGATTTATCGATTTTTATTCTTTCAATTTCAACGCAGCAAAGTCCGTGAAACTTGAGGGAAAAATAACGAAAGCTTCGTTATGGTGGAGCAGCGGTTTTCACGGATCTTCTCGTCAACCTTAGTGACCGGTTCGTCAGTCACAACGCTCGGTCGTCCACTCCACTGCTCATCAAGAATATTGGTTCGGTCATTTGTAAACTGAATACACAACTTACGCACAGAACTTTCATTCAAGACATTGTTCCCATACTTCCACACACTTTTCGATAAATCTTTATCGGTTTTAAGTTTTTTGTTCAACAAAAACCGTGTTACCGATCGCACTTCGCAACTGGCGGGACTTTTTACGGAAGCGGCCATTTTGAATTTAAATATAAAGAAAACGGGCGGCGCGGCGATGCTCCAGTGTCACGGCTGGATAGCCACTGAGGCCCCGAGCACTCTCATACCCTAATATATTCGATACGCGCGCGTACAACGGCGTTAGACGAAAACGTTCCTTACTTTCTGAATAGCCCTCGTAGTTTTCAAGGTGCATATAAACTTTTCAAAAACACTTTTAATAATCTGTAAGACATTAGTTATTTGGTACATAAAAGTAAAAAATTACTGTGCAAACTAATGAAATAAATGAATAGTATTTAGTATTTTATTAGTTTTATGAGGGATATCAGCAAATCGCCGACAATTCTCCAAGCCTGAAAGGGGTGCATTTTTTTCTATGCACTGATTTAATCGTTTAATGTGACTTCCGAACCACAGGAAAAATCAGTTGTCAGTTGTACAAACTGTTATTGCATGACTAGACGTAATATATTTGCAATTTTTAATGTATGCAACCAAACTCCCATCAAAGGTATATGCACTGGTGGGAGATTGGCATACCTGGTGAGAAGCTTGAAACAGTCGGCCTCGGGCTTGGGGCTGGTGGGGGTGTGTTTGAGCGGGGGGTGGACCTGGCGGGGGGGTCCCGTGTCGGAGCAGCTGCCAGAACGGGGCCGGACCCGGAGCTCTCCTCCGTCTCCCACCTCTCCTACATCCTCCAGCACCGTCCCCACCCCCGCCATCAACACTCCAGCACTGCTCTCAACTGGTGACACATCAGTGTAGTCATTAGCCATTACATTGTTAAATCTGAAGAGCCTAAAACTTTTAGTTAAGGCAAAGTATCAATAAAATTAAAATTAAAATTCATGGACCAATCACAATTTTTCTTTCCTATTTCCTTATTGACAGCCTTGTTTATCGAAAAACATACTGGTAAAAAGGCCTTAAAGATTGTTACAGTAACTAAAACGGTTTTTAAAAATAAATTGACTTTGAGACACAGGCGAAACATAAACTTTGTGTGGTTTAATAAGTATTATTTGGTTGGCATTTTGTGACCAATGTTTATTTTCCCAGACCATTTACTTTTTATAAAGTGGAAAGAATTAAAACTGGGTGGGTGAGTCAGTGGCATGGTGGTTAGCATACTGAACTTTGCAGCGATTTCGTGGGTTCAAATCTGTGATCAGCTTTAAAGTTTTTATCAGTATGATTCATCTGTACTTTAGCGGTTTATTAATTTGTCTAATAAGTTTTAAGCATTCATCTTTGACTATGAGGATGGGGCAAAGTAAGTACTAATTTTATAGATGCTAATTTTATACTTAAGATAAAAATGTATGTTTTCTTCACTTTTTTCAAGAGTTGTCCAACATCAGCTTGTTAGCTTCTCTATTTGAAATGTTTATTGTATCATGTTTTGCATTTCACAACTTTATGTTGACCTACTATATATTGATCAGACCAAGAAAACTATACTACCATTAATAACTGGAAGTACTTAAATTTATATTTATCCAAAGATACAACTTTTTCTACAGCTCACAACCAAATAGAGTCTAAACATTGAGACAATATTAAAGAAAAATGACTTACATGATTGTTTAAACAACACTATATTCATATAAACACAATTTTTACAAATTTGAGGAACGCAATAAACTTAAGTTGAGAGACAAAATAAACTGTTCATATTGTTTTTTTTTCTTTAATTGATTTTTTTTACAAAATAAACAGTGGGTGGACAAATAAAAGGTGAAAAGCCAGAATAAAAAAGGGACAAAATAAAACCTCCCAAAAATTTTCATGTTTGATGACATCAAGAAACCATGCATCGTAATATTCGAGTTGTCAGTCACAAAGTATAGCCTCATTTTAATCGGGAGTAAGCTGTATTGCAATGTAATATTGGATAGCTCACATCCTTGTTGCTTGAGGGCAGCGGTAGGGTTCCACAGGGGTAGTCCGGAGGGCCGCACAATGCTGCCGTGCCGAGTGCGGTACCGGTCAAAGGCGGCAAAGTCCAGCGAGTTGGGAGCTGAAACATCACCCGACATCAAAAACGTTAAAAACACTCAATTTATTTTTCAAGAAAAAAATTTATTACAGCCATGTCTGCTGTGATTCAAAAAGTTATGAGACTACACCCTAACAGTCTATTTGTGACAGTATCAGGTTTAAATACTAAAAAAAAATTGAAAAAAGCCAAAATTATCATAAGCAATTAAAGCCATATGATACAAAGTAAAAATGTAATTTTTTTATAAAAATAGAAAAATTATATCAACAAATGAACAGGTTACAAGAACCGCAGTAATGTCTGGTTTATTTTAAACAAAATCATTTGGACTCTCAGTTCATAAAATCAGATGGTTGAGGTAAAAGACCTCTTGAAAAGAACTGTGTAAGTAAAATGATTAGAGTAGTGTTTATGAAAAATATTTTTAAAAGTGAACAGACCTATATTCCACCAACTAGATTATGGCAGGATAGTATTGGCTGTAACTGGTGTAGTTTATGACTTGTTTATCAGAATTTTACGCTGTTCATATCAGTCTCATGTACCAGACATTACTGAATATTATCCACACAATAATAAAAAAATAAAAAAAACCTAAATTAAAAAGCTATTCTAAAGAGAAAATGAAGGTTATTTTTCAGGATAAAGACATGTGTTATTAATTTCAGACCAAAGCCGTAGCTAATATCATGTTATTACATAAAAAAGTACACCATGCTTATATATTATAAAAAGTTAGTATATAAAATGCAACTAAATGTTTGAAATGCCGTTAGAGTTGAGATTCCAGAGATGGCGTTAGAATCACACAGTGTTAGTTTCCATGAGTTTTTTTTTTAGATCAATTGAATAGTCAGGCTTAAAAGCAGAGAGATTGACGACGATGGATGCAGTGAAGACAACCACATGCACCACAGAGCCTAGTTAAGAGACCCAGTCACCGGACGCCCAGATTCGTGCTGCAATCAAATGTCTAAATATCAACTTGTTGCATATTGCCCAGTCTAATCCGCTTAAATACTTATTCTAAACACTGGTCTAGTTTTTAAAATATAAATTTCTTAATCAGGTTTATAATGAGGAAATGGACAGAAAAGAACCACATAACAAGAGGTTAAGATAGCTAAATTAATAAATCACAAATTTTCAGGTGTTTCTTGTTCAGCTTTTTCTTTAGTTTATCTCTTTATTTCCTCACGTTAAACCCAGTTCACAGTTAGGGATTTTCTTTGCAAAAGATTTAAATAAAAACCTTAAAAGAAAAGTTTTATTTCAATTATTAACTGCAAGGTTACGTAAAGAATAGTTTACAATATTTTTTATCATATACAAAACAATATTGGAAAAGTTCTTAATCTTTTAGCCAAAAGATAATCTTATCTGAAAGGCGTGACAAACTGGTCAATATGCAACATTAAACCGACACCAGGGTGACTGACGTGAGCAGCAGGTGATGCTTTTGACGTACCACTGTCATCATCACTCTCACGTTCTGGTTCCGCTGCATCCGCTGGTGAACTCTCCTTCACTTCTCCAGAGGAACTCACATACCCCGTGTCCGACTGACTACCTATACACACACTCTACACACTGTACTCCTGTCTCACTCTCATCAACTACTCTGAAAATTTCTAGTCATTCCTGTTACAGCAGTTCACAAATTCAGCAAATTTCTAAAAGATTTTAATGAAATTTATATACTATAATTTATATCATATGATTTGGTTTTATCATTGACTGTAAAGTTAGACTATCCTGTAAGTTAAAGTGATAAGGAAAAACAGATAGAATTGCTAAATACACAGTTCTATTGTAAGTGAATGTTTAAACTTTGCTGAGTGTTGTATGAAAACACATTCATGTTTATTAACAATCAAGAACATTTTTGTAAGTACACATGTAAAAACAATGGAAAAGATTAAAAATATATATAATTTTGGCATTTGCAGCACACAAAGAGGTCAAGATGGAATTTTTATTTTTCCTAGAGAAGTACTAAAGTAAATAATTAAACAATATACATATAATGAAAATAATTTTGACCGAGTTAATCTTACGTACAAGTCTTTTTAATAACAACCTTGTTCATAAAGAATGAAAATAAAAAAGTATAAATATAAATTATTGACGAAAAGTTTTTTCATTTTTTAAAAGAGTGACACAAATTTAGAATGAAGTTTTGTTTGATTTGTAAGAAATTAAACAAAAATTAGTAATCATTTGGTTTTGTATGACCATTGGTTTAGAAAAAGGCAGTCGGTGCTAGGAGCAAATATTCACCTCTTGAATAAGTAACTGCGACCATCTATTTGACTTCCAATACTAGATAAGCTAAACAATAGATCATAGCTGACGTTCACTGGAAGTAAACATTCATTGTTCAGCAATTCCCGTCCCAAAAATCCCATTAAATAATAAATCCTGCCCGAGAATAAAAAATATTTCTTGAAAATTTTACCAAATTTCATTACCTCTTCATCCCTAGAGAATATATTATGAATATAGTAGTAATTTTTATGAAAAGTTATTATCTTGTTCCAGTGGTCATATGACAACAATAAAAAAATATAACTACAGTAGAAACCCTCTAATCCGGCCGCAAACTTCCGGAAATGAAATGTTCAGGCACAGTTGTTTTCCACCGCCAAAATAGACACAAGTCAACTTGATCTATGTTATATTACTAAAATGTATCAGTTTAAGTGCCTATTTCCACACTGTTCGGTTTCAAAAGTTTTTTTTAAACATTTGTTTGTGTTCAATTTTTTATCGTTATCTTTTTTTTTTGGTGTTTTGCAGCCCATCGTTGCTCTAAAATTGAAGTTAGGTCACTAGATGGATTCTTTCACTGTTACTGTTTCATTTATACGTTAGGGCCTTCGTTGACAGAAGACCTGTATTATTGTCCACTAAATGCAATTTTATCGCTATAGTGACTGCTTGTCTGTTGTCCGGTGGTCATTTAGAATCCATTACAATGTCTGAGCGACAAAATCATTATTGTTACAAAAATTATACCCAGCATTGATTGGGCTATTATGATACTTTCATTGTTAAATGCACCCTAATAGTTCATGTTTTGAACACACATATAAAACAAGGTCTCTGATCAACTTGTTTAATAACCGCTGGTTGATTTGACCATATTGAAATCCGGCCATAATCTAGTCCCTTGGTGGCCGGATTTGAGGGCTTCTACTGTAGCCGGAATGGGAGTTCATAATATTTATAAGTTCTGAATCAAAACCATAATTTATTAACTTATGTGGAATTCGTTTTCATGTGAAAATCCTTAAGCTCTTAATGGCTTGTAAAATTTCTGAAAATTTTAATGACCATGGACCGATAAGCAATACATAAAATAGGCTAGTAACACTCTCAAATTACCTATTTTTAGCTGGAGCCATGAAAAATCCAACTAGGAACAATAAAAATTAAATGGCATAATTGTATGATCCAGTTTAATGTTTGAACGTGTTGTGTACCTGTGGGCTGCGGGTCATGGGAGGTAGCGCTGTCTATGGACGTGTGGGAGACTCCGTCCACTGCCTCGGTTGCCAGGGAGTTGCCGTCCTCTGTGGCGGTCGACAGACGACGGTGCTTGGCCAAGCGACGGCCTGCCTGGCGGAACAGGGCCGCCCCGATCACCACATTCCTGCATCATCACAATGCTATATTGCATTACAATTTGTGTTATTGATTCTTCTTTGAATGGAAATCAAGTTAAATAATACATGGAAAATATATCATAGTATTACAAACATGACAGTTTATTTCTTAACTTTAATAATTCCAGTTGTTTAACCTGAAAAAAAATACTTAGTATAAAAAGGAGTATTTCAAATTTCTCAGGTGAACTATTTTCAGGACTTAGATTAGGCATAATTTAAAAACATATTTCTCACATTACAACTACTCAAATCAACCCAACTTTGAATCTCGTATTCAAAAAATCTTGTCAGAAAAACAATCTGTTTTGGTATCTACTGGTGTTGGTGTGGTACCTGAGCTTGTTCCACAGCAGCTGGCTGTTGTTGTGCATGTCCGAGGGCCAGGTGGCCTCCAGCACGGCTCGGTTGTAGAAGCCGTACGTGATGGCGTTGGGCTGCAACCCCGACCGCTTCATCAGGAACAGCAGCTTGACGGCCAGCACCGGCTGGCTGTACACTCCGCACAGCTGCATCATCACGCGGTAGCACACCTGTGCATCAACACACACGACAAACAGTCATAAAAGTTGTCAATACAAATGTGAAGGAAAACTGAACTGTTGAAACCCTACAATTATTATTAAACTCGAAATGTGCAAGGCACACATAATTAAACTGCGAGGATAAAGGTAAGAACGAGCGGACACAAAATGCACGTGACTTCATCAGAACTCTGACTGCCGCTCCGATGTCCAATTGGGGATGCTAATAGTAGGGACTAACCACAGCATTTGATTTAAGCTTGCAATCACTTTCTTTTCAAAAACCCTCGAGATATGTATTCACAGGAATGAAATTTTCAAACTTAAACTTGTAGACTTCACTTTAATATTATATAAACTTTACTTGACAGATTTTTCATCCATGACAACTCTTGTACAAACATGGCTATTTTCACTAAATAAACTAGATATTTTGCTCAGTTTTCCCCAGTACTTGTTTTGTTTGACATACAAGTGAGCGATGAAGTTTGACTTGTTGTTCGATGATTTTACACCTATGTTTTGTTTATGGAAATAACTAATTTTTTTTTGGTATTTTTTTCACCAACAAAAACCTTTACCACTGTTGGCACTTTGCAACTGTAGGGATTTTAAGATGCCTTTGTATAGAATTTCACTGATTTTTTACAAGAATGACAGTTTTGAATATTAGTCAACACGTTTATTTGGAATTCCCTCTGAAACGACTAATTGATCAAGTTGACCACTTTTGACTAAGGCTAAAATCAGTACGCTTTTTATTATTGTAACCAAAATTGTGTGATTTCAACAATTTAAGCAGATGAGAATGTGAAAACCCCATTCTAATCCTTAAAACCTAAACTAACCCAATTCTATCCTCATAAAAACCTTAATAGGCTGTCCTGGCAAATACTGAAAATTCAAATCACCTTAAAACAATAGTTTAATAAAAATTTTTAATTTCTTTCAAAAGCTATAAGTACAGTAAAACACCAAAAACATGACACAATGTGCACTCTCACTCTGTTGAGTTTTTTGAAGAAAAAGTTTCCACGTATATATTCGTTGACGCTTGTAAGCTTAGGACTGCTTAACATATATATTCATCAAATGCTCACAACGGAAAATATGACACTTGGGAACGGTTAACAGCAAATAGTGGGACTGTGAGGCAGGCTACTGACCTCGTCCCTGATGGTGAAGCCGGCCTTGTGAAGCCGCGCGAGCAGCTCATGGGCGGACCTGAGCACGGCGGCCGCGCGGCTCTGCGACACCTGCACTCGGCTGGGCAGGTGGATGAACCACACACTGCAACACAGCGACAAATCTGCACTCATCTACTTTGTTGTGTACAAACTTCACTTTTGGAAAACTGTTAATATAATTCTTTTGCAAGTTCGTAAAACTAAAAAGTGAAAAATCCCAATGACTCTTTGATGACTTTTTAAGTAAAAAATATGAGTTTTAGACCAAATTAATGACAAAAATCTGCATTCTACACCCCTACTTATTATTTTTTTTTTTTATAAACAATAACACTAAACTCTTGAAAAATTATTGGAATCCAAAATTTTTATGTGGTAAGCTTAGGCTTTCAACTCAAGAACATGGATAAGTTTTTATAGGCTTTAACACAAAAAAATGTAGGTATCATACAACAATGAAACCATATTTTGAAAATAAGGTTCAAGTTTAAACATACTTAGTTTCTAGTACCAGTATTAAAAATTTTGAACCATGTCTGTTTTTTCCAGAAGTTTGCCAAATTTACCTGATCCTCACAGAATAGATCTAACTGTATATAGCTACTGTTTGCAACATACCTATAGCATGTTCCGAGCAGTAGTTTGGCCCACATTTCTGGCGAGTTTGCATACTTTCTGGCCAGTTTCTGAGCAGACTTGATCTCGTGCTTGGTCCGCCGTGCCATGGGACTGCCCGGGATCATGCCGCCCCCACTCAGTCGGGCGCTGGTGCCCTTCATTAATGACTTGGGTTCCTTGTGCGAGAACAGCGCTGGGTTCAGATTGAAACCCTGTTAGCATTACAATAAGTTATTCACGGATATATGTATTTGTGTAAAGTCTCAGATAGGTTATTTATTTATATTATTGAGCAATGCGTTGCCCTCAAAATGTTACCAAGTTCTAAATAAAACAAATTTGTAATAGAATCCTCTATGTTGAGTCTGTGATAAAAGTAACTGCTTTCACCACATAATTTGTGGGCATTTACACTTTGGAGGAAAGACTAAGCAGTGTCGGGCATTATGTCAGCTTGAAAGTAGATCATCAATCTATCTCTTTATATCAAATTGTATTAGGCAGCTACCATAATAAATAAAAATTTAAATTTCCTTTACAGCTTGTGTACATTTAAATCAGAAATATTTAAGTCCACACTCTTTCACTTTTAAAATACTATGTCGATTAAAATATACAGCAAAATGGCAGACACACCAAAAATGATAGTTACTAACTGTCACTCGCTCATAGCGGCTGTCAACTTGTGCTTGTGCAATGACTGGGACGTTGGCGACGTCCTGTAATCCAGCTACTTGGAGGTAACGAATTGTGGATAGTTTTAACCGATGGCTTGTGGATGCGACATTCCCTGGTGGGGATTATTGTCCACGCACTAGTGAATAATAGTTCATCCATAAAGACCATCCTCATAATTAGACCAATTTGTATATATGAGGACAAAATTGTGGTTCGGATCCCACATTAAACTGTAGGTCCCTAGATACCATTGGCTGTTAAGCTATGAATTAACAGTCCTGTCTAAGGAGAATGTCAGCCTTAGTCAGTAAAAAGACTACAAGATCACACCACAATCATCCTACACTCATCTCTCATTCATACTTGGATTTGAACTACCTATTGAGTTAAGTAGCCGTTTCAGTAAAAGGTATTAAAGGTACTAACCAACGACACCCATAACAAAAAATTATTCTAAAAACAGGTGAAATATTTTCAAATCCTTTACTAGAAGGTTTTTTTAGAAGTTTTTAGATAGTATAATATTGATGTATCCATAAGGCTCTAAACAAAAAAATTATCCACAGTGAATCAGTCTTTTTGCCAACATCTGATAATAATACTTAAATGTGTATATTTGCTAAAGTTCCATAAAACGATTTTCTAGTAGCTGATCTATCTAATTTTTTAATTACTTAAAAATGTCATAACTAATGTCATAAAATTTTATTCCTTATTCAAGTATCCTACTCATAATAGATTTTAAGCTTAGCAGGAAACATATACTGCCGTCTGCAGAACATGAACAACTGTTCGAGTGACAATGGATATTGTTGTCTATGCTCAGGAACTTTCGGTGTGACTCCGGCCTTTCCGTGCAATCACAGGTCTGTACCCGTGCCACAGTCAAGTCTATAGTCTACAATTACGTCACGCACATTGAGACAAGTCGTATTCGTATTAGTGTGCCCACTAAGTTAATACCACTTTCAAAGCAGAGGTTTTCCAAACAAATCTGATACATTAGCGAGTCAAGCGGATAGAATAAAATCAACCATTATTCTACCGGATTCTAACGGTGTCATGATTGGCTGATGAGTTATTACCGATGCTGATGGCAATGAGCGCTATTAAATTGTCACTAGCACTCCGAGCTTCTGGAGGGCTAAATTTTCACAGGGGTTGCACGTGCAGTCCTCTCAGTTTGTTTGATTAGAGGATGAAGTGTGTTCTGGATGTTAGTTTTTTGTGTGAACTATATCATGAGTTTGAAACATAAGAAACCAAACTATATTTTACATTTTTTCGTGACTATAAATTATTTTTAACGTAAAAAAATCCTTTGTACATTGATGAAATGTATAATTTATAAGCATTTTACGTGAGCATATTGTCTCGCAACACCCTAACCTCAGGATTATTTCAGGTTTTCGTATCTGAGGTAGCCTCGGTCCCAAGGACCTCGGATAATCAGGAGTGTACTGTAGTTGGATGGGTTACCTGGTAGGTGTATGCAGAGTCAGCCGGCAGCCCTGTGGGTTCGGGAGGCATGATGAACACTGTCCGCTCGCTGTGGTGAGACTCGTCCGTGTCCAGCAGCCGCACCTCTCCGTCCTGCAAAATGTGCTTAGTCTTGGGCCTGGCGGCAGCTAGCTACCAACACACAACACACATGCACATGCGGTTACCATCATGCTTCTCACATGCACTATCTCATGTTCTCATGCAGTAATATACATCTACATTTAAAGCACCAGTAACAGGCTGTAAGGCTGTTTAGGGTTAGCTTACTTGAAAACTATTAAATTATTACAAAAAATTACTCTGGTTGGTTGGGCTAAAAAATATTGGATAATAAGTAAGTCTCCTGTTGGAGCAGGCCTGCATGCTTAGTAGTGATGGTCAAATCCAGGAATTTCGAATCTCGAATCCGAATCCGAATCCTAAAAAATCAAATCTCGAATCTCGAATCCTCGAATCTTGAGTCCCGAAACAAGGATTAAATTTACAGATTTATTCTCTCTCTATAATGTCAATGTCAAGCTTATTCTTAGAGTTAACAAATAAGAGTCATTATTAAGAAATAATATTTAAAAGCCAAAGTACAAGGGAGTAATATCTTTTTAAGTATGATGTATGTATAAAAGGAGTGTATGATGAAAAAATCAATAAAAAACAATGAAAGTTTAAAGTTATGAACCTCAAAATCTAATAAATATATTTTTAATGTTTAATTTTAAAAGATATATTTAATTTGATTTGAAGTTTTTCATTTAAAAATTATATTAAACTATAATAAGATGCTTTTAACATTATAAAACAGTAATTCAATTAAAGATTGATTTATTTAACAATACTTTGCCATTTTCCCTTTGATTGGAAAGTCACACAACTTTGGTTGAAATTTTGTTAAATTTGTAAGAATTAGACGAATCAAACGAGCCATCCCTTAGTTTTCTATGACAATTGGTTCAGAAAATAGCATTTGGTACTAGGAGCAAAAAACACCCCTCTTGAATAAATTACTGCCGGAGGTCGGACAATAGATAAGCTGAACAATAGATCGTCTCGAGCGTCCGTGGAATGTGGCCGCGTGTATTTGTGCCGTTCCTCATTAGCGAGACCGCCGGCCGCGATCGCCGACCGAGATGGCCGGCCGAGAACGCCAGCCGCGATCGCGGCCGCCGGGCCGTTCGGCAGTTCCCGACCCGATAAATTCCCGAGTAAAAAGAAAATCCCGCCCGATGATCGGGACAAATTTTCTCCCAAAATTTTCCCCGAAATTTCGGGTCCCGTCCATCCCTAATTATTACTCAGACACAGTGCGTCGGCAGCTCGGCGCCGCGCCGTGATGGCGTAATCGGTCGGCGGACCCGAGATTCGATTCTCGAATCTCGTTCATCGAATCTCGAATCCGAATCTTTTCTTAGGATTCGGTGGATTCGAGATTCGAGATTCGGATTCGACACATCCCTAATGCTTAGGAATTTTTGAAGAGAATTCAGTGATTTATTGAGTCTTCCATGCACATGGGGCTGAATGTTTAATTTCGCTTCCATGGGGGGTGTTGTTAGAAAATAATTTTTTTCAAGTGTTAGTAATAAGTGTTAATGTTATCAATTATTTTATCAAGCACTTTTCCTGACATTATATAGTATGGTTCATCCCCTAGCAAACATTAGGACTCCATTATACCGTCAGTTTATTTCTAGTTGTATGGGTAAAGTGTCCCAAAATACGTGGTAAAAATTAAAAATTCTAGCCACACTATAAAAACACCTATATTGTGATGCTGCCCACAGTTAGTTATTGGACATAGTTCCACTAGTCATCGATAAGTACCAAGACAACACAGACATCCCACAGCAAAATGACCGATAGCTGTCGCAGGGCACAAATTGGCACATTCAAAACTTACCATATTAATTGAATTTATTACAGTAAATTATTGAACAACTAATAGCAAGAAAATAGAAAAAATCACGTCTTCTTATTATTAATTTCTGCATATATAAAATTAAAACGAAATCAGTATTTTCGTGAAATCTGCTTTTGGAACAGGTGGCTTTCGAATTGCAGAATTGCGGGACTTATATATAATTTAATTTTAATAAAAAGAAGACAATATGATCTATACAAAATGTAAATTATATAATGCTGTTTGATTTTAAAAAAGAGATGTTTTTGTCTTAAGTGGTCTTAAACTTTCTGCAAGGTCAGAGAAAATGTAACAGGCAAACAACTTCACTTATGTCCAGATAAAATATCTTTATAAATAAACCAAAAATTATGAGCTTACTGTAATTATGAACTCTGACTTAGCAAATACAATCACATTTAATTTCTGAGTTGAAAAACTCACCTTTTCAGTGCAGTCATCAAAAAACGCCAAGCCAGCATCCATGTCTGATACAAAACTCCTCTCCTCAATGAACCGGATAAACATTTGTGTCTTGACAATCAACGCAAAAAACTTGGTATCTGACTTATCCCTTGAAAGTGTAAAAGCTGAAAAATAAGAAATTTCATGGGTTGCATTATAACTTTAAAGCAGATTTTCATATATCTATATGTAATATTTAATACAGTCTTGTCAAACTTCCTAATAATTTGAATTACTAGTGATCTTAACAATGCATTCTATTGTTTTTGGAATAAGAACAACCTTTTGAGGGTTTATTTTTATATTCATTCTATACCATAATTCCTCGTCACAAAATGCATTTATAAATGCAAAATCATAATTGTAAAAAATGTCGCTTTGATGAATTTTCCCCTCACACGGTTTTGATTCTCTGAACAAATATTTGTAACAATTGGTCAAAGAGTAGAAGAGCTGTGTGAGGGGAAAAGGGGGAGGATGCAGGGGCCTTTCGCTTTTGCTCACTTGTTTTTCACTTATTATTTAAATAATTTCACTTAGATACAAAAATCAAAGTATTCTTTACTATATACAATTTTTTATTTATTTTTATTTAAAATACCCAACAGCTTTTATTCACGCACAGACACTTTGCCCATGAGGGTCCATTTTCACTTTTATAATGTATTATACTGAATTTTTTTTATCAAATATATTTTTAATTTGATATTTGAAAAAATCTAGATGTGGGAACAAATTATGTGAAACAGCCAACTTATCCTTAAAAAGTGTTAAGCAAAAATGTTTGGAACAAACTGTTGAGAACTTACTAAAGAAAATTAGTACCACACTAATGTGAATAGACTTTTCATAATATAACTGATTTACGTGGTGGTGTTTGAAACCGATTTAGGGTAGCGCTATCTCCTGCAGCGCACATGAAGTACAAGTGACATATGACAGGTGCAGCGCCTCTGGCACGACGAACATGAGCTTGTCCGAATTTCGGTACCAAAAATGAAATAAATGATGTCTAGTTACAGTAGTGTATTTAGTCAATGGTAGTATTTTTACTTTAGCAAATATGGTATCATAATATGTTAGATTTGTCTTCCTCTGTACATATCCGACACCCATTTTTCACGTGGGAAAATATTTAATTCATACATCATTTGCATACCGAAATCAAAAGAGCAAAGACAAACTAATTTTGATTAGACGTTCAAAATATTTATCCAGATTTCAATATGATTTGATGTGAGGTAAAAGACCTGGCGCAAGGGGAATTCTTCTGGCACTACATCCTGTAATTAATTTTCAATTATGTCAACTTGTGAGGCACCTTTTAGGTTGAAGAGCGAGTTGGTGTCAGTAGTCCCGATGGTCGGAGCCTTGATGATGGGCAGCAAGTAGGCACGGTAGCCTTTCAGAATGGTGGCCATAAAGCGTAGGAATGCCTCCTGTATCTCAACTTCGAAATTCAACTGTAAAACAGAACATTATAAGTACTTAAGGGAAGCAAGAGAGGTGAAGCAGATTTTGGGAAAGGCTAACTTAGCATTGATGGTGCAACCACCACACAGCGAAATCTTGATTGACAAAATATTTTACTCTTACTTTCTTTTCTTACACCATGGTAAATAATAAATTACGTTTTCTTGCAATATTTGAATTTTTGAAAAGATCAAAACGTTTAAGCCTGGTCATTTTTTACATAAAAACTCTAAATTTTTACTATTATAATTTTACAATTATATCAATTTATCTCTCTTTCTGTACTCTAGTGATAAATCATAGTGTGTGTAACTTTATTGAAAATGTAAGAATGGTGAAACGTGTTTTAAGCGCGGTTAAAAAAAACTATACTAACTACAAAAGTTAGTTATAAATAGGGGTGTGCGATGCATTGAAATTGCATCGAAATTTTGATTCGATTCGATGCAGAGGTATTCGAAATTACGATGCATCGAGTACGTTCGATGCGGCTCAAGAGGCGCAACGAACGTGCCGAATTTTCATGTTATTTAAAAGACATAAAAATGTATTCTGTGTTTGTGTTTCATTTTCATTGAAACCTAATCACATTCCGCTACCCCGCTTGCCCGGCAAAGGATTTTATAAAAATAGAAACCAAAACAGGTGGGGTTTTGTTTGTTTGTTGTGATCCCATCCCAGTGCCGGGTTATTAACAATAGAGAGAGACCCTTTCAGTTTTTTGTCCACATCCTCAATGTTCAGTCAACTGGAAGAGCTGTTTACTCCCTCCATTGAAGTTTGGTGGCTAAATAATAATGAATTTATAATTCACCCGGAAATGCTCAGATCCCTATTTAAAACTCGTTTAGTTCATGTTATACTTTTTCATTAATTTTTAACTTAGTTGATTAAATTAGTTGACTAATAGCCCAAATGTATTTGTTATATTTCTATTTTAAAATATATTTAATGGCAATTGAAGTTTTAAATTAAAAAATTATATTAAATTATAATAAGATGTTTTGAACATTGTAAAACAATAATTGTACTAAAGAATGATTTACTTAACAATGTTTTTCTAATTTACACTTGAATGAAAATTCTCACAACTTTAGTTGACGTTTTAATTTGTGCAGGATTTAATTTATTTAAATATTGTAGGGATGGTCGGGACCCGACCATCTCTAGAATATTTTATGTTTTGGTTTATGATTTTTTTATTACCGTATTCTATATTCTTTTAGAACATTTGTTAGTTAATGGTTTCATATTTTATTTTAAAGTTTCAATACTGAAACAAAATAAAGAACTTTTTTCAACCAAAAATCGATTATATTTCTATCGATTTGTAAAAATTAGACAAAAAAATTTCCATGATTTGTTTTGGTTGGACAAATAATTCTGGATATAGGAGATAAGGTAACTGTACTCTTATCAGTCAATTGTTGTGGCGGACCCGCGCGTCGGTCCGGTTGGCCCCCTCCTCCCTGCGCTGGACGAACAGAACAATAACTTACTGATAAGATAAGACATAGGAGTTTTTATCGCGTTTTTATCAGTCTACAATCGCATTGTTATTTTCCGAGAAAACTGTGGACTGGCGCCTTTGGTTTTAGTTTATTTTATTGTAAAAAAACCGAGATACCGTACCGAGATTTTGACATCAGTTCTCGGTACTGGTACTTTTGCCAAGGCAAAAACCGGTGGTACCGAGAACCTACTTTATGTACCGACACATCCCTACACAAATATAAATAAAATAAATAAATGTTTATTTCTTATCTGGTTTAATATTAAATGCTACTTTAACTAATGTAGAACGAGTAATGTCACCAAGAGGGTTCATAACAAATAACCAGAATCAAAATTACATGTGATGACTTTAATAACACTAAAGTAACATATCTGATAACTTGAGCCAAGAGGTACATAAATATAGTCAACTAAATACCTAATTGTAATATATATACAGTATATATATATTATATTTTATCAGATGTCAAGTGATTTTAAAGGTGATATTTTATGGTTTTATTTTTAGTGGGATTGAGAAACTCTAAGATTTGTAAATTGCAAGATAAGTAAAAAATAAATTTAAGAAATCGTGTTACTTTGCATCGCATTGAATTTGAATCGATTCAAATCGAAATTCTGTGAATCGAATCGTTGCATCAAATCGAAAAAGATTTGCTGCATCGCACACCCCTAGTTATAAAGAAATTTATTTTCAATAAATTACACGAGGGACACACATGTACACATGTATCATAAAATGGTTCTGCCACCTTGAATACAAGACATTTTTAAGTTAAATACCACCGGTAGTTTTTCATTACCTCTTTTCTTTTAAGCTGGAAGTCCAGGTCGATGGTGTTTGCAGCTGAGGAGATGCCGCTCTGCAGCAACAGATGCAACTTGTCATGCAGCTTGGCCAAGGTGTTGCGCAGCACTCGCGCCGGCTTCTTGGGCAGAAACGACAGGTGCAGGTTGTACTTAGCCTCTCCTCTGTCACAATGTGCGACACACATAAAAGATATAGTACACACATATATTGTTTGTCCCTAAACACCAGCTAGTACTCTTAAATACAACAATAACTTAATTTAGCTCTAATAAAAGACAGTTGCCATAGGCCAAAAACAACTCACCAGGCAAACATCCCAGTGTACAAATATGAAAAAGTAGGACTTTTGACAAAATATCATTTTATTTGAAACCAAATGATGGTATAAAACTAGAGGTGTGCGGATATCCGGAAAACCGGATCGGATTCGGATCGGATTCGGATATCCGATCCGATCCGAATGTACAACAGGCGTCGGATACGATCCGAAAAATATCAGATTTTTTCGGATAGATAGTGTATATGAGCATAAAATCCTTTAAACCCCCCAAAAACTACATTTGGAATGATACTGACGATCGCGTTCGTTCTAGGTATGAATACAATGTTGGATTAAAACACGACTCAATTACTATCATCTCTCTCGAGTCAGTCAACACTAGTATTGACACTCAAGGTATTAGGATGGCCCAAAGATATAGCGCACTCAAGGCAATGGTTATCAAAACAAATCTGATATATTAGCGACTCAAGCGGATGGAGTAAAACAACCCATTCTAACAGTGGTCGTGATTGGCTGTAGAGTTAGGTTCCGATTCCAACCACAACGCGCGCTAGTGAACCCTCGCTAGCACTCCAAAGAGTCCAAAGCCACCGATTTGGAATTAACTGGTATGGGGGAACACCAGAATTGACCGAGTGTCACGATTTTAGTCTGTGGTTATTTGATTCTGTTGTCCTGCGCAGCAGACGACAGGGTTTCCAAGTACACGATAATAATTAGTTATTGTACTCATTCTCCGACGCCACACTGATCTTCCTCCCAAAGATTTGCCATAATTTTTCAAGATAATTAATTATAGTTTTGGAAAATAATTGATTTTGCGTGCCTAAAATATTACAAAATCAAATCATTCCCGACATCAATCACTAATTACATTGATAGACACGACATTTTTGTGGCGTGCAATAATTTATTATTGTGTGGTACGATGTTTTGGTGTCTGGGAATACTGCTACAGCCGACAGTGTACGAGATAAAATTTGAATTGAAGTTACAAACTGTACCTTTTAATGTGATCAACTTAATTTTTTAGAATCGGATAGGCTAGTTGTTAACTACTCAGTTATGGAGCCAACAAAGAAAAAGAGTTTGATTTGGAAATATTTTGAGAAAAACCAAGAACAGGCGGAATGCCTATTGTGCAAGCTGGTTCTAAAGGTATGGGTAGGGTAACTAAGGCATCAGAAAATGTTCTTTGTAGAAAAATAAAATAATATCGTTTTATTATTACTGAAATTGAGACTTGTGACTTGCTTCCACTTCATAAATTCTTTGAAATAGGCATGTTTTTATTTTGAACTGAGCTCATTGTAATAGGCCTAAAACAAATTTGGATGTAAGTTAAAAACCTAAATTGTTAAAAGTATTACATGTTACTGCATTATTAAACCTAAGTAAGCTTAGCAATCTACTTTTAAACATCAAACAAGAATATAGCCTACATGAAGGTGTAGGCCTAGGCTACTGTTAAACAGTAGGCCTAATGTCATAACAGTGACTCAAAGATACAAAAACTTGCATATAGCCTAGGCCTAATGAATGAAATAGACATTTTTGGTCATAACCCTAAGTTATTAGGCCTACTCAAAATATTACTATCAATGTAGTAGGCCTAACTTATTCAAACAAAAAATGAGCAGGAAAATTACCTAATACTGAGAGAGAAAAATTTATCTAGGTTGTAAGCAAATTTGTAAATAAATATTGAAAAAGATTTCCCCAACAAGAACAAATAGTTACAGAGTTATCAGCAAGTAGCGTGTGCGGTCGGTCGCAACGTGGTCGTATATGAACAGGTCGGCGTTTGCATCCGAGTTGTGCGTTTTCAGTTTTTGGTGTTTTTGCGCAAGTGTAACATTATTTACCACATTCCAATTGTGCAGTGTGACTTTTAATGCCAGAACATAAAATCAGTGAGTATTTTACCCCTGTTTCCCAACAAGTTAAACGCCGCAGATCATTTTCATCTCCATCATCCCCTGAGGACCGACGTAGATTGGGAATCAACACCATGGTGAACGAGGATGAAAAGGTTGGTGACCTTACAAAAGGACAGCTAAGATGTGCTTTGAGAGATGTAATGTCTGAGTTATTAGATACGAAACTTTCTACCTTAGCAACAAAAAGTGACTTGGTTAACCTAACTCAAGAAGTTCAAGATCTAAGGAATGAAAATGAAACCCAACGAGACAGTATCATGAATCTTAAAATGCAAAATAAATTTATGTTGGATAAGCTTTTAGATTTAGAAAGTCGTTCAAGGAGGAATAACCTCTTATTTAAAGGACTTAAGTGGGGAGAAAGGACAACAGACTTTAAACAAGTGGTAGGCAAGTTTTGCAGGGATGTGATGGGAAATGACCAGGTGTGTATTAATAGGGCTCATCCGTTGGGAGGACAGAGGGACACAATTATAGCGCACTTCCCTTATGATGCAGACATCGACTATATTATGAGCCGGGTAAGGGACTTAAAGGACACAGGTTATGCGGTCTATCGCGATTTTCCGAAAGAAATTCGAGTTAAAAGAGCATGTCTTGCAGCAGTGAGATCGGAGGTTGAGAGAGTAGCAGGTCGCCGGAGAATGCCTATCGTCCACGACCATCTGACGATAGAACGATGCAGGTTCATGTGGGAGGACGGCAGGCTGTTGGCTGGCCGACAGAACGGAGTCGACAAGCTAAAATCTATGTTTGGCCATGACTTCTCCGAATTTGTAAGCGGCCTAAAAGATTACCTACACGACAGCAAGAAGTTCAGCAAACGACCACGAACAGCCACCCGATCAGGCAGAGCGCATCATCAACAAACGGCGGCAGCGCCGGCGGGGCGCAGGCGAGCGAGGAGATGACTACCGACGGCGGGGGATTACCGAGGGGCCAGGGACAACAGGACACCAGCGAGCAGCGGGGCTGAGGGACCTTCGCCAATCCATCCAGCGACGAACATCGGGTAGTCTTAGAAAATAGAGTAAATAGAAAAAGTTGTTTAAGGTTAGTTTCTTACAATTTATGTGGCCTTAAAAGTAAAATTGATGATTTTCATTTTTTAGAGTTAATTAAAAGTTATGACATAATTATTTTAGTGGAAACATTCATTTCGGAGAGAGAATGGAATTTTGTTTTGGGTAAACTGAAAGGGTTCAAAATCAGTGTAAAGTATGCTGAAAGAACGGCCAATTATGGTAGATTTATGGGAGGTTTAATTATTTTGCTGAACAATAAATCACCTTATTTTAATATGATATCTTTTGTTAATTGTAATGACTTTGTAATTATTAATATTGACACAAAAGTGGATGGCAGGAATATTAAGGTGTTACCTGTTTATTTAAACTGTAACTTTTGGGAAAGAGATTTTCATCAACTATCAAACGTTTTAGTTAACTATACAGGTGAAGACATAATTATAGTTGGCGATTTGAATGGACGAGTGGGGGTAGAACAAACCTTTTCGGAGATTCTTCCAAGTGAAGTTAATATACGTTTTAGTGATACACGCAATTCAAAAGACATTGTAATTAATAGCAACGGTAGAAAAATTTTAAATATGTTTGAAGATAATAGTTTAATTATTTTGAATGGTAGAACGGCAGACGATAAACAAGGGGACTTTACCTTTATCGGAGCCATGGGTTGTTCCGTTATAGATCTAGCAGCAGTATCTATTAATTGTCTACATTTTGCAGAGAGTTTTAAAGTTTTAAGTCATACAGGGTCCGATCATCTGCCTATTGAGGTTGGTTTGCGTGTTTGTGATGTGGATACTGAGGGGCGAAACGGGGAACAAATATTGCCTCTGCTTCCAAAATTAAAATGGACTCAAAATGACAATACCTGCTTTAGATTTAAAATTAGTCAACATATTAGTTTTTTAGATTTTTCAAATAATAATCAGGATAATGTTAATAGGATTGTTACAATTATTAGGGATTCAGCACACGCCAAACAAACCAAAACTACGGGCTCAAACTTTCAAAATAAACAAAAATGGTTCGATTATGAGTGTTTGTCAATGAGAAGGCGTAAATTTAAATTATTGAATAAATTTCGTAAAACTAACTCCTTGTCTGTAAAGGCAGAGTATGTTGAAATTAGAAAACAGTTTAAATCTCTTTGTAAAAATAAGCAGAAAATATTTTTTGAAAGAACAATTATTGATTTGAGTAATAAAACGGACCCCAAAAGGTTTTGGTCTGCTTTAAACAGTTTTAAGCGCGGTAGTGTCAAGGTGATTGGAAATATTTCACAGGAAGAATGGGTTAGGTATTTTAAGAATTTATTAAATCCACCTTTGTTATCAGAGGGCATCAGCTATGCGGAGCCTCTGATAACGGACGAGTTCCTTGACGCGGATTTTAATCTGTCGGAGCTTAAATCTATTCTCACCCGTTTGAAAGATAACAAAGCTCCTGGGTACGATAGAATACCTTATGAGTTTTATAAAAATGCTCCAGATATATTGTTGACAAAGTTATTATTCGTTTATAATGATATGTATAGAAGTGGAAAAGTAGCGGATAGTTTTAAAAGAGCCATAATATTTCCATTATTTAAAAAGGGGGACTTGAATTTAGTAGAAAATTATAGGGGACTTTCTTTTATTGACTGTATAGGGAAAATTTTTACTTGTTTACTAAACGAAAGACTGAATAAATGGGTAACTGAAAATAAAATTTTATCTGAGTTCCAGGCAGGATTTAGAAGAGGGTATTCAACGATTGATAATATATTCAATTTATCGTGTTTGGTTAATTTGAAATTATCTGTCAAAAGGGAAAAATTATATTCTTTTTTTGTTGACTTTTCGGCGGCTTTTGATACCATTGATAGAAAAGCTTTAATATACAAATTACTGGGGTTAGGGGTTTCAACAAAGTTTACAAAATTATTACAAAATTTATATAGCGGGACTAATGTATCAGTTTGGTGTGAAGGCGGGATAACAAGTAGTTTTGAAACAAAAATAGGTTTAAGGCAGGGTTGTGTGGCAAGCCCTGGGATTTTTTCTCTATTTATAAACGATTTTCCGGAATTTTTAGGGGGTGGTTGTATTGTTGGAGGGAAGAGGATCAATATTTTAATGTATGCGGATGATGTCGTTTTATTAGCTCCAACTGCAACAGTTCTTCAGCAAATGATTGTTAAATTAGAATCTTATTGTAATATTTGGAATCTTAAGGTAAATCTTAATAAATAAAAAATTATGGTTTTTCGGAATGGTGGTAAACTAGCGAGAAACGATAAATGGTGGTATAAAGGGAATCAGATCGAAATAGTAAATTCTTACAAGTATTTAGGTGTTACTTTGACTCCAACTTTAAGCTGGGAGAATCATTTTCAAAATAAATCTGCAGCAGCAAAATTGGCAATTAATGTAACCTGGAGTAATTTATTACATAACAACAATGTGCCTTTGGTTTCAAAATTTACCTGTTTCGAATCAATAATAAAATCTGTTTTATGTTATGGAAGTCAAGTATGGGGATATTTAAGCAGTAAAAAGATTGAATCAGTACAAAAACTGTTTATTAAGAAATTGTTTCGTTTACCAAATAATACGCCTGACTACACTTTGTACTTGGAAACTGGGTTAGATTTGCTTCTTTTTTTTACATTAAACATGAACATGAATTATATTTTTAAAGTATTATCGTTAGAGCCGGAGCGTTTGCCAAATATATTAGTCAAAGAAATAATTAGAAGAAATCTATATTGGTGTAAGGATTGGAAAAGGTTGGGGAACAAGTTCGGGTTATCAGTCGATTTTAATGCAGTTTTGGATGGAGGGGAAGGGGGGACGTTGATGACTCAGATGATAAGCGTTGTGAGTGCGTTAAGAGATAATTGGAGAGCAGAATGTTTGGGTAGGGCGCGTACCTCAGTATTCCATTCACAATACGTATCAGTCGATTTTGATCTTGGAGAGAGAAGTTTTTTAAATAAGAACCTTGATATATCTGTAATATCATGGATAATAAAATGCAGGGGAGAACTTTTAGACCTTAATTTCAAGCCTTGGATTGAACAAAACTATTTTTGTTCCTTATGCAATATGCGTGAGAATGAAACGGTGTATCACTTTGTAGCAATATGCCCGATGCTTAGAGATGTTAGACGTTTGTATTTGGAGAAAGCAATTTTAGATTACGAGGAATTTATAAGTTTGTTAAATGGAAGGAATTGGCGGGGTTTAGGGAATTTTGTTAAACATGCTTGGTTTTTAAGGTGGGAACTTATTAATGAATTCAATTATTAATCACTCTCAAATCGTCATTAAAAAATTAATTAATTACAAAATTAAAGAATTATTTTTTTAACGGGGTTTAAGTCATCTTTTGCTTAGACAAAAAAGTTGTTGGAAATCCTTTTGACCAAGGCAAAAACTTTATGTTCATTTTTGTAGTATGATATTTTCAATAGGCCTTAGTCTTATATGGTTCTGTTTTTTAGACTTTTCAAAATCAACATATATACATGCAGTTTAGAATTAATCTAACAGTTCTTGATTTATGTTTATTATTTGCTATTTTATTTTGATTTTAATGTAAGAAAATTTAAAAAATAATAAATAAGAAAGTATGTTTTCTTTAGTAGGCATATATAACAGTGTATTGGACATACGAGCAGTGCTGTGAATAATTTTAGATTTTAAGTGGACCAACTGGACAGACGGTCAAATTGACCATTGTTATTGTGCACCACTTGTCTTTAATGTAGCCTATGTAAATATTATTGAATAAAGCACTTTTCTATTCTATTCTATTCTATAACAAATAGTTACAAATGTAGCCTATTGATTGACCGACTTTAGAGCTAAACAATAGGCCTAATTTAAGTTAAAACTTGGTTTGATACCGATAGCCTTGTAGTGAATTTATTTTGGATGAGACCTACTGTAGTTAGTAGAATACATGAAACTATATTATATAGGCTATAATATATTACAATAGGCCTATAATACACAAAATCATACAAATATGAAATGGTATCATACTTAACATAAAACATACAACTCAAGGACAACATCAAACATGCACACTAAAAACACAATAAAATTCTTTATACGTCATTTTATTTATTTATTTATTTATTTATTTCATGCCATTACATCAACATTGTGACAGGACATAGCGTCATATATACAGTAGGATCAAAACTAAGAATAACAAAAGAGTCTTATTATTAATCCAATGTAACATCCCTACTTAAATAACATTCAACAGAATAAAAATTTTTTGTTTTTAACCAGGTCCTCAGGGTGGATCTGAACTTTGTAATAGTATCAATATTCTTTATGTATAGTGGTAACTTATTGTAAATTTTAGGGCCTATATATTGGGGAGATAAATGAAATTTCTCTAATCTATGGGTTTCAGGCTTAATATAACTCTTAAATCTAGTGTGATGGGAATGAATGGGTTGGGTCATGAATGAGGACAGATTGTTTTTAACCCAACTTGAAATGTCTAAAATATAATGATCATAAAATGTTAAAACAGTAAAGTAATGTCAGTAATGTCATTGTAAAGTATTTGCCCAAAATGTAAATTATAATCCTAGTTTTGAAGAAATACTTAAAGAAAAAAAATCAATATATGCCTACATTTCTATATTAAACAAAAATAAAATTGTTTTTTTTTCATGCATTTCTAGGAATAAAGTGCTAAGATTTTACTGTTATTTAATTTGTATTTTAACTCTGAGTAATATAACAGTTCACTCTGTCCGTGCGAGTATCCGAATCCGAATAAAATCCGATCCGAACCTCTTACTATCCGATCCGAATCCGATCCGAAATTAAACTATCCGATCCGAATCCGATCCGAAGTCAAATTTCACTATCCGCACACCTCTATATAAAACATAACCTAGCTTCAGTTTGCATACTGAGCATTCTGTCAAACTGTCATTTTCAGTTTTGGCAAAAGACTTCCAAACAACACTTTATCTTTTCTTTTTCTTATCCATATAGACATCAATGATTAAGAGAAAATAAAAATGATCAGATCAGTTTAAAATACAGTACACTCTCGTTCATCGGAACTAATGTGGCGGACGGCCGGTTCGGATGTCGAAAAATTCCGATAAAGCGGAGTCCGTCGTGAGTCATCATTTCCGCCCGTACGGTGACCTATCGTGATTGTATTCACACTTGTATTGTAAAAACAACGCAGGAAATAAAGATCCAAAATCTTCATTCTAATATTCCAACAGTCAACTGACTTCCACATAACACAGGTGCAGTCGCGACGCGAGACAGACTGAATGACAGTTTGGGAGGCGGTCGACGCGGATGTTCACTTCCTGCCCCCATCCTCTTTCTATTTTTGTGCGAATACTCCACGGCCTCGTAAATCACATCGATGGGTACAGATTATGGAAAATGCCTGATGACTTTTGATGCAAAATGTGATACTTCACTGTTGTGCGGATAGAACGAATGGAAATTGAAGGCGCTAAAACGGAAAAATTATTTATTTCGTAAGAAAAAAAATTAATAATGTCCAGATTTTCAGTTCCGATAAAGCGGAGTTCCGATGTCGCCGAGTCCGATGAACGAGAGTGTACTGTACGATCAAATTGATAGACATAAACTATCAACATAAAAGAGCAAATAAATACAGATGACAACTAATAGAACGTATGGTTAAGTCGCGATCCAATGCATTCACAAGTTCACAGTCAAACGCAATCGTAATCTTTATAAGATTAAATCTTAAATTGAGTCACGAAACTAAGATAAATTGTCCCCCAACTGCTAGCGCTCAAAAAACCAAGACACTAGCGATTCAAGCGGGTGGAATAAAAACTAGAGCTTCTTGAGTTGCTGTGATTGGCTGAGCCGTGAAACACTTGTATCTTTACTATTAGCGCTCTAAGCGAGAGGTTACAGAATTTACATTTTCTCAGTTACTCAGTTGAATGTTAAAAACTTAACCTTGGTGGCTGAGTGTCGAGATTATTTCCCGTTATTTTATGATCTGACTTCTGACAGTCTGCTTCAGTACTTCGGACGTCATTTTAGATTAGGGATGGACGAGATCATGGTGTAACTATCTTAGGTGTGCTACTGCGCATCCACGGCCGGGCGGGGCGGGGCGATGCTACGTCACCTTGGGACGAGGCGCTATATCCCAATATAGGGTGCCGTCAATAAAACAATGATTTGAACTACTTAGGGTCAACCTAAAATTTTGAAATTTTACACGATTGTAGGCAGTGAATGGAGATAGCGAATGGTTAAAAAATAAAATGTTATTATTACCACGGGTGATCTGGAAAAAATAATTTTTAATTGACATTCGTTGTAACCAAACATTAAATTAATGATCGGCTATCAAATTACGTATTATTTGGTCAGGAATGTTTGACCTGCGGGGAATTTTTACATGAAGAGTAAAACTTAACATAATCAACAGCTATAACTCTCTAAAAGCAATATTTCCATTCTTAGACGGAATTATATCAGACGAAAGGGTACAAATTAAACATTTTAAGGAACAATAATTGTGTAATCTAATAATTTATTGAAAGTGAAGCGTAATACAATTTCGACGTTTTCGAAAGATAGCAATCAAGCCAAGTGGTACACAACATTTATACACAAATAAGTTAAATAACAAAAAAGTTATTATTTTGTATAGGATCATGAACTTAACTATAGATAAATATATAACATATTTAAATGATCAATTAAAAAATATATACATGTAAATTAACCTGTTTAAGTATAGAATGTAATTTTTAAAACATGAACTTTTTACTAGGTTCTCTGAAATTAAACACATACATTACAATTTAACCTGAGTTTATTATACACTATTCTTAAAGAATAACTTACGATTTTTTACTATAATAAGTTAACAATCATTTCAAGTACGGTATATTAAACATTTGTAGTAAGTTAAAAACAATAAAATATTATGTAATAGTCGTAAACCCCTTTTTTGATCCCTCAATTTCCTATTCTTTTTTTAATTTATTGATGAGCTTTCTTTTCTCACCACCAACGAAATTGCAATATCTTATCTGTTTGTTTATTTGTTTAATTTTGTTTAATTTTAATTAGAGTTCTTATTACCAAATATCTCCGAAGTATTTCTTCTTCCAATTGACCATTCTTCAAATAAAATTGCCTTACTATTGTTGTTATTGACTCTGGTTCGTTATTAATGTTTGGTTGATGAAATTTCAAAAAACATTCTTCAGCCTTCTTAATTTCATTCTGAAGGCGACAGGAAGGATGGAGTAAATGCCCTCTGCTAATAAAACCAGTCCACGACGATTTTTAATGTTGTGAAAACAGTCTTCAGTTAACTTGAATAAAAAAAAAATGTAACCGAAATATCAGTACAATATACACTACTTTTTTGTGTAACTAATTATTACATTAATTATTTCCGCTGTATACTCAAACTCATTAGTCATTAATAATGTACGTTTTATAAATAATCTCTTTATGCAGTATGTAAGATGTAGCTGTGTAAGGTCTTTATGTATTAAGAAGAAAGCAAGAAGAAATAAGAAAAAAGAAATGAAAAAATAATTGAAAAGACTTAAAAAAGTTATTAGAGTATTAAATAAATTAACAATGATCTTGGTGAGAAATCCTGAATTGAGAATTTTTAAACAGTTAATAAGACTTTGTGTAAATTATTATTCATAAAATGTAAATTCCCATTCAATGTAAATTATTGTAAGCAGAATAAAATTTATTATCATTATTATTATTATTATTATTATTATTATTATTTACTATGTGCAATTAATCATTTAACCCATTTCAATATTATAATATAGAGTAAATGAACCAACTAAATATGGCATCTACAAACTTGTGTATTACTGTAGCACCTTCGTGATGGTTAGGCTACATCGCTGCCGTGTCCGCTTCGCGCGCGCGCCATTTCACCTGATTAAATTCAATCTAGCAATGAAAATATTGCTTTTAGTAAATTAAGGCTGTTAATTTTATTAAATTTGACTTTTCCTCTAAAACTTTCCCACAGGTCGAACATTCCTGACCAAATAGAACGCAATTTGGTAGCCGACTAACTTTTCCATGTAACGTTTCACAAAGTTTAAAAAATTTCGTGGTATAAGTAATTCAATTTTTAAAATAAACTGAAATAGTTTTGCTCATAAGCATGCTGTGTTTATGGCTAACAATACATCCAAATTTTAAAATTTTTTATCGACTTTAACTATTTTAAATCACGGTTTATCCGAGAAGCGGCACACGTTCTATATGAGCGTGAAACGCTCTCATCCCAAGGTGACGTCAGCCCCCACCCCGCCCGGCCCATCGCCACCGATGCGCAGAACGCTCCCAAACTCGTCCGTCTGAAGAACACACCTAAGATAGTTACACCATGGACGAGATTGGATTTTTAGTTCGAGACGAGACGAGACGAGAATTTTTAATTCTCATAAAATTCGAGACGAGATTTTCATTCTCGTACATTACGAGACATGTGCGTTCAGGATTTTAATCTGATTTTGTAACATTATTAAATCCTGATTTATGTGAAGGAACAAATATTACTTTGTATATTGCTGATAATGTTAATAAACTGAAGTTAAAAAAGTCGCTTTCTTAACAAATGGTCTAGGCCTATAAAGGAATGTATCCAATAAAATGATTGAGAAGATATAACCACAAACCCTCTCGACCTACGCTTAATAAAACATAATAAGAGAATCCTCTGTTAAAGTTAGGCCTACTTTGTTCACTTTTCATTTTCATGTTTCACACTTTTCACTATTAACTTACTTTAAAATGTTTCCAAATAAGACATTTTCCTCACTCACAGTTTTTGTAATAGGCATAGGTCTACTAACTTTGAGTCACAAGCCTATAGAGGCCGGGAGGCTAACAAGAAATCACTTTTAATTGGTGGGTTTTAATTTTAATTTTCAACTCTCTCTTCTTCTTTGTCTTTGTCAATAAAAAAATCTTCAGCTCTCATTTTGTTTGCTATTCATTGTCATTTCTCCAAACTATTCAAGTCCTATATAAATAACTTTCACTGTTTTGGAATTCACGTAATTCCCTCGATTTTCCGTCTGCTAGTGGTAAGGTTTTTATTTTGCTCCTAACTGAATAAAGGCAAGCATTAGTATAGCCATGAAGCCTGTATGGTTCTTTTAAGACCATTGATTTTCTATATATTCAACACAACCTATTTATTGCTATTCAACAATTATTGTTAATAGGCCTATTCAGTTTTTTTTAGTATCCAAACCTTGTAATAAAATCAACCATCAGCCGATTTCAAGCATTTTTGGCTTAAAATAGCTGAACTCTGCAAAGAGTGTGAAAGGAAATTAAATTGTACAAGGTGGCCCGTACGCAAATTGCGCATTTTATGATTCTGTATGAGTGAAACTCACCTATAGTACGCGAATTTTGATTATGAAGTGACAGAGATCTATTTTTGTTTACTATCTGGCTTTTAAAATTCATCTGAAGGTGATCAGCTGTTAAATTACAATTCACATTAAAGAACTTGCAATAAAAGTTGGTCAACATTTTAAAGCGCCCTCTATAAATAAATCAAAGGCGAGGGGTGCGAAGCCCGAAACAGTATGACCTTTTTAATTACGATTCGTCACTGCGGTATATCCTAAGCTTTAAAATGACACCTCAATCTTAAAAATCGGTTCAGTCGGTCGATAGAAAAAGGGACGTAACAGACGAAACCCTTATAGAAATAAGAAGATAGATTTCGTGGGATATTTGAGGTTAGCCATTATTAAATCTGAATGGCCACCTTGTCATTCATATGATTGTCACTACTATTGTTACTGCTAATGTCAAAACAGCTCTTAAATTTGTCAAAAATTATTTGAATTAGTTTTATATAATCATCTTGAAGCAATTACATGTCAAATTATGATTGTTTATTTTTATTAAGTTTTCCCAATGTTCCAAAGATTTATCAAACAAATGAATTATTTTATAAATCAGTAGCTATGTTGACTAACTACCACTAACAGTCCGTGCAGATGCAGCCGTCTCCAGTCCAGTCCAAGTCTTGGAAGTCCAACCGTAGTTTAACCGTTTATGATGGCAAATTAAGTTTGTAGTTGTGAGGAGGATAGGAAAAATAAAACACATTGCTTCAAAATAATTTATTTTTCAGTATTAAATTGCTAGCAAAATAGGCCTAGCAATTCGTAGATTATTTATACCCGTTTTTATCGTTATTCACGAATTATTTCTCGTCTCGAAAAATCTCGATCAAAATATAATCTCGTCTCGGTGAACGAGATTAAAAATTTCTCGAAAATTTCTCGTAATTTCGAGACCCGTCCATCCCTATTTTAGATGTTCCGTCGCATCGTCACCATTTTATAAAGAATGGCCATTGCGCGAAACACAATATTTGTGCATTGATCTTGTCTTTAACACCAGATATAGAGTCTATCCGGAAAAGTCGGATATCCAACCTGAATATACGGATATCAATAAAATCTTCGGATCGGATTCGAATATCCGATCCGATCCGAAACCAAACCGAATTTTCGGATATCTGCACACCTCTAGTTGAAAGTCACATATGTGTGTTATAAACTATTATAACTAAATACTAGGAAAGAGGACATTATCGGATACTTGAAACTTGCATCCCAACTTGTATTTGCATCATCAAAAACTTGTATCGCTGTGCATTTTGTCAAGCGCCACACTTGTTACAGTTTTTGGTAATTTGCCATTTTCATTCCCAGCAAATAACAGCATACCTATTTTTTTGTAATGTGACTTGCTTCGTCATTGTTTGGGCTCTGTACTAACTAGAATTATATCTCACATTTTGAACACTGTAAATACTTTCCACTGGTAAGTAGACTCCACGTTTCTAGTTGGTTTAGTTTAATAACTGATCCCTGCTTTAGAGGTTTGATAGTAATTTCAATAAAATGCCTGTTGCAAAAAAATCAGATACTGGTACTTACAGAGTGATGATGTTAGTGTCAAGATCCACACAGACCACGTCCCGCGGAGGTTCTGAGAGGTCAAAAAATCGAGAGTCGACTCCGATGAGGAACGGCAGCGGAGCGTGCAGCAGCTCCACCAGCGAGATCGGGCAGAGAGGGATGTAGGGACACTGCCACTTGAACGGGAAGATTATCTGATGGATCATAATAAAAATTAATATACTGTTTCCTGAACTGTACAAAACCTTCAGACTTTAACATTCAAAAGTGTACTAGTTATGCTCTATACTAAGTCCTTTACCCTGCTTACTCACTTTTATCATAAGCTCGTTCGTTCTGCTTACTTGCGTTTCAGTATTATAACAACAAATAACTGGTTCAGTAGAGTCCTGGAAACCCAGACTTGGATAACCCAGAATTCTGGATAGCTCGAAAAGCCTGCCAAGCAGTACAGTGCACTGGACTCCAAGGTGCTAAGCGCCGAGTACGATGTAGTTCTTTTAAGTTTGTTTTAACAGTTGAGGTTTAAGTTTTGAGTTGTTGTATTAGGTATATTATGCAATAGATAAATATTTTTTAAAGGAATAACTAGAACTCCTTATACTTTTTCTTATGTTTACTCCTTTCCCAATTACCTGGAATTCACACAATCCAGGACACCGTTTGGTCACATAGTCCGGGATTGCGGGACTCTACTATATTGCAATCTCGCATACATTTCGTACTGTTTGTTAACAAAATAACCATTTCAATCATTTTCAAAACTGTATCATAAGAATTACACTTAAGTTCTATTAAGCGTAGTGTAGCGATGAATGAATTTTCCAAAACCAATTCTCACCAATCACAAATGTCTAAAAGGAACATTTATTTAAAAATTCAAAATTCTAGGGTTTATAGTTATAATGGAGATTCTGTGATGAGTAAATCAGTAGCAGTTGAACTTTATATTGAACCATGCATTTCCAAAACACATAAATGATATTAATTCAGTGTTACAAATGGAGGAAAGTATACATCGTATGTGTTAATTGTGTATTTGTTTTCATTTTTTAAATATGTTTTAATTTTGTTATAAAAATACAAAAAATTATTACAAAAATGTTACAAAAATTATTTTGACAACATTTTTTACCTGCAAGGCAGTTATTATACTTGCTAAAATACACATGATTTTCCTACAATTATTACTTTGCACCAGGACATCTTTTACTTAGTTTTTACAAAAGTTAGGAAACAATAAATTGTTTGATTATGTAGGAGATGTTTATCATTTTTCTGACCATGGATGCAGCCTCGGCGACCGCGGTCAGCACGTCCGGTCTGAGGGAGTGGATCAGCAGCTTCTGTTCGGTCAACACACACAGCAGCAGCATCAGGCAGTTGTCCGGACCCAGGTTCATCAGCAGCTGTCTGAACCCGGCACCACTGCAACACAACAGACTTACCACTTACCACTTAATCTTTGATGTTATGATAAATTTGATTACTATATAAAACAGAGTAAGTGATGTGTGTAATCCACTTTCTCTTTGTGTTTGAAAAAGCGTACAAAATAGTTGGACTATCACAAATTAATTATTAATTTAGGTTATTAGTGTTTTTATCAGCTCATTAGTAGATTTAGAGCAAATGTTGAACTCGATCGGTGGCGATGGCTGGGCAAGATAGGGGCTGAAGTCATCTTAGGATGAGAGTCCCGTGACCACATAAAACAGTATGCCTCTTCTTGGATAAACCATGATTTAAATTCGTTATAGTTGATAAAACCATATCATTATAGTTGATGGTCAACCATTAAAAGAGAACGCTTATGATCAAAACAATATAAATTCATTTTTGGAATTGACATGCGAATAAAATGAAATGTTGCAAAATTTGTTGAACAGAACAAGAAAAAGTTAGTCGGCAACCAAATTGCTTATTATTAGGTCAGAAATGTTCCGCCTGAGGGAAAGTTTCAGACCAAGAGTCAAGATACAGTACAGTACAGTATCCCTCCCGATTGACCAGTAAAAACCTCCCGTAACTGACCTCCCGATATCCGACCTAGTGTCCAACCGTCTATCTGTGATTCTCGAGTTCCCATTGTTGCTGAGCCAGTTGAAATATGAAACTATTCGTTATTTGTAGAGACAATGAATAAATATTGTAATTTTCCAGTTACTATGTACATATCTCAGTGTTTCAATCAATGTGTTATAGGTATAATAAAGTTGTATTAAAATACTGTATAGCTGTTTTTCTACCAAGGAAAAGGTGTTGTCTTTATCGGCAGGTGTTCCGAATGCCCTCTATCATCTCATATTACAATTTTATTGTTATCTTCCTAGAACAGGACGTCTTTTTTCATTATAATTAATTTCCGTTCAACTTTTTATTTTTAGTCAAAAAAAAAACAAAAAAAAAACAACAACCGGTAATCCGAAAACCGACATGTGTTATAAATGTGTTATAAAATCCGGCCATCAATCCGGCCTGGATGCGCAGTAGCAAGTTATTTGCTTCCACCTTGATAGTACCTAACTCCAAAAAGCAGTTTCCGGAATACGGTTTTGAACCAAAGTTTGAGTTTAATGATTTTAAATAATCCAAATTGCTTTTTTTCTAAAGGGTTACTATACTATTCACATTTGTTTTGCTAGTAGCACATATAAAACTAAGATAAATGGTATATGAGAGTGTATATGAGCAAAGTAATCAACTTCAATCAATTTAGAAGAGAATAATTTTGCCATGGTTTTTCGCAGGTATAATCCAGAGTAAATTTTCTTTTTTAGTTCTCAAACACGACTGTTCCACGACCAATTTTCATCTACTAGGGAGTCCAAGATTTTTTTTAATGACTTCATTATTTCATTGCAGCACATTTCTATTTTAGCCACTAAATCAATAACAATAATATTTTATGCCTTAATTAAATTAGATTTAAGTAGATATAATTAAAGGTACGTTTTCTCGTAATGTGAAATGATTCAATAACAGAGGTAGGTGCAGGGTGTAGGTGTACCTGCGTGGCAAGGGAAGGTCCTCAGGCTGGGTGAACATGAGCAGATCCTCGGGGGAGAGCTGCAGCAGGATGCGAGGTCTCTGGACGGAGGGGAACGGAACCTCCTGCAGCAAGTGGCTGATGTACCTGGGTCACCCGGAAAGTTAAAGTATGTAGTGAGTTTGTCTTTACAAAAATCTCTTTAACCAAGTTTATAACTCATATAACTAAGAGTACACTTATTCTGTAAGTATGGGGATGAACAAACAATAGATGGGCAATCCTAATTTTAAGTAATTTTGCAAAAATCTAAATATAAAACATATTAATTCACACTAATTAACTGCTTAGGTTAGAAATGTTGTAATTAGTTTGTTTGTTTTGAATTTTTATAATATTTTTCTTTGTTTATTATATTTGTGGAGTAACGAATTTTGTTTTATGTAGTATTATGGCAGCACGAAATATTTTTCAAAACCTTATTCTAAGTCCAGAACATAGATTTTGGTTGACAACAAGCAACTCAAGCACCACTAAAACAGTCTCCAATGCATTTCTTATGGAAAATTAAATTGGGTGTTATTAGTTTACTAGTGTACTTGTTGCTCAAAATCAAGCAATTTAGTTTGGATACTTTTTACAGTTAAAGCTTGATTAATGCAGTTTATTTATTAGTATATCCTCCATGGTTTGACATAACTTCTTTGGTATAAATAGACAGATGCTCTCGCTAGTGTGCTGTGTATACTAATTGAATAAATTGAAATTGACTTTTTGTGACCATAAATTTAGACTGATTTGACTTTCACGGCATAATGTGATGTAAACAGCATCTGACCACCGAGCGTTCATTTCAGACTGTTAAATGTCAACAACTGGAGTCAATTGTGTCATTCTTTACCAGTAAACTTAATTAAATGCTATATTTAATATTATGTTTATGTTAGGTATAGTTTTGTTTACTCTGAAATATTCGTTAATCCGAAATAGGTCTGGTCCCAATCATTTCTGATTATCGGGACTCCACTGTACTCGCATTATTTACAGTAACTATTACTTTAGGTTAGAGTAACTAATATGTTATACCGCTGTATAATCTTTGCCATATGCCGTTGACGTATCACTTTTGCACAAAACCGTTTTTAAAATTTAGTTTTTCTTAATACTCACTTGCATTACTTACAGTACGTATTACATTGGGTTTTTAAGCATAATTTGTGATTAAACGAGACATCATGTTAGTTTTCCTAATATGGATTTTATCTAATATGAAACATTCAACACTTATTCTAAAAACTCATACTTTACTGCTGTGCAGGGCATGTCTGTACTGCCAGGCGTCCTTATACAGTATTCAGAAACTAGTGATGGGTCGGTTGCAAAATTTATCAGTTCAGATTTTTCCTGGCACCGGTTATTGGTTTTTTCGTTTTTTCGGTTTATTTTAGATGTAAACATGAAACTACTCAAGGTTACCATCTAAAATCGGGCTGATGCCTATTTTCTGCATTTTACACATTAATGCTTTTTAAATAAGGCCAGTTAGTTATTGAAAAAAAATTTTAAATATAAAATGTTTATAATGCTATATTACTGGCCTTATATTTTATCTGGAAGTAGTCAAAAAGCAATACATCCATTTTAGTGGGCAAATTTGCAATTTTAATCAATAACTAAAACTAAAAGAAAAATAATTTGACTATTGCAGTTTTGTAGGAATTGGTGAAATATGTGGAGTATAAAATAAAATCCATCCAATTAAAAAAGTTTATAAATACCCTCAAATTATGGCTTAAGAAATGTTTTGTAATTCCATGTCTAATTTTTTAAGAATTACTAGCTATTATGTGTTATTGAAATGCATTTTGTTGAGATAATTATTTTTAGTTCCTTAATTAAGTAAAATAATAATTTTATATATTTATTTTTAAAAAATAATAAGGACTGTTGTAGTATTTTTTTAGTTCAATATTGAAAACAACATAGTAATAACATTAATTCACCTAGAGGTTGAACCATAGGTCGTACAACTCTGATTCAAGTTTTATTCGATTTGTGAAAATCAGACGAAAAAAATTAGCTATAATTTGTTTTTGTACGATCATTAGATCAGAAACCGAATATTATGTACTAGGGAACTGATAAAGGTCGTAAATCAGATATCAGATAAGCGATCGCCCCGGCTGGATGCCAAACAATAGAGCTCTTATCGGCAGGTGTCCCACATTCCTTCTATTGTCTCATATTACAATTGTATTGTTATCTTCCTAGAGCCGTACTTTCCTTTATGATTGATCTCTGTTCAACTTTTTATCTTTAATTAGTAAAAAAACCGATAAACCGAAAAATGACATGTGTAAACAATTCTCAGTTATCGGTTTTTCGGCAAAAACCGATAAAACCGACAACCGACCCATCCCTATCAGAAACCTAAAATCAGATAGTGGGTTTATATAACAAATAATTCTTTGCAACTAATCGAAAGTAATACTATCAGTAATCTAACATGGCAAATCCCTAGTCCTAAAAACAACTAATCAATTATCTGAAACTTTTACACTTTAGAAATAAGAGTCATAATAAAGACAATTGAATACCTTTCAATAGGAACTGAATGGCTGCCGACGCAGGACATCCGATAAAGGAACAGCAGGAACTTCTCGAATGTGTCAAAGAATGGCCAGCAGGACAGGAGGCAAATGGACTTATTCATGTTGAAGGTGACGGAAGGAGCATCGCCCCGGCCCTGGCCTCCCGGGTCCAGCTTGTGGCACTGCTCCTCTGTCAACTTGTCCGGGGGAACCCTCTCGTAGAACGTCACGGCCGAACCATAAACCTACAAACAGGACGGTCAGGTGGTGACAATCGGTTCATGTTGAAGGTGACGGAAGGAGCATCTTCGGAAGGAGCCCTGGCCTCCCAAGTCCAGCTTGTAGCACTGCTCCTATTAAACTTGTCCAGGGGAATCCTTTCGTAGAACATCACAGGCGAACCGTAAATCTACAAACAGAACCGTAATGTGGTGCCAATATGTTTATGTTGAAGGTGGCAGATGGAGTTTTAGACTGGCCCTCTGTTGACATCTGTTTTAGAGCAAAGATGTAGGGGGTAATTCTACCAACAACATGAATAACATGGTTATCCCAACTTGAATTTTCATCAATAATTAGACATACAAATTTTGTAGTTTTAACTTGATCCAAGGAATCTTCATCTATAAAATATTAGTTGAATTTTGAGTTCCAGTTGCTTATTTTCTGGCAGAGAAAGAAATCAGTTCTGATTAGTTGAAATTTAGAATAAAATGTTTATTGTTTAAAAATTCCTTAACCATAGTCAAAACCACAAAAGCTGATACTTCAAGTTTTCACTCCAAAGACGATTATCACAAAATTAAAATTGTTATTTAGTGTAAAAACGAAAATTGTTATATTTGATGTAGGATACACTGTCAAAAGCTTGTGACAACCAAAGAAAATACCAATCACTTTTTTTTGCCTACGGCATAAATGATTGATTGAATAAACTCTACCCCAGCAGTCATGGTAGACTTTCCTCCCCTAAAACCATGATGCTGTTTTCCCATTAGGTTATTTCATTCGAAATAATTAGAAAATTGGTTATAGACTACTCTATCACATATTTAGCAAGAAGTAGAAGTCCGTTCAGCGGACTCGATTCTCGATTACTGTTTCCATTCTGTGGGCACAAGCATCTCAGTTTTTATGGATACGAGTGTCTTCGACCGTCTCCATTCGGCCAAATTAAACATCTCTGTCCGACGGTCACAGGTGTCTCTGTTGGACGGATACAAGCGCCTTCGATCGGCGGGAACGAGCGTCTTTGATCGGCGGACACACGTGAGGTCTTGACACGAGCGTCCCCGTTCAACAGATTACAAGAGCATCTTAAATTGGAGGACACGACCATCTGTATTCGGCGAACACGTATGTCTCCGTTCGGCGATCATTATTACATAAATTTAGATTATTATGCAAAATCACACATTTTCTTGTTTCCATATAATTCCAATATTTTTCACACCAATCAAGAATTCCGTATAATTCTCGCTTTTCCCGGGATTCCCTTTGCATGGACACCCTAATAACTTCAGAAATAGGCCATCAGTAGAAAAGTAAAAGAGGAACCCTACAGGTATAATGTCACACCCTTTAGATGTATTCAGATCAACATTTGCTCAAACTCTTGACAATCGCGCTGACTTGGAATGTGTCAACTTCAGCAGTAACTCCAGACGCCCGCTGAACAACAACGGCCCCTGAACGTTTTTAGTTTGACTTACGCCCAATGTAAACATGTGATATTAGCACTAACCAATGTGCTGGCACTGGAGCAATCAATCAATCAATCAAGCAATCAATCAAGTTTTATTGTCCAGAACATGTATAACACAGGCATGAACAATGTCAATTAAGTTATCGGTACATAAATACAATCAAATTATACATAGGTAGCCCTAGTTGTACAAATGCTTCATCAAATTTGTAAAAATAAAAAATCTAAGAACCATTACAGAGAAACAATAATAACCATTACAAATAGAATGAAATACTTAAGGCCTTTGCATTTTAAATATAAATTATTTTATCTCACTTAGAGAATAGGGAGCAATATCTATAAGCCACTTTTTTAGACTGTTCTTAAAACTGTTACCTGTGAGAAATTTAATATTAGTTGGCAATAGGTTATAAAATTTTGTACCTCTTACAAATGGACTATTCGTTGTGAATTGCATTCGTCTTAAAAACATTCTATAGTCATTTTTGAATCTAGTGTTATAACTATGGAAAACAGAATTAAGAGAAGTAAACTTTCACTAGTGTGTGGTAAAAGTATAATGCATGAATAGTCATAATATTAAATTTTTTAAAGAGAGGTTTACAGGAGGATCTCGGTGGTTCTTTAGCAATTATTCTAAGAGACCTTTTTTGTAGGACAAAAACTCTCTTTAACAATATGTCATATGTGCCGCCCCACAATATAACACCATATGACAAAAAAGGGTAAATTAAACCATAATATACAGTAATTAAAACTTCTAAAGACATGTAAGATGAAATTCTTCTAAGTAAAAATAGACCGGAAGAAATTCTATTACAAACATGATCAATATGATGTTCCCAAGTTAAATTGTTATCAATATAAATTCCAAGAAACTTAACTATTGCATTAGTTTTGAAAACCAAAAGGCCATTATCAATTTCCAAATCCTGCGCATGTCTGTTGGGGCTAATAACCATAAATTCAGTTTTATCCAAGTTTATTTTCAAATTGTCATTCTCAAATTGCAACTTGGCATTATTGAGAAAAGTGTTTATATTTTTAATGAGATCTGACGTGCTAGAATCCCAGCAAAGTCCAGAGGTGTCATCAGCGTACATAGTTATGTGACATTTACTTGTGAAATCCAAACCAAACTCATTGACATAAACTGTAAAAAGAAATGGTCCTAAAATGGACCCTTGTGGTACTCCAAAATGTGTATTTCTAAATTTAGACCGTTTTTTATATAAACAATTACCATCATCATGCTCAATTTCAGTGCACTGTTTCCTACCCATCAGGAAAGATTTAAATAATTCTAAAAGATCACCGCCAATTCCAAGTAATTCAAGTTTAGATGAGAATCTTGTGATCTACCCTATCAAAAGCTTTAGACAGGTCTAAGAATACGCCTGCTACTTTGTTCCCTTCATTGATTTTTTCTAAAGCTATATGGATGAACTCCGCAGCTGCAGAAATAGTATTGCGACCCTTTCTAAAGCCATGCTGCGAGTCATACAATAAATTAAATCTCTCACAGTGCAAATAAACATGGTTCAAAATATATTTTTCAATCAGCTTACTAAAAGAAGAAGACAAAGCAATAGGCCTATAATTTTTAACTGAACATTTTTCCCCTTTTTTGAACAAAGGTTTAACTAAAGATACCTTTAGTAACTCAGGGAACTCCCTTTCCTCCAACACAACATTTAGCAAATGCAAAAGTGGATCACATAAGACATATTTACACTTTTTAAGTAAAAATGGAGAAATTTCATCAATACCAGCTGATTTTTTGTTATTAAGACTGTCAATTAAATTAAAAATATCTTTCATACTGAGTTGTGGTAGCGAATTCAGAATATGTAATGGAGAATTCTGTACAAAATTAGATGGCCTACAAAAAGATGAAATACTACTACATAAATCTCCCTCCACAGTATCAATAAAATAATCATTAAAAATATTACTAACAGTTTGGGGGTTTTCTTCAAGAAGACCACCTACTTTTAAACCAATATTTTGAGCTTTTACACCTTTTACAGAATCATTTTTAAAATTGTTAACCAAATTCCAACAGGTTTTTGCAGTACAATCAGAGTTTCTTTTTTTATCATTTAGTACCTTAGCCTTAAGTTTCTTAACTTCCTTACGGTACTGATATTTAAACGCTTTATATTTATCTCTATACATGTCTAAACCAGTTGTTTTAAAAAAGTCATACATTTCATCCATCTTCTGTTTAAGTAAAATGGTCTCATTATCTAAAATAATCTTCTCAGACTGATATTGTTTGTTAGTTTTGATTTCAATCTTTTTAATGGGGAAAATACTATTAAAATACCAGGAAATAATAGCCATAAAAACCTTCCACTTATTATTACAGCCTACAGCATTATACACTTCATTCCAGGTTTCATTCTGCAAATTAGAAATGAACAATTTTATTTTATCCTCAGAAAATAGCCTTTTATATGTAAATTTAAAACAACCCATTGATAGCTTTGTTGCAAGACAATTTAAAACCAAAATTTGACCCAAATGGTCAGAAATGTGGCCATTAATAATTGATGAATTAACAACATCATTGCAATTAGTCATTACATGGTCAATAGAGCTCACATGATTAGGAGTAATTCTTGTAGGAATGTTACCGAGAAGGTCACAAATATTATGAGAGTTTAAACAATCCAAAAACATTTTACAAACATGTGAATTTATATCCAGAGTGTCAATATTAATATCACCCATAATTATAACATTAGGCTTGATTTTATATGAGTTTAATTTACTAAGAAATTTATCAAAAAACTTTAAGAAAACATCACAATTACCAGAGGGAGATCTATAGATTCCTACAATGTAAAAGGTTACAGCACAGAATACTAATCTAATCATGGTTACTTCAAAATCCATTTCTTTACAGTAATTGCTTATCCATGCTATGTCTTTGACTTGATTTATTTTTACATCATTCTTACAATAAATGGCAACTCACCTCCTTTGTGATGGGATGTACAGAAAAAGCTAGACAGGCTGTAGCCAGCCAACTGATATAAATTAATATTATCATTATTTTTTTGATGTTCAGTTACTACAAACACATGAGGTAATTTTTCCTGTACAAAAAGCTCAACACTGTCAATTTTGTTCCCAATGCCTTCGACATTGTAATGCAAAAGTTTAAAATAATTATTATCATTTTTACTATTAACAATAGAACGAGGAAAATATTTTTTTTACATGAACAGGTAAAGAAAAAGGCTTATCTAATTGAATCCCATCACTAGGCAAAATACATTCATTGTCGGCTAGCTCCTGTTTAAAACTAAGGAGTGGTCCAGAGTTGATATATCTGGATTTTTGTCTGCTATTATAACATTGGAGTTTAAAGTAATATTATTTGGCGAGTCTCCCTGAGGTAAAGAACCAACATCACTGATGGCCACTGGCTCATCATCAAGTAAGTAAGTAAGTAAGTAAGTAAGTATTCAAGTATCATCACAGGACACTTTAACCCCATTGACCTTTTCACCCCCCTCACTATCACCCACTGGAAATGTTGAGTTGAAGACATCAGACTGAGATCCAGTAGTTGTTAGGAAGGTTGAGTCAGCTGCCATCTCTGTGTTAATGCAGTTGGAGCTGTCATCATGAGGCTGTGTCTGCTGCGGCTGGCCAGAGTGTGGTTGCAGGACAGGTATTGTAGGTGAGGAATGAATCACGTCAGAGACTTTACTTGAGATTACAGGTTCACTCAGAGTGTCGTTAAAGGAGTTCCACTCACAATAGTCTCGAAAGTATTGATCTATGAATGTTTGTTTCAGATATTTAACAAACGTTGAGTACTCCAGCCCATTTTTGAGATAATTATTTGAAGTGTTGTCGCCAGTAGTAAGAATGATAGAAGCTCCAGTTAAATGTTTAAATTTTAATAGATTATTGACAAAATGGCCAATCGAAATGCGGTCCCTGACACAACCCATAGGAGGGCATATTAGGGTTTGGAGATTGCGTGATTTAAAATCAGTCGTTAACTGTGAGAATGCTGCGTCATAATTTCCCTTGAACTCTGGATGGTTGTTTGCGTTTAAAAAGTATTTGGGTTTTGTTACCAGGCTGTACACCACTGCTCCCGTAACAATTTTCTGGTAAGTTAAATTGGTGCTGCAATAGTCATCTTTAGAAGGCCTCCCAAACTTCTTTCTAAAAGCTGTTGCTACGCCTCGACTCATGTGCTTCCTCTCATCATCGAAATCCGCTGAGATACAATGGGAAAAAGCCACTGTAGGGTTGTTACAATGTTGTTCCAAGAAGGTGTCAATTTCTGTTTCCACTATTTTCAAATGGTGTTGAGCTTCCAAAACTGCCAGTTTATGATTACGATTAATATTCAGAGCAATATTTACAATTCTTCTGGCCAGTACTCGCTTGCCAAGTCTATTCAAGTGTTGTCCATGTAATGTGTAAAAATTCCGTTTAAAATCACTAATATTTACTACATTGAGATGCTTAGCATGTTTAATATTTTGATTGACTATAAATTTTTTTATTGATAGGACTATCCCAGGCAATGTCAAAGCGGTGAGGCAGAGTCACATAAATAATATTAGTGTGATTGTTAGCAGCAACAAAAGTATCCAGTGCATCGGGGATGTACACATCTGCATCTTGATCATTACTTGAATTTCCCTCCATGTTGTTGCTTCCAGCAATAACGACAGCCACATCACTCCTCTGGAAACCACCGATCATAGCTGCAGTATTTTCCAAAATTTGGTCGAATCTTCCTCCAGGATTTGTACAGACAAAAATACTAACAGATCTTGGTACCAGTGAGTCAACAAGATTCCCCAAATCTTTTCCGTGGCTGTCTGCAAAGACGTGAATTCTGGAACGCTCACAATTCGTTACACCTTTCTCTAAGAGGTGTTCATTAGTTATTGGTTTATGTCTGTTTTCTGACAAAGTGTTACATTTACGTTTAACATTTTTCATGCGTGTCTGATAGTGTTGGAAGTTTTTTATTTGTTCATCAGAGTTGTTACAATTTGTTGCAATTACTGATTCTTCACTACCAGGCAAACTGTCCAAAACTGCGGACTTGTTTTTGAGAGTAACATTAAAGTCTGTCCCATTTTGAGTTTTTTCCTTACTATAATTGACATTGTTTGATTTATTTATTTTCTGAACTCTTGTCCATGAATGTACTGCGCTTGTAGTATCCGTTGAAGGGAAAAGTAAGGGAAGTTTGTGTTGATGAGTTTTGTACTCATCTATGTTTTAATGTTTTGTACTTATCTATGTTGCATTCTCTATTGTCTTCAGCTTTATTCTCATTAGCAGGAATTGCATTTAATGATTTAATTTCTATTCCATTGATGTCCTCGGAAATAAGAGCATGCAGTAAATTAACTGATAAGCTTTCACTTGTATTAATGACATAGGCCATGTGACTTCTCTTTTTCACTAAATCCAATTCGGTAAACTGCAGTTCTTCCAGGGCCAAAAAATTTGGAGTCTCAGATTTTATTACAGAAATTAATATAAACTCAATAGCTAGGATAGAGTATATTCCACAGTCGTAGCCATTCATTTGTTGCGGGCCATTCAGTTCTACAAGTTTAGGCTGTTCTGTCTGAGATAGAATTGCATCTGACAATCGACTCATAACAGTTTTGGCATGAGAGAGGTTGTATTTTTTAAGTGAGTCGTAATAATAATAAGTGTGTTGACTTTTGCTGTAAAAAAGCACACTCCAGTGGGATCCGCCACTTTTATCTAAGAGTGTACAATCATTGATAGGGATAATCACAATATTTCTCTCTTGTAATTTTTGATGGACTAAAACATGTTCATAGTCCATAAGAACCTTTATAGCATTGCTATTAGTAGGATCTATTATTAAAACTTCCCCAGATGTTAGGATGTGTCTGTTGATTAGCTCAAAATACTTGTACATTATATCATCAGATATCCATTTTTTATTCAATAGCTCACTACAAATAAATAAAGATTTTGTATCGGTGTGAGTCTGTGATGACATATCCCTAGTGGGACATTTGGATTTGTGCAAATTAGAAACTGGCTCAGGTGTTAAATTAATCACATCACATGTTGGAGGTAAATCCGGATCTGATATGGATTCTGAAAAATTGACAGATGTATTTGAATCACTAATTTCTCCAGAAGTTGTTAGGTCATCTTCCAGGAAAGAGACACTACTGCCTGTGAGAGAAGTTGCTTCTGTAGACTGTGAACTATTAATAGTTACATCAGCTTTCTTAGTTGTAAGATCAAAATCATTAATGCTGTAAGGCGAATTTTTCTCTTTTATGTATTCACCTAACGGTTTTTTCTTAGTGCAGAAATCAAAATCATTAATGTTAAAGGGCAATTTTTTTTCATTGATATGAGCAGCCAGTGCTTTTTTAGAACGAAATACAGTGCCATTGGGGGACTTGATGGAAATATCAACTTTCCCAATGCTTAATCCTTTTTTCCTAATATGTTCTTCTCTTTTCCACCCCTTAGGAAGCACCATTTTTGCGGGATGAGCAAATCACTTCATATAGTAGCGTTGGTAAGAATTGTATGGTTTCATGCAAACTAATAATGCTTGGCTAATACTCTATGTCACATAATGGTGGGAGCAAAAAAAAAAACGATTAGTCTGTCGTCTGCTAGTGTCGGTTTGTATGCTTCAATCTACTCCAAATTGGCGCTAATTTATGTCAAAACATGAAAAAACCAAGTGATAGCTATAAATTAAGAGAAATATGATCAATTTTTAAACTTATATTACCATTAGACAGTAAAACTGTAAGCTTCGTCTATTCCACACGGCACTCACGGTATGTTATAGGTTATGTAAACATCACTCTATCATAGGCCAGAGGTATTAAATCTCACAAATTAAAGAAAACTTCAGCACTGAAAATAACTCAACTTCACTATTTAACAGCCATCTTGAAAAAAAACAAAAAAAAAAAAAACAGCTGCGCTCTAATTGGTTGGCTGAAGTAGAAAGCCATTGGCACTGCTCCAGTGCGTCAGTAAGGTAGTAAGACACGTGTGTCACGGTGTGGATCCTCTCTCCTCATTTAAACTCTAAAATTAACGGGATGTGATAAGATTAAGTGTCTTTTCAATTTTGTTTAAACTCAAGTGTTAAACTGTTGAATAAATTTCTTATTTTTGAAAAATAAAACGATTGTTTTTTACGACTCTGTATTTAAAAAAAATGTCACTTCCATGAAACCGAAACTCTTGTTTACAAGTCTCCGGGCATCAATGCGGCAGCTTATATATAATAATCAATGACAGGTTTGAGTTTTTTGTGGGTCCAATATTTATTGGGTCTACTGACAATCACAGCATGAGTAGGCAAGACAATGTTACACAAACAGTAAACATACCTTCTGGGCTGCGTCTGATACAGTGAGTACGAAGGTGGAGAAGACAGGGTCAGGTTGGCGGGCCGACGTTGGCCAAGCTTCGAGTGTAGCTCCCATCGGCAGACAGAACAGTGGCACGGACAGCGGCAGGGGGAAGCTATCCTGGTCATGGTGGGGGTATCGTGACAGAATACCTGCAATGGCAAGCAACATACATTTAGGATGCCACTAAAATTGTGTGCTGTTTCCCACCAAAAGATATTAATTTTCATATATTGATATATTATACCTCATAATATTAATTGCTGCATTTTATGATTGACAAACTGTTTCATTTTTGTTTTATATGAAACACATGCTCTACCGTAGAGATAACTAAAACCAGAAGAATGCTCGTTAATTTTGAAGGAAAGCTCTCTCGATCCACTCACTGGCCTTTCAGCAAAGTACAGTGTGAGGCTGTGTGAGTACAGTGCACTCTCATATTCACTCTTTCCTAAAATGTCTGTCTCGCGAGTACACCAGTGGTACATGGAATGCTAATTGACTATATTAACAAAGGTTTCTGTGTCTATCGAGGATAAACTTAAAGCTATTAAGAGAATCAATTTCGGTGACTCAACATTTCGGTGAGACCCTGAGTGCTGCTTGACACTGCACTTGAGTGAGCCTCATCTGGTATACTTCTTTAGTGAGAGCATCTGCCCACACTTCGGAGCCGTACAGGAGCATGGACTGGACTGTGGACATCATTAGTATTCTTATACTTGACAGGGGACCTCTGAGATTGCCCATAAGTTTGCCAAGATGAGCAACGCTCCTTGTCCGCCATGCGAAAGATCTGATCCCTCCAGCTGAGTTTCGTGTCCACCATAACCCCGAGATATTTGGTAGCCATCATTTCCCATGTTCAGCGGAACAAAGGTGTCAATCCGCTTCTTAATTATGTTTAGTTCTTCATTGTTTTCAAAGATATGAGCCTAAAATAACTGACGGTGACTGTAACTGATTTTTAATATAAATTTTAAGCTGATTTTCAATTTATGTAAAAACATATGTATTTTAATATCTGGCTATTTTAACACACAAAAACGATTATTCATAGTTATTCCCATTATGATAATAGTGAGGCTCACCAGGTTTATATGTGATGAGGCTGGGACGGTTCATGGACTTCTTGTAACAGATGAAAATATCTGCTCCTACCTGAGGTCACAACATTTAAATCTTATTTAAAATTTCAAAATTGACAGAACAATGAAAGTACTCTACTTCGTTATTTCTAATGACTCTCCATGACTTTCTAAACTTTTATAATTAGCTGAGTTTTCCTGATTGGATATCAGTGGGTATAAAATTCATAAAATTAGTCAATTAGTGAGAAATCGAATCAAAGAAGACTTATGGGATTTAAGGAAGTTTGTAAACTATTTTCTCAGTGTTTGGGACTTTTAAAGTAATTTTTAAGTAATTTTTAAGTAATTTTAAGTAATTTTTAATTTAATTAACCATAAGTAAAATCTTAAGGTATTTACTTATTAAACAGTACAGTTCCCTTTAATGAAACTTTCAAAGATCAAGTAGCATCAAGACAAGAATTTTGTTTTCCATTTCAATAAATTTAAAAAAATTACAAAAACCAAATTCAACACTTTTTAACTTTTACAGACAAATAATTGAATATAAGTATGTGAAAACAATTATTTTTAATTTTAAATAGCTTATTGATTTAATTTTATGGATCATATGAGGATAATGCTTGCCTACCCAAAGGCTTTCCAAAAACATATAAAACCACTTTGGTATTACCATTGATAACTTGTTACAAACACTGACCAGCCCTTTGTTGAGGTTCTTGCTGATCATGCAGAAGGCGTGCGGTGGCATCTCTCCCTTGCTGGTGCAGATGACGACGATCTCCGTGACGACGAGAGCGTTGCAAGGCATGCTGGGAGGCGCGCGCCTGTACGTCAGGAATGTCTTGGCCACCGAGTTGTTGACGTTCGCCACCCGGCCACCCTCACTCTTCTCCAGTATCTCCGAGTCCGGCAGGATACGCTCCTTCCCCTCGTACATCACTCTGCACCATTATTGTAACACTTATTTTATTTATTCATATCAATGGCAATATCAAAACAGACATTTACTTAACCTATAAGGATATAATTGCTTAGTAATATATCACATTCAATGATAAAATCTTAAACTACAAGTAAAATAATAAATAACGGTGAAAATACAAACAAAAATAGACTACACTAATATTGAAAACATTTATAAACAACATAAACGTCTAAAATATACCAGGTGTCCCAAACCACCCGTGCACCCCTTTAAAAATTTACAGAATTAATTTTTCACAAAAAAAAATTTGTAACTTTATAGGTATGGTAAACCAGTTATGGTCTATCCACTGACCCTAATTTCAATGGAGTACAGGGTGTACCAGAAGTAACCAATCCAGAGTGGATGTCAATAATTTTAAGTAAAAACCCCCATTTTTATGGTACCCACGTAGTCAAACTCGTGCTGCTCAGATGTTAGCTATCCGACTGAGCCATCAAAATATTGTGTTTTGGAGGCTTTTGACACTTTTTCTTCTATTGTTGAGAGAAAGGTATTAAAGGTATAAAGTGTGTCAGTTATCTGATACCGTTTATTTTTATGAATTTTATGTTAATTTTCTTACTCGACAGTCATTCCCTTTAGTTGACTGCAACCAGCAAAGGAAAGGAGAGAGGCCAACTTTTGTACAGGACATGTTTGAATCCTTAGTACAAGGGTGACCGAGCTTATGCTCAGTAAAATTAATAAGCGTCACTTCCTCTCAGACTAAGCTTTTTCTCTCCGCTCACTCGCCACTTTTTTTTTAAGTAAAGCTCGTTTGCTTTGCTAACTCGCCAGGCCAAGGTTGCTGCATTTTTGCATATATTTGTTGAACCCACAGATTAAAGATGTAACACATTGAATTGTATCTACAGTCAGCTCATTTTGGTTCAATTTAGTTGCTACAAAAAAACTTCATTAGGATAATATGGGAACTTTGAAGGGCTCTATACAATGAAAACCGAACTTTTCTGTCTTGAGACCAACTCCAATTGGTTCCTTATGACCAAAACCCCCATGTTCAAACAAAAAATAAAAATTATTGGATGGAAAATAAATTTTGCCCGTACACATAGTGCTTGTTTTATTTAGGGTATAAAATATGACAAAAAAACAAACATATTTGTAATGGAAAATAACTACTTAAGACGGATAATTTTATAGTGTCACATTTGAATTCATTAGTTAAGTTTCAGGCTACATCAACTCAGAAAATGATCAGTCCTGAAAGTTTGTATACTTAATAGCTTTTACATTTTTATATTTACTAAAGATCGCCCACTGGTCGACATTCGACCAAAAGTACTGTTGCTCTGGAGCCAATTTAGTTTTTAAAATATTTCACATTTGAAACATCTGTTCTTACTGTTTTGCTAGAATTTGTTATTACAACAGCTGTCTAATGATTTAATCAAATTACAATTCTTCCATAAGATTAACATTGGAACTTTGAAAGCCTGTGGGGCGTAGCTCAGGAGTCCGATGTGAATTAGAATGGGATTCTGCTCATCTACAGGATTATACCTTTCTAACGGTATGCACGGATTTCTCCTACGATGCACACGAGCTGAGAAAAAAGGAGGAAACGAAACATGCTTGCGTATTAATATATAGAAGATAACAAATTAATCCATAGTTTTATTTTAATATAGTTAAAATTGCATGAAAAAGTAATGAAAATTAATAAGTGTAGAAGTAGCATATCTAGGTAAGATGGAGTGCTCACCCCACGTCAACCAGTGGTGGTCGGTCCCGCCCTCGCCTGTAGCACAGGAACACCTTGGGGCTGCGGAGACTACCGTGGTTCAGGTCAGCGGACAGTCCTACCGACACAAGCCTACTGGTAAATTATCCACATCTTCATTAAAATCAGTGGCGAGCCGTGAGATTTTTCCTCGGTCATCGCATGCTTATTTTTAGAAACCCAATTTTTGTTTAATAGGGGCTGAGAGGAAATTTACAATGAAGTTAAACCCCAGAAAATTATTTATAAATAGACTATAATTTATTCACAACGAGTATATCAAATCATGTAATGCGACTAAAATCATCTTCTAATGTTATTATTCACGTGATACTATTGTAAGGTTAACAATAAGACTGCGCATCGTCTGCTGAACGACTGTCGTATTCCGGAATGCCGAAACTTCACGGATGCTGCTGAGAAGTCACGAGAGCTGCCGAATATTGCCGGACTCGCTCGATCTAGCGTGGTTGAGCGGGAGCCTAAACGCGCTGTGATTGGTTGCAAGTTTGGGGGGAAGGAGGGGAGGGAACTCTGATGGGCGCGGGGGGGGTGGACGAGATACACAGGATGTTAGCGCTTCCGCGCGAGCGCTAGTCGTTGGCGCTTGCTTAGCTTGATTGTGAACTGCGAGTTTGAAGCGGATTTGAACGTTACCACAATGACGTTGACGAAATTTTCATTAATCGTTCATGCAAACAAGGAATAAATTGTATGTTTATCATTGTTATTTACTGATACATTAAATTTATTAATTTGTCCTGGTCATCGCCGAATCCAGAGATGACCGCACGCTTCGCCACTGATTAAAATACATCTTACAGAAGCAGTATTACAGTATAATCACAGTGCAGTAAAGGTATAAAATAAGTTGACTTAATTTTTTTCTAACATTTTATAGTTAGGCTACAATATTAAAGAAAATACCCGCGTCGCAGCAGACCTGTGTATTCAGTGAATTTCCAATGAAATTTTGGTATTTTTATTATTTTTCCATAAAAACTATGGGGGTGAGAGTATGTAGGTTTGCCGCCATATGGGTTTGTTAATAAATATAAGTTATCCCCAACCTAATGAATATTACCAAATTTTATCAAGTTATGGTGTTCTTTTTTTTCCCATAAACCCCATAGAGGTGAGTACGTAGGTTTGCCATATGGGTTTTGTAAGCAAACATAAATTAAACCTTTCCTAATGAATGTAGATACAAGTTTGATCAAAATATGTCAATAAATAAGCAAGATAGGTTTTGTTAATTTCCCATAAGAATAATCTGGAAAACATAGTTTTTGGATTTTCTACGTAATTATTTAAGCGAAACAACCTCTCCTGGCAATGGCTAAGCCCACAATGAACCAACATGTTTCAGGCACAAGCGCTACATAATATAACGTCACCCATGATGCTGTCCCCCCCACTTCGTTAATTAATGTACTGCGCACTTAATATGTTAAACAAATTAAATCATATATGGTAAGTACTCTAAGGCCGGTTCCTACGTGGGCGACAGATGCGACGCGACGAGAGCGACTGAAGCGACGCCAGCGACATGCTTGCATCGCCATAATGTTATACATTGTAGATTGTCGTCACTCCTGTCACCCACTAAGAATGCTCCAATGCTTATACATTTATTTGAAATTTTGTCGCTCTCGTCGCGTCGCATCTGTCGCCCACGTAGGAACCGGCCTAATACGAGTAAGCTATATTTGTGTATATGTATGCACATTGCACACGGATCTCGAAAACCGCTCTAGTAATTTTCTTCACACATTACAAATTACTGAGTTTTAAACTACAAATAATATTTGTAGATCTATTGGTTTCTATGCTAGGAAAAATTGTATTTCATTGTGATTTTTAATTGAAATCCTAAAAATTTAACAGTGGTTTTACGGAGTTAAAATGAAAACAAAAGAGCAGCTGACTCAACTTTCCATGTTACTGTCAAGGTGATTAAATTGGTCATTATGTATAATAACCACTCGAGTTTGGTAAAAGTGATTTATTATATTTTCTTTATTACATCAACCCGCAATTATACATAATATCCAACTGAGTTTGGTCCTTGTGATTACTGGAGGATTATTTATCACTTTATCTCTACTGATGTAAAATGGCTAGAGCCAATTTACATAATATCTTATATCACCCAGTGAATGTAATGGAATTACCAAGTTGATTGGTTTACCAATCTGGCTTCTTAGGTGACCTAAAATAAGAAAATATTTGAGGAAACAATAAAACTATTTTCCCAGTTAAATAATTTTAAATTTTTTATCAAATTAAAATAACAACATAAATTAGCCTATACCGTTAATAGTAAGAAATTAAGTTTACACTTATGCTAACCTTAAACTTTGCTTGGATAAACGACAATGTAATAAGGAAAGATATGGTGTAATAAAAAGGTACTTTAAAAATTTTGTTTTATCTTTAAGTAAACAAAGTTATATTTAAAAAAAATGAAAACTTTTACAAATATAAAAAAGTAAACTACCGTATTATATTAATAATTAATTAATAAAAATTAATTTTTAATTTCATTATGGACAGCTTCTGCACCACTAATTTTACTGAATACAAAGGTTTAAATACCTGTTCTGTCAAATGGTCCTTTGTTGTAGTTAAAGAGTACAGCTTTTTCATGTTTTGAAAACATCTCCAGGTCAATTATCAAAGTTAAAACTCATTTTCTTTTACTACACATGGATGTCCTCACAATTTAAAATACACAAAACACAACACATGACTTAGAGTCTTGACTTGCAAACTACTGGCGCCACACGTTTCCGCATTTTTGTATTTTTGCCGATTTACAGTAATGTTTAAATGTCCGTGTGTTCTTTTGTGTTTTGTGTATTTTAAATTGTGACGACATTCATGTGGAGTAGAAGAAAATCACAAAATCAGTTTTAACTTCGACATTTGACCTGTAGATGACTTTTTCAAACATGAAACAGCTGTAGTCTTTAACTACAACAAAGGACCATTTGACGGAACATTTTTATTCAGGAATTTTTAATATTTTTACTACAAACTCTTAATAATAATAAAAATATAATTAAAAGCAATATTTTACTGGAAAAGATCAAATTCATCTTTTTTTATTGAAGCAGCAGTACAAAGCAACATTTGTATAAACTGAAATTAAATTGAATTTTTACAACTTATTAAAATTTTACTATATCTTCATAACAAAATTATTTAATTAATTTTAGTTATTTAGAAAAAAATTACTATCTAACAAATTATTTTTAAAGTAATAAATTGAATGATTCTTTTTTTAATTATATTTATATCATTCAATATAATAAAAAGCAATGAAAAAAGTTTTTAGAAGAGATCAGATTTTTTATTAATTTACGAAAGCAACAATAAAAAATTACGTATTTTATGAACTAGAATTACGTTTTATTCTTTAAAATTATTACAATGTATTAACCTCCTAAGATATTTTGTATGATAAACCAATACAAATTATAAAGACAAGGGTAATTTTTCTGATGGTGGTAAGGTGTCAAGTTACCTCTAACGCTTCCCCGACCTGCCTGCAACACTGAGTGAAAACGATTACATTTGAATACCCTTGGTCAGTTATTATTCATAATGTCCGATCCTCGGTTGGTCATTATGTATAATAACCTGTGAAAGTGATTAATATTAAAACAAATTTATTATTTTAGCCACACTGCACTGGAGTTTATGTATAATGACTGGTTAAAGTGATTAATTACTCACTTTTACCCGCAAACTTAATTATCATGTATAATAACCGGTCATTATGTATAATGATGGATTAATTACTTTAACCATAACATATATACTAGATTACTGGATAATACTACAGTATAATCCCATTACAGTACACTCTCGTTCATCGGACTCGGCGACATCGGAACTCCGCTTCATCGGAACTGAAAATCTGGATATAATTAATTTTTTTTTCTTACGAAATAAATCATTTTTCCATTTTAGCGCCTTCAATTTCCATTCGTTCTATCCGCACAACAGTGAAGTAACACATTTTGCATCAAACGTCATCAGGCGTTTTCCATAATCTGTAGGCCCTACCCATCGATGTGATTTACGAGGCCGTGGAGTACGTATTCGCACAAAAATAGAAAGAGGAAGGGGGCAGGAAGTGAACATCCGTTTCGACCGCTTCCCAAACTGTCATTCAATAATTCAGTCTGTCTCGCGTCGCGGCTGCACCTGTGCACCTGTGTGGAAGTCAGTTGACTGGAATATGAGTGGAATATGAATATGGAATATGAGAATTACGATTTTGGATCTTTATTTCCTGCGTTGTTTTTATTTCTATAGGTTCATTGTTACCATGTTCAAAGTTTGAGTGCCTTATTTTAATAAAATCTCTTGTGTTATCTTAAAAACAAGAGTGAATACAATCACGATAGGTCACCGTATGGGCGGAAATGATGACTCACGGCGGACTCCGCTTCATCAGAATTTTTTGACATCCGAACCGGCCGTCCGCCACATTAGTTCCGATGAACGAGAGTGTACTGTAATCCAAAACCCAGCTATTCTAAAAATCCGCTTATCCCAAACACATTCCGTCACCAAAAAAAATTTCTTAACTTATATAAATAAGAAAATTCTAGAAAAAGTTGCTGTCTTGTGTAAAAAGAAATTTTATTTGTTACACTAAGAAGTTATTTGGTTTGCATTTTCGAACATGTAGGCCTAGCTAAATATGACGGATAACCTTATTCAAAACAAAAAACCAGGAAGTCTAAACAAATATAAAATGCCAAAAACAAAATTGGAACTAAACTGATTAGGAATGTAATGGTTTACTAGCAAAGCGTAACCACCAAGTGCAATAAGAAATAAGAAATCTTTATTTGCCATTGACATGTACATGTATCAGCAAGTGTCAAATACAAGTAATAAGCTATTAAAATAAAATAAAATAAATTATTGGTCCTTAAAAGGATAACTTATAATAGATAGGAAAACTTGTTAGGTTTAAAATAAAATGTCTCTTTCCTCCATAAACTCTGATATTGAGTAAAAAGGGTTATTCAATAGCCAGTTATAAAAAAAATTTTTTTAATAATGAGTGAGTTGGGTATAACTGGACAGTTTTATTAAGCTTATTATAAATTTTGTGTGACATTGCTTGATGACTCTTTAAACTTTTAGTTAATCGGCAAAAGTTACTTTTAATATTGGAGTTTTGTCTGGTATTGTAGCCATGGATTTCATTACAAAATGTCTGAAGAGGTAATTTTTTTAAGCTATAGACCATAATGTCATAAATGTACATATTTATAACTGTCTGAAAGCAAGTCTAATAAATAGAGGTTTACAGTGGGCATCAGGAGACTCATTACAAATAATTCTCACAATTTTTTTCCGAATTAATAAAATATCATGAATTTTTTTTACTACATCCCCAGAAAATTAGACCATAGCGATAAATACTCTGAAAAATGCAAAGTAAGACATTCTTATGTAGCTGCCATCCACAAGTGAAGTTAATCTTCTTATTAAATAAACAACTCAAGATAATCTTGTGGATAGATAATTTATGTGGGAATCCCAATTAAGCTGATTATCTATGAACATTCCTAAAAATTTTAATGTTGGTTGGGTTTCAGATAATACTTGGTCTGTAGGCCTTAAACTAAAAAGAATATTTTGTGTTTTATCACTGTTCAAAAAAAAAAAAAAAAAACTATTGGATTGAAACCATGCCGATGCATCCTTCATTGCGATTTGTGTTAGCTGTTGTAGTTCAACTGTTGTATTACTTTTTGTAAAAAACGTAGTGTCGTCTGCGTATAAAATAGTTTTGGTGGACTCTGAAACGTTACTGGGGAGGTCATTTATAGCAATCAAAAACATCAGAGGTCCAAGTACAGACCCCTGAGGTACCCCATACTCTACCGTAACCACATCTGAGAGCTTTCCGTCAACAGACACAACCTGTCTTCGGTTGCTGAGGTAAGATTTAAAAATGTTGACGTACAATGACCCAACATATGTTGATATACAATGACCCAACAACTCATATTTGAAATGTTGGAAACAGAGAGAGATGACTAGTAGGATGGTTGAGCGGGGGTTCTATTTTTATAACATTGTCTACTCTCTTATCAAAAATCAATGTCTTCCCCTTCCGGCCATCATTGCTCCTATTTACGGAAATATAATTCTGTAGAGCTGGCATTTGAATATGTTCCTACGACAATTTCAGATATCGCCATTGCCAAAATGTACCGTACAGTGTTTGTATAGTTGTAGTAATAGGTGATTTGGTTTTTTAGGACATAAGAAATAAATAAATCATGATAATGTGCTTAAGTCTTTATGTGACTACTACCGTAATAGCGTACGTTGTATGTCCACCAGTAGTGTGTTATGATGGTAGGTGACAAATTTTGATTGCTGGAATTTAGTTTAAGTTAAATAAACTTAAAATTCCCTATTAGAAAATTCCCTAACACGTTATACATTGAGATTTGACCAAACAATTTATGCTAAAAAATGCAAAATATTTTAAAGTCTATTTGATTCCAGAGATTAAACAATGAGAAATAATATGATAGGTTCTGATTCAGTCATGCTATTGTGTATGCAGTGTTGTCAGTGGTTGTGGCAGACTATAATTATCAATGATCTGCTTATTTATGCTGGCTGGAGTCACCAAAGTTGATTGCGCAAGTTGTGTACTGTGTTTTGTCGGCCTTGAAACTGGATTCCACAAGTGACTAACTAATAGACGGATAGACAGACAGCTTTGATACACAATCTCCACCGCTTCCTGTCATCTCATTGTACTTCTGGTGGACAGATTTGATTATCATTTGTTATTTATTTACATGGGAGTACAATTTCATTTTTACCCCGTAAGGATTACATGAGAGAAACTTTGACATAAATTTTCTCTGAAACGGTTGCATTTAACAAAAATTTTTTAAATATAACTTGTTTTAACATGTTATTTTAATTTCATTTCATTCATAAAACTAGGCAATTAAAAAAAACTTTGTATGGCTGACATATTTAAACAAATAGTTTGATAGCATGAAATTAAAGGATTCAACCTGAGTTCAATCAACCACTAACATTTTTTGGAAGGAAATTACTATAGGGTACCTAATGATTTATTTGTATTATAAATTTAGTTGGTTTTATTTTCTAATAAAAAGTTGAAAAAACTTTAGCACATGTCTATTATTTAATTGTTTTATATTACTGTTACTATTATGAGTGTGTCTTTTTCTTTTTATTAAAGTTGGTCCTCTGTAATTTTAATTCTATTTATATTACCTCTATAATGCAAACTCATGATAATTTAAATTAATTCTAATTTCAATAATTGTAATAATTCTAATAATTGTAATTAAAACAATAAACAAATAAAATAAAACTAATAAATATTGACAGTAAAAGAGGTTGTAAATGGGAAACCTGTATCGTTTTATGCTCAGAAAAGAACATTTCCTCGTTTTATGCTCAGAAAAGGCCCTCTCCTTTTTTTAATTTATATAAACGATTTGTCAAACAGGGTTGATTTCAATCTTTTTCTGTATGCAGATGATGCGACAGCCATTCTTAAATCAAGTAACTTTGTAGATTTACATCAAATGATTCTGAATTCACTCACTGAATTGCAAGTGTGGTTCAAGGCAAATGGACTCAAGTTAAATAGTAGTAAAACCAATATTATCAACTTTAGTACTTCTCGCAATCAGGAACCTTTTCATCAGATAACTTTTAATAATGATAATTTGCAAATAGTAGAATCCACTAAGTTTCTTGGTCTTGTAGTTGATAACAAACTAAATTGGAAAGTTTATTTTGATATTTTGACAAAAAAATTGAATTCACTTTGTTTTCAAATGTACGTCCTTCAGAATATTACTGACTTAAAAACAAGATTAATTGTGTATCATGCGTTGTTTGCATCTTCAATGCAGTATGGGATTGAACTTTGGGGTAGCAGTTCTGGTATGTTGTCCATTTTTAAAGTACAGAAAAAATATTTGAGAATCATGACAAACTCAACTCCCAGAACATCTTGTAAAGGCTTGTTCAAAGATCTTCATATTTTAACTTTGCCCTCAATGTACATTTTTAAATGTTTGTTGTATATAAAGTCTAATTTTAATATTTTAATGGAAGAGCAACATTTTCATTGTTATGAGACTAGGAATAGAAATGACTTTCAGTTTCCAATTCATAGATTAGGTTCCTTTGAAAAACTGCCTCAATATTTTGGAAAAAAGCTTTATAATAAGTTACCAAATAGAATTAAGGATATTACAAATTTTAATACATTTAAGAAAGAAGTTCATTCTCTGTTGCTAAACAAAGTATATTATTGTGTTAACGATTTCTTAACTGATTCTTTTTAACTGTGATATTTTGTGTGTACTTTTAAGTTTTTTGACAAAGACTGTATATCAACTTTTCTTTAGTTTTAGTTATTATATCACTGACTTGTCACCTGTTTTACCAGCTGTGCTGGAATTAGAAAATGTTATGTGACCAATAAAGAATCTGAATCTGAATCTGAATCTGAATCTAAAGACTCAATGTCAGGACTAATTCATAATCAGGACTATTTATACACATGAACATATAACTGTCACAACACTATTTTGACTGATCACTCATGAGGCTTTACAGAATGAATACACAGCATGTGTTCCAGTATTATCAAGTGATAAACTTAAAATTCTTTGTGGATACGACCAAATAAATTTTCCTTCATGTTACATTTTCTGCGAAGCGTATCTCTTAACTTAAAATAGTTAAGGATTATAATTTCATAGCTCCATTTAATTTCATAGCTAATATTGCTATAACTGGTTTAAGGATTGCGCTTTTCTTCCGTAGCATAATAAAATATTCTCTATTCACTAAAGTCAGACCAATTTTCAGAAGAGCTTCCACTGGTCCTCCACTTCCGTGAAGCCTTCATGCTGAATCTTAAACTTTAATTCAAGTTTAGACAAGTACTGGACACAAAATCATTATTCGTTAATATAAACCTGTCAGAAAATAGGAGTCTAAAAATAATTACTTTGCTAAGTTGATACGAGATTGCTTTAGCTAGGCAAAGGTGTTGCTATCTGTTGGAGTCCCTCAAACTAAGTAGAAATGGGTTGTACGGCAGAACTGAGCTGACCAAAACAGCCGTCGGGTCACGAAGATCAGAAGCGCTTATTAATTTGTTGTGTATGTAATTTTTTATTTCTTCCTTTGTCTCTTGCGTACCACCTGAAACGCTCTCACGTACCACCGGTTGAGAAGCACTGATCTAAATGATAGTGTTTCAAGTTCAAGATGAAGTCAAGAACTTGAAATGATCGAGGGTTGGCACAATAATTTTCATCGCACTACACAATTCAATAAATTCTAAACAAGTGAAAAAATTACTTTTTCGTTCATAACAATAAAAACATAACCTCAACTAACCTAGTGAGATGTACTGCTTGCGTTTCTGGTTGCTACGCAACCACTTCACATCAGCTAAGGCCACCGAAACTAGAATACTCTAACGGTAGGTGACAACTACAGCTGATTCCAAGAGAAAAGCACTATTTTCCCATCTACGTCATATAAATTTAACAGCTGCTATCAGCTGAACTACCAACTACGTCACTGATTTGTTGTTGTTGTTGTCACCTATCTCCTTATATTCTAGATTTCTCGGCTACCGTTTCCATAACCGCCCGAGGCTGGAAAATTTTGCCGGCCTAGGCCGGGCAAAACAGGTGTTTCGTCGGTAGAAGCGAGGGTCGAAAACAGGTGATATCGATGTAATGTGATGAAAATATTTTAAAAATCCCAAAAGTAGTATTTGTTAAAATATTCACCTGGTTAATTAACATTTTGTCCATAAGAATAACATGGGTAATTACTAAGCCAGTGGGGCAGAGCCTGTAGGTTACACCGGGATATAAACTTTGATGTTTTCATTTTTTAGGCCCAAATAATTGTTATGTCAAATTTCAAGCCTCCTGCAAAATGGTTAGCTGGAGAATAAGTGATGAGTGAGTGAGTGGGGATTTTGCCTTTTGTACTTATAGCCCAGATATAACGTAGTCCAGTTAATATATTTGAGAAACATCCAAACTTTACTAAGGGGCCATAACTAGCCTACGTAAAAATATTATTTCATCAAATAAGCTTTATATATACAATGTGAGTGTTAATTAAATATGATCTGTCAAAGAAAGACCATGAGGTGAGTGGACCTCTTTATTGAGTGATGACAGTTATTGGTCATAAAATAGCCATAACTGTCTTGACGAGCATCTTTGATCTCCCCTTGGCTTGATAAATCATCTGTCGGTTGACCTCCAGTGAACTTTACTCTAGTGATCTCATCCGGGCTTCAATTATTGAACTATCCAGTTGTTCAGGTCATGCACTTTAGAAATTTGATGTAACAATAAATGAATTATTGTTTGATACCTTGAGTTTAGTCATTGTTAATACTATTTAATTTAAATAGAAACTAATAAATAAGAGAGATATTCCAAAATTTTTAATGTCAGTAGGTTTGGAACTATTTTAATATTCCCAAATTATTAGCTATTCAAATTAAAACAAGTAATACAAGATAATAATATACTTAGAAAATAAAAAATAACAGAACTTGAACAAATTTGGTATCAAATTTATTAAGTAAAGATTAACTTATGTTTGCTTACAAAACCCAAATGGCACAAAACCTACCATACGTACTCACCCCCATGGTGATTATGGAAAAATAACAAAATATCAAAATTCTGTAGGAAATTTGCTGAGTACGCAGGGCTGTTGTGATGGGGCTATTTACATTGAATCAAGATTTTTGGAAGTTGTTGCTTCATATAAAGGTATGCCAAAATTAATTATGTAGTTTATGTAAGAAAAATAAATCAGTTTTACAGTTTTGTGGTCATACAGAATAGATATTTTTGTTTACTCGTGGCATATAAATTTTAGGATAATTTTGAAAGAACCTTGTCAAAGTGATGGTCCCAATTGAGATTATTGTCTACAGTTAATCCCAAAAAATTTACCTCTTCGACTTGGGATATTTTAAACTTGCCTGTACTAATTGTTGGATCATTAATTTTACAATTTTTTTTTGGACATCATACAATTACTTTTATCTAATCTATGAAGCAAATTGTTTCCAGTGAAATAATCAGCAAACTTATTATAGTACAGTAGAGCTATTTATTTTTATATTGACGCTGTCGCATGAGGATACTTAAGACTTGTATCGTCTGCATACAAGCATGATTTACTTGAGCAGCATAATTTTGGAAAATAATTTACATAACAAATAAATAAAATTGGATCTAGAATAGAGCCTTGTGCGACCCCATATTTAATTGTTTATACTAAAGATCTGTGATGATTCCTGATATTTTTATCATCAAGGTGAGTTAATTGAACATGTTGTTTTTGACTTCTCAGGTAAGAATCAAGCCAGTCATATGCCTTGCCTCTTACGCACAAATTTTGTAACTTTTATAGAAGGGGTGGGTGGGTGGGATATAGAGTGAAACACTTTTTACTAATTGTTGGATCATTAATTTTACAATTTTTGTTTGGGACATCATACAATTAGTTTTATCTAAACTATGAAGCAAATTGTTTCCAGTAAAATAATGAAAAAGACTTATTATAGTACTATTTATTTTTATATCTACGCTGTCGCATGAGGATCCGTTAATACTTAGACTTGTATCGTCTGCATGTACAAGCATGATTTACTTGAGCAGCATGATTTAAAAAAATCATTTACATAACAAATAAATAAAATTGGACCTAGAATATAGCCTTGTGGGCCCCATATTTAATTGTTTATACTGAAGATGTGTAACGATTCCTGAAATTTTACCATCAAGGTGAGTTAATTACACAAATTGTTTTAGCGAATTTCCCTATAGGGAATACGCTATTACGGTAGTAGCCATGGTAAGACCTAAGCCCGGGACCATGTTACTTTTTCATTTTGAGGTCCCCAGAAGCCAAAAACACCGTTCGTTCATTTTCATATATATGTATATATATATCTATATATCTATATATCTATGTGTCCGTGGTACTGATAACTTTTGAAGGGGACCTCCGATTTTGATGAAATTTGGTATGAAGGTGTAAGACTAGTTCTATTTTCATGAGTTCGCGAACCAGCATGATCGGGTTATGGGAACGGGGTTTTATGGGGTTTCAAAAGGGTCAAAATTGGGTTTTTTGCATTTTTGGAGCATAATTTTCAAAATTCAACAATTTTAACTAAAACCATATAAAAGAGCTTAAAAAACAAACAATTTAGTATTTTGAATTTTTAACTTGGCTTAACAGGTTATGGAGAAAAGCCAAAAATAGATTTTTCATGTTAATCTTATGGGAAATCAACGAAACCCTGTATTTCGTTTAATTATTGGAATAACTTGATAAAATTTGGTATGTACATACACTTGGTAGGGTTCAACTGATATTTGCTTACAACACCCACATGGCGGCAAACCTACGTACTCACTCACCCCTATGGGGTTTATGGGGAAAATGAAAAGAACGCCATAACTTGATAATATTTGGTATGTACATTCACTAGGTAGGATTTAACTGATATTTGCTTACAACACCCATATGGCGGCAAACCTACATACTCACCCCCATGGGGTTTATGGGGAAAATGAAAAAGTGCCGAATATTGATACAGTTTGACATTTACCTAACGTAACTATTACATTTCCTAACAAAAATAACATTTTCTAACAACATCCCAAGGCAGCAAACCTACATACCTATTTCTATGGTGTTTATTGGGAAAATACAATATCTCAAGATCGCTTGGAAATTCGCTGAGTACGCAGGTCTGCTGCGACGGGGGGTATTTTATTTCCCAGGTAAGATTCAAGCCAGTCATATGCCTTGCCTCTTATGACCAAATTTTGTAACTTTTTTAGAAGGGGTGGGAGGGACATAGAGTGAAACACTTTGCTTAAGTCATAAAAACCCCCATTATTTTCTTTTTATCATCCAATAAATTGATTACTGATTCAATCAATTCTGTTGGTGCGGTAGTAACGGATTTTCCCTTTCGAAAACCATGCGGGCAATCTTGGATTAAATTGTTTGTTTCTAAGAAATCAACTATTGCTTACAAAAAGCTCTTTCAATTATTTTGGATATTGCAGGAATCAACTTTTTGATATTAGTTTTTTCTACCTTTTAGCGAATTTTCCTATAGGGAATACGCTATTTCGGTAGTAGCCATGGTAAGACCTAAGCCCGGGACCACTTTACTTTTTCATTTTGAGATCCCCAGAAGCCAAAAACACCATTCGTTCATTTTCATATATATATTATTTTATAATTTTCACCAATGAGGGCTACTTTTAATGTTATTAAAGTTAAAAGAGTAAACCTCAGTACCCTTGAGAAAATCATTTTATTAACACCTACACGTGTTTCGGACATTAAGTTACATGCCATGTTCACAGTGTAAAGTACATAACCTTAAAATAAAATTTCTTAATATAAATAAATTAATTAATTGAACATATGATACATTTTAAATTTTAAACTCTTTTGGTTCAATTTCTTATTTCTAATATTTTGTCATATACTGGGTTTTTCTTTTGCACCTGCATGGTATTTAATATTTTTTGAGCATCATTTTTACTGTGTATATAAATTTGGAATTCTTCTTTGGTATTTAATTTTTATCCTTTGTGTTCAAATTCTAGGATTTCCATTGTTTTTTTCTATGCTTGAGTAGCTATGATCAGTCTGGAGTATATGTTCTGCATAAGATGAGCGCTGACTGGTCATGTTATTGGATTTGATAGCTTGTACATGTTCTTTAAACCTTGACTGGAAGCTGTGTCCAGTTTGACCAATATAAAACTTTTCACAGTCGTTGCAGTTTATTTTATATACTCCAGATCTGTCATATTTGTTGATTTGTCTTTTAGGTTTTGCTTTCATTTGAATAAGATCAAAAGTATTGTTTCTTATCTTAAATCCCAGTTTAAATTTTGATTGATGAAACGTTTTTCTTGTGGTTTTTTGTAATCTTGAACTAAATGGCACACAAATAAATTTTTTTTCACCATCTTCGGCTTTGCTTTCTGATTTTTCTTTTTCTCTGCTTTACTTATCATCTTGTCAATCATTTGCATTTTATAACCGTTCATTTTTGCTATATATTTGATTGTTTTCTTCTCCTTTTCAAAGCTTTCTTTTTCTAATGGCAAAGTTATGAGACGGCTAATCATTGAGTTGAAAGCTGCCATCTTATGTTGCCAAGGGTGATTAGATTCAAAAGGTATAACCGTCTGTCTGAGTAGATTTTCTGTATATTTCAAATACATGTTTATTATTTTTGTTTTATATTGTCAAATCTAAGAAATTAATTGCAATATTTTGCACTTCCATTGTAAATTTTATTGAACTAGAAATGGAATTTAAATAGTTTAGGAAATTTTGACATGATGATGTTCTCTGCTTATATAAAGATCAAAATTCATAGGGGAAAATCCAAAAATGTGTTTCCTATGTTACTCTTATGGAAAATAAAAAATACCCCCGTCGCAGCAGACCTGCGTACTCAGCGAATTTCCAAACGATCTTGAGATATCGTATTTTCCCCATAAACACCATAGGAATGGGTATGTAGGTTTGCTGCCATGGGATGTTGTTAGAAAATATTAGTTTTGTTAGGAAATGTAATAGTTACGTAAGGTAAATATCAAACTGTATAAATATTCAGCACTCTTTAATTTTCCCCATAAACCCCATGGGGGTGAGTATGTAGGTTTGCCGCCATATGGGTGTTGTGAGCAAATATCAGTTAAACCCTACCTAGTGAATGTACATACCAAATATTATCAAGTTATGGTGGTTTTTCATTTTCCCCATAAACCCCATAGGGGTGAGTACGTAGGTTTGCCGCCATATGGGTGTTTTAAGCAAATATCAGTTAAGCCCTACCAAGTGAATGAACATACCAAATTTTATCAAGTTATTCCAATAAATAAGCGAGATACAGGGTTTTGTTGATTTCCCTTAAGATTAACATGGAAAAACTATTTTTGGCTTTTCTCCGTAACCTGTTCAGCCAAGTTAAAAATTCAAAATACTAAATTGTTTGTTTTTTAAGCTCTTTTAAATAGTTTTAGTTAAAATTGTTGAATTTTGAAAATTATGCTCCAAAAATGCCAAAAACCCATTTTTCACCCCTTTGAAACCCCATAAAACCCCGTTCCCATTACCCGATTATGCTGGTTCGCGAACTCATGAAAATAGACCTGGTCTTATACCTTCATACCAAATTTGATCAAAATCGGAGGTCCCCTTCAAAAGTTATCGGTACCACGGACACATATATAGGCTATATAGTTTTTTAGATATATATTATATACATATATATGAAAATGAACGAACAGTGTTTTTGGCTTCTGGGGACCTCAAAATGAAAAAATAACATGGTCCCGGGCTTAGGTCTTACCATGGCTACTACCGTAATAGCGTATTCCCTATAGGGAAATTCGCTAAAAGAAACCTATATTTTTTCTTATTTATTGATATAACTTAATCAAATTTGGTAAGTACATTATCTAGATAGGGTTTCACTTATACTTGCTTACGAAAACTATATGGCGGCAAACCTACATACTCAACACCATGGGGTTTATGGGGAAAATAAAAAATTGCCAGAGGAGCTTGATATAATTTTGCGTTTACCTTCACCAATTATTGATTAACTTAGAGGATTGTTGATCAGCTGGCCTTGAAAAGAAGAATACATCTGTTTTTAACAGCTGTTTTATTTATCTCTGTTACACTGTTAGTCAGATTTTAGGTTATGAGGAGGAAGCTAGTACATTTTACTTCAACTTCATCTCTGTATTAAAACAAAATAGATAAGTTAATAAGCTTCTAATTTATATATATATATATATATATATATATATATATATATATATATATATATATATATACAATCCAGTGTCACATACGTAACAAGAATCATGATAAAGTTTAAATTACATCTCTTGCAAAATGTTTACATGAATAATATTTGGTAAAAATTAGGTTATGTGTATTATCTCACTCTACACATTTTCTTTTATTTAAAATTTCTTTATTACTGAAAGAAAACGGTGTTACGTATGTGACACATCAAGTGTTAGGTATATGACACCTATAGTTATACTGTGATATCTGACAACTTTAACAATAAATAACATATACACCAATAATGAATATAGCCTAGATCCATCCTTGCAGTGTGTTTCTAAATCTAATGCTTTTGTGTTTTGATTGTTTTGTCACAGGTAATGGCTCCAACATTTTCAAAAGAAAGGATTGCCAAGTGGAGATCAAAAAAGAAACGTGATCCCTTCGTCGTCTTTCTTCTAATAGTGCTTTAGTTTTTTTCATTCCTTTTGGCTGATTTTCTCTTATAGCCAATATTTTGTCTCAACTTCTCTTTTTCTAGATGTTCTCTCCATTGGTCGGGATCATGTTATTTATTTTTAAAGTTGTCAGATATCACAGTATAAATATAGGTGTCATATACCTAATACTTGATGTGTCACATACGTAACACCATTTTCTTTCAGTAATAAAGAAATTTTAAATAAATGAGAATATGTAGAGTTAGATAATACACATAACCTAACTTTTACCAAATATTATTCATGTAAACATTTTGAAAGAGATATATTTAAACTTTATCATGATTCTTGTTACGTATGTGGCACTGGATTGTTTATAAAAAAGTTATAAATTAGAAGCTTATTAACTTAACCTGTGCTTCTGACACCCCAATTCCTCAGCCACCTATAGCATCGGAAATGGAGACGACGTCAATGGGAAACGACTTTCTTCCACACCCTGGACTACCACCGTAAGAAAAAGTACTTCTGGTGTAGATGATTTTTCCATCATGTTTAATAATTGTATTCCTAGTTTTGAATCATGTTCTGAAAATAGTGTTAATAGTTTAGGGCCTAGAGAAAAAGAAAATTTTAAAATAATGCATTTAAACATTTGTGGTATTCAAAAGAAAGTTGATGAATTGGAGGCTATACTTGTCACGAGTAATTATAAAATTGTATGTATAAATGAACATTTCCTTAATTTAGACTCAATTGATTTGTCAGTTCCTGCGGGCTATACTGTAGGTAACAACTATTGTCGAAAGGTAAATAGTAGGGGAGGAGTGTCTATTCTTGTCTCCAATGATGTCAGTTTTAAGCCAATAAATTTAGTGAATTTTTGTGATGAAATCAACATTGAGGTTGCTGCCATACGTGTTGTTAATTATAGTTCTTGTTTAATAATTGTATCTCTGTATAGATCCCCTGATGGAAATGTGAAAATATTTCTTGAAAAATTAGATCAAATGTTGAAGTACCTGATTAGTTTTAATTGTAAGTTGATTATATGAGGAGATTTTAATTCTGATTTTGATATTACTAAGAGTAAGCCTAGTGTAACTGCATTTTTGAACCTTTTGCGTCAATATAATTTGTACTGTAGGAACACTGAGTTTACTAGAGGAAATGCATGTTTAGACAATGTGGTAACTAACCTTAAGGAAAATAATTTTAATGTTTCTGTGTTTGACCCTGGTTTATCAGACCATAAAGCTATTCATTTTGAAATTTTTAAATTGACTGTACTGAATAGAAATGTAAGTGAGGGGTGTAAGAGGTTGATAAGAAAAATCACTGATTCTAAAAAAGAATTATTCATCAATGAATTAGAGTGTGTTGACTGGTCTTTCTGTATGTTTGACAGCTCTTCTGAGGAGGAAAATTTTAATGTTTTTTTTGACAAGCTAATCTGTATTTTTAATAAATGTTTTCCTTTAGTTAGTAAGAAGGGTCATGTAAAAGCAAAAGCTGGGTTAAAAGATTGGTATACCCCACAACTCGAAAAAATGAAAAATGAAATTCTTTTGTTAGTAGACATATTTAACAAAACTAATAATGAACAGATTTTCATTCAGTTAAAAAAGAAAAGAAAAATGTATAGAAATGCTTTGCAGTCTGCCAAAAGGGATAAAAACATTGAGATGATTGAAAAATCTAAGAATAAGTGTAAGGCTGCTTGGGCAGTTATTAATAGCTCTGTAGGTAAAAAACATAGCAATGAAAATGATATTCAGCCTGATGAATTTAACAACTTTTTTATTAATGTAGTAGAAGATTTAAGTCATAAAATTGATACAACTGTTGAATTGTCTGCTCAATTTCTATGTAATAAAACTAAGCCAAATTGTCAATTTCATTGTAGTGAAACCTCTGATAAAGAAGTCATGAAAATTGTTAATAGCCTCTCTAATTCAACTTCAGTTGATGTGTATGGATTTAATAGTGTACTTTATAAGGAAATTATACATTTAATATTGGAGCCTTTTACATATTGTCTAAATAAATGTATAGTAAGTGGAGTTTTTCCTGCATGTTTAAAAATATCTAGGGTCGTTCCAGTCTATAAAAAGGGTGATCACAATCTGACAAGTAGTTATCGCCCAATTTCATGTATCCCAGTAGTTGCTAAGGTTTTTGAAAAGATTTTAAAGAGGCAATTGTGTAGTTATTTTGAAAATTTAGGTCTTTTTTGTACTAGTCAGCATGGTTATAGATGTGGGCGTTCTACTACTACATCAGTTGATGAACTTGTCAAAAATATCCTTACAAATTTGGAAGATACTTGCTCTGCTCAGTTAACCTTATGTGACTTGAGCAAGGCGTTTGATGTTGTAAGGCATGATGTACTCTTGCATAAGCTGCAGTATTATGGTATTCTTAATTCTGAGTTTGAATTGTTCAAGTCTTATTTAAACAACAGAAAGCAAGTTGTTGATGTAAAGGGATCATTGTCAAACATTATCAGTGTCAAACATGGTGTCCCACAGGGTTCTGTTCTGGGACCAATACTTTTCTTAATTATGATAAATGATCTCAGCTGTAACCTAACCACATTTTCAACTATATATGCTGATGATACAACTTTACTCAGTACACACAAAGATATCACTCAACTTAATGCTTTGACAAAAATATCTTTGAATGAAGCTACAGATTGGTTTCTTGCTAATGGTCTGTACTTAAATAATAGTAAAACTCAGGATCTCCTTATTACTTTAAATTCCACAACCAACAATCTAAATTCTGATGTTACTAATAGTGTTAAACTACTTGGTATTACTGTTGACTCTCGGCTCTCTTGGAGTTGCCATATAGATGAAGTATGTAAAAGACTCTCTAGAGTTATATACCTGTTAATCAATTTGAAAAGGCATGTAACTTTAGATTATCTGAAATTTGCTTATTTTGCTTTTTTCCAAAGTATTATTGGATATGGCCTAATTGTATGGGGAAATGGGACTGGTATCAATAAAATCTTATTACTTCAGAAAAAAGCACTGAGGATAATGACTAATTCACATAGATTGGAACACTGTAGACCTCTGTTTAAAGAAACTGGTATCATGACAATAATAAATCTGTATATCTTTGATGTCTTACTATTAATTAAGTCCAATATAAACCAATATTTCCAAATGAATCATTTTCATTCCTATTCTACACGAGGAAATGATAAGTTAGCTGTAAGTAGATGTAGACTGACCAAGACTATGCATTACCATACAAATTTGGCTGTAAAATTATACAACAGGTTGCCTTCACACCTTTGTTCTTTGCCTTTCAATGCTTTTAAAAAGAAATTGCAAGACTGGCTAATTATGAATCCTTTTTATGATATTAGAGAATTTTTTTAATTAAATCTGAATAATGAAACATTTCTGTAACTGTGTATATATATCAGATTTGTCTATGTATTTAAATGTTGTATATATCTTATCACCAACATGTTACGGTTATATGTTAATTTTAAGTAGCTAATAATAATATCTTTGACGAAGTCTATTGTAATTGTTGTAAATTACTGGATGACCAATAAACATTGTCTATTGTCTATTGTCTATTGTCTATTGTCTTAGGCCTACCTAATTTGTTTTAATACAGATGAAGTTGAAGTAAAATGTAGGCCTACTACAGGCCGTTGCACGAGACGTGAGACAGTCCGCGCATGGGGGAGGGGAACAAGAGGGCTGGGAGGGGTATGGAGTAGGAGTGGGAGGGGCAGCCAACTGTGTACTAGCCTGGCTGCGCACATTCGCCAAATTGTCCTAGATTTGATTTCCGTAACAAATAACCATTCAACATGTTAGAAAAACCACAAAGTAATAATACGATACAGCTGAACCATAATTAAGAATAACGATAAACAGTTATTGAAATTCAATGTTTCACTGACTATTATTGAGTCAATGTTTTTAGGATGTTTTTAGCGAACGGCAACTGACAAGAGCTAACAGCTGACTGACGGTGCTGCACTCTAGCGGCGAGTGGGCGCGCATGCGCAATTGCCTCTTTTGCTCCCGCGCATCTGGTACACTGGTCTCACGTCTCATGCAACCCCCTGTAGCTTCCTCCTCATAACCTAAAATCTGACTAACAATGTAACAGAGATAAATAAAACAGCTGTTAAAAACAGATGTATTCTTATTTTCAAGGCCAGCTGATCAACAATCAACTTCAAACTAAAAAAATGTAATAATAATTTGTTATTTTTAACTGAACTCACTAATATTGTCAAACTGAGGTGTTTTACAAACCAAATATGACTCTCACATAGTATTAAAAATATGTTTTCCTCTACCTACTATCTAAAGCTGTATTTTACTCCTTGGAATATAGTAGGCCTACTAAAGTACTAGTTTTTATCCCATGTGACTTGAATACTTAATTTTTCTACCTAGGGAAAACTCAACTTTTTTTTACCACGGGGCTAAAAAGAGAGATTAAAAAGAACATGAGCCACAGTCAGCTGTTACTTGTATTTGTTTCGTTACTCTTCTGTTAACTAATAGCAGCTGTAGCTACTGCTCACTGCTTACCATTCTGTCAGCAGTGAGCAGTACGTGTTTGTTTACATTTCGCTTGGGTAGCCTATTAACCTAAGAAGTCCAAAACATAAGTGTAAAACTTTTGACTAGGCTTAAATTCTATTTTTTTTTTTTGTGTTCTTTAAAAATGATATAGCCTACCTTGTGTGTTTTTTATGTTGATGTGACTGATCCAGCTTGACCGAGCAAGGGATCATATGAAGGTGAAGTTAAATTATATACAATAAGTTAGGCCTATTAGGCCTAAATGTTATTCGTGTAGGTGGAGGAAAAATGTTGTGTGCATCAAGGGACTAAAGTACGGTAATTTTCTGTCTCAGGAAAATTGTCGCCCTAAGGCGGAGCCTTCGGGCGACAACAGTTTCCCTTCAGGGAGAAAAAATTGTACTTTAGTCCCTAGAAGCACAAATAACTATATTGTTTATCATTGGGGTGACTGTTATAAAGGAATGGCTGTTTTAACATTCGTTTTTATAAAATTTGTTTATCTACTGTATTTCCTTAAATGTGAGCTTTAATTTGATAAGGACATAACTTGTTAGTATATTTCATGCAGATTATTGTGGTTTTTATTTCATTTAACCCTCCAAGCGCTAAACATCGCGATCGCGACGCATTTCGGCAACGCGTATAGCGCTATCGTCGCGATCGCGACGCATTTACAAGGGTTTACTACGATCGTCACAGATCCGTTGTTTATTGACGGATCGGCATATATTTTATATATTATTGAAGAGAAAATATCATTCTATCTGAATACTTTTGGTTCAATACATATTTCAGTGGAAAATCAAAGTTGGCTAACTTGTTTGTCAACATCAGCTGTTTTTTGGTCGTCTGAAGTACAGCTGCTACATCGCAAATTGTTATGGTTATGTTAACTTTTTTTGCTAAGAACATATAAACATTATATATCACTGGAAAGGTAATAAAATTTTCAACATTTTGGCTATCTCAGATTTTTTTATTTGACCATATAATTATGCCCTGAAATGGAAAAACCTGAAGACTAGGGTAACAAAATAAAACTACCCCTTGATATCTAGAAATTTGGAAAAAAATAAATGGTTAGTAAGATCTAATGAATCATATTTTCTAATAGTAGACATTTTTCTGAACAATTTGATATGCAATATGATATACTTTTCATATAATTAATAAGTATTATGCACATTTGCTTAAATGCTTGCGCGAAACTTAAAAAATGGTCAGCACTTAAGGACTAATATACGTAGCACTTGGAGGGTTAAATATCTTTGTTATTAAGGGAGATATTTGAATTTCCCTTCTACACCTCTACCTCTACAACTTCTACAAAATGCAAAATTAGCCGTTTTGCCTTAAGAAAATGGCCGTCCGTAAAAATATAGGACATGGGAAAATTTAATAACCCTCAATATTAACTCTATAGGTGTCATAAGATTTATACACAAAATATTACTAAAAAATAAAATCCACCAGCAACTACCTTTGGGTGATCTGAAATGAACTGACCCTGCCCTCTTGGAAACCAAAGCAATTTTTAGAATAGGCTATTAATACCCCAGCACTTTTCAAAAGTTATATAGTCCTTGATGGTAAATATTTCTTCAGCACCGAAAGCGTTAATAATAGTGATACGGTACAATAAGTACGGTAAGCTTAGGTAGGCCTACCTACGTTTATGACATGCTGGTAAACTTGGGTGTAGTTTTATAAAGTTGCCTAGCCTAAGTTTAAAAATTGTAAATTTAAGACTTTGGTGTAAACATTCCGCTTGACAAAAATGCAAAAATTAAAATTTCACTAGCCCTAGAGTCTAAGAATTTGCAACATTTAATGCTGATTACATGATCCGCAGTCACAATTAATCTTCAATAGTACGAATAAACCAGAACGCCTATACCTTATATATGGGGTCTTCAACACAACCCAATGAATTAAAGAATCGTGAAAAATTGTTGGCATTATTCCAGGTGGAAGGTAGCCCAGCAGGATCAAGAAGTGAAAGAAAATCTTATGTCAACAAAAGGTTGACAGGATTAGCAATGTGCAATTGTCTAGGCTAGACATAATGGCCAAAATATCTAGAGCCAGTCAGGAGTGATCAAATCTTTATTGTTGATAGGCTCTTCATCGGTAGGCCTAGACCTACTATTGGCCTATGAGGCTACGGACAATTGAAATCTAGGCATATGTTTACTTACCAGTCGGTGTTTCTTCAATCATCTCAAAATCTTTGGGGCAGGTTTCTCCCAATGATGTAAAAACAATAGCAATATCAGTGATTGGAGGCTTTGTGTGATACCACTTTAAGTGATATCCATCTTTAGATATATCATCAACAGGTTCCAATTCCTCTGGTAGTCCAGCAACCACAAAATAATCAGCAACACGTTTTTCCTCCATAGTAGAAATTATGGATAGCCTATTTAACAAACATATAGTAAAGAGAACTATAAAAAACTTTATGGTAATTCATTTAGTTTACAACCAAACCCTAACTGGGAGGTTAGGTTATGTATCACACAAAAACAAAAATAGAACTTCAAGGACCAAGTTTTCCACTTATTGTTGCATCGTAAATGGTCATGAACAATTATTTTAAAATAATTCCTATCACTGTCTTAAGAGCACAATATAAAATCGCAGATATAAAAGATCACGAAAGAAAACTCCAAAGAAAACAGACGGATTCACAAAAATTTAATCAGTGAACAGACTGCCTGATAATAATAAACTCCACCATGTTGTATTGAATTGAAGTACTGTACTCTGTACTGTACATAGTAAAATGTGATATAGAAAACATGGAGATGTAATCGACTATTTATAATCATCAACTTGCATACTATACAAAAAATTCTATATTTGATAAGACTTGACGGCCTGCCACAAAAAAGTTATAGAAAATAAGGTAGAAAACTTTACAAGTTTTGAAAAAATATACGTACTAATGAAGATTGTCACCAATCTTTGACTATCAAAAGTCCAAGATGTAACATGAAACAATAAACGTTTTGTCGTGGACGTATACATTGGTTTTGTTGTCCACCAGCTGTTTACGTAGGCGTAGAGCGCCAAATATTTTGGGAGGTCCGGGTGGGCACAAAAAAATCACTACTAATGAGGATGAACCTTTTCTGTAATTTTCTTATGTACAAACTTCCCTCTCTTAAAGCTTGGGGGGGGGGGGGCGAATCCTACGTGCCACCATTGACTTTGGATATAGTCAATGTTGACACCAGAGGGGACACCGTCCTGTGGTTATGATAATTGTAATAATTCTACAAGAATAAACTAGATTTTTCAGAAAAAAATTCAAAATTTACAATAACTCAAGATATTGTTTACAATTTATGGTACTACCATTGACTATGTACACTAACGTGAATAGACTTCTCATCCAATGTTTTTTGTTTGATACCAAAACGTGGAAAGTTCATGTACGCAGCGCCAGATTGGTTGCAATCGATGTTATTACTCACCTGGATTTACAGTGCTGCAAAAACACTACCAAAACATAAACATAACTCTCAGTTATAAAATGTTCCATCCTTGGTTGAAAAGAGTGGTAATACTGATTTATCTATCATATCACTTGTCTTGTATTTCATGTAGGCCTACGCCGCAGAAGATCGCACCACCGTCAATAGGTTTCAAACACTCCTATGCTACCGTATATCATTTTTTGCTATATTATATTTTTTGCTGTTATATAATTTTTATGTATTTTTTGTCTGGGATATTTAGAAAATCCAAAATCATTGCTATCTTGAAGCCCGAAAATATCCAAACGGCCTGAAAGTTATCGTCCTATAGCTCTTTTAAGTGTTTGTTATAAGCGGCTAGAGAGGTTGATTTGTAACAGAATCATTGACTTTGTACAGTCAATGACAGAATCCTCCCCGATTCTCAATGCCAGCATCCCTGTCGAACAAGCTGGATTTAGGCCTGGTTGCAACTGTTGTGACAGGTTCTAGCGCTGATTTTTTTCATTGTGGATAGGTTTGAGCGAAGTCTGAAAACCTCTGTGGCTTTTTTTAGATCTGACTGCAGCATGACACTGTCTGGAGAAAAGGCCTCCTAGTTAAATATTACGTCCTTATTCCTTGCCCTTTCTTGTTGTGTCTCCTCAACTCAATGCTCCTCCAATAAGATGATAAAAGTATATGTGGGACGCAGAGAAAGTACTTTTAGGCAACTAAAGGATGGCCTGCCACAAGGTTCACCGCTCGCCCCACTGCTCTTCAATGTGTATACTGCCGACATTCTTGTAACTCGGTCCTTAAAGTTTATCTTTGCAGATAATATTGAATTGGCATATCAACAACAGCATTTTCGACAAGCCGAGGAAACACTAACAAATGACCTCACGACCCTCGGTGAATATTTTGAAGCCTGCCCAGATAGCAAAATTAAATTACAGCAATTTTGTTTAATTTGCCATGACAAACCTGAAAAGTTGCCGCAAAGGTTTGGTAACTTTCCTAGTTTCATTGGGGCAAAGTTGATGGCAAAGTTGTCATGCAAAGTTGAGACCAATTGATGTAACAAATTATCAATAAAGCTATTTTGGATAATAATTGGCGATTTTTCTCATCTTAGCTCAGCAATTTTTCAAATAACCCCTTTAGTTAATTTTTACATATATACGATTTCTAAAAAAAGATGCAAGGGAACTGTAAAGGCCGTTTCACACCGGCTACCGCTATCGCCTCGGTCGCGGACGTTTCCGTGAGCCATTTCACACCAAAACTACCGCGTCCACGCGGGAGGCGGGAGTTTCATCGACTACAGGGTTGCAGACGACCCTGGTTTGACGTTCTGCGCATGCGCGAGCCAAAACTACCGCGCCGGTAGCGGTAGAACCGCTGGTACTATGCGGTGGTACTACCGCCACTACCGCGGGCGTGCGGTAGTCCGGTATGAACTGTCCCATATGATAACACGGTGAGCGATCTTTCCAAAGTTCGCCCAGCGGTAGCGGTAGCCGGTAGCGGTAGGCGGTGTGAAATGGTCTTAAAGGAACTGGCTCAACACGGGCCCTTCCCCGGAAGATTTTTAAAAATTACTCTTAGGTTGCAGCGTTTTTAACGTACCTGTAAATATTTTTGCAGCTCTTTTTATGAACTCAAAATACAGTTTTAAAGATTTAATAAAAATCATTAGGTCTTTCGTGAGCAGGCATGTTTCATATTGACTAACTTAACAGTGTAAAATCTAGATAAGGCCTAATTTTTCTGCAAGTTTAAAAATATCCGGTTTAAGAAGAACATCATATATTGTATTAAAAACTTTTTATTGAACATCCAATATTATTTGAAAGAAAACCAAATTAAAGGACTGGGATGAAACTAAAAATATTATTAATGTTAATTTAACAAACTATGCTCGATTTTACGGTCTATACTTGACTTTAAGGCTTTTCCTAAAAATATTGTCCAAAACTTCAACATGTCTTCATCATGATTGTTTTCTCTTGATAACATAAAAAATTACGTTAACAAGTTTTTTAGTAGTTTATAAAATAATTTTATAATTTTTTTTATTTTTTTATTTATTATTTTTTTAAGGCACGGGATTGCTGTTCTGCGACGTTCCCCCTGAAATCGAGCACTGAGTACTTGTAATAAGTGCATTTCTGCTAACCAATATATTTCAAAAATTTAAATTAAATAGAGCAAAATGATAAGTGTCCATATCCAGATTTGAACCCACGACCTCTCACTTATTGTCCTAGCGCTTTAACTTTCTGAGCCATTTGAGCTATGAATTATAGGGACTTTATTTACTACTTATACTTTTAAAACTCGACCTTCGCTGGTACACTTGGAAAGTTTGTACTCAAAGTCAAGAGGTTGACCCAAACTTGAAGTAACTATAACAAAATTGAAAACTTTCGGGTGTTGTAAAAAAATTTTATGTTTGTTATTTGCTTTTTATATTTTTGAGCGGAGCGAGCGAAGCTCCTATACTACACTCTGGCTTTTTATTTACAAGTACTCCTCCTGAACGGCTGGTGTGATCCTCACGAAATTTTGCTCGGTCATAGTAACCATCTATGGGAAGGTATAAATCTGAAATGGTCCAAATCGTATATAAGGGTTCTGCCCTACGGCCCTTTAAAGTTACCATGTTATTTTAATAGGAGGAATATTTTATTTGGTTTGTTTACTGTTTGTTGATTATACAGATGTTATAAAGCCGCGTCCGCACTGGCCGAACATTCGTGGCGAACTTGTTCGGCGAACACAAAAAATCAATAAAAATTTCTGACGAACAATTACCGGCCATATGATTTACATTCTAAATGGTTAGCAACGAACAAACAAAAGTTCGGAAGAACTTTGTTCGGCGAACATGTTCGGCCAGTGCGGACGCGGCTTAAGGATCAAATTTAACTGCAAACTGTTACTATCAGCTGTTTGTGAATACAGTAGTTTTATGTGAAATTGTTGTTTTGTTTATTTTAGTGGTTTGTTTACCTTTGTACATGAATGAAATGCCACGTTTACGGAGAGCAGGTGCAAATCTTGGACAACACACCATTTAATATCTTGTAAACATATAATACCCCGTCGCAGCAAACCTGCGTAATCAAAAATTATTAAAGTATTGCAGACTTGTGGCGAGTAAGCGCAGCGAACAACCTAAAATCTGGCGACGAGTGTGTGAAGCGAATGAGCTGACCCAAAGGTGAGTGAGCACAGCGAACGAACTAAATTGATGGCGAGTGAGCGTAGCAAATGAGCTAAACCCTGACGGCGAGTGAGCCTAGCGGACGAGCTCACTTGAATTACCTATAAAACATTTGCTATTATTGATTTTAAAAATAGTCGCTCCGCTCAATATTGCAAGCAGAGAACTGCATTGTATACCTAGTTATTATTGAATGAATATGAAATAAGGTTCCTAATTTATAACAGTTTAAAACAGGATTTCTTCAAATTTATAAGTGTTTATAAGTAAATGTGAAAAATTTATTAAAATGAAATGTGAAAATTACATTATTCGTTTTGCGAGTTTTCTAATTTTAAGTTTTTTGTGATTTTTAATAAAACACTATTAGTTTAGTTTTTATTTTTTCAAAAAATTAAATACTTAGATTTTGAAGTTCTATAGACACATTTCTGTGCAACTACCTCATTGTAGAAAACTAAAGAAATATATTTCTTTAAAGAAGTCAAATGTAAAATTATCGTAAAAATAAAACATGAAAATAATGTTATGAATTTCACCATTATTGCTTTTATATTTTTCACCTTTTTCGTATGAAAAATCGTTTTCGATTTAATTTTTATGTTTTAAGGCGTTTTTTGCATGAAAATACCATTATTTTTACATTGTGTGTTGAGTGGGAAGTTAACTTGGAAAATTTGCCATTGCAGCTTTAGAGAAAATTCTGATACACAAATCTAATGCAAAATATTAGCAGAGTTGCATGACAAAGTTGTTGTGGCATACATAAACACAGTCGTTGCAAATTTGTCAAGGCAGCTTTGGAGCAAATGTTGACACGCAAATCTAATGTAAATATTAGCAGAGTTCCATGACAAAGTTGTTGTGGTATACATAAACACAGTTGCTGCAAATTTGTCATGGCAGCTTTGGAGCAAATGTATAACGCAAATTTAATGCACATTATTAGCAAAGTTGTTATAAAAATTTGCTTTGACATGCTCATCGCAACTTTGCCAAAAAATACTCTGCTATGTGGGTGGAAGCTAAATCAATCAAAACAAAACAAAAACTGAGGTTGCTTGCTTCCACTTGAATAATAGACTGGCCAACCAAAAACTTAAAAGCGTATATTCAACGGTGTTGAGCTAAATCATAATGACCACCCACAGTATCTGGGAGTCACTTTAGGTAGGTCTCTCACTTTTAAAAGACACTTACAAAAAACAGCAGCTAAGGTGAGAACCAGGACTAACATTGTCCATCACCTTGCTGGCTCCACATGGGGAGCTAACGCACAAGTTCTGCGAACCACTGCTTTGTCATTGGTACATTCAACTGCTGAGTACTGCGCTCCCGTGTTGTTAAATAGTGTGCATGTTAGAGAGATCGACTTCCAGCTAAAAACCATGAGAGCCATTAGTGGTACACTCATGGCAACCCCTGTACCCTGGCTCCCGGTGCTGTGTAATATCGCTCCTCCTGAAATAAGACAAAGGGATGCACTCATTAGGGAATACAATAAGATCTTATCTGCTCCACAGCTGCCCATCCATGATTACCTACCCCAGAATACGGGTCGATTGAGGTCCCGAAAACCACCTCTACGAAAAGCCTCCCAGTTGATGGACACGAACTTCACCATCCATACAAACTAGACTTCCTCCTGGGACGCTTTTCAAGATCAGAACCACTACTTGATAGCTGACCCGACCGTAGCGGTAGGTGGTATGAATCTTTCTCGGAAATAGTGGACTATACTCAATCGTTTCCGCACTGGAGTGGGAAGATGTAATTAGTTATTGGAAGTACAAATGGGGAATAACACAAGACCAGTCATGCGACTACGGAACAGAGTATCAAACTATGGAGCACATAGTCACAGAGTGCCCACTGAGTGCTTTCCCCGAAGGATTGACCGGTCTGCATAGCTCAAGTGAAGCTGGGCTGCAATGGCTTAGCACCATAGATTTAGCTCTATAAAGAGATCTAATTTTTATTTTAGTGTTTAGTTTTTTACATATACTAAATCAGGTGCTCTGCACCGCAGAATTTATTTTCTTATTCTTAAACCTTGGTTGCTGGCTAAATGAGCCATACTCCTATGCCATGAGAAGTCTATTCACGTTAGTGCATATAGTCAAAGGTACTACTGTTGTAACTATCTGCACAAAAAATGTTCTAGCATATGAAATTCTGCTCAATCTACAAAATACTGTAACTAGTGTTTGCTATATTTAAAAGTATAATATTAGAATTAAGTTAAATGGTAGATCTATGGCCAAGTAATAGAGGAATTGTCATATTATTTAAAGAAAACTTTTACTATGTGATACCAATTTAAACTGTGCTATTCTCATTGTACGGTTTGACCACCCGAAAATTGCCACCAAGAACATATTACCTCAAAAATACCAGCAGAGCCTAAAATTATCACAGAATGTGGTACCTTATAGGCATCATTTTGATGGTCAGATATGCAGCCGAGCGACAGTCGCGGGAAATACATTATATGTGGAGGATGACCTACCAGGATGTTGGTGGGTCTTCTGACATAGCAGCTTGTCAACGACAGTGTTGCCCCCTAATTAACACTTTTTGATTTTGTTTTAATAAATATGAAGAGGGTACCAATAAAACAACACATTTAATACAAACAAAATGTGTAATTAATTTCCAATAACTCTTTCAACAATAAAAATCACATCCGCACATAATATATAGCAATATAATCTATATTAATCTGTACATTTATATATTCTATATCACATTGAATACAACCACTTCTATAATACACAACTCTGTGATGAAAGTGACAAAATAAATTCTATTGATGAGGTTTATAATCTTAATGCTGTTTATGTTAGAATGAAAACATAACTCATAAAATAATGCAATCTCTCTTAAATCAAATCAAAGTAATACTCCGAGTAAAGAGAGCTGCAATGTAAATTCTTACGCTGAAAAACATTCCTCTTTCATCAGAACTCATTAAAGAAGGATTCTGATGAAATTCTAAGATACGTACCAGGAAACAAATGAAAGACAAACTAATCAGCAAAGTCAGAGGAGATTAAAGTGCAAGAACACACAGAGATCGACGCGATTGAATCAAATCCATGTAATCAGGTTGAGACTTACACACTAGCAGCAACACGGTGCAACGTGACAGATTACATGGCTTTGAATCAATCGTGTCGCTCTGTGTTAAAATTATAAGTGTTTGTGCACCAACTCACACTAACCTTAACATCATTTCAGGCAAGCCAGCAAAGATCATATTGCATCTAGTCTTTGAGAAAAGAGCTTTTATACTTGAAACATAAAATTTGTTTTTTGCTTTCTTGAAATAAACAATAACAACAGCTATAATGTTAATGACCCAGACGTTACTTTAAGTGTAATGAAATTCAATGTTGTTAATAAAAATTGTCAGTATTATGTAAAAAGGGCAAATAACCCAATTCAACATTTTTCAGGACGGCCTTTTTTTAAGATTAATACGTACCCACATTAAATCTAACAAAATTGAACTTACGAACTCGCGATCCTAGCCTACCCCACTAAACATTGTTTGTCAAAACAGCGCAAAGTGTGATGACCAAATATCTCAAATGTTGAAATGAAGAGATCACAGGTTAAGGCGGGGAGGAATGGGGGTCTAATTTTATAACAATATCTGCTCGCGTAAGTGGTTGAGGGTCCATGCTTTACTCTTCCAGTTGTCAGTGCACATGATCACAGGCTAAACAATAGTGTAGAGCTGAGAGTTGGCATTAGCAGTATGTCCCCACAATTAGTTTCAGATTTCTTAATTGCTTTATTGCCAAAAAAATGTTTGTTCATTTCAAAAATTTAATTAGAGAACAAGAAAGTCAACGAATTATTTTCTAATCTAAGAGATACGATTAGCTATGGGAGGCCTACTGGGTAGGTACATTTTCTGAGTGGTACATTTTCTCAGTGGTACAGTAGAACCTCGATAGATTGACACTTAGTGGACTATGAGAATGTTGAAGTATCGAAATGTCAAAGTATAGGTAGTATGTGGGAAATATTAACATGGGAGTATGAAAATCATGAGTTGAATTTAGGAATCACTAAAATTTTAATGAAATCATAACTTGATTGAACTTTAACATAACAAAAATTCAAGTCATTTGCCATTTTGTTTTCATTTTCACCTTTGACAGTCTCCAATACTGATATGTTAGGTTGTCACGGACCATGTTGAACTATAAGGAGTGTCGAACTATTGAGAGTCGAACTATCAAGGTTCTACTGTGCAATTTAAAAATTATAATATTTTGGGTTGGGAACGCCCAGCCATTAATCAGAACTGCTAGGGCGTGGCTTCATGGGGACGTTCAACCAGAGGAGTGGTTCTCGAAACCCGCCGGAAGTGCTGTTCTTCTATCCTTGCTTCCGTTTACCGTTCTCAAACTTTTGGGATATTTCTCTTGTCTCCCAGAATTACCCACCATCCCCTTCATCTATATACAGACTATCCACACTACCAAATTGTAATGTAAATGCCTAAAGCCCCATTTATGCACGCGATTTGTGTCGCGCTACACGGCCGCGTAACAGCGCGACTTCGAGAATGTGCCAAAAAAATCGCGCGTTTTGAAGTCGCGCGATTTCCAGTACTACCAACAGCTTCACTTCCACGTCAGTTGAGCAAATGGATCCATGCGTGGTGTACGGTTATTTCCTGTTGGTCAAGAAGAGGAGGAGGCGACGATGGGACGTTCATTTCATACGGAGCATTTCGAAACTTGTACGGGTTGTTGAGAAACGACACCGACAAGTTTTTTAACTATTTTAGAATGAGCGTAACCTCTTTTGATGAGTTAGTTGTTCGGCTTAAAGGTGCAAGATATTGAACCAGGTCTAGTGCAAGGATTGGCGTTTTCTACACAAGAAATGCTGGCAATAAATTCTTCTGTGTTGAGGGTAGCCATATCCGCTCCTCATCAATGGTCAACGTAGACTGACAAATACAACAGGTGACGTAGGCCTACTGGTGGCAGCACTGCTCACCGATGTCGCGCGTTTTCCAGAAAACGCGCGATTGCATAAACAGTACTATTTGGCCCAATGTACTTTGAAAAGTCGCGCGAGTTTAAAATCGCGCGTTTTTCTAGGAGAGGCCGATTTGATTTAGAAATCGCGCAGCACAAAAAATCGTGCGACATCATTCCGCGGTCCAATTAAACGGTCCAAATAAACGGTCCAATTGAATTCAATGCTCCCAGGAATCGCGCGTTTTCAAATCGCGTGCATAAATGGGGCCTAACTGTATCCGCTAAAGCCTTCCTGAGTGGTACAATTTGTACCATTCAGACGGATTTCGCAATCCACCTGACTCAATTTCTCAGCGGTACCCTACCTCAGCGATATTGGTGATATAATTCCTCATTCATGGTAGGATTAAAATAAAGTTTTTTATATCGTCTATAAGAGCAAACACCATGTATATAATTTGTAACAGAACCTTTTTCATTTACCCGTTGTTCTATAAAAAAACTATTACGTACTAAGCAGAGTGTTGCAAAGTCCAAATAAATCTAGCAGCAACACATTTGCTTAACTGAGTTGAGCATTCTTTGAAATAGATTTATTGTTAATATCTATCAATATCTCATGATGATATGAATGATGTCATGATGAATGAGCTTGACAGAAGTGTTTCTGTCAAGATAATCAATACTTTTCAAGGTGAGTTAGCTGTGTCCTATCTTTTTCCTAACAAATTTTGAAGTAAAGTGCTTTTCCTTGAAATCCTATCTATATATTAAGAAACTTTTATGTTTTATGTTGTTTCCTAGAGCAAAGCAAGTAGCTAAGAGTAAAATGTTGATTTTTTAACCCTTTTTAAACCGCTGTATACTCTGTGGCGGCAATCACGGTTGTCACAGAAATTGGCACCATTGCTCTTATGGAGTGTAGTTCACCTGAGGCAGGGTCCGGGTTAGATTAGTTTGGATAAGTGGGACTTTACTGCGAGTAATTGCTCCTTTCTAATATCTGTGATGCACTCTTTTTACATTCCTTATCTAATTCAAGCTTTTAAGCCTGAGTGTAAAAAGGGTAAAATAGACTTATTCAGACTTTAACTTTTTATATTACATTCACCTATTTATCACATGTTGTTAATGTAGCAACAAATAAATTTGTGAATACACCGTTTTTAATTAATGATAGATCTCAACGACAGGAATTCTAAATTGTAAAATATTGAAATTGGAAAAATTTGTTGAATTTTTACATAATACTAACAAAATTTTCTGATGTTATCCCCTGTTTTTATGTACATAATTTGTTTATTCTATAGATACTGTATAAAACACACTCATTTCCAAGGTTTTTGGGTAAAAAAAAAAATAAATAAATAAATCGAAAATTTGCTTGATTGTGTTAACTACACAATAAAGTAAAATGGAATCAATTTGTGTAATTATGTGATGCTGAATAAAACTCCACAAGTGCCCACTGGAAGTTGAAATGAATCTTAACTACATTGAGTACAGTAGTTTTTAGGTTCCTAAATTCTTTAATGGAGGGGTCTTGTTATTTTTAGCTGCTGATTAAAAATATCTGAAACTCTGGGACTAACTTAGTACAGTAAAACATAAAACATAATTTTTTAAATGATAACCCGTAAAAAAGCTCATAATTATTTACATTTTAATATACCGTATGTAACAATGTGAATACATAGTAGTAGCTAATGCTACTTAATTGAAGAATATGTCCGAGTTAGTTTTGATTTAATTTTCATAATCTGTTGACACTATTACTGTACCTATGCACTAATTTGATGAATAAAGAGATTGAGTGAGTGACTGATTGATGTTGGGTCAGAGTATCAAGTAACCACACTGTTACTTAGCATCATCTGTTACTTAGCTGTTACTAGCTAGGGAACATGGGATATAATACAGAAAAAAGTTTGAAATAACATTATGTAAATATAAAACTGAAAAGATGGAAATTTGGACTTGGAAAATTGTATAAAGGTGTTAGTCTAAGTCTATATTAAATTAAAGACACTCTACTATAACATATGACTAGAATATGAATAATGCAGGTACTGGGAAGCGATACAGTCAAACCTTGATATAACGAACCTACGCAATAAAAAATTCCTTGACGTGAAATTTTTTTAATCCTCCCGAACTCTCAATAAAAAAATGCAAATGTCACTTCCTACATAACCAATTATACCACAACCTCAACATTACAAATTTTAAGTAAAAATGATTTACCCTCGTTATAATGAATTTTTCATGCGTAGAATCTCTACATATGGAACCTCGAATTCTGTCACTCTGTTATCCGTCACTACATAAATGCAAATTAACGTGTCTTAATTGCATTGAACCAAAAATTCATGTTCCTTTGTGGTTGAACGAGATGTCAATAACCTTAAGTTAATTAATGTGTCTTATACATTTTTAAAGGATTTAACGTCTTTAAAAATCTTTCAAACTACCTTATTGTACTGATGATTTATTACTGTACAGGTTTATAACTAAGTTTCTGTTATTCGTCTATTCAATTAACCCTCATTGTGGCAGGGCAAAACTGATCACAGGTGACTCGAAGCTTTTTAGCACAGATGAAAGAACTTTTTTAGTGCCTGTGCAATGACCAAAATTACCACCCCTGCCTCCTTGCCAATACAATCCTCCCCCCTCCAATCAGACTGAAAGACCCTGCTCGCTTTCGGGTTACTCATAATAAAATCCTCTATGAGTAAAACTGACACAACGTCAAGTGCGTGCTTCCCCTTGATTTAACTCCCAAGCTCGTTGATGCGCTTTTTTGTTGTTGGTCCATTAGTGGTTAACTGTCGTAGACCACAAATAGATTGGTACTGATCACTGAATACTTATAATGAAAAATTACAGAATACACTTAAAACTAAAAATCTTGAGCAATTGAAAATCTTGATTTTATAATAACGTTCTGATTGTTGGAGATACATATTTAGACTTTTAAACCTTTTCATTTTTCTGTACTTTGTCATTAACCATTACCTTACTTTTTCCAATAAGAAGGGTTTTTTAAGGTATAGCAACTGTTCTGCATCCTGGAGATAGGCGGTATGTTTTTGTATGAAAAATTACAGTTCAAGCTGTGACATCAAAAATAGATTACAAACATTCAGACTAGTTTTCAAAAAATATCAAAAGAACATCTTTATTTAAAATGTTACGATTAAGAGCTACTGTACAGTACAATATAAAACTATCTAATGTACTGTATAAATATAAATAAAAATGTAAAGAAGGCATTATTTTTTACTTTACTATTCATTAAAAATGTATTATTATTGGTTATTATAAGCTTCATACAAAAACTATTGGTACAAATCGAAACAAGTTTTTAGGAAATTTAGCTTAGGCACCAAGATGTCAACAGGACACAGAGTGGTGAGGGAATAAGGTAATTTGGAATAAGCATAAGCTAAATAAGGAATACGGCTAATAAGGAATTTGTAATCATTGTAACTAGGCCTTATTAAAAAATAAAGAAAGTGGTTTGTTAAGAATGAGTTCCCACAGCTAAAACTTTAGAAATTAAGCACTCCTTGAAGGTTACGATTAATGGAGGTTATACTATAGTGAATTTCACCCCCATATAATAACAATATACCCAAAATTGTAACTTGACATAACAAATGACAACAAGTACAAATAACATTTGTGTGACAACATTAAGGCGTGTTACACACTTAAGCGGCGCATCAGCTACGCGGCGGCACGCTGCACGCGACTGCTATGCCACGCAAAAACCAACCAATGCCTTTATATGGGAGCTTACACACTACAGTAGCGCCATCCCTGCCACGTCTCTGCTACTGTAGTGTGTAAGCTCCCATTTAAAAGCATTGGTTAGTTTTCACGAGGCGTAGCAGTGGCGTGCAGCATGCCGCCGCGTAGCTGATGCGTTACTTCAATGTGTAACAAGCCTAAGAGAGGGTTAAAGGGATAAAGCCTGCACAGTCAAGTGGCCTTTACATTTATTTTACTGTATGTGTACTGCACTGAATTTTTAATGTTCCCAGCTGAAACAGCTAAAGTTGAACAGCTTTGTTCTAGTTAAATGAGTTTTAAAGTAAGTAGACTTCTTTAATTTTACCACACTATTGTACATATTTAAATACTCTAAGTACGATTGTACAGTGTTTTAATGTGGTTAAACATGGTCTGAGAACCTCGATGTAGAGAAATTTCTGCGAACTTAACCTCAATATAACAAAACTCAGTGTAACAAAATACTCAAAATAAATGTAAAGAAGTCCCTTGAGATTCGTTATATCAACATTTGACTGTAACAGCAAACTTATTCCTAACAATTATAACAAACTGGGCAGGCTGACCCTTTGATAAGGAGCTCAGTGCGGTCTGAAGTTGGGCGCTGGAGGGTAGTGACTAGGCGGGGGCGGTCCCGTCATTCCAACCTGCCAACAAAATATAAATCAACAGTTAAATGACATGAAAAAACTTGTGAAAGTTTGATCTATTGGTGTAAAATTTAACAAAACTTCTTCTGACTAAAACGCCTTTCCACTACCATAAAAGAAACTTAGAGGGACATCTTAGTAGAATGCCACAAATACAAATCACTAACCATACAAAACAAAATCTTAAGTAAGCATTTTAAATTTAAAAATTAAGATTTAACAATTAGAAAAACAAAAGTTAGTGGATAAGATGCAGAGTTATCAGTGTATTGTGCTTGTTCTGTTGTGAGCACCCATTGCACCCACTGAAGTGATCACTTTAGGCTTCTGCCGGGCACCTTTTAGCTAACAAGGTAAGACCTAAGCCAGGGACCATGTTACTTTTTTGTTTTGAGGCCCCCAGAAGCAAAAAACACAGTTCATTCAAATAGGGTGTCTAGCTTTACAAACTTTATAAACATTTCCAGGTTATTTAGCAAGCACAAAGTAAAGAAAAAAGTTCACATAAACATATGTTTTAAAATGCTCCGTTAAGCCGCTAGCTGCCATTATTATTTTACACTTAATAATTTTAATTTCTGCAATGAGTTGTTTTATTGTGCTCATATTTAGCATGTACCCTTATCACATCAATAGTCATTTTCAGTAAAATATTTTTTTTTTCAAATATGTGTTTTCAAATGGCAGCAATTCAAAATTGTTAACCTCAAATATATAAAGGTACATAAAAATTATTATGTAAAAAACAAAATGGTGACTAGCGGCTTAAGAAAGCATTTTAGACCCCTGTTTATATATGATTTTTTATATTGTCTTGATCTAACAAATGGACAATAGGAACAAATACCGTACATAAAATATTTCCTGGTTGTTTGTAATTAGATATTAATGTATAAGGCAACATTTACTTGATTGAATTCACAAACCAGAATGATCGGACAATGTTAACGGGGTTTTATTGAGGTTTCAAAAAGCACAAAAATGAGTTTTTGGCTTATTTTTGATGCATATTTTTAAAATTCAACAATCGTCAACTCAGAAAAATCTCTAAATGAACTAGAATTGAGATTAGCTCAAGATTTAGAATTGAGATTAGCTCAAGATTTAGAATTGAGATTAGCTCAAGATTTAGAATTGAGATTAGCTCAAGATTTAGAATTCAGATTAGCTCAAGATTTAGAATTGAGATTAGCACAAGATTTATCAGTTTTAAACTTTTTTTTAAATCAAACAGTCTTTTTTTGAATATTGAAAAAAATAAATTTGTTAAATTCACAACAAAACAAAACAAGAGACATTGAAAAGCCAACTGTCTCTTGTAATTCTCATGTAATTTGAGCAAATAAATTCAACACATTTTTTAGGGCTAAAAATTGATCAGTTTCTTAGCTGGAATGACCAAGTAAAACAGGTTATAAGGAGAGTAAATTCGGGAATATATGCACTTCACCAAATCGTTCACTTATACAATCATAAAATGTGAGATGGAAAGCGAAAAGGGACCTCTTGTCGGCAATTTCCGATTTTGAGTTATTGATATTTTTATTATCACCTTAAAATTCCTAACAGTTTGGTGCAAATTTCATGTCTCTACGATTTTTTTTGTTTGAGTTATGGACGTTTGAACTTTCTTGAAGCGTGAAGGGCATTTTCAGGAAAACGCCCTTAAAAAGTTTAAATAAACTCAGAATCTATATTTTTCGTATTTAAGCAATGATGTTGGTATCAATGCAAAGCTCATAATGTCCTCTTTAGGAAGAACACTAGTAGTTTCCTTAACTAACACTAGAATTTAGGCTAATACTGTGTTTATTGCAACATGTAGTACACAAGGGCATTTTCTGAAAAGGGACCTCTTGTCGGCCCAGTGTTATATCTCCATAACGACAAGAGATACCTTTTCAAGGCTGAACATTTACTGCTGCCACATTGTTGTTTAAATGTTTTATCCAATAATTAGTTTAATATAGTCAAAATAAACATCCTAATTAGAAAATAATATCGATAGTTTGAACGTAAACCATTGAAAAGCGAAGTGGGACCTATTGCTGAAAGATTTTGCTTTTGATCTGCTATTAAATTGAATACTCGTCATTTTAAATCAACTAATAACTATAAGCCAAACGGATAAACAACTAAATTCAAGCCGAACTGATAACACTTGAACAAAGACAGTGTCACAATACTCCAATCAGAGGCAGTAGCTGGGGCAACAGCTGATGGTTGCAACCACGATACCCATTGCTACCAACCTTGTACTTTACAATAAAAATGCACTGTTCATTATTGAACTATCCCGCTTATCATTGATAGAACATTGTTGGTTGATAATTACTGATTAATTAATTACAATAACGTAATAACTGTCCACTGTTTAAAGGACTGTATAGGAAAGTCAAAGTTTTGTAACCAAAACCTCGGTTATAGAAAAGGTACCTCTTGTCGGGTCCGTATTAAAATAATCAGACGATGTTCTGCTTTCACTAGAACTTCGTCCTAGTTCTCTAAGTGTCCGCTAGAATTCAGGAGAGACTCATTTTTGAACCAATGTTTCTTTACGAAGTGTGTTGTTGAAAAGGGCCCTCTTGTCGGCCATGTTATTTTCCCATAAGCGACAAGAGGTACCTTTTCTCAGGGCATGCAGTGACTAACAAAATGATTTATATCGACTTGTTTAAGCTTTGATTCGACTTTTTAACCGATATACGCCTTTTCTACACAAAATATAGATTAATAATCGATAAAAAACCGAAAATCGATGATTTGGACCGAAATCGCTGTATTTAGCTGTACTGAAAATTTTACTTTGCCGACAAGAGGTCCCTTTTCGCTTTCCACCTCACAAATATTAAAATTTATCTTCTATGCACATATCCAGTCCCACATTCACCTTGGCATAAGTCTGTATGGGTCAACAACTAAAGTGAATATGGATAAACTACTTAAATTACAAAAGAAACTAATTAGAGTAATATTATATTTTTAAAAAAGACAATTCTGACAAGGAAAATTTTAAAAATTTAGAATATTTTACCGTGTATGGTATGTATATATAAGAATCAATTTTAACTGCCAAAGCTAATTCTAATGTAAGCGATGGTCCACACCCTTACAATACTAGGAAAAAATAAACGCTATGACTGCAGAACATCATCGTATGGACCTTTAAAAAAAGCCGAATTATATAGGAAAAATGTTTTTAAATCTCTCCATAGCAATTTAAAGGAACTAAATGATATTAATGTCTTTAAGTATGTATTGAAAAAACACTTAATAAGTCTTAGTCCATATTCACTGAATGAGTTTTTAATCATGAGTCCCGTTTGAATATTTTTAGCTTGTAAGTTGTAGAACAAATTTTGTAAGAAAATAAAAAATTGTATCTTATTGTATTTAAATTGTATTTTGTTACTTACGTTGTGTGTATATGATTGTGTATTTCCTACACTATGACACTATTCTGTATATTTCATGTATATAAATGAATGAAGATTTATTGAGTTGAATTTAATTGAACTTAAACCATTTAAAATAACTTAAAAAAAACCCCCAAATAATCTAGTATTTTGAATTTTTACTTAGCCTAATAGGTTATGGAGAAAATACAAAAATATGTTTCCCATGTTATTCTTCTAATAAATCAACAAAATTATCTATCTTGATTATTTATTGACATAGCTTCATAAAATTTGGTATGTGCATTCACTAAGCAGGGTTTAACTTAGGTATGTTTGGTTACAAAACCCATATGGCCGCAAAACTACATACTCACCCCCAAGGTGTTTATGGGGAAATCAAATAATTTCATGATTTGTAGGAAATTTGCTGAGTAAGTAGGTCTGATGAGACAGGGATATTATTCAATTAATTTCATGCAATTCATAATAACTTAACCATGCTGATTTAAAAATATTAACAGTTTTTGGTTTGTATGTGCTGCTAGAATGTATAATGCATGTGAAGAACAACTATGATAGGTTTAAAATGCACTATGAAAACCACACATAAAACACCAGAAACAAAACTGATATTGTTTTACCACAACATAACCTTGAGGTTTTTAAGACTAAGCCATCTTACAAAGGGGTAAAATTTTTGAAAAGTACTCCTGAGGAAATAAGATAAATTGTAGAAAAAAATTTAAGAGTAACCTAAAAAAAAATAAAAATAAAAAACTGTTTGGAAGGCCTATTTATTTTTTAGATGAATTTTATCCATTGTCATCTTATAATTTTAGTATTAATAATTAAGAACTTGACACTATTAATTGTATGGATTGTACTCGTACAAATAAAAAATAAAGATATTTTGAATTTGAATATTGAATTGAAATTGAAATTGAGTTGAAGTGACAACTCAATTTGTATGTATGCTGACGATACCAATTTAATAATTTCTGGGAAGAATAAAGAATCAATTGAAATATCATCTTATATAAATCTTGCTCTTATTAAACAGTTTTTTGAAAGTAAAAATTTATTAATTAATCCAATGAAAAGCCAATTTTTATCTTTCTCAACAAAACAATCCAAAACCAAAGTCAATCCATTAATTAAAGTAGAAGATGACGAGATCTTTCAAGAGAGTAAAAATAAATTTTTAGGGTTAATTATTGATGAAGAATGAAGTTGGGATGATCATGTTGAAAATATCCTAAATAAAACAGCATCAGGAATATATGCGCTTAGAAGAATGGCAAAAAATTTGATTTAACAACATTGAGAGTGTTATATTTTGCATTAATAGATTCTCACATATCTTACGGCATTTCTATTTATGGGACAACTTCCAAAAAATTTGAACAATATTTTAAAAATACAAAAAAAGGCGATTAGAATAATTTTGGGGTTGAAAAATAGGGACTCGGTCAAATGAAAATTTACAGAATTGGGCATTTTAACTGTGTTTTCTCAGCATGTTTTTTACGCAGTAAAACATGTTTATGAGAATAATATCCCCATGGAATAAAAAAATCGTCCGTACAACACAAGAATTTTTTTTTACTTTAGAACCTCACAGATTGGAATTTTTTAAGAAAAAAAAAAACAGATTATAGAGGATTAAAATTTTATCACCTTATTCAAAATTGTATAAAAAGAACACAAAGCAACTCAGAATTTACAAAAAGACTTAAAAAATTCTTGATTAATAACCCTTTATACTCATTTGAAGAATTAACAAGTATTTGTAACGATGTGAATATGTATAGTAGTAGCTAATGCTACCCATTGAAAAAATTGTATTTGTAAGATGATTTTGTTTGATTTAGTTTTAGTTTGTTGTTTTTTATTTTAATAATCTGTTGACACTATTCACTGTACCTATGTACTAAATTGATGAATAAAGAGATTGATTGATTGATTGATTTATTGATTGAATTTGCTATTAGGTATGAAATGTCAAAGTGGAGAATTTACTATACGGTTATAATTAAAAAAGCTTTAATTTTATATTATTTTTATGATTTATTAAAAATATCGTCTACAGTAGTTTGTTTAGGCCTATTTAATGTTTTGATTTTTTATGAACATAATGGTGGCAATATGATTGATGATTGATTGGTCTTTTTGAGTTCCTATTTAAATCCAAGAATTCAAATGTTTATTTTTTTAATTGGGTCAACATTTGATTAGCTTATATAATCATTCTACAGCATTGGAATATAAACTTTACTGTAAACCATCAAACTTTAAATTATTGCAAGAAGATAAGGTCGGCAAGACCTTATCCCAGTTATTGCTTTGGTGATAAAACGACAATGTCTTCCGTGCAGTTTAGTTATACTTTGTGGTTATAAATAAAACTTGCTATGAAAGGATAAATTTACCTTATCATTTATCTCTGGAAAGATAGTACTGAGATTGAAGTTTGTCAATGTTGTTGTCCCTTGGTGGTTAGGAGAGGAAGTTGCAGGGGGGCAGTGGGGAGGCATGGAACCCTTGGGCCTCATGGAGGAAGGATAAACATGAGGAGTCCACTGAAGTGTCAAATCCTCTCTTCTCTGTTTATGCTGTCCTTTCTTAACAGAGGTTCGATTATCCTTGGAAGACGTCTGGCTAGAAGTTGAGTGCTTGTTTGAAGTAGGATTTAAATTGAAAAGGTGGTCTAGGCCCAAGTGGTAATCACTCTCCGAGTTGAATGATCCCGAAGGGTAGTGTGAATTTGAAGGGAAGTTAAAACAGTTCTGATGTGCCTGATGATATTCTATAGGTTGAACATTTTGATGTGAAAAGTCTGTGGGGGGATAACTGGCTGACGAGACAACAGGAGGGTGGCTGTACTGATTAGGAAATTGTGGCAAATCCGAGACAGTACCCTGAATAGGAGTGGATTGGTCTGCTATGAGAGATTCAGCACTGTAGCTAACTTTGTAATGACTGGTGGCTCGATGACATTTCTCACTTTGCCATGGTACAGCACTTCCTTGGTTTGGGAATGTCCCTGCGAACCCCATTCCAGAAGTATGATTAGTATGATTATCCTGGTATACTCCAGGATGTGTATCAAACTTTCTTTGTGATATCATTCCAGGATTCGAATTATGGTAATTATTTTGATTTGTACTGGTATTTGATGTTTTAGATTTATCCATTTGTTGACTAATTGTACTTCTTTTTTGAGAGTTGTTATTCACTTTAGTCCCGGATGGTTTTGTGGCTCTTCTTGATGGTGTACTTTGTTCAGTTTTAACTTGATCCACCAGCTGGCTAACGGATAAAAAACTTGATGACGTATTCGTACTTTGATGAGAATGTGTTTTTTGACAGTAATCAGGTATAGTCCTATGATTTCTCCTTTCTGAATTAGGATAGCAGTCTTTCTCATTAGATTTTGAAGAGGGTTTCTGTGATTCATGTTTTTTCTCAAACTTCTTGACTGGTGATTCAATATTGAATGGTGTTGAGGGCATACTCATATTTCTAAAAGTATCAATTGGGCCTGAAGGAGTTGTCGTTCCTAGAGCCAAGTCTCCTACTAATGTGGGCAAAGTGGAAGGTATCATGTGACTATCAATGTGTGGCAGCAAAGGAATAGATGTCTTGCTTGGTGACCATGAATAATTGTGAGGATTTGTTTGACTATTTGGAACATTGGTTGGATTCCTTGACTGTTTACTTGTGGATATTTCTGGAAAAGGAGTAAAATCCAATTGCAAATCTACTCCAGAAAAGTGGGAATTAGGGTAAAGGGTTTGTGAATTATTAGACATAGATGAAGAAATATTGAATGGGGTTATATTATTTGAATTATTAAGTACCATCATGTTGTTTGAAGCAGAGGTAAAATCTAAATCTTTTTGGTGCTGAAACATGACATCTGGAAGGACTGGGGCAACACTAGCATCTGATAGAAGAGGCCTAACATCAGGTGTTGTCATCCAATTCACTGGTTGCCTTTGAGAACTGGTCTTTTGTTTCTTCGATTTTGATTCAGGTTTATAATTTGTGTTATCAATTTGGTTGGATTGTGAGTAACCATGAATGTCTTGATTACCATGGTTGTTGTTAAATTGGAAGTTGGAAAACTTTGGCAATGTATTATTATTTGAAATGGATTTTTCTTTGATCCTCTGATCGTCAAAGATGGATTGGCAGTTTTTCTGTGACTTAATCAGATTTGGATTACTGTATGATTTTTGAGGATAGTTGCAAAAAGGAGTTGTATAATTTATATGAGTGCTGCTTGAAGTAACAGTTGCAGTACACCAAGAAATCACATTTAAATTGGATGAGGCCAAGGATATTGATTTTTCTACTCCTGGTTGACTCGCTGATGAATGGTAGGTTGAACTAGGAACCATGAACTCATTCCCGCATGAAAAGTTACTATATGCATATTGTTGAGATGAAGAGTTGTAAATATTTTGAGGAACATTTGCAATGTTTGATTGGGCTTTCTTATCACTGAGGTTACCTTGTTGGTCTTGATCAGTGCTACTTCTAATGTTATTTTCAGAGAACACAAACCCCTTATCCTGTACAACGGGAGCAATGGTAGAAGGTACCTGATAATTACTTACTTTACTACTTGACTTCTTCTTTGTACAAGGATAATATACATCTTGTTCACTTAACCCAACAAAACTTTTTTTCTCTTTACAATTATTTCTAGAAAAGTTTTCGTTTCTCATTAGTTCATTGATTTCTATTTGTTGAAATTTATTGAAATTCTCAATATCTTTAAGATGTTTAGAACTGTTATCCTTATTTGAATTGGATGGTTTGTTTTCTTTCAACATGTTTTGATTGTTTTCCATAATCAAAGCTGTATGATGAAATAATTCACTGTTGGATGGTTCAATGTTTCCAATTTGTAGTATTGTAGTAGGTGTTGCATGTTGACTTTCACCTGCCTCATTTTCTGCTATCAACTCCGAAGTTTTAGATGTTGAGACCAAGGGAAAGGCTAGCAAGAAAGCAGCTGTAGGTGAAATAGACTCTGGATGTTGACCTGTGTTAGGTACTTGCAAAGAAGACAGCAAGTCATTTGAAAAATCAGAATGAGGGAGATTCAGTCTTATCTCATCCATATATGAATGGCCTACGGGCATAAACAGATTACGTTCTCTAAAATCTGAACATGTATCCCTAAATAGATTTTCTGAGCAAGCTTGGAGCTTTTCTGAAGGAAATAGATTAGTCAATTCCTGACTGTCATCTTGAATCAAGGATTTGTTGTCACATATCGATTTCAATTCATCTACAGGCTTTTTTTGAGTACTACTATTGATCGTGGGTTGTTTCGAGAGTTGTTTTTTTTCTCCATTATGTTTTTCATTGTCAATAAAATTAAGTTGGAGTGATGTAACTTGTGTTGATTTGCAGCTTTGTGAAACAGAAGTTTTTATGGGTTCTGACTGAAGTTCATTTATATTCTCTTTGCACTTTGAAACCTGGTGAGAGTTTTGACAATTATTATTTTTTGAACCTTCAACAGGGGCATTAACTTGATTTTGGTTAGAACCTGTATAATTAATTCCACAGTTGGAGCCTTGGGTACTATTACTAGTATTTAAGGTTTTAGTGACATCTTTGCTTCGATCATTTGAATGAAATGTTGTGTTGGGTAGCTTTTGAGTGAGCTCATTGGTTGCCGAACCATTGTTAGCAATGGGGTTCTGTTTTTGAGGATTGATGAAATTTGTATGACCAGTAGAAGAACAGTTTATTACATTCATCTTTGAAATTGGATTTGAACCTGAACAAGGAAGTGTTTTGGTAAAGTTCACATTTTCATTGGCAGGTTTTGTATTCTGTAAAGGTTTATTTCCAAGCACATTTACATTGGCAATAGACCGAAGCTGTTGACAGTTTCCATTTGAGTAAAAATTTCCAGAATTTGTGTCTTGAACGTTTATATCAGAAACACCTCTAATGTGGTTGTTGAGATTTGTATGTTGTAAATTGAATGGAATACCAGATATGTTTAACGTAGATGCAGAACACTTGCTGGATGTATTCTGTTGGATTCCTTCACTGAACTGGTAAGTTTCAGTATATAAATTAGGATTTTTTGATGGAACCACATCATGGATTGAAGTAGAACAATTTAGAGTCTGCTGGGAGTTGAAAAAATCATTTCCTGTGTTAAGGTTATTTTCATTATTAGCAGAACTAGTCCGAATTTTCAAATTGGAACTTGGTCCATCACTTTCACTGAACTGTGTATTACTTGGGGACAGTTTATTTTCGTTTTGAAGGATGATTATGTTTGAGTTTTGCTGATTAGATGGAGGAAAAGTAGTACTAGGCAGTGCATGATTCTGAGTATCATGTCTACTTTCACCACAACTTAAGATCTTTTGAGTTTCGTTTGAGTAAACTGCAATGGATGTTAATTGGTTATTTTCCAATTTATTTACTTCAATATCCAATTGTGACTTATGATTTTCCTTCAATACTAAACTTAAACTATCATTTGGAACCATTTTACTTTCACTATTTGATTTATTACTAGTCTCAATATTCAATATTTTATGGCTATTATCAATATTTGAGTCTGAATTAGATTGGGAAGTGACAAAACCATCACCAATTAGGGTCTGATTTACATTCTCTTTAATAACTTCTTGACCACTAACATTTAAAAATAGATCTTGTGTTTGAGTATCCTGTATTGCATTGATGGTTGTATTTTGTTTTGAAAACTGATCATCACTATTAACAGGCAATATATTCTTATTGTTAGTATTATGATTTAAAGTATTATTATCTTTAGCATTGAAATCAAGTGAGATTATTTGAGTTGAGTTGTCCACGACAGTATTGGGCAAGTTGTTAGTAGAATTAATGTTTGAAAGTTGTTGGTTTTCAAAAATCATATGAACATTTTGGCTAACTACATTTTCAGATTTTTGTTTTTGGGATTCTTCAGGACACGAGTTATGTGCTTTCTGATTATTTATGCTACAAATCATATTTTCATTAAAATGTTGGGTGGTTTTCATGTTACAAATTTCCTTAGGATTTTTATTGACATCTGGATGTGAGGTTTTCAACACATGTTGCTCTTTTCCAGGATCTGAGTTTTCATAAATATGAACTTCTGAAATCGGCTGAACACCACAATTAAAACTAAATCCCTCTTCAGACAAAGTACTTTCAGCATTGTGACATGGTCGTGTTTCTAGGACTTGTGTTCCAGTTTTCTGTGTAGAACTATCAATTTTACTTGATATCTGAGAATTTTCTTGTTGATTATTACTTAAATAAATTGTTTGATCTTCTGGAGTTTTGACATTTTGTTTATCAATTACTTCGTCCTCAGAGTTCTTATTTGAACTATTGAGAACACAATTGTTATTTCCACCAACATCAGTTTTCTTATGTATTCTCTTCTTATTGAAGTCTACATTCTCAATCTGGTTTTGACTGCCACTTACTGTTCTTGTATCTGATGGTGTATCTTCTACGACTACGGCAAAACTTTTTGCTGTAGTTAAATCCTTATTCCCATCATTAGTGTTTTTATGTGTAGTTAAATTTGCATGCATTACTGACAGTTCTTTGTTTGTTAATTCTTCAACTACAACCGGCTGGCCATCCTGAGGGGTTTTGAGATTTATTAAACAACTGGATTCTTGACCAGACTTACTTGCGACTGCACAAGAAACAACATTTTCTGTTTGATTCTCAGGAATCTTTGCTACTTTAGGGCCCTTAAGGTTTTCATTAGTTGATAATGTTTTTCTTTTGAGAATATTTTGTCTTTCTTGTACATTTTTCTGCTTCATGACTTCATTATCTATAAATGTATTACTATTCAAACTTTTGTTATTTTGGATTTCACTATTTTTTGTTGAACAGCTTTCTAAAATCTTGTCTTTAGGTATTTCACTGAGGGATTTACTGACAGATGGATCACTCTCATTGGGAGAGAATTTTTCTATAACTTTTTGATTATTGGTGATTGGTTTCTTCTTACAATTCTTCTTTGCATCTAAAGGCACATCTGGGTTGTTTTTGGGAGGTTTTGCATCAGAACACAAGACCCGTTTATGAGTAGAGATTGCAGGTATGGGTACTTTATTGGCATAGGTTGTCTTTGTGATGTCTCTCAGTCTGGGTTTGGGCACAATGGGCCTTAGACTGCTGGTAGGTTTGTGAGGTGGTCTAGTGGTTGTAATTTCCACTGGGGTGGTTGTTGGGGGTAAGAGAATGAGGGTTGGAGTCAGAACGGTTGGTGGTGGAGGCACAGGTACGATGCGACCACCAGCCATTATGAGAGTCCCTGGTCCAAGCGAGCTGAGACTGGGGTTACACTGTAGCATTGGTTGGATTCCTGGAAAAATGTTCATGCAGATTGTTAAGATTGTTTAAAGTAATTGAAATATATACCACAAAGACTACACAACAGACTAAACAAAGTTGATATTATTTATACAGGAGGGGTATTTATATAGATAATATCATGGTTGGACTTTGAATTAGTAGGCCTCTAGGCCCTGAGCTAGTAATATCCCGCAATACTCCTTTCTTTTCAATACATTATAGTATTGGTAAGGGTGTGATGAGGGGGAGGGAGTAGCTACTTTGGATGTAGTTTAGGAGACACAGTCTTTTCTGCTTTATTTTCCATAATATTCCTACTTTGAAAAAACTTTCAATTCACTTTATAGTTTACAGGTTCATAAGAAATCTGAACACAGTAGATCCTCTCTTAACCAGCCCTGGATCAAATGGCTTCCGGATTAACTGGCTTTGCATGGGGACAAGAGAGAGCTCAGTTTATCCTCCCTGAATTATAAAAAGGGTCGCTTTAACTGGCTTTTTCTTGGAATAGAGAGACTTCCATTCCTATCCTTATCACTTTATTGGCATCCGTTCAAGGTTTATTTATAGATTGCATGGGAAACACAAAATTTAGCCAACTACATATTGTAAAATGTTTACCAACATCAGTTTTATTCTACCTTGTGTCAAGCGTAGAGGCACAGTATGGGAACGTTTATTTATTTATTCAATAAGTATTAATAATATGTTTTATTTAACTGTACAGTATTTTACATGTTTACAGAATTTCCCATTTTAACCGGCCTTTTAGGTTATCTGGCCTGGTCTTGGTCCCGTGACCGCCGGTTGAGAGAGGGCCTACTGCATGTCCTTTCAGTACAACTTGTAATGACAAGTGTTGTAATGAGAGATGTTAATCACATTAATAGGTGTTGTCACAACAATGCTTAACACTTTCAGCCCCAAGCAAAATGTAGGCTAGTTCACTCTCAACCCACAGTGTTTGTAAAAGCATGAGCTGAGCTCCATGTGTATCAATTTGAATCACACCATGTTAGAGTGTATCAAAACTATATACATGGGCCTTAGCTCATAACACGTTGTGTATCAAATCTGTCCAAATCGAGCTTAAAACTGTTAAAGAATGTGTTCTGTTTGTATTTTGTGTATAATTTTGTAATAATTTTTTGTGATAATAATAATAATAATAATAATTTAATAGTGATAATAATAATAATAATAATTTTGTAATAATAATTTGTAATAATTTTTTGTGTATAATTTTGTGAATAATATAATTCTGTTTGTGTATAATTTTGTAGAAAGATGTACAAAATTTTGTATATCTTTCTATGTTATGTTATTTTGTCACCTAAATGGCAACCTATATGGCCAATCTCTAGTACAGTAAAATTAGGGTTTTAGATCGGCAACTGATGTGCATTCCCAAAAATTTGATAAGAGCTACTTTTAAGCACCATAATTAAAGATCCGATGAGTCCCCAAAAAATAAAGTTGTTTTTCACCTATAAAACCACTTTTCAAAATGGCGGTTTTAAGGTAATGGGATACATTTTGAAAAAATGTATTTATTTTTATTTTTCACCTGCATTTCTCAATATAATGTTGTGACACCGCCACCGATAAATTTTTAATGGGAAGTAGTTCATTATGACCGGTCGTTAATTTTTGGCCACCATCTTGGATCCGCCATATTGGATGAAAGTTATTTTTTTGTAATATAAAGATAGTGTTGTGACACATCATTTCAAAGTAGATTTTTACGCTGATTACAATGCCGCAATCCGTTTTTTAAAATCTTGGTTCGTTTTAAAGATACACTCAAATAAAAATTCAACCCTATAAATTTCTTATGGACATTTCGAACTTTAAACTTAACTTTAAATTTATTTTAAACTTATTTTGCATTATTTTTCTTTTATATCTAGTTCTAATTGAGGAATTCTGTTCATTGTGACCTTAAAATACTCAGTAATATTCCTGGCATTAATTTTAGCTATCCTTCATTCCATTTGGAGGATATTGAGACGAGTTATATCCTTCTATTTAATAGAAACTTCAATTTTTTTAAATTCGCTTTTAGTTAAAGATTAATATCTCAAGTTCTAAATAAGACACAAAGTTAATTCTGGTCTTAAAACAACTAGTACATCAATGTCTTTAATTTGAGTTATTGACCATTGAAATTCGTTGGATATTAAGTGGCTTATAACTGTCTAATCAACATAAAATTTATTGGTTACTGAAATTCGTCTTCAGTTAAAGACGTACAACTCAAGTTGTAAATGAGATTCAAGGTTCGTTTTGGTCTTAAATTACACGGTACATTATTGGCTTTAACTCCATATATTTATTGTTACAATTGGATACGTTTAAGATGTGATATTATACACTTTTCAATAAAAATATTTCCATTTCTAAAATTTGGGTAAAGTTTAAAATTTACAAACCGTTTCAAACCAATCCAATTCGAACGAAAAAAACTTTAAAGAAGCCCACTGATCCACTGAGTGATCTGATACCAAAATTAACAACCTATCTCAATTAGAACAGGATATATGAGGTAAAATAAGCAATAAATATATTCAAAATTTGAAACGTCCATAAGAAATGTATGGAGAAGAATTTTAATTTCCGTATATCTTTGAAACGGAAAAATATTTTAAAAACGGATTGCGGCATTGTAATGAGCGAAAAAATCTACTCTGAAATGATGTGTCACAACACTATCTTTACATTAGAAAAACCCAACTTGTATCCAATATGGCGGATCCAAGATGGCGGCCAAAAAATAAAGACCGTTAAAAATAAAGTATTTAGTACCCAACAATTATTAGAGTTGGTCCCACAACATTATATTGAGGCGATGCACGTAAAAAATGAAAAAGGGAAGCTTTTTTCAAAATTAATTTCATTACAAAAGAACCGCCATTTTGAAAAGTGATTTTATAGGTGTAAAACAACTTTATTTTTTGGGGACTCATCAAATCTCTTTTTCTAGAACTTAAAGGAAGGTCTCCTGAAAATTTTATGGACGCACATCAGTTGCCGATCAAAAGGTTGTTTTTGGCCTTATTTTACTGTACTATTCATAAATGGAACATTTCTATATGATATCAGAGAAGAGAAGTTTAAAAATTAATAATGTACACAATAGAAGCTCTCTTAACCGACCTCTATGGGATCAGAACGACCACTTGGTCGGATAACGAAAATGTCGGTTAAAACCAAATAATACGAGAAATATGTGTTACAATTACTTAAACAGTGAAAAATGTTAAAAACTGTTGCTACACAATCAATAAGTTAATAGAGTTAACACACAGTTATGGTAAATCAAAAACTGTTAGGGGCCTACATAACAAATTTAGCAAACACGATAAACAATGTGTGCATGAAATATTGAGAGCAACTGACTATATTTTACTTACTATGGAAACGTATGATAGACCTCATGATAGAATCATAAAAGTTATTTTTAGATCATTATCACAAAATTGGCTAGCAAGGTGGAAGTTGGTAGCCTATATTCCTAAAAAAAAAAACGGTCAGTTGATTTGAGGTCAGTTAAGAGAGCTTCCACTGTAGTAGTTTTATTGAAATGAAAACTTGCAATGACTTAAAATTTGATAACTTCATAAAACTGATAAGTGATTAGAAAACTGTAATTCATGGCTGATAAATTGTATGTAAAACTGATTACAGTTCATAAGCATTGAAATCCTAACTAAAACCCGAAAACCAACTTACCTGTAGCCATGATCGGTGCAGGGAGAACATTTGACTTTGCTACGGTGACAATATTAGTCTTAGAATTGGCTAACACTAGAGAGATAGACGTACATGGCAAAGTGACTGTGCGAGACAGAACAACAGGACTTTTTCCACTTACATTACCAAATGGTACAGTGGTAATCGAGCTGTTATGAACACTTGACACTGATGTACTTTTAACACTAGAATGTGTTATCGCGGTAATCTTCCCATCCGTCTGAGATGATGACGGCACACTCTTATCACTCGAAGCACTGTTTGATTCCCTCAGAGGATTAGTTGAACCGTTTAAACCTACTATCTTGCTTTTAATACTTTTAGTTTCTTTGTGTTTATATACTTTTGTTTTGCAGGTCTTTTGAACTTTCACAATCCCTTTCTTTGTGGACACTTTTAGCAGAGCACGTGGTTTTACTGGATTCTCTTTAGTTTCACCTTTCTTCTTTTCACTGATGTTCTTGACACCTGAAACTAACATGGATCCTGATTAGGATGCTAAATTAGTAATCGTTAAGTAAAATGTAATGAAATGTTTGAATGTCTTGGGCTGACATTCGAGTCAGTGAAAAACTAAAACAACTCCATTGTGGCAGACCTACATTATAGTGACTAAGAACGTCTCGTTGCTGGACCATACAGGGACAGAGTTTTGACGGCCCTGCGGGAGAGGGCTACCAGCCGACTGATGGTCTCGGTGCGGGGTAGCTTTGGTCCTGGTAGTACTGTATTAGGCTATCGGGACCGAGGGAATGAGTATGTAAGTGTGTGTGAATGGCTTAGTTATAAAAGATGGTCTTTTTTACTTTTATTTTATTTTTATTTTTTTACTAAAATATTATTGTAATTTTTCATTAAATTTTTCTCCAAAATTTGTTTTTCAAGATTATTGATAAAACAATTGAGGTTATTAAAAAAAGAAAAAGAAAATTAAATAAATGAAGAACTAAGAGTACAAACTTATCTGAATTTTTATATATATTTTTTTATTTTTTTTTTTATATATATATATAACAACGAGGTCTACACACAGGCATCTGCCCATGTAGACCTTTTCCATAAAATTTTGCTTAGTTAGTTTATAGAACATTTTTATTTAGCTAAGGTGTTGATTTTGTATATTTTGGAATAAATAAACTATTTACATTTCATTTAATTTTTATCACTGTTTGTCCTCCTTTTTTTATGTGATTCAGCACAACAAATGGTGTTCTAACTAGAAAATATGGAGGAAATTAGCTGTACAGGCTAAATTAACTGAAATAAAAAAGGGCAAAAATAGAGTGTCTCACCAGCATCAGGAGGCAGTTTTCCTTCCCACTTTCGTGGACATGTGAGCCGTGTCGAATGCCGGAGGGGACGAGGAGGTAGTGATATTTTGGCTGTCTGTAAAAGTTCTGCCAATTGCTTATTTCTTCTCTGCAACTCGTCCACCTGCTCTCGTAGTGATGTCATTTCAGCTTCTACACCACCATTAATATTGTTAGTAAGCAAATTTAAGACAGAAAGAATGAGAAATTGGGTCACTGGATAAGATGGTAGCTTTAATGATTAAGAATTTCTTTAGTTTGGCCCCATATAGACTTACATTGAAGTGGGATGAATAATTTGATAGGCATAATTCTCAAAATAATAGGGATAAAGATTTTATTGAGTACCATATCTTATAATATTTGCTTTAGTTTAGATAAAGGGTTTTTAAGATGCAAACATCATAATCTTGGTAAAAATTAAAACTAAAATTTCACTTAAAAAAACGTTCCTTAGGAGATGCCCTTTTTAAACCTTCTCATTACTTCCTAATTAGTAGTTATCCTTATTGAAATATCGTGTTGAGGTATAGCTTGTTTTGGATGGGGGCGGCAAACATCAGGCCCCGGGCACTATCAGACCACAGGACAGCCCTGACTAAGATGCCTTGCCAGATGCAAACAATAAACCACCTCCATTTAACGTAAAACTTACAATCATAGTGTAATTTTATGAAAACCTCACCCCCTCTTGCCTTTTAGCTCATTTCTGCTTTTCATTGATTTAAAAATATCCAAAACCAAAACCGACAATGCTAGTTAAATTATTTATAGCTAGCCTACTTAAAACCACGGACATATCACAGCCCGATTACTAATCATATCAGACTAACAAATGTAGTACAAGCCCTATGAAGATTTTATTGTAATTAATTTTCTATCACCAATAAGCAGGGGCGTCATCATTTTTTTAAATTGTGATTTAAGTGGAGTTTATAAATGATTTTCCAAATAAAAAATTTACATAAAAATCCTAAAAAATAATTACAAAACAGTATTATGTTTTAATGTTTATATTGCAATTTTTTTCAAATTCCCAGCTCAATTTTCTTAAGATTCCCAACTCATATTACGAGTCACAACTTTCCCAATTCAACAACCTCAATTCCCAACTTTGTCTATGAGTTACTGTAGTTATTTGGGAGTTTTATGATGTTTACCATAATATTTGGAAAATCCAAATTTTTTGAGTTGGAATTCCAACTTGAAGGATTAAATCCCAACATAACAAAAAATCTTTCAATTGCATTAAACAGTTTATGTTACCAAAACTTGACCAACAATCCCAACTCCTGAGACACAATTGGAACCCAACTACCCAAGAGACTAACTTTCCATATCAAACTTCAGGGATTAACCAGATTCCCCAAATTCCCAACTTTTAGTTGGTCTTAGAGTTGAAAATTTAAGTTTATAAAGATTTTTAACAATAAATTTCAAATTAATTTGCTTGTTATACCAACTTTAAAGATCCTAAATAAGCATGGAAATTTAATTTTTTATAACTTAGGCCACTTTCACATTGGATTGCTGCGACCGAATGGCAGCCAATCCAAGCGAATACCTGTAGAAGTCGCAACCCCACGCTTGTCATTTCACATATACGGTGGATGCAACCGAGTTCTCACAATGTGCACACAGGTTAATTTGGTTGTCTGCTTGTCACCTGCTGTCACTCCCTGTCGCAGTCTCGACTCAGCATAATTTAACAAATAAATTCACTCGTCAAGATGGAATCAAGTGATGAGGACGAGGACCTCCTGTATGCTTTTGTTGCGTAAAAGAAGAAGGTGGGCGAGAAAACAAAAACGTGGGTCCATCCTATTCTTGAGAAGAGGAAGAAAATGGGAAAGAAAATTTTATTCTTTTTTATGAACTCATCCAATTTGAAAGTGTACAATAAAATTAAAACAGGCTCAATAAACTGTAAATAATTTACGCTAAACAACATAGATACAAATAAGATATACCGATAACAGTGGAATCAGCGAACCGAGTTGATCACAAGTGACAGACACAGGGAAGGAGGCAAGCAGACGACATAAACAAGCTGCATACGCATCCCGAAACCGCGGTCGCAGGTTGGGTCGCAATCACCGAGTGTGAAACTATCCATATGTTTCAATACCCTGATCGCGACTTGAGTCCCTAAAAAGCAGGGTCGCTGCCACCGCCTAGCGACGCAGTTCTCTGGCGACCGAGTCGCTGCCACCGAGGTGGGTCACTACGAAGCACTAATGTGAAACGTAAGCATAAGGCTCAATGCATTTTTATCAGGTCAAGCGGCCGACGGGTGGCTGACACTTGGTCACAGCGACCCAATATGAAAGCGGCCTTAATCCAAAAGGTTTCAATGAACTACCGTAGGCCTACTTAGAAACTCGCAACTTACAAGTGAGAGTAAATAACAATTTCCCAACTCTAAAACACAAAATCCCCAACTGTAACTTCTAGACCAATAGGCCTACTGTATTATTGTCATTACAATAGTATAAAAAATACAACCAAAACATTTATGTTATTCACATTTAAAAATAGTTTTAATGAGAAAAATATTTTTATAGGCTACTTAATAAGTGTGTGCTTTTGTTGAATAGTTAAAAATATCAAAAGTGGAAAAATAATAATCAAACTGCAGAGCAATTTTTTGCTTAAAATTAATTTGTGATTAAAATAACCTAATGCATCAGAGCTTCATGAAAAAATATTGTTACAGTATGCCCGTCTGCAATGAGCAAGCAATAAAAATGATGATTTTAATTTAGAGGAATTAAGTATTAATTTTTAATTATATAACTAAGCTTTTTAAATAATTTTTTAATATTAAGTTATTATTTTAGTTTATATTTAGTTTAATTTCATGTTCTTAAATCTTGTTAATATACGATAAAAAAGTATCCTAATTAAAAGCAATTAGTGTTACTTTGTTTAAAACATTAAAATACCATAGTGAAATTTTAAAATTATCTTATTGAAATATTTATATCTATATTATACCTATATTATGAAATTTATGAATTAACAATGTGACTAATTATCCAATAAGGTTTTACCAAAATAATAGCCTATTTAATTTTATCATCATGTATTTTATGTGCTTTTATGCTTATAATATCGGGTTTGCTATAAAATGAGCCCTAAGAATTGAGAAACCCACAAAAACAGTTGGGAAAAGCCCATATTTGAGTTGGAAAATTTGAGGCACCCACAAAAAATTTGTCTAGGAACACCCCTGCCAATAAGTTATCTTACTTGCTTCCAATGAAAAAATAACAGTTCTCAAAAATAATCTGAAAAAGAATTCTGAGCTAAAATCCAAGACAAGTATAAAACCGGTCATGGGCTGCTTCAACATTGCACAACATATTCAACAACTCACCAAGTACATCACTGCATTTTCTTCCTAAAACGCTAGCAATTTTCTCCTTTAATTCCTTAATGAATGTTATTGATTTGTTGAGTATCTCCAATTTAGTCATTGCCATGGTCGGGTCATGATCAGGCAATAAACGGCTCAGCTCAACAAAAGTCAAGTTTAACCTTTCCCGGCGATTCTTTTCCCATTCTACATTTTTTCTGAAAAAAAAAACAAAAACAAAAATTAAACACTGATTGTGACAATCTTACCGAAGTTGTTTACAATGGCATAAGGTAAATAAACATTTCTGAAAGTTATTAGGCCTACATACTACTCAAAATACTGTTAAGAAAGAACACTTAAATCCATTATTGGTAAATGTTCTCCCTGAATCCAACATAGCTTTTAGGTAAGTTAATTATAGTAGATGCCTCAAATGCGGTCACCAAGGGAACGGATCACCAGGACCTTATTAAATGAGTGTTCCAAAGATAGATGAACTAACTATTAGGTGTATTTAACCACAAAGAATAGTGTAACACTTAGTTAATGTTTTGCTATCGACTTAAAAGGTATAATTTACTTGCTCAGACTTTAGTAATAGGGCCGAAATTCAATTGGACAAGAGGTCGCTAGCGATGAAACTGCATTAAGCCTAAATGAAGGAATACCGTGCAAATGGTTCAGCTCAATATCAGCTATAAAAAAAGGTCCTAACATAGAAATGGATGGAAGGTCCGCAATAGTGATGGAATCTGTCTGCTGACTGTAATATCTGTGTTTTGCCAATCGGGCTGCAAAAATGGCGCTAATAAATATCATGCTAATAAAACTGCAAGAGGACAATATTTCAGAAGGTTAATACATATTTTGACACTACTTGAAATATTTTCACTTAGGCCTACATTGTAATTGCCGGACTTGAAATAACAAAACCAAACTGCTTTACTATGGACAGCTTTAAGTAATTTGGGAAAACTCCACACTTGAAAGAATGATTGATTAGATGAACAAGTGGCTTGACAAAATCTGACTGCAGTAGTACAAAATCTTAAGTAGTTTAGATGACATATTGTCGCAGCCTGAAGATGTCTTAGGCTTTAGAGACCTGATTAAGTCAGTTACCTCTTCCTCAGAGACAGGTGCAAGGTAAAAAGAAGATGTCCTTGTGCTGAACTGGGATGTGGAAGACTTATAGATGTAGATGGGCCATTATTAGAAAAAGTAATTAATTGTTGAATAGGTTTGAAACCAATTTTGGGTCTCCAACATCAGCACCATTATTGTCTTTAAATGTATGGGTCATATTTGAAGACACCCATATATTTTCTTGCCTCTACTCTCATTAACAATTTCCCAAACACTTTTTAATTTATTAGAAGAGTTTTGGATAATGTTGAAAATTATAGATGACTTTGCGACTCTAATGCAAGACCTATATAGCCTCTTCAGTGACAAGTAATGTTGTCTCCTTACATCAGAATAAATACAAACCCTTTGTAAAATAATACCACTGAAGAACCATATCACGAAGTTTTATTTGATCACAATTGAAAAACACTTTGGTATGGGGAACACGCTTACAGTCTAACTTTTTTCTCTGAAAAAGCTTGTGCAAAATAAAAATGCAAGATGGATTCAAAGATATTTATTTTTTCATCCATGGTGCCTGCCTCAAAAACACTGGACCATGTTTCCTTGTCAAGAAGATATTAGAAGATGCCTTTGTCAACGGAAAATGATCGCATAGGAACATTCTGAGGCTGCTCAAAACCACCAGGGTTCAACAGTTTGATGGCTGCCACCTGCGAATGATGATCAGATAAGGCCGTAACTAGTACTGAACAATTAATCAAGTCATCAGGAAGGTCAGTATATACGTGTTCAATCAATGACTTTGAGTTCTTGAACTCTCTGGTGTACGATGCGATCTTGTTTCTCAAATCATAAGAAGCCATCATATATAACAAGCTGTCAACTTCATTGCCAGCAACCGATAAATCGACATTAAAAACACCCAGTACAATAGTTTTTATCTCAGGATTGATAAATCGATCAAGGCAATCCGATAAACACCTATAAAAGACCTCGTGATCCTCTATGGAAGATGACAACGGCTGCGGTTTATGGATAGAATGAAAATTTGCTGCACCAATGAAAATTTTGCTGCATCTTTGTCTCCATTGAAGGAGTTTGTCTCCATGACGCAACCTTTCCGACAAGTCCTGGTACACTTCTGAACTGGCAGATTTGAGGAAAGTTGTTATTCCCTGCATGATAGATATAAGTCATGTACTGTCTTAATTGATATAAATAGATTTTACTCTCTGTACCTCGAGGCCATGCGACTGTATAGACTTCAGGTTGATCTGGCTAAAAAAGAAGCCAATATGAATTTTATTAATTCAGCAAAGAACCCTTGTAAAGCTGCTTGGATCCTAGTGAACCAGGTACAGAAGCAGAAACCTGGAATGAAGTGCCCAGCCAGCCTAGACGATTTCAATACATTTTTACTGAATGAGGTGGACCGAATAGTAGGCTCGATTGACTCACCTGTCGATTGTGTTCTTGCGCCTAGGCCAGTTGTCAGTGGACTGAAATCATTTTGTAGCATACTGCCAAACGACATTTTATGAATAATAAAAAGTTTTAAGAACTCCCACAGTCCTGATATTTATGGTATGACTGTTACCACCTTAAAGTACATTGCTGAGGTCATAGCGTCGCCGTTGGCTGATGTCATCAACATCTGCCTATGAAATGGAGTCTTTCCCGACTTGTTGAAGGTTTCGCGGAAGGTTCCCATCTTCAAGAAGGGGGACCCTACATCAGTCACCAGCTACCGCCCGATTTCTATTATACCTGTCATCGGAAAGATCTTTGAGACGGTGATTAAAAATCAGTTGGTTGACTACCTGGAACGAAACTCCTTGCTTGCTGAAGCCCAACATGGATTTAGGAGAAATAGGGTCCACAGCTTTAATTCTTGCAGATCTGAGCAAAGCGTTTGACACTGTCAATCACAAGTTACTGTTGCTCAAACTGGAACGCCTTGGTGTCGGTGGCAGTGCCCTGAGTGTCTTCAAATTTTATCTTCGAGACAGAAAACAAGTCCTCTCGGTTAGTGGAGCAAACTCTAATCCCAAACTGGTCAAGCACAGCGTGCCACAGGGGGTGCTCTTCTTGGTGATGATAGATGACCTCAGTCTGCTTGGCAACATCCATCTTGATGTTTGCCGATGACACTACGATTGCTCAAGGGGGCCTACACCGGACGAAGCCAGAATGAGGGCCTAAGAGGTGTTTGAAGATGCAAAGGCTTGGTTTAGCTCAAACTCTCTGAGTTTGAATCAGGACAAAACCCAGGAACTTATTTGCAGTCTTGGCCGCATTGATGCTGAGTGTGCCGGGGAAGTTAAACTGTTAGGATTCGTCATCGACTCCAAAATAACTTGGGGTGGCCAAATAAACAGTGTGTGTAACAAATTGTCTCGTGTTGTATTCCTCCTTCGCAGATTAAAGCCGCTGCTGACCGAGCACTACCTCGTTACTGTTTAATATGGCCTGTTCCACTCCCATCTTACCTATGGATTGCTTCTCTGGGGACACTCTGCGGGCTGTGATGACATTCTTCTTCTTCAAAAGAAGGCGGTTAGAATTATTGCCTCTGCCGGATACATTGACTAAGGTAAACCGGGGTAATAAGCACCATGAAATTTCAAATTTGACATTATAATAACATTAGAACACTGAAGTTATTTCCTAACATTGAAATACCAGATTCAGGTGTGAAATTCAATATTTTTTCTATAATTTTATGTAAAAATATGTTTAATTTGTTGACATTAAGTGATTTAAAAATTAATTTATAATTAGGTCTGCACGGCGGTGCTTATTACCCCAACACCGGGGTAACAAGCACCAAATGTTAATTTTCCGGGGTAATAAGCAACTCCATGTTAAATTTCAAGGGGTAACAAGCACCAAATGCAATCCAGGTATAGAACATAAAATAGTGTTTAATATTAAGACTTTACAAAAATTACATTTGAGTAAAATTAACTTTTGTAAAACATAGGGCTATTATTTTTAAAAGTTCATTAAATTTAAGCTCATTGTTAACCTTATTGATAAATAAGGCATCATTAATGGCCACTGGCATCACTGTTTATATAGGACTGTCTCCCACCTTCCCGAATGAGCTTTTTAATATATTTCCGCACATGATTTCTGAAAAATGAGGAAAAGATAAGTGTTAACTTCTTTCCTCTTTTAACATTAAATTAATCAGTTAATCAGGTGCCTGTACTGATGCAAGCCAAAAAAGCCAGCGAGTACGTTGTACGTAGCGCTCTACCGATGTTAAGGCATGTCTGGTTTCCGATAACCGATAAAACTCCCCTTTTCTAGTTCAAGATACTCACCTCTTTTAATTGAAACCAATAGAGTTCCTAAATTCTAAACTTTAGTTAGGCCTAGTCATATTTTAAAAGTTAGCCTTCAAAATTGAGAATTCAGTGATAGTTTTGTGATGCTAATAATTGGTGCTTGTTACCCCGAAACACCAAGTTGCTTATTACCCCAGGTGCAAGACTTTTTATAATGCTTCTCATAATGCAAACAAAATTACCTCAAGCATGTATTTCATATCAATATTATGTCTAGTTAAGTTGTATTTTAGTAAAAACCACTTTAAAAACTTTTAAATAATAAATTGACTTCAAAACATACCTTCAAAAGTTTTTACTTTGAAGCATTGAAGAGCTCCAAAAACTACCAACAAGTAATCAGATCCACAATCCAATACAGGTTGGCACTAAAGTAGTAAAAATGAAGGGAAGAGTAAGAACAAATTGGAGGGAATCATAACAGATTACCAGCTGATTATCAATGTGTAGAATATCAAAGAAATAAAAATAACAAAATAAATGGTGCTTATTACCCCTGGTGCTTATTACCCCAGTCTACCTTAATGTAAACCCATATTCAAGCGGTTAAAGATACTGACCATATATAGCCAGTAGGCCTAAAATGTTCTACTTTGCCTTTGTTATGTCATTAACTATTTGAACTCCTTCATGCCAACAGAAGACTATCACCCCTACAATCTCCGTAACAAGGCACAACTAGACATACCTTTCTGTAGGCTGTCAAAGAAAAATAATTCATTCAGGGTGATCGCCCTCTGGATGTTCAATGCTCTCCCAACTGGCATCAAAGTTCTGGAGCCCGCAGTTTTCGAGTGAACTAAGGCCTGGTTACTGGATAGGCCACTCTAGGCCTACTCGGTTTCTGAATTTTTTTGAACTGTCGAACCAAGCTTGACGCCATCTTGTAAATTATGTAAATAATGTAAATAGTTTCCATAAGATAGTTATATAGTATTATTGACTCAGTCTATCCAGCAGTGCTGGTCAGCGATGTCGTGGGAGGTATTCAAGGTATTCATGGTGTATTGTCTATTGTATATTGTCATTAAAACCCCGACGCACAAACATTCCTAAGACCTTGGACAATTGCCAAAGAAAATTTTTCAAAAATCCTTACAGTGCTGTTAGAAAATATTATTTTGAATCTGAGCAAGTCATTCAAGTTTCCGCTGTGCGTGTTTTCATTTCACAAAAAGGGTGTGTGTGCTGAGCTGTTAAAAGAAAGCACTCTAGGTTCTGCCTATAAGCTGAGGCCTAGTTTTGGCCATATTGGCAAAGGAGCACAAGTAGGCCTAAGTGTTATCCATCAATCCATACACTAATGAAATTTGAAATTCACAGTAGAAAATTTGGAATCCAAGCATAAAATTGTAATATGATTAGCAAAGCAACAAAAGAAAAGAAAAGAACAGGACTATATCACTATCTGAAACTGGGACCTCACATAAAACTTAGTGGACTATACAAACCTAGGCCTCAAAAGCCTAAAACTCTTACCCGTAGGCCTTATTATAAATAATCACTTAACTTACAAATGTTAAGAAACAAAAGTAAGTTTGGCCACTTACACTCTTTTTACAGCACCCATCTTCTTTTTTTCTCAAATAATAATAACGAAACTAATTAAAATACTAAAAAGTAATGTAGATGTTTACATGTAGAATGGTTTGTTTTGTACAAAACCAAAGATAAATAAATAATGTCAGAAGTTGTCACACACTGACTGACAGTCTAACTTTGACAGTCTGACCGTTGGTCTGACCTCTGACACACGTCACACAGCGACAGTTGGACCAATAATTATTAGTACCAGGGGGACCGAGCTTAAGCTCGGTAAAATTATTACTTTCGTTTCTCACACAAAGCTCGTTCGCTCCGCTCACTCGCCAGGCGGAAGGTTTGCTGCACATTGGTATGATTTTCCTAAAACCACAGGTTAAAGATGTAACACATTGGTTTATTTTATCTACAGTTATCAGCTGATTTTTGTTCAGTTAAAAAATTTCCATAAGGATAACATGGGATCTTTGAAGGGCTCTAGCGCGAAAACCGGATTTTTCCCAGCTATGGGACCAGCTCCAATCGATTTCTGGTGGCCAAAACCCCCATATTCCAAAATTTGAAGGAAATCGTCGGAGCCGTTTTTGAGATAATTGTGCAAGCAAGCAAGCAAGCAAACAAGCAAACATTGCTCGTATAAGAGTATAGGATAGAAGTTAGCAGTTTGTTATTTTCTATTTAGGTTATATGTATAAAGAATAAAAGGTGGGGGAATCATAGCAACTACGCACGTAGCAACGACCCAGTACAATCAAACTAAGGAACTAATAGAATTTTCTTATAGCGACTTAAAAAGGCGGGAAATCAAAAGTTTATATACTACATAAGTTACATGTACATATCCCACGTCGTCTCGATTGACCAGCTCTTGGTATGGACGGGGTATCATATCATAGTAGCTACGCACGTAGAAACTACAAAGTGAAAATAAACGTAGCAACTAAAACTGAATGTTCTCATAGCAACTACGAAAAGGCGGGAAAAATGAAAATTTAAATATTCGATTAGCGCCTACACAATTATTAAAATTTCTCGTTAGTGCCTACGATATCGCAGCCGCTAAAGTGTACTTGCTAGTAGATTATTTCGTTTTTACGTAGTTGTTGTTAGATTTCTTAAATTCTCGATAGCACCGAACATCTAAGTTTCTCGATAGCGCCTACAATAATGAGCGGTAGGTAAAAGAACGAATCTTTAATGGTTCGTTCATTATCTTTACATTCCTTCTAGAGAGCAACAGCTCACTCAGTGTTGCCAGTTGTGGAGGATTTCTACCAAATAATAGGGAATGTTTATGGGTGTTGGATATCTTACTAATTAGAAAGGGGATTATTTAAAATCCTTTATTTAAAAACCTTTTAAATAAAGGTTACGATCCCCTTTTAAATAAAGGGGATTATTTAAAAACCCATAAAATCACCAAACGCTGGGAAAATACCATCTCTTGGCAACCCTGCTGGTTGCAGGTGTCATGGCAGGGAAGTCGTTCAAAAGAGCTGTTCATTCCGAACGACTCTGTAGGCGCTATGTTACAAATTCGATTTTAGTGGCTATGTAGAGTAGTTGCTAATCGAGATATACAGAAATTTGTCGGACCTAAAAGCTTTTTATACTTTTAGTTGCTACAATTTAAATATATTTTACAAATCTAACAGTCAAAATCAATGTTCTAAAAAGTATAGGTCATATTCTCGTTAACGCCTACACAAATTTGAAATGTTCTACCAGCACCTACAAGTGTAGGCGCTAATTCACACTGCCATTTTAGTACCTATGTCAACATTCAAATTGTAGTTGCTATGAGCGTAGCTATTATGAGACCCCACGCTGGCATGAGATGAGATCGGTCAGTTTTCTTGCTACTAGTTAAAGCTCCACTATTCAGTAGTTTGTCATGGTGGAATGGAATTTTATTAGTGCAAACTAACACATTTATTCAAATTTCTCGTTAGCGCCTTCAATATCATAACCACTAAACCATAGTTGCTTTTAGACTTTTTAATTTTTACGTAGTCGCTGTTAGATTTCCCAAATTATCGTTAGCGCCTAACATTTCAGTTTCTCGATAGTGCCGACAATAATGAACGGTTAGAAATTTAATGATTTGTTCATTATCTTTTACTTTCAATTCTAATGAACAACAAATCACTCACTGTTGTCAGTTGTGGGGGATTTCCCCAAACCTGGGGATATTTCTTGGTGCTGGGGATTTATAGTGAATTAAGAGGAAATTTGTTGCTGATCTTTACAAGGTGTCTAATTTAAAACAAGGAAAAACTCATTTTAAAAACGTGATGTTTGGTCATGCTTGATGTGGAGTATAATTATAGACTTATTAAAAGTATTTTCGAGAAAAATGATTTAAAATGTATATATTTGTGTTTGAGATATAGTCTTGATCGTTAGATGGATTAAAGGGATTTTTCAGCTATAACGGGTTTATGATTTTGTTCGAGTACGTTAGATTATCTATATCTACACCGTAAATAACGTCGTCGTCTGTTTTTGTCAGATTTCAATTAATTGTTCCTCATTTCATCGTCCTACATCAAAATCATATAAAACCTCCCAACTTTCAGTGCTTATCCCAGCTAGCACCGTTAAATACCAAAACGGGGGGGGGGGGGGGGGAATGCTATCTCTTTGAAACACTGATGGCTACATGGCAAGCAAGTCGTTCAAAAGAACTCTTCAAATAAAGAGCCGTTCAATTCAAACGATTATGTGGGCGTTGAACTGGAGGTTGCTGCTCACTCAGAATTATCAAACATTCATAATTTGCTCACAAACAATAAATTAATTTTAAATGCTCAGAAAACAAATTTTGTATCATTCAGTACAAAAAAGAACAAAAATAAATTCAATCCCCACATTTTCATTGAAAATGAATCAATTAACCAAATTGATGCCACGAAGTTTTTAGGACTTCATATTGACAACTGTCTTAGTTGGTGCCAGCACGTGGATCACATTGTTCGCAAAATAAATTCTGGAATTTATGCTTTAAGAAGAATGTATTATTTAATTGATTTAGCAACCTTAAAAGTAATTTTTCATTCCCACATTCAATCCCATATAGCATATGGAATCTCAGTTTATGGAGGCACTTCCCACCAAAATTTGAGTAGAATATTAGTTTTACAGAAAAAAGCCTTAAGGGTAATGTTAAATTTGGATTATAAAGAATCTGTGAGACAACATTTTGCTGATTTAAAAATATTAACAGTTTTTGGTTTGTATGTGCTAGAATGTATTATGCATGTGAAAAACTACTATGATAGGTTTAAAATACACTGTGAAAACCACACATACAACACCAGAAACAAAACTGATATTGTTTTACCACAACATAACCTTGAGGTTTTTAAGACTAAGCCTTCTTACAAAGGAGTAAAATTTTTGAAAATTATTCCTAAGGAAATAAGAGAAATTGTAGACATCAACAAATTTTAGTCTAACCTCAAAAAATTTCTATTTGAAAGGCCTATTTATTCTTTGGATGAATTTTATTCACTGTCATCTTAGAATTAAGTATTAGTAATTAAGAACTTGACACTATTTATTGTACGGATTGTACAAATAAAAAATAAAGATATTTTGAATTTGGCATTTGAAAATGAATTTGTTTGAGATACAAGCGATAAAATAATTATATCCAGGCAATCACAAAAAGTTTTGTAGTTAATCACAAAAACAAGTCATTATTCAGCTCTGAAAGCTATTCATTGGCATGCAGCATCCTGGATGACTTCTCTCCTGAAGGTTGGCAACGGCATGTAGAAAAAGCGGTGCCAGAGACAACTACACCTCCCAATCGTTCAGCCTCACCAGGCCATTGTTGTAAGCGTAGGCAGTTGGCTGGAATATGAGCCCAAAGATGGCCATCTTGTACCTCTCGGGATGACCAAGTCAATCTGACTGAGAAGAGTAGAGCAGTCAAGTGAGCCATTTACAATCTTGTAGAGAAAAATTATATCATTTATTTGGCGTCTGAGTTGAAGAGGTTGTAAGTTGAAATGCTGTTCCAGTTCGACTACTGGTACATCAAGGAAGTCATATCCCAATCGGACCCCTAAGTTTTAATACTCTCACGAAGTGAACTTGCACCTTATTTAACTGGTCAATGTGGCCGAGCTGATATGGAGACCAAATTACAGATGCGTACTCCAAGATGGAGCGAACAATAGTCTTATAGAGAATCAGAAGAGACTGAGTTGATCTAAAATTTCGAGTTGACCTGATGAAGATGTTTTTTTCCGTGCATTGTGTGCATTGACTTTTTTGGACTAATTTATATTGCACTGCCTGTTACGAACTTTCTTTGTAAGTCAAGAGGATCTGATTTTGATTTGTAATCTCCTCTTATAGTTAGTTTTATGTCTTGGCTTATATTCTCAGGATTGAAAAGCTGAACTAAAGAATTTGAATTTGAATTTAGAAAAATTTGGGTGTATTGATGTAATAGAGCTAACACCGAGTAATATTTTTGGCTGTCCTGTTGAACACGGACACCTATGAACCTATGTACCTGTTGAACGTGCGGGCTGGACACGGAGCCAACAGAATGAGAAAGCAACCAGTGAAAAATCAATAAATCTTGAACCATTGACTATGGATCCATAGTCATTGCTTGAACTCTGCAGTTACATGAAAAAACTCAATGACAGCCAAAATTTGGCTTGTTAGAAAAAATAGAATCGATGTGTCAGTTTACACAAGTTTGTCAATAATGGTAATGTCAGTCAATGTCAATAATTGTCAATAGTCGAACAGTGAGTGAGTCAGACAGTGACAGTAGACAAAGATGGCGCAGAGGTTTCCAAACGCTCAGCCGCCTCAAAATGCGGTTCAATCTGCTCAAAGATATCCAGCTCCACCAGTGCCTCAGCTTCGTCAGTATGCAGGTCCCAATTTTCCAGTAAGTAATATGATACCTAAACTAACATGCTTGATTTAGGTCTACAGTATTAGCTTGAATGGTTTCGCTCCATAAAAGTTTGGTTAGGCCTAGGTTTTTACTGAATTCGCCGGCAACTGAATCTATAAAAGTAAGGCATAAGTTAGGTACGTCTATTGTAACATAGGTCTTAGCCTCATTTTTGTTTGTATCAGGTAGGTTTGATAACTTATCTCTAATAGGCTATGCCTTGAAAATTTCATAAATGACAGGCCATGTCAACTTGTTCTTATACGTAGGCCTAACTTAAGTGAATTTACACTTATTTAGCCGATCATACACGGTATTTTGAAATTCTTGCTAGATCGAAGGCAACACGCCAGAGAAGTCGTCACGGAAGTCACGAATTTGGTTGTAAAATTGCAGATTGGTTCAAAATTTCTATGCAGGCCTATGTATATCTAATTATATATGTACCTATGTTTACACATCAAAATTCACAATTTGTTGTATTGTTGTTAAAAAGTATAATAGTTAAAATGTTTATCAAAATCTAAACCTAAATCCCTAAAAAACGTATTAGTCAATGTACAGTACGGTAAGTTAAATAGGCCTAATGGTTGATTTTTCTTTTTTAACATAAAAACTAAACACTATCACTAATATAATATCTTTCATCCCCTCACTAGTGTACCACACTGCTCACACATAATTTTCTTTGGTACGGTACCGGTATCAGTTCATTATCTTGGAAAAATCTATCACATTGCTCATATCTATGACCCAACTATCTATTATAAACTTTCTATTATAAACACAGTATATTAATAGATAGTTCTCTGAAACTCATTAGGCTAATAAAAATAACTAAACTATCAATACTAGGCCCTAAATATAAAATCACCTAGTAAAATCTTGGTTTTAATATCAAATAAACAAACAATAATATTTAGTAAATAAATACTGTATAAAAAATTCCCAAAAACCACTTGTTAAAACATTTCATCCGATATTTCACAGGGTGTCTACTGGTCACCAAAGTCACCAAAAGTCACTGATTTTAGTTAATGGTCACCGAAGTCACCATAAAGTCACTGATTTTTCTTTAAAATGGAAGAAAAGTCACACATTTTTAGTATAAATTGTGAAAATAATGCGATTGCGAGCAAAAGTTTTGCGACTTTAACAATTTTCCCCCAACATTTTCTATCTTAGAGACGGAAAAGTCACTGATTTTTAACCCTCCAACTGGTCATTATAACCTCCTTTACTGGTGAGGTTTTTTTGGCCGCCGCGCAAACATTTAGTACAAACAACATAAAACATATAAATTGGTATATAAAACATACAAGTTATATATAAATTTTTTCAGAATGAAATAGGCTATTCAAAACAATATTGTTTTTAGTGTACTTACAAAAATTTATTTTGTTAATCCTCCTATTTTGTAACAATAAAGATTTTTTTTTTCTTATTATTTTCCTTTTAGAGTATTATCATGGTAAGGTATGTTGTCCATACAACAAAACTAAGATAGCCAAAATAACCACAATTTTATTGGCTTTTTACTGATGTATAACACTTGATTGTTTATATTATAAATAAAATATTACAAAGCAAATATGTGAGGTAAGCACAAACCACATTTTCGCCGCCATATTTTTTTAAAATTTTTATTTTTTATTTTATTAATTTTTTATGATAAAATTTTTACTAGAACTATTTATAAATATTAAATATAACTATTTGTTACGTATATAAATAATTATATTTATTTATAATAAATTAATAAAGTTAGGCCTAGGCCTATTCACTCACCTAGGCCTAGGCCTAACTCACAACTTTCATGTTCACTGACAACTTCACTTTGTACTCTGAATCTTCATTTAGAAGGCCCAAATAGCACTATAATTACTCAATTCACTCATTATTACATTGCAAACTAACTATAATACACTAAAATTTGCATTTCAAGTAATAACATAACCACAAAACAGCGCCGCCCCTACGATACGCGTAAACAAAAACAAACACCAGAAATTCAGTCTTACCAACATACTGATATTTCAACAAATACAGCTGAACATATGATGACTAGATTGTTCATCTTTTCCTCTTTCATACTATATAAAAAACATCGACATTGACTATAAAATAACGAAGTAAAATGCATTTTACATAGACCTTGCAAATGGATCGCGATCGCGATCCTACCAGTTTAGAACGGCCTAAATGGGTCGCGATCGCGACGTTCACCAGTTGGAGGGTTAACAATTTTCACCCCCAAAAGTCACCAAAAAGTCACTGATTTTTATATCTCTTTGGCAGTAGACACCCTGTTTCATCCAATGCGATATTGATATTTCATCCAGTGTGACGTATCGATATTTCACTCGATGCGATATATCGATCGTATCGATCGATATTTTCATTCAATAGAAATGTAGGCGCTATATGTACCCTTTTTCCTTGTGTTTACACCAGAGGCATTTTGTTAGGAGTGATGTACTATGCACCTTAAACACTTTCGCTTTTAAGGGAATGCGATCGAAACTCATCCAAATGGACATCCCAGGAATTGAGCCTGTGACTTCTTGAACCGAAGTTCAAGACGCTAACTGTTAGGCTAGGGAGATGCCTTGAATATTCTTAGTTAAATGATATTTTTCTCTATCCAAAATACTAAGTTATGTCCAGTCAATTTTTTTACTACAAAATCATAAAACTTCCTTTTTTATAAAAATCAGAATTTTCTGAGGTATTGATAGGCCTACTGTACATATTGCTGTAGTGTAGGGTATTTCAGTAGCAGTTACAGTATCAGTGTGTTTTTCTTCTGGGGACTTAAAAAACAAAAAAATAACATGGTCCTGGCCCCATGACCATGAGTACCGTGAGTATTCCTACTTCCATATTTATTTGCAAAGAAATTAGTTTTAAAACTGCCTAATCGAAAAAAACCAAGCACTGAAAAGTTTCCCATATAGCACTCCTTTTAGTTTAATAATGGTTGTAGCTCTGTAAGTGGATGAAAAATAGTTCTAAGGTATTCTACCACCAAGTGGTAGAAAGTGGTGCAGCATTGAACAAAGATGCTCAGCAGTTTTAGCCCTAGTTTTAATTTTAAAAAAATGAAAACAAGGGTGCCCCCTTCTTGTGAACGGAATTAGCTTGTTAAAATGTTGGCACCTAAATGAATTATATTTTAAATACGATGGATTGATACTGGTAGTTGCATTGCTGAACACTGTTGACTGCCACAGAAATTAAAAAGAAGCGCTGCTGAAGTACTGTCCCTCACCTTCTGATTTGTCTGCTCAGGCGTCTTACCTTTCTTAATTTCAATAATTAGATGCAGCAGCGCCCTGGCGGAAGCTTCCAACAGCAGCCAAACATGGGTACACCACCAGGGCCGCAGATGATGCCTCGCCCTCAGCAACAGGCTCCCTACAGCCCAATGCGTCAGGGAGGTATGACGCCACAGTCCAGCAAACGCCCTGCCGATAACCGGCCCCCTCAGCAGAAGCCTCAAAATGCCCCCAGGTTAGATATTGTACCAACCTAATGCATGAGTTTGTTGCTCATCTTATCAACCCTGTATTACATACCTAAAGTAAACTAAGTGCTCTCGCTAACTACAAATTCATAGGACAAAGATATTTTTCCTTGAGTTACTTGCAGTTAGACTTAAAAATAGTTCAAGATACAGAAGGCAATCTTTTAATAAATTTGACTTACAGAAGTAAAGTGTACAGTACAGCATAGTGACAGCAGACAGAGGCTAGACCGGATGTATTGATGTGTTATTGACTCGTTGCTACCTTTATGATATGTTGTTTTGACAAAAAATCTGTTGATAAAACTTCGAGATATATAGAGCTTCTTGAACTTGTGGAGGTAAAAAGAAAATTGAATTTGATTTATTTACTAAATTTCAAGATAAAGAGGCACTCATTTGTATTTCTCCGGCCTATTTAAATAAAATATTTATAAAATTATTTTAAGTTATGTGGCTTTTTAACTTAAGAAGGTTTACAATAATTTGAGATACCGATGATTTGGAGTTATAAATTATTTGGAGATTTATAATGGATTTGGAGTTAGCGAGAGCTGACTGTACAATAAAAGTATTTAGAAATATGACTGCATTGAAAGATGTGTATAAAACATCTGCATGAATGGGACTTAAAATTTCAATAAAATCACACATTTTCAACTTCTAATGACGGTTTGCTTTCATAACCCCCCTCATTTACCCTCTAGGTGTCCATTAGAAAACCCTAAAATTTCACACAGTTTTTGGCCCTTTTGCAAACTTATGGAAAATTTGTTTAAAACACGAAAATAAAATTTTCATAGTATAAAATTTTATATTTTCTAGATGGAATTTTTAATACAAATGAGTAGGCTTATTTTATGTTCAAACTGTCATACAAATTGTATTAAAGGCTATGATGCATACAAAAAATATTAACCATTATCCAATTAAAAAAACTGAAATATAAATTCTGTTTCAAATTTAGTTAGAAAAAGAAAAATTATACCATTTAGTAGTTTCATATCAAGGATAAAATCCCTAAAAAATTAACTTTGATGTAGGGAAAAAGAAAAAGGCTACTTTGCTCTAGAGTTAGGGCACCTTCCAGAGAGTTTCTTGCAGTGTTTAGTACAAAAAAATTCTACAAAGTCGCGCTAATTCGAACTAATTGGCACCGGACCCTGTTGGTTTAATTAATTTTCGCAATATTCAAAGCTAATAAATAATGATTTTTACTTGTTTATTACAGCCATTTACCTGAACAGGCCATTTTTTCTCGACTTAGATATAGTAAATAATAAAGTCTAGGTGTCATTTTTATTCTAGTTGTGGGGATATTCTATTCATGTTTAGACTAATTTTCTTAAAACCCTACAGTAGAATACACTAAAATTATTAATTTAACAATGAAATTTTAAGTCGGCCAAAACCTTTGCCACTCATTGGGGCAGGGAGGAGTAGGTAATAGGTGACACATGGTTTGTCATGACCTTTTCTAGTCGTTAGGTAAGGTGAGTGAACTTTGGAGAAATCTCTCAATTCCTAGGGATCATGTTCTTCATGTAGAACAAAAAGAAAATTGGAAATCACTTACTTTAGTTTTGAAAAAAACAAACAGGAATTTTAAGATATTCAAATATAATGCAATATCAGTACAGTATTTTGTTTGGTTACAAAATATTTTGAGGAGAGTTACTATTGAAACATTTAGTGCTTTTTTACACTTCAATGAAAATTTTAATATGCTTTTTCTTGATATAAAAACTATATAGACCTAACTTGTTTTTAATAATATGTGTTACGAGGTGGCCTGTGCGCAAATGGCGCATTTTATGATTCTGTATGAGTGAAACTCACATATAGTACGTGAATGTTGATTATGAAGTGACAGATATCTATTTTTGTTTACTATCTGGCTTTTAAAATTCATCTGAAGGTAATCAGCCGTTAAATAATTACAATTCACATTAAAGAATTCGCAATAAAAGTTGGTCAACATTTTAAAGCACCCTCTAGAAATAAATCAAAGACGAGGGGGGCGAAGCCCGAAACGATATGACCTTTTTAATTACGATTCGTCACTGCGTTATATCCTAAGCTTTAAAATGACACGTCAATTTTAATAATCGGTTCAGTCGGTCGAGAGAAAAAGGGATGTAACAGACGAAACCCTTATAGAAATAAGAAGATAGATTACTAATTTTGATATTTAAACTTTAACCCTGAAAAGTGCTTCCGGGTAAATGGTAATTAATCATATATCTTGTGAGAAGGCCCGGGGGTTTCAAAGGCAGTTAATACAAGCGCATGAGAAAAAAAAATAGTTAAATTGTCTATCCAAATGTGCTAAAGAACGATATTCTGGATTTCAATCGGATGGAGAATCCAGTGGATTGGTTGTTTGGAAAAGCTAGACAACCATTATTCCCATTTAAGTCCGCAGCATCGACATTGGTGGCTAGCCGATACATGCACTATTTGCGAAAAAGCTGTTATCCAGTCTGTTATGTTAAACAGTCTTTTAAACTGTAGTTAAATTTGAGGATAATTATTTAAGGTTGTTTGTTGGTTTATAAAGCATGATGTGCACTTGTATATAAAATCTTTGTATACTTAAAAGATTTGAGTTCACCATAAGGTATACCTAATTGTACTAATACTTTAATTCAATTGTAGTTAATAATTGGTTTGCCTACCTACATTCAGCATGGTTGATGTATGTATGGTGTTGGAAGCATGTAAGAGGGTAATCACTAATGTTAATGGTTATGAATCCACACTAACCCACTAACAATGGAACGCCTCGGTCCCGTCAGTGCCGGATTTTCTGACTCCAGTGGTGGAGGAAGCAGTGGCAAAAAGAAGAAGAAGTTGGCAGATAAGATTTTGCCTCAAAAGGTGCGAGATCTTGTTCCAGAGTCTCAGGCCTACATGGATCTACTGGCTTTTGAGCGGAAACTAGATTCAACCATCATGCGAAAACGATTAGATATTCAGGTGAGAAAATTATTATTTATTAATTGGGCATACTTTTTTGTGATAATTTTAATTAGGGATGGGCCGATTCCAGTACTTTATTAATTCTAAATCTTACAATTCTTGGTTCTGGACTCGATACCGATTTGGGGATTAACAGGAAATAAACATTTCAAATCACATTTTATTAACCCCTCTTCAAATTAGTAGGTAAAAAAGTCAAACATCACTATTTCTTTCAATTAATTTTCCTTTTGGTCATTTTGGCCATGTTAAACGTTCAACAATAACTATTGATTTAGATTTAAACCAAATAAAGCAAATACACAATAGAAAATAGCGTCAGACAATGCAATACCAAATTACAACAAAAGCAATGTTGCTAGTTGATTGACCCAAACTCATTTTGGTATTTGTAAGGAGTTAAACATGCTAGTTTCCGAATGACATCCATACTTATTTAATACGTTAAGGGTTTTTGTGTGTAGAGAACTCAACCGATTTTCAAGTTTTTGGTGTCGTTGGATAGGGCTTGGTCTGTAGTTGTTTCCGCCAAAAACTGATAATAATCGGACCGAAAATAAAGCTGCGCTATCTACAATTGAAATTTTCAAGTTTCCCATTAAAATAACATTGGGATTGAATAAAGCATTTTAAACGTCTGTTAATGTTCAGCTGTAAGTACGTGTAGTTTTTTGTGATTTTGGATATTCACAATATGGGATTGGTTGGATGTCATTGATTTAGAACTAAAAGTAACATTTTGTATTGAAATAAATTGCTTGATTTCGAGCAAAACGTATAATAGTTATGGTAAAGTTGTCAATAACATTTACACTTGAGAAATAAAATTATATTTATCTCTTTTCCTGAGTTGCGTGATTAGAAATTGTGTGCGTTAATGAGGCAATAAGTGTCAAGTATTGTTGCATATGGTGTGCATGTAGCTGAGGCCACACTATGTTTATCACTAGTGGATTAAAATTTGACTACCATAGGTTAGGTAACACAATATTGATCCCCAATCAACTTTCTTTATGTTTGGTTTTTAGAAAGGATGCCCATATTATTAATTTTATCAGTATTATGGGGATTTTATACAATTTGATTGATTTAGAGCTAATTCTTTTGATACCAGTTTTTAGATTAACACCTAAAGTGTTAGCAGCACCAGACTGAAATCCTTTATCGTCAACAGTTTGCAGGAACACTTCCAGTTGTTGTCTTCTAGATATTCTATCACCACATTAATCTTTCTTGTAAAGAAACTCAGTTGCTAAAAAATATATGCTACGCGTATCAAATCATAGTAGGTTTTTACCGGTCAATTGTATGCCGGAAATGTTGCCACTACTTACCTGGCTCAAGTATAGCATGCCCCAGACCTTATTTGAAAAATGTCTAGTAAATCGTTTGAGGAAAAATTGTTGTGAGGAACTTTTTCTTCACATCCATTTTTTAAGTACTTACTAGACCAGCCAGAAATTCTATAACTTACTATTTACTCAAAATGTAGGATTCACCAGGAAAAATACTTAGTTTTAATAAATACTAGGTTTTATTCACATCACTTAATGTCATTAAACATGTTGAATGTTATTAGGCCTACTGCATTTAATTTTTTTAAGTCCCTGGAAGCTCATGAAAGGAATAAAATGTTTGAATTTTTCAGAGAGCTCTTCACTTTAGTTTAAGCCATAATTGGTTCCTCTTACAGTGGCCGTTTTCTCGTTGACTACCCACTACCTCAATAATGAATCGACTGTAGATGTAGTTGTACCAGTTAGAGTTTTTTAATTTGAAACATCAAAACTGTGGAGAAAGTTAAGGCTATATTTAAATGTTGTTTTTTTAAGCTTATTTTGTTTCTAGGAAGCTCTGAAGAGACCAATGAAACAGAAACGTAAACTGCGGATCTTCATCTCCAACACATTCTACCCGGCAAAAGACGCTGGGGAGGGTGGGGAAGATGGCAGTGGCAGCGTTGCATCGTGGGAACTTCGTGTGGAGGGCCGGCTGCTTGAGGACGCTAAGAACGATCCCAACAAGGTTTTTATTCAATAAAATTATAACATTGCATTTTCATCTAAAGAGTTTGTAAATCAGATTTGTTTTTGTGTTAAATAATCATATTGAATGAAGACATGTAAAATATTGGTAAACTGTTTCAGCCACATTGATGAAATAATATAATAAATGCAATGGGAATGCCCAAATGTTCAATAGAATGCCCTTCATGTTATTTAAGTACTTTTTGTCTTTACCCTAAAACAGACACATAATATTGTGTACTCTTTGTTTTTGTAGGTAAAACGCAAATTTTCATCATTTTTTAAGAGCCTTGTTATTGAACTTGACAAGGACCTCTACGGTCCAGACAACCACCTCGTGGAGTGGCATCGCACTCCAACCACACAGGAGACTGATGGCTTCCAGGTAAAGTACGAGTATTTGCTGGGTCAATTTATATAATTTTTTTGAAGTAATAATCTTAGTTTGTTTATCTTTCCAAGACAATTTCAATTATCAAGGTAAATATATGTTTAATTGTGAGTTTTAAAATCAACTAAGTTATGACAAAGTCTATCCAGATATTCTGGCCAACGACTGCTGGACGGTAATAAGGTAATAATAAGACCAATTAGTTACCGCTCACTCGCCTTACTGAATTTTCTATTATGGTGTAAATTTGTTGAACCACTTGTTAAAACTGCAATACATGGATTAACTTGTGCACTTATCAGCTTTTATTTGTTTTTTGTGTTTTCCTTTTATGATGTAGCATAAATAAATAAATCTTTATTTTGTGAACAGTACAGTACAGTACAGCATTTTGCAAAGTGACAAATCAATACATAATTTACAATCAACCAGGCTGACCTCAAAATAAAGATATACAAATAAGGAGTTAGGTCAAAAGGATGTATTAGCTGTATCAGCTGTTTTCAGCTTTTCTATTATTTTTAACCCCATAAGACCAATAGGATTTTTAAAAATTTAATCAATGATTATTTGTAAAATTTTTAAGAAAATTGTTTGATATCAGTGTGCATGCATACATAAAAAAGGGGTTCAACACTTTTTGTCTTCTCAGTTGTTCCAATAACGTTATAATATTTATTTAATGTCAGGGGGCATCCTTTACAGACTCGAATAATAATAATAATAATAATAATATTTTATTGCATTGGTATAAAATATATACATAGCAATAGTTTACATAGTCAACAAAAATTTTAAATATTACTCTAAGAAATCCAAAAGTTCTTCGATAAGCATTCTTCAATTTTATATGGTGATTTCTTAATTAATTGTTCAGTCAATTTTTTCTTTAATGATTTTTCTGTTATTTCCAACCAAGTAGTGGGCAATGTATTAAATAATTTAATTTCCATATATTCAATATTTCTTTGAGATTTTTTATATTTGCAGTGATATGTCTTCAATTTAAAATTGTTTCTTGTTTCATGTGAATGTGTACTAAAATTTTGAGGCAGATTTTTCATTTGTTGTTTGACATTTAAAATAATTTGTAAAATGTATATAGATGGTAACGTTAAAATTTTTAGTTTTTGAAAAAGTGGCTTGCAGTGTGTTCTTTTTTTAGCTCCACAAATAATTCTTATTGCCTGTTTTTGCCTTTTAAAAACCTTATCTGCTAAGGGAGCATTACCCCAGGCTGTAATTCCATACATGATATGGCATTGGAAGCAGCCATAAAATGCAGTAATTAGTACCTCTTCAGTAACATTTCCTCGGAGTCTTCTTATGATGTATAATCCTTTTGAAATTTTGCTTAAAACTTTATAAATCTGATATTGCCAATTAAGTTGAGAATCAATCATTACTCCCAAAAATTTTAATGAAGCCGTATTTTTATAGAGGAAAAATCTTTTGGAGAAACTTATTTCAAGATTTTGAGTTTTATTCACATTTAATCTTAATTTATTTGATTGACACCAATTTGTTATGATTGACGTAGTATTATTTAAGTTTTGAATAAGTTCAATTTCAGAATTTCCACATGCATTAATGCCTAAGTCATCCGCATATAAAAAACAAGATGAGCAAGAATTTTCAATGTTAAATGGTAGGTCATTAATGAAGATATTGAAAAGTAATGGTCCTAAGCATGACCCTTGTGGAACTCCAACTTTAACACTAAGACCTCCGGAATTTTCATTATTAAAATTTACATATTGACTTCTTTCTTCTAGATATGATTTTATTAAATTTAATGACTTTTTTTCAAATCCATAAAAGTGTAACTTGTCTACTAAAATTTTGTGATCAACAGTGTCAAAAGCTTTAGAGACATCAAAAGATCTGAAACATACAAGCCTGCCATTTTCAATTTTGTTTACTGAATCTTTGATAAGATTATTGATAGCATTATTTGAATTCAATCCTCTTCTAAAACCATATTGGCTTCCACTAAATAGTTCATTTTCTTCAAAAAAATCATAAATTTGACTAAACATTAATTTTTCTAATACTTTGGATATTGTTGGTACTATAGATATTGGCCTAAAATTAATATAGTCACTCGTGCCACCTTTGTGTATTGGAATTACTTTAACTTGCTTACAAATTTTTGGAAATTTTTCTTCGTCAAGACATTTATTGAATAGAGTTGTTATTATTTCACATATTTCTTTGGATACAAGTTTTAACATTTTTGGACTTAATCCAAAAACATCTTGACAGTTACTAGATTTGAGATTTTCTATAATACTATAAACTTCTTCAACAGTTACATGTTGTAAATTAAATTTTATCTGCCTTTTCTTTTTGTAAGCTTTTAAGTAATATTTAAAATGATACATTGAATTTTGTTGAATGTTTTTAATTATGTTTTCAGCACTGCTTACAAATGTTTGGTTGAAACCTTCCGCATCTAAAGAATTAAGAGACACATAATCTATTTTATGTACATTTGACCCAGTAATCCTTTTTATTACATTCCATATGGCTTTTGTCTTGTTATTTTGATCATAATGAATTTGTTTGCTATTATATTCTATTTTTGCCAATTTTACATGTCTTTTGTATGACTTTAATAGATTAATATATGTATTCTTTATACACTCGGTGCCCTTTATTTTAAATTCATTATAGACCCTTAAACATTCTTCTTTTAATTTCCTTAGTTCTTTAGTATACCATTTATTTTTATTAGGTGTAATCTTTTTTACAGTCTGCAAAGGAAATGCCACATTCACTGCTTCAGTCATCTTCTCAAACAATATGTTAAATTTATCCTCTAAATTCTTGCTTGAATAAACTTGAAACCAATTCATTTCATACATAATTTTCTTAAAAGTAATCATGTTATATTGAGTCATATGTCTTACATATTGAATATTTGGTGTAATATTTGTCGGTAATGTCTTATTTTTGCTATGGGAATTAAATTTCAATGTCAAGGCACTATGGTCAGAGGTCAGTGTACTTAATGTATTCACTTGAATCATTTCCAGAGCAAGACTTGTAAATATATTATCAATACAACTACCATCGTTAACTCTTCCTGGCCTTGTGATATCATATATTGATCTATTTAGCCCATAGCTATTCATTATTCCCAATAATGTAGAAGAATCCCAATTCTGTTCATTTAAATTGATATTAAAATCACCAGCAATAAACAATACACTTTTAAATTTTATTGCTTCATCAAGGGTCTGAGTAAGTTTCGTAAAAAATCTTTTTAATTTTTCCATATTTTTTGTGTATGGTCGGTATATTGATAAAACTACTATATTATAATCAATAATTTTGATAGCTGCAACTTCAAAAATCATTTCCTCTGATAAATTATTTAGACTATCCAATCTTTCAAATGTTATGTTTTCCTTTAAAAAAATAAGACTTCCTCCTCTGATAAATTTTGTTCTACAATAAGCAGCTGCAGTGATATATCCTGGTATGAAAACATGTTCAAGATCTGATTTTTCAAACCAGTGCTCGGTCAGACATACAATGTCTGTATTTTCCTCATCTAATAAAATTTTTAATATGTCAATTTTCTTTATTAATCCCCTAATATTCCAACTAAACAACTTAAATGACCTCAAAAAATGTTCTTTTTCCCTAAAAAAGGATCATTAGATTGTGAATTAGTATTTACCGTATAATTATAAATTAGGTCTTTAATTAAATTTGAAAATCGAATTTTACCAATCTTGTTAAAGTGTAAACCATGTTGCGTATAAAATCTTCTATTCATGCCTTTAAGAGTTAAAAAATGAGTATGTTCAAACTTCTCGACAATTTTTCTCAAATTGTAATTTATATTTAATATTTTTTTATTTAAATGAGGATAATCATACCTAAAAGGAATGCTAGAAACAATTACATTAGTATTTATAGAACTTTCTAGTGTTTTAGAGAGATTTTCAATCATTACATCTAAATTTACATTATCATCTATATCATTGGTACCCCCTAAAATTATCAAAAAGTCATTTTTTGTCATATTCTTTGTCTCAGACTGAGCATTTTGGGTAACATCATGAAGTCTTCCATTCGGTTTTATAAAACTTTTAACTTTATAGTTGGTAAACAATTTTTCATTCAGTAGGTCATTCAGACTTCTCCCATGGCTATCGCCAAAAATTTCAACTTTATGGGTGCACAAGTAGTTGGGTTGTAAGATTTCCTCATGAATTTCATGACATTTTATTTCTGAAATTTTCAAATCTGCACCTATTTTTCCGTTGGTTTCAGAATGACTGTCTTGTAAAGGTTGATTTAATGTATTATCATAATTAAGTCTTAAAAATGAATCAATATCATAAGAATCACTGATCATGTGGTATTTCATTATGTCAAACAAAATTAGTCTGATATTCACTATCACATTAATTCCACATTCAAATCCATTTTGTTGTTGTACACATTCCAAGATTCTAACATTTTCTTTCTTAATATGTAACTTTTGTGCAACCGTATTAGCTGATTCCAAGTTTGTATTTGAAGCAGAGTCCAAATAAAAGGCATTTCTTTCCTTAGGTTGACAAACTAGTAGACTCCAGTGACTACCACTATAATCTACATCTGGATTTTCACTATTATTTATAGTCAGAAACACATATTTTTTATCAAAGTAGGATAGGCTTTCTAAGATTTCATCTACACAAGTCTGCTTTCCGTGTTTAATAAGGTGTACTGTCATTGGATCAATTATTAGAATATCAGTTCGTCCCTCAATGCTGTTAGAAATAGAATTAAAGTAAGCCTGTAAGATATTGTCATCAAGCCATCTGCTAGTTGTATCGCTTTTATTTATTTTCAACGAATCCAAGTTATTTCTGACCATTTTATTCTCAGATTTTAGTTGAGCTATTTTCCTTTCTAGAATCTGATTTTTATTACTAACATCATTTAAAAGGGTTCTTAAATCAGAATTTTCCGACTTTAACTTAGTCATATCACGAGATGTCTTCTTTAATTCATCTTGTAATTTTGCAATAGTTACTTTTAGATCATCATTGCAAAGGTCTTGTTTGTTTACATAAGAAAGTAAAGGTGTTTTGATCAAAACGGGGGAATTTTCAAGGGTTAACTTTTTTTTAAGTAGTGGCATACAATCCCGATGTGATCCCTTCAAATGGGATTCCAGTCTTTTGACTTTTTTGGAGCAATGAGGACAAATTTCACCTAACAGGTTTGCTTTGGTTCCTTTAAAGTCTGTTTTACTATTTAGTGGCCCGGGGTTCAGTTCTACATCTCCAGATAATAAAATCAAAATTATTAAAAAAAGTAGAATTTCCTTGGATATCCCTTTTGTTATGTTAGAATTACTCGTATTACTAAGGTGTTTCTTTCGTCTTGGTTGGTTGTTAATTCGTTTCAATTCAAAACTAACTGTACATATTTTCCATTTTGTCAATTGCAGTTCATAAAAAAGGTAGCTTATTAGAGGTTCATCCTGAGATACACAGTTTGGGGAGGTATAATCGATTTCACTACATATCAAAGTTGTCAGTCTAAGATAAAATAAAATTTTAAGAAATGTTGCAAAATATAGTGTTTTGTTTACCATTTTGAGATATAATAAAAGGTATGAATGAGGTTAAGTATGAAGATTTCTTGAAAAATAGTGTTAATGCTAATTAAATCTGATGGGTTACCATTTCAAAAAGAATTCTTGATGAGCAGAATGATACAGAAATCCTTAAAATGTAGATCACAAATAAATTATTACTAAATTAATGGATAATTTCAAGAGATATTTTTCAATGATGTTTTGTAGTCAACAAGTCAGCTGATGTTTAAGTCACCGTACGAAAAAGTCAGTAGCTTTTTAATACGGTGAACGGTAAATAGTGACAAGACGGGTTTGCACCGTTCCTCCTCAGAACGTTAGAAAGTGCCTCAGGTAAATATACACAAAAGATCAAGTTTTAAACATTGCCAATTATCTGTGCCTCGATTATTCAATGTAATCGCCACTTCTCCATTGACTTTCATCACAAGTTTAACTAGGCCTAAGACGTTTTAATTATAAAATTCCATAATTCATTCATCGAAGTTTATAAATAAGTTGTTACCAGAAAATTGTACCAAGACAAATCATTTTCAGGTGAAGAGGCCTGGAGACAAAAACGTCCGTTGCACCATCCTGCTGTTACTAGACTATCAACCGTTGCAATTCAAGTTGGACCCGAGATTAGCCAGGCTGCTCGGGGTGCACACACAGACTCGCCCCGTCATAATAAATGCACTCTGGCAGTACATCAAGACTCATAAGCTACAGGTATCTCTCAAGCAATCAGTAGAATGTCCCAGTAAATTGTATGAATCAGTTGTCCAGATTGGGGATTGTTTTTTGTTCTGAGACGTCTTTTATTATTGAAAGCTGATGTTTATATCAACTACCGGCTAGCTAGGCCTGTGGTTGTAGCTTCTTTTTACTGAGAAGAAGTCCTCAGCCCCCAACAAAAATCTGCTCGCTAAACAGGCTTCCCGCTGGGGTTAGTTACCCGAACCTTTCACCTGGTTGCTCACCTTAAATGAGACACCTCATGTAGGTTAATTGTTGGAGTTGGAGTGAGAGAGGCTAAGAGTGATCCAGGATTACAATCCGTATTGAGTGTGTAAGGGCCGCAAATGAGTATTTGTACTAATTCATGAGTTCAAGTCAGGAATGTCGTGTATTCTCAGTTCTAGCAACTTTCTCTGTGTGACTGTGAGTTTTAATGAACTCAAAATATTTCAATTGCAAAAACTAATTGATATAAATATGTCTTCTTTTTTCAAGCTGAAACTCAATAAAGACTTCATCTGCCTGATAAAGACCACCTTATAATATCACCCTGTCAATGTGGTATCTTCTGTATATATTACTTGGCAAGCACGAAACTTTTCCTGTCTTTTCTCAGCTTGTTGCATGGTGGGAGAAATTCGCGCATAATATTAGAAAAGTAGTAACCTGTAATTTAACAGAAACCCATTATAATTAAGGCCCTCAGCTCTATTACATGCTCTTAAAGTTTCAATGTTAATCACAATATGAAAGAATGAGAAGTGATTGAATCATAATGTTTTGACACCTGTTGTTATAACAAACCTAGCAAAACAGGAAGAACTGATGTTTTAGTTATACAATATTTTTTTAATTAATTGGGTCCAGGATAACTAAAATTTTCATATTATTTCAACCAGTTTGAGATCCTAGTCATAATGATTCCAGAAAAATTTCACTCTCAAAGGAATAGGTAATGGAAATTCAGGAACATCATGGTTTTAGTTCACTAATCTTCTCAAAATTAGAATAATGAATAAGAACCCAGTAGTAATGATTAATGAACATATTTTAGAACAAGTTAATTCTGTAAAATTCCTGGGATTAAATCTGGAGCAAAATTTAACGTGGGAACATCACATTGACTATCTGTGTAAAAAGATTTCCTCAGGAATATTTCTTCTCCGCAGACTTACCACATTTTGTAAACCAAAAATTTTAAAAACTGCTTATTCTGGTCTAATTCAATCATATATATCATATGGGTTACCTCTATGGGGAGCTTGTGCTGAATGGAAGTTTTCTAGAGTATTCATTCTTCAAAAGAAATGTGTGCGAATTTTAGCAAAGATAGGTAGAAGAGAATCATGCCAACCAGCTTTTCGCGATATGGAAATTTTAACACTAGCTGGTCTATACATTTATCAAACGATAAATTTTTTTCTGACAAAATGCAGTTCAAAACAAAGTAGAAATTTACATGAATATGACACGAAAAATAAAAACTTATTTCAAGTTGATTTCCACCGACTAAAAATTCACCATAAATTACCATGTTATGCAGGGGCTAAACTTTTTAACCATCTACCTTATAACATTAGAAAGATTAATGATACTAAATTGTTCAGGAAACAACTAAGAAATTATTTGTAAAATAATATGTAGTAATAAGTAAAAATTTATTTATTGCTTATGATAATCCAGCACTTTGCAACAGTGGGATCAATTTAAACTGGTGGCTCCGTCTGTTTAAGACAAAATAATCCGGCCGCGATATTCCGGAAATGAAATGTTCAATATTGGGCGCTTATCCACGGCAAAATAGACAAAAGTCAACTTGTCCAATGTTATATCACTAAAATATATCAATTCAATTGACGATTTCCAGACTTTTTGGTTTCGGATGTCTTCTAAAACTTTTTTTGATTGGTCTACTTTTGATTGTTATTTTTTTGTTGGGCGTTTCGCGGCCCGATCGTCGATGTAACACGGAAGTTAGGTCACTCGATCCCATTACGTTAGGGTCTTTGTTGACAGAAGACCAGTATTATCTGTTAAACACAGGTTCATCGCTAGCGACCGCTTGTCCGTTTCCGATCGTCGTCATTTCGGCACTACATTGTTTAAGGGGAGCAAATCATGATGGTTACAAAGTTGGTACATGGCATTGGTTGGGCAAGTATGCTACCCTTCTAGGGATGTGTCGAATCCGAATCTCGAATCTCGAATCCACCGAATCTTAAGAAAAGATTCGGATCCGAGATTCGATGAACGAAATTCAAGAATCGAATCTGGGGTCCGTCCAACAGATTACGCCATCACGGCGCCGAGCTGCCGACGCACTGTGTCTGAGTAATAATTAATTGTGATTACGCATCGGCTACGACTAGCGCCATTATTCAGATTTAGATTTAGTATATATTTATTATTTATTAATTGTCATGATACGACTTTAGAGAATATTTACGAAATACGATCCCATTATCAATGACGGTGGTTTTTAGAATCGTCTAAACAACTATGAAGAAGAAAATTCGAATAAGTATTGAACGAAAGAAAGAACTAAGCCCAACTCTATTGCATAACAACGTTAGTGATGTAGCCTTCGGCTGTAGACAAAATTATGGTACGGGAGAAAAATATTGTATGCACGCCTTGGACATTCGTTACGTTGAATAAATTGTTATGCAATCTTCAAGTCCAATAATCATATTTGAATGATTTAAAATAAATTTCTTTACACTTAATCATTTTCATTGTTTTTTTACAGTGCATCCGTATTTAAATCTTGATATTATAGTGAAATAAAAAAGTTATTCTTAATTAATAAGACATTTTCGCTCGTGATACGATAGTGGTGTTTTTGTGAACACTGCTCACTGCTGATGATTCAGGCGGGAGTTGAGTCGCGTTTCCTCTTTCGTTGCGTTGTGTTTTGTTAGAGGTTATGTTTTTGTCTCGGATGTGAGTCAAGTTGTGCTCGTGCTGGTAGCAATAATTGTTTTGTATCTTTGTGTTTATTTTAATTTTAATAGTAACAGTTAAAAACTATAGTTTGTATGTTTAGAAAGTGTTTAAGTTTTAAAGATTAAGTGATGAGTTCCAATGTATGGAAACATTTTGTTATTGACGTTGCAAATCCAAATTATGCGAGATGCAAATTTTGTTCTAAATTAATTTCAAGAGGTGGCGTCAGTAAATCGACTTCAAGTTTACACAAACACCTAAAAACAAAGCATGAATCTTTACTGAGCCCCTCTGGTCCCAAAATATCCAAGAAACCTGCAGTTACTAATCAAAGTGGACTCTCTGGACCTCCTGATCAGCCTTCAACTTCTGGGTCTAAATCTGTCAATAGGCCTAGGGCTACTTTAGATTTATTTGTAAAACCCAAGTCTAAGGCAACAAGGTGATGATTATGGACTTGGACCTACTGAAGAAGAAATGGATGTAGACAATGATTTATTGGAAAAACAAACACCACCACTAGGCCTAGGCCTAGATAAGCAGCTGTCAATAGACCAGGCGCGGATCCATTGGGGGGGGGGGGGGGAAACGGGGGAAATTTCCCCCCCCAAGGGCCCAAGAATATTCTACGTTAAGTAGGAGATTATTTAACCGATTATCCAAACTATGAGTATTTATTTGTTATACATAACCCAGCTACCTTTTATGTCATTTTGAACTGGTATCTTTAATAAAAACACATAATTGAAAGAAGGCTACTTTATGAGCATAGTGTAAAAATTTCACGTTTTTAAGTTTTACGGATTTTGAGTTCTGCTTCCTTAAAGTCAGCCATTTCACCGATGATCGCGGCGAACGCATCTGCGCTCGCGGCCTCGACACCGGGCCTGCTAATACACGTACTCAGCCAAGTTTGCAGTGCGCTGCAGCGATTAGGTTATTTTGGTACTGTAACTGTATATACCAAGGAAATACTTTCACTAACTCAAAACGAATCACACGGTAGCGATAAGTCATAAGTTAAACCGTCTAGACATCTATATCTCACCCATCATCGCGGCCGCAGGCCGATTTAGGCCTACACGTTCGCCGCGATCATCGGTGACATGACTGACTTTAAGCAAGCACAAGTAAAAAACCGTTGTTGATAAACAAAACTACAAACATGATTGATATGACACACATGATTATGCTACAAATAAAAGAAGTTCAGAGCCAAAGATAGTCGACCTAATCTTGACTGCTTCTTGGTAAAAAAATTCAACTGTATAAGAAACAAGTACCACAAATGTTGTGGAGGTTACTGTAGGCCTAAGCTGTAAAAAAGCCACGAATTTCACTACTTTAATTCTTTTTTCATAAAATGCTTAAATTCTACGGTAGTTTATTTTCATTTCAACTTTGTACTAGGAATAACAATTTATTTAACAAGCAGACGAAGTGGATGTATGTCGTATCGTATTATACAGTAAATGAGGATACTTTTGAGGTGTCAGCAACGGATGGCTACATTGTATTCAGAACTAAACCTCAAGGCAAGTCGCAAGACAAGGTGGCAGTGTCAGTCAGCGTGACTGTACCTGTGACTTGGCCAGTGTCACTAGTGTCAGTGGTACCTAACACGTTGGATGTTTGTAGAGAACTCAGAGATTGACACAATGCCCCTTGAAATATTTTTCGCAGTTACATTCGTTGAAATATTTTACTAGGTATTTCTGAACAACAGAAACATAGTTTGATAAGCAATTGATATAAAAAATAACATAATTCAAAACAAATAGTTTTTTTTATAATACACTGATAACCATCCAAAAAACGTGAACTTGAAAAATTTTGAGGTTAGTATTATAGCAATAATACATGGCTATTATAATGTAGTAGGTATTATAATGTGTTGTAGGTATACATTGCTACAACACAATAACATTTCTCCATCCAAACTAAATACAATTTTGCCCATTTTTATGTGACTGGAAGCTTTTGCACTCTGTGCCGTGCCCGTTTTACGAACTAAAACAATCCTATATACAACCCTATAGGAGCACTGTCTGAAGGAATGTGTGTTCCACGATCTCGAAATCTAGTGGGTTGATTTTACTTAAACTTTGCACTTAAGAGTGTTTTGGCCCAAAACTAAGTTTGGAAACAGTCTCAATCCCAGGAAAAATAGAATTTGGTCTAAATTTAAGTTTAAAATCGTAATTTTTCACATTGGTTTTATGGGTTGCTATTTTGGTTACGAAGTAACAACGTAAAGTATACAAAAATAAAGGAACATTAACTTAATGTTAAGCAGTCTTTTGGAAACAGCTGTTATTTCTGAAGAGGTATAGTTGGTTGTTGGTGGAAATTGAATAGCTTTATTACCATGACACTATAACAAAAGTAAATAAAAACCAACGAGCAAGGCTCGGTTAAAGTGGTACTGTAGTTTTGAAGCCGCACTCAGTTTCGGGAGCAATGCTAAATCACTAGATTTAGCATATAATACTAACCTCAGTAAAGGTTAAAGTAAAGTCAAAGTAACAGGGTGTCTAGTAGTCTTGAAAATCTGGAAAGTCTTGAATTAGTATTGAATTTAACAATGGTCTTGAAAAGTCTGGAATTAGTCTTGAATTTGCCTTCTAGTCTTGAAATTTCTAAAAAAAATTTAATTATGGAGACGCTCGTGATCGCCGATTAAGATTGCTAACTGGAGATACTTATGATCTCCAATCAAAACGCTTGCGACTGTAGACAGTAAATGCTCGCGACCACCGTGCGGAGATGCTGGTATTGACTCTTGATTCAGTGTATGCTGAAAAATTTTTTTTAAATGGTGTTAACTATCATTGGCCTACAAGCTAATGAAAAACAAGGATAAGCAACATTTTAATTATTAACAAATATATGCAGTTTTTATGTGTTCTATAAATTTGATATCACTATTGAATTTGTAGAATTATTTATTTTAATAATAAACTAAACAGCCCTACGAAATACCGGCACACAGCTAGTATTTAATAAAAATAGAATAACACACTTATGCCTTATTTTAATTCAGACCATTTTAATTTCCAATGTTGTTCAGAATTAATATTGCTTATTATTAATAAGTTAGAATTTTATGGCTTCATCTTAATAGTCTTGTTTTTGACAAAAATTATTAAGATTCATTGTATTAGCCGCTGATTTGCTATTGAAGACTAAAATAGTATACATATACCTTCTGTCGAGCAGCTCAAATTTGTTGTTATATATTATCACCACATGCTTTGCCGTGAATACAGCATTGTCAAGTGATATAAGAACATACTATCCATCGAAGGATTGGTCTTAAGGATTAAAATAGCCTAGACAAAACATATCACAAACACAGTTCAGTTTGTCTACAGTAGACTCCCTCTTAACCGGCCACCTTTTAACCGGCCACCTTTTAACCAGTCTCCGCTTTAACCGGCCTACCCTGACACAAAATAACATCTTTTTAACTGGCCATTTTTATCTCAACATCGCTTTAACCGGCCGTGTTTTTCCGGAAACGTAGTTTTCTTATCTAATGTATTATTCATTTAACTTTATTTCATATTGACGTTCTCAAACCATGTAACGTCCTGGACGAAAGTGAATGCCACCAGAAGTCAATGCAATTGGAGCTACTATCCAGCAGTAGACCACAATAAAGAAACAAATTATTATTAGTAGTGTAGGTTTGTGGTGGATTTCATGGGTAGCGGATGTTAACTATAAATCATATACAGGAATGTATTTAATATTGTTTTTCAAGTGAAAATTATTTATTAGGCCATATAAAATTGGAGGTTGGCGTTCCTAAATGAACATTGATTTAACCGGCCAATTTGTTATCCGGCCGCGGCCTGGTCCTGAGGTGGCCGGTTAAGAGGGAGTCTACTACTGTATTTTGATTCTTGTCCAATCCTTAAATGGATAGTATGTTCTTGTATCACTTGACAATGTTGTATTCTCGGCAAAACATGTAGTGATTATATTCAACAATAAAATTTGAGCTGCTTGACGGAAGGTATGTGTATACTATTTAAAACAAATCTCTTAGCGGCAACAATACTGTATAAATAATTTTGTAAAATGTAAATTAGAAATTAATATGTCGAGTAGTGCAATAGTCTTGAAAAAACTAAAGAAGTCTTGAAAAAGTCTGGAATTAGTCTTGAATTTTGAAAGAGAAATAAACTAGACGCCCTGAAGTAAGGTTAAACTTCAGTAAGGTTGAATTTGGTGTTTTTTCAAATCAACATTAAATGCAAAAGGGTTATAATATCGTGATGTAAGATTTAATTGTAACAATTTGTAAATAATGTAACCAAGAAAATAAATTATTGCAATTTTTGCGTGTTTCTTTTTTTTTTTTTTTTTTTTTTACTATGTTATTATTGTCGCCGGTAGTTCCCCCCCCCCCCCCCCAAGATCATTCTCTGGATCCGCCACTGCAATAGACACAAGTGATCATGACTTTTCTTCAATAGGAGGCGATTTGTAATAATTTTCTGTCCAGGTGTAATCTAAAGTTATAAAGGTATAACCTGTTTCATTAAGTGGGCATATCAAAATTGATTTGAGAAAATAATTGTCTCCAACTTAAAAAATATTACTCCCTTGGACTTTGGCTTTTAAATATTATTTCTTAATAATGACTCTTATTTGTTAACCCTAAGAATAAGATTGACATTGACATTATAGAGAGAGAATAAATCTGTTAATTTAATCCTTGTTTCGGGACTTGAGATTCAAGGATTCGAGATTCGAGATTTGGTTTTTTAGGATTCGGATTCAGATTCGAGATTCGAAATTCCTGGATTTGACCATCACTACCCTTCATTGTTAAATACATCCCCATAATGCATTGTCTGGAGCACACATATAATACAGGTCTCTGTTTAATGCGTTTAATAAACCGCCGGTTAATCCGGCCATTTTGAAATCCGGCCGGTCGTCCGGTCCCGAGGTGGCCGGATTTGAGGGCTTCTACTGTATAGTCAACGCAATATTCACATTATTGTACATGACTTAAATAAATAAATAAAAATTAAAACTAGGAAAGGCTCCTGAGTTTGCTTTGGGAATAGCCAACATTAAAGTCGAAGACACATTTTGAACAACAAAAACATCAGTGGCAACACTAATGCCACTGAGGTGGACACCTAGACGCTAGCCATCTCATGAGCATTACTGGAGACGACCTAGTCGGACATGGAAACAACCCGACTACTACCGAACGTTACCAAAGGGAAACGATTCATCAAAGTCTGTCAGTTTCATCAGAGACTATTATTGGTTTTGAAATTGTGTTTGTTGTAAGAAATGTTTTTCAGGTTTTCACCACATTTGTAGAAAGGGATTACAAGCTCTTAAGTCAATGAAAGTTTACTGTCCTGTTTTTTGTTTTTTTTTTTTTCTGTGTGGGGAGGGGGTGTTAGGCCCTATGGAGTCAACGTCCTTGTGTAAACCCACGTTATGTTTATTATAAAGTTGATTTAATTATTTTAAGTTAAACTGTAGTTGTAGTGAACTAATGCTAAAACATGTTGGTTCTGAAACAAAATAAAACTTTTGCCATATTTATTAGGATACCCATGAGAGAGAGTACATCAACTGTGACAAGTATTTGGAGCAAATCTTCTCTTGTTCGAGGATGAAGTTTGCAGAGATTCCTCAGAGGCTGAATCCCCTCTTGCACCCTCCTGACCCCATTGTCATCAACCACATCATCAGGTAACACACACTCACCAAAAACTCTATTTTTCTTTTTTTACAATCAAAATCAAATTGGTAGAACATGTAAAAAAATATGATTCAGTGGTGAAACCTGAATAAAGCGGTGAAGGATCATCTTTAGGCACTGAGGAATCAGGGGCCCAATTTTTCAATCGATTAAGTAGTGAGTAGCTTATCACCAGTGTGCTCCTTACCGACTGGCGCTAGATGATAAGATTGAAGTTTGTGTTTGCTTCCGGTTTCAACTGTCAAAATAATAAACATCATTAAGGCTCCGGTCTACCTGAGCCCGAACAACAATGCTGAATGCCGCCTCGCGACCGAAGCACTAGGCGAGTTTGATGGCTGCAGAGGTTTACGGGGATCGTGTTTTACAATTAACCAATAAAGATAGAGATTGACTCTTAACTTTTTCTAAAAGTAGAATAAAGGATCTCGTTGGCTATCTTTTTAGAATTTTTAAATAAAATTTCTAATTCCAGTTATAACTGTTTAAAATCATCTGTTTTTGAGTTTTATAGACGCAAAGGTTTACGGGGATCATGTTTTGAAACTAACCACTTAAGATAGAGATTGGCTGTTAACTTTTTCTAAAAGTAGGAAAAAGTATCTAGTCGGCTATCTTTTTAGAATTTTAAAATAAAATTTCTAATTTCAGCTATAACTGTCTAAAATCATCTGTTTTTCTCGATTTTTAACTGAAGTTTTCCATTAGTTTTGATGAAACTACCAAAGTGAGATTACCAAAGTGTAGCTAAGGAAATTTAGAACCGTTATTCTTCTTTAATATGACACCTTAGTTATAGCTCTAGGCTGCATTTAGCAGAAGATAACAGGATTCTAAAAAAACCCTTGCATTTACATCGAGAAAAAAAGATGATTTTAGTCAGTTATAGCTAAAATTAGAAATTTTATTAAAAAATTCTCAAAATATAGACGACGAGATCATTTTTTCTACTTTTATAAAAAGTTAAGAGCCAATCTCTATCTTAATTGGTCAGTTTGAAAACACGATTCCCGTAAACCTCTGCATCTATAAAACTTGCCACTAGAGAAAAACAGATGATTTTAGACAGTTGTAACTGAAATTAGAAATTTTATTTTAAAATTCTAAAAAGGCAGAAGACAAGATCCGTCTTTGTACTTTTAGAAAAAATTAAAGAGCCAATCTCTATCTTAATTAGTTATTCTTAAAACATGATTCCCGTAAACCTCTGCATCCATAAAACTCGCCTAGCGCTACGGCCGCGGCATTCGGGCTCGGGTAGACCGGAGCCTTAAATATTGCCAGTTTTTATTAATTATAAAATTAAAGATTGTGTATGACTTGTATTGTTATATGTATTTAGAACATAATGACATCCTTATTTAATTTTAAATGTTTTATTACACACTTTCAGTCATCAACATACCTTTTAGGCCAATTAATGAAAGTAAACACAACCTACTTGGTCTAAAAAGAATGCATGCTGCTATAAATTAATAATGGAATTATTTCCTGTTAAGATAAAAAAAGAAGAATTTTTAACCTCACTTTTCATTTAACATAAACCACTTACTGAAACACTTATTTGTTAGGTGAGTTAAAACAGGTGAGTTAGTGAGATTTTCTGCCCCAAATACATTTTTATACATGTGCGGCAACGGTGAATGCAAATATCCCTTAAAATCCAGTGGAAGCTCTCTTATTGTAGCCTATTTGATTGAAATATTGACTGGCTGAGTAAATTATTATTCTTAACCGACCTCGGATCAACTGACCGTCGAATTAATCGACTGTTTTCTATAGAATATATAGAAGCTTCCACTGTGCGAGCCAATGTTGTGATAATGGTCTAAAATTAACAAATCATGTTTCAACAGGTCGATCATATGTTTCTGTAGCAAGTCAAATTCATTCAGTTGCTCTCAATATTTCATTCAGGTAGTTTTTACTGTGCTAACTGTGTTTGCTAATTTCTTTATTTAACATTTTTTTATACCATAACTGTGTGTTTACTTTGTTAACTAATTGGTTGTGTTAGGAATAACTAATTGGTTTCCAACAATTTTAAACATTTTCCACTTGTTTTATTGATTTTAGCCCATATTTCTGGTATTATTCTGCTTAACCGACCTTTTCGTTATCCAACCATAATCCGGTCCCGGTCCCGTAGCGGTTAAGAGAGCTTCTACTGTACTGACAAAAATTATTAATAACGATGCATAAGTTAAAAAAATATTTCAAAAATTACATTCATTCCTTTGTATAAAGGGTGGATGAGCATTTTTGGTGAATAAGCCAACTCACCATTTCACTACTCACTAGATTGAGAAATTGGGCCCCAGAACATCTAGTTATGAACGTGTTTCCTGTACCCCAGGAATGAGCGGTAACGTGAAGCCTCTCAAAAATTTGACTGAGTTAATATCCGATTTTGGTGGGAATCGAATGAAAATATAAGTAGTATTTATTTCAAGTGTTTTAAAGTTCATTCTTGGTAATTTGACTCTTTATTTCTATTCTTGTAGTGTGGAGGGTACGGAAGTGAAGCAGACAGCGTGTTACGATATAGATGTAGAGGTAGATGATACGTTGAAGACACAGATGAACAACTTCCTTCTGTCGACCGCGTCACAGCAGGAGATACAGGGCCTGGACAACAAGATACACGAGACCGTGGAGACCATCAACCAGCTCAAGACCAACCGAGAGTTCTTCCTCAGCTTTGCCAAGGACCCGCAGCAGTTCATCAACAAGTGGATCATCTCACAGACCCGCGATCTCAAGGTTAGTCTCACCTGCCCACATAGCGATAGTTGGTATTCTCTGCTTAATCTCTCCCACAGGCAGTAAGTGAGTAATCAAATAAGTCTATTTTGGCTACACTTTAATGCACAAATGTTATAATTAAAACTTTTCCCTCTTAAGTTTTTTTTGTTAATTGTGTTGGTGTAGTTCTCAGACAAAGAAAACCGTGTACCTCTTGATAATTGCTTATCTGGCAAAATATTAAATTGAACCACCCTTTAAAATAAAATAAAAAATTGCCATTCAATGACATGGAGAAAACCGGATTGAGAATACATATTTATTATCTAGAAGAATCTAAAGGAAAACATTTACTATAATAACATACCGGTAACTAAAAGAAAGTCTATCAAACCAATATTTTTAGAGATTTTTAACAAAACTAACTAAAAAGCAGTGACATTAATAAAAAAATCTTAATTATTATCGGAGAAATTTTTTACATATATAGAAATTCCAATCCTGAAGTATAAGTGTGTCGTGAATCTAATGATTTTCACGCAATTTTATCCAATCCAGAACTAGTTGAATAACGAAGATAACAGTCAAGCAGGTAATAGAGACTTACTCTAGCTCAGAACTGTGATCTTATTGTGAAAGACGGATAATCATGGTAGAGTTAAAATTTTTGAGGTATTTGTAAATGTGTCCAGTTTCAAAAGGGAAGATTGTAACAATTCAGTAATTTTCAAAATCATCCATAAAATAGAAAATTTTAAACTTTTAGAAATGTTAAACATCAATTGGCAACACCGCATCAATCTGACACGCCGGGAAAGAGAAAGCTCATTGAATACGATGGGAAATCCCAAGCCCCCGCAACCCCACACATCCATCACACCACCTCGGTCTTCAAACAATTTAGCGGATAAGCAGACAAAGGAACGTTGTCCGCGCTACTGTTGTCGTCGCCAGTACTGAACAATGACATTTAAGCACTCGCCAAGCCATCGCTGTGACGCATGCGCCGCGCAGTGTGCGAGTGTAGTAAACTCTTAAATGAATAGAAGAAATCTGTAAATTTTCTGTATTTAATGTGTTTAGTGTTTTTAATGTAATTTTTAGTCTAATCTCCCTGAAGATGCTACACCTGCGGTGAAATGAGCATAGGAGAGACAACTTCTACTCAAGAACTTAAGCAATTTAAGGTAAATATCTTACACAATTTTTGAGGTGTCATTTATGATTGGTTCTATTGATTTCAGACGATGACAGATGTTGTCGGCAACCCAGAGGAGGAGCGAAGAGCGGAGTTTTACTATCAGCCATGGGCTCAGGAGGCCGTGTGTCGTTACTTCTACACCAAAGTGCAGCAGAAGCGGGCTGAACTGGAACAGGCGCTGGGCATCCGCAACACCTAACCATCCTCACCCTCAACCTTGCAATTTATATATTTATAGAAAAAGTATTCAATGTTTCATGATTTTTCAACGTAGATATTTATATACTTGTACGATGTATGTTTTAACATTTTATGTCAATGTAAAATATTCAAACAGTGTTTTTTTATTCTTTTAAAATTTTATTTAAATTTATAAACGGAACTTCATTTTCTAATGAATGCTTATTTGTATTTAAATACTTAATATTTAGTAAATCTCATTTTACGAGGTCTTGGTGTTCTTTGTCATCCAAAAAAGTTTTCTTCATGATGGTTCTCAATGGAACAGTACACTCTCGTTTCTTGAGACTTATTAATGTGGTCGGTCTGGATTTTGTAAAATCTTGATAAGGTAATGGCCCGAGTCCATTTCTGTTGTAGCCACAATCAAATGATTATTTTGCAAATGTTTATGGGCTTACACAAATAAAAATTTGCTGTAGAAGTAAGTTAATAAACACTTCATTTTCTCTAATTATAAATAATTGTCAGTGATGCTCATTGCCTACTTAACTGTTTTTCTCAGGATAATGGTTTTCCTGGATGTTATAAATTTTTTCTCTGTCATGGACTATAGAAAGGTTTACGAAAATATTCCGATGAAAATTTTAACAGCTGTGACCCCCTTCACCCTGCAATGTTGTCATTTGCGGTTATGTTTAACATTTGTAATCTATTTGTAGATATTTGTAATCTGTACGCTGGCAGCAGACCAGAGTACTAATTGATTTTTCAGTTTTTGTTTATTTCTTCATTTTAACCGTAAATATTATTTGGGGTTTTATAAGCAACTATAGGTTATTTACTACCTCGTAAAGCTACAAACCAAATTGTATCAATATCAAGATTCGGTAATTATTTTTATCTTTCCCATAAAACCCCCATAGGGAATGAGTATGTAGGTTTTCCGCGATATGGGTTTTGTAAGCGAATACAAAGATCGTTACCTCGTGAAGGTACTTACCAAATTTTATCAAGTTATAACAACCAAAGAGTGAAATAAAGAGAGAGGTTTATTGATTTCCTATAAGAATAACATGGGAAACTTTTTTTGGATTTTCACCCCTACTAGTAAAGGTAGGTTAAAAAATCAAATTACTAGATTGTTTGATTTTTAGAGCTCTTTTAAGTGGTTTTAGTTAAAATTGATAACTTTCAAAAAATTAAAAAAAAAATACTCTCAAAAGAGTATTTTTTTTAGTCCATACGAATAACATGGCGCAAAATTTTTCTGCCCATCTCCGAAACTATTGATAAAAATAAAAAATACTCAGGAATAAAAATGTCTTTAATTGATGTTCAAAGAACATTGTTTTCATAATAACAAAAAAAATTTTGAAAATTTTATTTTTTGTCCGCCATATTGGAAAGAAGTTAATTCATGCGTAAATGATAATTTTTATAAGTGAAATGTTCTTAAAACATCAATTTAAGATATTTTTATTTCTAAGTATTTTTAGCGAATTTCCCAAAGGGAATAAGCTATTACCGTAGGTCTCATGGTAAGACGTAAGCCCGGGACCATGTTACTTTTTTGTTTTTAGGTGCTCAGAGACCAAAAATAATAGTCATTAAAATTTATATATATATATATATATATATATATATATATATATGTGTGTGTGTGTGTATATGTATATATATGTGTATATATATGTATACATGTATATATGTATATGTATGTGTCCCTAGACACGATAACTCTCGTAAAAATGGTCCGATCGACACCAAATTTGGTATAGATGTGTAATCCTACGTTTATTCGGATGAGTTCGTAAACCAGACATATCGACCTATCGGAAGGGGCAGTTTTGGGGTGTTTTGTACCTCAAAAATGGGTTTTTTGTAGGGATGTGTCGAATCCGAATCTCGAATCTCGAATCCACCGAATCTTAAGAAAAGATTCGGATTCGAGATTCGATGAACGAGATTCGAGAATCGAATCTCGGGTCCGCCGACAGATTACGCCATCACGGCGCGGCGCCGAGCTGCCGACGCACTGTGTCTGAGTAATAATTTAGGGATGGACGGGACCCGAAATTTTGGAAAAATTTTCGGGAGCAAATTTGTCCTGATCATCGGGCGGGATTTTTTTCTCAGGAATTTATCGGGACGGGAACTGCCGAACAATAGTTGTTAACGTCCGGCCCGGCGGCCGGCGATCGATCTCGCTAACGAGGTAAACAAGCGGCAAAAACACGGGCGGCCCAAGACGATCTATTGTTCAGCTTATCTATTGTTGACGTCCGGCAGTAATTTATTCAAGAGGGGTGTTTTTTGCTCCTACTACAAAATGCTACTTCCTGAACCAATTGTCGTAGAAAACTAAGGAATGGCTCGTTTGATTCGTTTAATTCTTACAAATTAAACAAAACGTCAACCAAAGTTGTGTGACTTTCCAATCAAAGGGGAAGTGGCAAAGTATTGTCAAATAAATCAATCTTTAATTGAATTACTGTTTTATAATGTTAAAAGCATCTTATTATAATTTAATATAAATTTTAAATAAAACTTTAAATCTCACTAAATATATTTTTTAAATTGAACATTACCTACAAATACATATATTAGATTTTAAAGTTCATAACTTTAAACTTTCATTGTTTTTTATTGATTTTTTTCATCATACACTCCTTTTTTATATAGCAAAAAATGGTTATGTAATTTAAAGTTATAAAGGTATATAACCTGTTTCATTAAGTGGGCATATCAAAATTGATTTTGAGAAAATAATTATTGTCTCCAACCTAAAAAGATATTACTCCCTTGTACTTTGGCTTTTAAATATTATTTCTTAATAATGACTCTTATTTATTAACTCTAAGAATAAGATTGACATTGACATTATAGAGAAAGAATAAATCTGTTAATTTAATCCTTGTTTTGGGACTCAAGATTCGAGGATTTGAGATTCGAGATTCGATTTTTTAGAATTCGGATTCGGATTCGAGATTCGAAATTCCTGGATTCGACCATCACTGGTTTTTTGCATTTTTCATATGTAACTTGGAGAATAGGCAAAGTCCTTTAACAATGAACAGATATTGATGAAACTTAGTATATGGCTTCATATGGTCGAAATAATTTTTTTTATGCTAAAAACCTACTTTTAGTGTTCCCCATGGCAGCATATCTGCATACTCTTTCCCTACATTAATCATAAGGAGAATAGAAATATATTTCCCTATTTATGAGCTTGTGATGATATTTGGTTTACAGGTTTATCTGGTCATAATTAATACTACCGTCAGATGGGGTTACTTTGTAACAAAAATTTTGATTTTTGGGAATAATTTCTAAATCTTACATGCAAAATAATCAATTCTTGTGCCATATGATGTGGACAGATCTCATCTACAACTTGTGCATGCCAAAAAAAATTGAAATGCTACAGTAAAATTAAAAAAAAATTTTTTTTGGCTGTTCAAAGTAGCCCCGCAGATGGGGCTTCTATGAACATTTTTTTAAATCTCATATATCTCTGCCCCTGTTGTAGCTAGGGGCTATTATGAAACACCATAAAAAAGCTGGGGTTTCAATGAACAAATACATATAAAAAATGTAAAAATATATTAAAAATTAAAATTCTTACAACGTAAAAAGTGAAACAACTTACCGAAAAAATGGGAATTTCCTTGTCCTTGAATATAAATTTTTTTTATTGATTTAAGAAGCTGGTAATGCCTTATATTTCTTCTCAAACAATTAATTATTAAGTTTTTGAGCACAAACATGTTTTAAACGTATATCTAATTCACTTAAGAGCGTCTTAAAAACATTGTAAAAACACACAATAAAAAAGCGTCCGTTCTTGAGCTAAAAATTAAAAAATCACTTATATATTTACAATATGTACAGTTTTTTCTCTTTTCACTTTTTTTAGATAATGGTGTACTTGTTCAGGTCAGCATTAAATGTCAAAACGCCTGACCCCCTTGATGAAACCATATTTGGTTCTGGTAGAACCTCAACAATGTCGCTGTACGGTACAATATCAAAATCATCCTGGGGAGGCCAGATGAATTTATTGTTCCCCTGATTTGTGAGGAACTTTATTTCTTTGTTTATTTTATTTAACTTATTTAACTTTTAACTTAACTTTTATTTAACTTTATTTTTTTTGTAATTATTTCCCTGCAGGCTTTTGCTAAGTCCTCTGAAGAGAAATTACGATACTGTCTAGCTCCAACTTTTCGTTTGTATTGACGAACCATTGTTATATCTCTAAAATACAGTCTACACAACACTAAAAGCAGTTAGTTCATTATGAAACTAAGTAGAATCAAATACTAACACCAAAAAGCACTACTTTTAAGCCATCAATACAGCAACTAAACCACCAAAAGCGTTAAAACATCAACTCAAAGGCAGTGATATTAGCAAAATAGTGTCCAAATACTGTCTAAATGCCCTTTTCTACTCAAATACAACCTTAAACAAAAAAATAAGCATTAAAAACATGCGATTTTGCTATTATAAATTTGTTCAAAGTAGCCCCTTTGTTCAAAGTAGCCCCATGTTCATTCTAAAAAGTGCAAAAATTTTTTAACAAAAAAGAAAAAATATTTTTAAAGTAGTCAAAATTTTTTAGATGGCAAGAATTTGATCCCAATTAACCAAAGTATAGTAAAAAAATACTTAGAGGAGCCAATCTTTTGTGGTTTTTGGTCTGCATAAAAGAGTTTGGGTGGGTTCGGTTTTTCGTTGAAAAACGTAGTCTCACTTAATATTTTTTTAAATTTTTGTATGCTAAATTATACTTTATTTAATGATATATTCTGAAAGTATAAGAACCAAGGAACCAGAAAATGTATATTACAAGGATGATATGACACATTTAATGGGCATTATGCCAAGTCGAAACATTTTTTTACTTTTTGTTCATAGTAGCCCCACAGTTCATAGTAACCCCATCTGACGGTACTAATTTGGAAATTCGCTGAGTACGCAGGTCTGCTGCGACGGGGGTATTTATTTTAACCAATAGTTAAAATAAATACCCCATGATTACCAATGATACCGACCATGATTTGCTGGCATTTGTTACTACAACAGCTGTTTTAAGATTCAATCAATTACCCTCCTTCCATAAGAGTAACAGTGAAACTTTGAAAGTCAGTAGGGTGTAGCCCTGATGACTGATGTCAATTATGATGTGATTCTGCTCATCTACAGGACACTACCTTTCTAACGGTATGCACGGATTTCTCCTACGATGCGTACAAGCTGATAAAAGAAGGAAGAAAAGAAACATGCTTGCCTATTAATATATAGAATATTTTATATGTGCGCTGAGTACGGAGGTCTGCTGCGAAGGGAGTATTTTTTTATGTAGACTATATTTCATAATTTATTTAACTGATAAACATATAGTTTATTTAGTTACCTCAAATATCTCAAAACCAGTAAATTTACCAAAATTTAGGATGAAAATAACTTTTTTGCCTTTTTGAATGAAAGAGGCAAAGCAAATTATTGCTCCAAAGAAATTTTTGAGCAACGATATATTTATGATGTACAATATGATATCTTAATAAGATGCTAAAAGAACAAAACTTAACAAAAGGTTTTACGATAAAGCAAGGGTTACAATAGAAACAAGAGCTAAAATATAAAAGTAGTTTTTATTAAAACACATGTATATATTATAACAGTCATAACAAGAGGTGCCTAGCACTTGAACGGACCAAAGTGAAGAAGAGGCCAAATAAGATTCATGTTATAATAGAGATTTGAACTTACTTTACAATTTATAATCTTGTAGAGATTATGTGCTTACAAAATACATGCTGCTTGCAAATTCTCTTTTGTTAAAAATAGGAATATAAAGAATGTAAATGATTTGATATAAAAAGGTGACTAGGGGGTTGATAAAATTAACAAATATAAATTATAACTGCTAGTGTTGGTTATGTTGTACCAGCTAACATGCAACCTTATGCAAGATTGCAGGCTAATATGTGAAAAAACTGTGCATTTTAACAAGATATTCATGATTTTAAGAGACCATTTAAAAAAGTTATTATTGAAATCCATACCAAATGTGAATGTGATCCAAAATAATACTATGAAAACGATGCAACATAATGACCCACATCAAATAAATTTAATTGAGTTAAACAAAATAATTTGTTTTGCTATGAAATACTTTCACTCAAAGTATATTTTTCAAGTGAATGTGGATGAATTATGTTAAGTCAACAGAGTATGGTGAATAAATTTTAACTTTAGTCCTGAATGAGACAGCACAAGTGTATCATAATTAGCCCAATAACCATGGCAGCTGGTTTCAGTTGCAACCTTTCGGGATGAAACCTTTTTAAACTTAATTGTTTTAACATGTAATTTCATGTTATGAGGCAACTGATTTGTCAGCCTCTAAAAACAAATTAATTTAATATTAGGCCTACTTGGACTTCATGTACCAAATCTTTTACAATTTTTCTTTTGAGAATTTACAAGCAGACTGAGGAGTGCGTGTGAGTGGAAAAGCTGAGGGTACATTGAGTAAAGGAAGAAGAGGACGAGAAAATAGATATAGAGAGCAGAGATGATGAATACACTAGACAAAATGCGAGGCAATTGTCACCAGTTCTTGCACACAGTTTGACAAATTTTATTCTTTCTGCCTAATTGGCAACGATTCAAATCGTTCTAACTAGCAGATTATCAACAAGTACCAGTGGTGATCTGAATAGTATAATAACATAAATGAAAAAAAAACTGAGATTCTCTTAAGACTATATGATGCAACTCTAAAAATATGTTCTAGATTTGGATTTTTAATAATTCTAGTTTTTTTTTATCATTGTGGGGGTTTTAAAAGAATTATTGTGAATATCAAGCTTTTCTGAGATGCGTTTTTTTATAAGTATGTAAATTACCTTCAAGTCATCAGTATTTATAAATCAAACACAATAGGTAATACTATTACTCAGATTTCCTATCTAAATTTGGGTTTTAAAAAAGACAATGAAATAAATACAGCAAAACCTCAATAGTTCGACTATTTGTGGACTTCGAGAGTGTCAAACTATCGAAAAGTCTAATAGGAAGTGTATGAGAAATTGTACTACAGGGAGCATAAAAATTATGAGTTGAATTTACGAAATACTCAATTTTAATGAAAACACATCTTGATTGAACTATGTATAACACAGCCAAAATTAAAATCTTACACCATTTTGTTTTCATTTTTACTTTTGTCACTACCCAATATGAACATTATCAGTTATTACTGATGCTACGTAGTTACGGACCAAGCCGAACTATAAGGAGTGTCGAACAACTATCGAGGTTCTACAGTATTGTTAAATTTGAGGCGAACTAAATTAAGAAAATGTAAACTTTACTTTTCATGATTTCTGATTTAATGTTTTTAATAATAAAAAAATGAAACTGCTAAAATACAGGGTACAAATAGTAAAAAGTTATTGTAGGCTTACTAAAACTTTTGATAAAAACATAATTTGCCACAGCTAAGAATAAAAAGGGGCCTACTAGCGTAATTTTTTTTCCAAATGTAAATTTTAATTTTGAAAATCTCTGTGTATTTTTAGGTCGAGGTAGTAGACTTTAGAAAATATACGAGAAAAGATTAATTTTGTCAACGTAACCTTCATAAAATTAAATCCATTTTAAGCATCAACCAATTGCCAAAGTAAATAACATAGTCTAGTTTTAAACAGTATAAATAATATTTTCAAAAAATGTAAATATTCAACAAAAACGTCTTAGAATTAGTTGGATACATTATCTTCAGTTTTTTATCTCGATGGAAAAATTAATTTAAATAAAAAGTTTTCACATAACTCGAATCCTTATCCTCAGCAACCACAGCAAGAATTGAAAATTAGATTTAAATAGAAGAACAGTATTCATATTTAAATTCAATGTTTTATTTAAACAATGGATAAACTTAAGACCTTGTCAGTGGCACATTTATTGCTTACACAACAATTATTTGATAAGTTTCACATGGTCAGTCGGTAGGAGTAATAGGTCCCAGGTTTATTATGGCTCACAATTTATAGCTCATCTCTCCAATAAAATTCTCTAATATAAATAAAATCACAAGTCTCAAATTGATTCAAATTAAATGTAAAGTCACTCTAAGACAATCTAAGACCTACCTCAACTCCTTCCATTTATATTTTAATATAAATCAAACATATTATACATTGTTAGTTATGATATAAATTTGAATTGCCAACTGGAACTAGTGTACCAAATACTGAGATATTAACCCTTCCCAAGCAAAAGACATATACTGCATACAAACAGGGAGCGGCAAAATGATCTGACGATTTTCGTTGCCGCGCTGTCGAGCGAGTTAGTGGTGGGGATAGCAGCGTTCAAAGACCGAAACGCGGACATTTTTAGTAGCCATGGAGCAGTGGTCGGGTGAGCACTGTGCGTTTGTTGTCGAAACGTTTTTTTAAAGTGGCGATTCCTGTGTTGCTGTTCAGCGACAATTTCGTAGACGTTTCAATTTAGGTCCTAGAGGAAAAGTCCCAACTCGAAACACTATTTTACTGTGGGTGAGAAACTTCAGAACTACCGGTTCAACATTGAAACAGAAGTCGGCAGGCCGCCCAAGGTCAGCCCGGACGCCGGAGAACGTCGAGAGAGTAAGAGAAGCTGTGGAACCCAGTCCTCAACGGCCAGCTCGTAAACAAGCAGCAGCTCTGCAAATGTCTGACCGATCGGTAAGAAGAATTTTGCGGTTCGACCTGCACTTTCATTCTTTCAAAATGGCTATTGTGCAGCAGTTGAAGCCTAGTGACTATGCAAAACGCCTTGCATTTTGCAAGCAAATGATTGATTTGATGACAGATGACAAAATTCTCATTATGAGCGACGAAGCACATTTTCATCTGAATGGAAATGTGAACAAGCAGAACTTCCGTTATTGGTCTGCTACGAATCCAGAAAAACTGCATGAACGGGCCTCTTCATAGCCCAAAGGTAACTGTGTGTGTGGTGTGGTGTAACCAAAAATTGTGTCATTGGGCCATATTTTTTTGAAGAGGGTGGTCGAACCATTACTGTTAATTCACAACGTTACCTGTCAATGTTGAAAAACTTCCTGATTCCCGAACTTCGCAGAAATCGTTTAGTGCGCAATAGAATTTGGTTCCAGCAGGACGGGGCGACTGCCCATACAGCCAACGAGGTGATGGAATTCCTAAGAAGTAAATTTTCTGGACGAGTCATCTCGCGTTTCGGGGACATTGCGTGGCCAGCACGCTCCCCTGATCTCAGCATTTGTGATTTTTTCTTGTGGGAAATCAAGAGTTTATGTAAACAAAACCCGCACACTTGGGGACCTGAAGGAAGCCATACGACAAGAAATCGCCAACTTGTCTCCCGAAATGCTAGGGAAGGTGTTCGACAACTTCACCGCAAGATTGGAAGAGAATGCATGGGCCGAGAAGGACATCATTTAAAAGACATCATCTTCAAGTCTTAAACAAATGAAATCGGCTCTTCTTGAGGTATTTTTGTTAATTTCCATAAATATCAATCTGTAATATGCAATAAAACACTTTCTATCTTTTTAAATGTTTGAATTATTTTAGTTTTAAAACCGTCAGATCTTTTTGCCGCTCCCTGTATTACAATTGTTATAAATGTTTTGTAGGAATCTAAACTTCATTTGGAATGATTTCTACCATTAGTCTATTTATAAGTTAAATTTGCTGTCAAACGATACTATTAACATATTTACATTTTTATTCTTTCAACATACAGGCTGAGAAAATACTTCATTAATGTTTTGTGTAAGGGGCCGTCCATAAATTACGTCATCGCTTTCTGGCCATTTTTGGACCCCCCCTCCCTAAAATCATCCTGCCATCATAATTTGTCTGCCCCCCCCCCTCAGGGAAAAATGACGTCATTTTTAACAAACCTCCGTTTTAAGTTTAAATAATGCTTTATAAATGCTACATGCGATAAACTAAAAAAAAATTACCAATCAAATCTGAACTTACCTTCAGAAATACAGCCAAAATGACCTTCTCAATTGAAAAATAAACTATAAAACAACGCCTTAAAATAGTTTAATGTATTTTATAGATAACTATTTTTTAATAATTGAGTTGTGTCAGAATTTATCATTGTTTTACTGTTAAAATTTGATATAAAACATCATATTTAGAATGACGTCATATCAAAGCCGACCCCCCCCCCCCCCCCTTGCACATCACCTTACCGTCATTTTCAATCTTGACTCTCCCCCCCTATTTCGAGATGACGTAATTTATGGACGACCCCTAAGACAGTCAGTCAGTGTCTTGTGGTTTAGGATGAACTGTGATATGTTTTGAGTAATATTTACTTTGCATTAACAGAACAATAAAGTTTATAGTGGGAGTTTAACTTATTTAAAACTTTAGTACTTTTAGTACTAGAATTAGTACTAGTACTTTAGTACTTCTTTAGTACTTTATTTTCACAAAGTTTACTCAATACATTGGTACCACAAAAAAATTTTTTTTAACATCTAAAGGACAACTAAAACTCAAATCTGAAGCAATGAATTTTTAGCACACATTGGATGTATATCAGCACAATAAATTTGTGGGCATAAAAAAAGGATAAAAAATATTTCAGCCCATAAGTGAAACTTAAAACATAAAAGATAAGTTAATAAAAATTAACTTTTGGGACCATGTCTAAAATTATTGTTATGTATGCCAAATGATTGCAGCTTGGGAAGGGTTACCTGAGACTTCAAATATCTTTTAGAGTTTAATTATTTTTTTATATACGACTTTAGCAATAAGCACCAAAATTAATATTACAAGTAACATTATAAAAGGTATTATTATTAAACCAAATTCAGCCTGTTGTTTGATAAGGTCTTAAACGTATAGGTATCACTTCAAAATGAAGGTTCTTGACTAACAGAACTCAGCATTTGACAAAAGTGGTGTTTTAATATAAATTACACATTTTATTTCTGATTGTTCCATTGCGATTCATGTTTTAGTTTCTTAATGTGCCTAACCTCAAAAAAGTGATCACATGTGGGAGTTAGGTCAAGCGACATCTGTGTGGCTATGTTTTTGATGGGTGACATAACCTATAAATCTGCAAAATGTTTGTTACATCTATTTATCAAATTTAGGTTAGTCGTATATAGAGTAGTGTATGCAATAATTGTATTCAGACCAATTATGAGAAATTTAGATTTTTTTTAATTCTTGTTTAATTAAACTTACATTTCACTGGTGGCTTGAAGGCCTTCAAAATACAAATGTAGCATAAACTACTGTTAATAAACCTGGGACTTACAAATAATCCACCTTCTAACATGAATCCAAACAGTTTAAAACTTTAATTACAACTTACTAAAAAATATTTTTCTAATACAAGATAACTGAAGAGATACTTTAAAAACCTCAACTCTCAACAAGTTACTTATGTGGCTTAAACTTAACAGCATTTTGAAAGTACCTAGTAAAGTATACACAGCTAAAAAACCTCAATTCTCAAGTACTCGCAGAAGTAAATTTTGTTTAGTACTCTAAGGCTATGGTCTCAAAGGACATGCACACTAAGTGTTCAAAGTATTATGTTTATGTCAGCAAAATATTAAATTTTATAGAAACAAATTTATATCAGTATAAAACTGAATTGAGTTTTTTATAGAAAATAATGGTTAAAAATGTGTCACTATGATTGAGTAATCTGTGCTAAATTTTACTTTACAAAAAAATCTCTATTTAATTATAGTTAAAAGGGTGTCGTGAGTGGATATCAATTCAATTCAAGTATGTTCCATAGCACTGTTAAAACATCAAAAACAAAAACTCTGAGTTCAAAACTTTTAATAATAATTTTGAAAATTAATATAACTGTTAATTATACAATTAGTAACTTCCATAGTATTTGTTTTGTAACTTTACTGTTATAAAAATATTAATAAGTTTTCCAGTAAAAAGGTTTTGTTAGAGCTCATACATTAAGCAAGAACACACAATTGCGTAGATAAAAGTTAACATAAACAACAATAAACTTAACGTTACATTTTAACGATAAATAAAATGACCACGTAAAATAAAAAAGTAACAACTCCAACTATTATTAGTCGACATTTTCACTCATAAACTTCCCCAAGTGTTTGTACCATCACTTTAAAAGTGATCAAATTCCTCAGCTTAAAATGGTGTTAAAAATGAAGCTCAACACAATATTTACTTGATTACAACATTTAAATTTAAGTTCATTAACACCATAGGGAAACAATAAGAAAAATTAAATAGATACCATAAAACATCACTAAGCTATACAAAATATACAAATAATATCCACTATATCATTGCAACAAAAGTAATAACAAATATAAATTATATCAAATATATAAAACTAAATCAAATAATGCCTCTGAACAAATGGTAAGAGTTTAGTGAGGAGTATTAATGGTAGTTTAAAAAGAAAAACAATAATACTGGCACGGTAATCGAAGAAAAAAAGGAAGAAACAAAGAACATTCCAGTTGCTGTGTACAACCAACTGATGCGTATAAAGCACTTGGGACTACTTTTTTACAATCCCCACCTCCCACTCTAAAGGACCCGCCACACATCAGACGGAATAAAATTGAACCAACTTTAGGTCCAGTGCATTTGAATTCTATCAACAGAGGGATCAAGGTATCACTCTCCACTAGACTAAGTCATTATCAGCAATACAGCTAGGCCCATAGTTTTTGTCTTAATGAGAAGAGTGGCTGCTTACTGGGCAAAATCATGTTCATCAAATGCGGTAGAGCAGTGATTTATTTATTTTTTGTATGAAGGAGGTGGGAATCCTTTTTACGGACCCACACCTTCCCAGACTTTGTTCCCTTGGGACTGCTTGAGACATTACTTTGGGGAGAGCCCCTTGTTTAAGATCATCCCCAGTGATAAAATACTTTCACCTTGAGTATAAACATTTTTTATCATACTGCAAATATACCATTATAAAGGTAATAATTTTTAAACTGAAATAAAATTTAATGAATTGTTTACATTGAATAGTTTGCTTCCATCTTAATTTAATCTATTAGAAAAATAAGCTGACCTTTGGTTTTTGTTTGAACTGTCTTTTTTTTGCAATTATTATAAAATAGCGACTACCCTGTGCTTTGCCACAGAAGTTTAGGTGCAAAAAGATTGTGATTTAAAATAATATTAGGATGAGGTAGTTTGCTCCGCTCACTTGCCTCTAGTACAGTAAGATTTAATGCATAGTTGGGAGACGACTTATTGGCTAGTGAAGGGGAAGATAGTATTAGAATCAAAGAAAAACCTCCAATAGAAGAGCTATAAATCATTGAGGATATCATATTGCACACGTAATTAGTGTTGCTAGAGTTAGGGCTTAGGGGTAACATCCTCTCAAATACCTTTTCCCTAGCTGGCCAACAAGTCATCTCCCAACCATAATAACGGTTATATTAAAAACATGTTATTAAAGCTGCTTTCTGTTGTATTTTTGCTGAACTAAATAACATCTTAAAAAAATCCATTTAAGTAATCACCCGTTTTATGAAACCTGTGTCCAAAAGAGTAACAGAGTATTGTAAAAGCCAACAAGCTCTGATAGATTTTCAAAACAAAAAAACTACGTTAAACTAGGATATCTTTTATTTTTCAGGAAGTTCTTAGTCCTACCATTTATTATGTCCTACCATTTACCATTTACCATGGTGGAATTACAAATTTATAAACAAACTTCCACACTATCCCATTTATAGTATTTGTAAAATATTTTTTAGGTGTAAAAAAAAAAAAAAAAAAAAAAAAAAAAAAAAAAACTGTAGTACATTGCTGCACAGACAAATGATTAAAAGTAATTAATTTATATTTTAAATCCATAACATGACAAATAATGAATATCATAAAGATGAAATAATCCCGTTATTGCACTGGATGTTCTAGTTTGTAGTATACTAGTAGCATTGACTTTGTACATTAACAATCTCTCATCCAATGCATTTAATTTGAGACAAAAATTTGGAAGTTTCTTGTACGCGGCGCCAGAGTTGTTGCCATCGATGTTGTTATTATTCACCTGGATTTACAGTGCTGCAAAAACATTTCATCACAACATAAACAAAAAACTCCATTTTTAATCCTTGATTTAGAAGAGAGGTAGTACTGATTCATATGACTCATGTACGGCGCTGAAGATCGCGCTATCGTATATTGGTTTCAAACACGCCTATGCTATGAGAAGTCTACTCACGTTAGTGTACATAGTCAATGCTAGTAGTGTTTTACTCATATGTTTTGGGACATTGTCTATTCACAGTGAGGTTGCTAGTTTTCAGAGATTGTACACATGCAAAGGAAAGGTTCCGGAGCAACAATTATACAACATGGTAGGTTTTGCTATAACATTAACAACAACAAATTAATACAATGAATATGATCAGTACCGGTAGCATACCAATGAGAAATTTATGTTACAGTATTACATTATATCATATTGCACACGTAATTAGTGTTGCTAGAGTTAGGGCTTAGTAGTCAAATCCAAATCTGAGCATTTAACCGATTTCAGCTTATAGTAAATTAAATTATCTGACTGGAAAGAGGAGTGACCAACCATTTTGATATGATATGATATTCACCGAATAATACTGATTATAAATGTTGGACTGTGAATGGTAGTTACTGAAACATGGCGTTTCTTCACATCTGTTAGTATCACAAAGTTTGAATAAATAAATATAACAACTCAATTTCTTCTCTCACGATAAGCCAGTCAAGAATCTTCCTAACAGGTTATTCAAATCTAGAGTAGCGACAAGGCTAAAGAAAAATGGCCTTTTTAAAGAGAACTTTTAAATTTCCTTCACTGAAAAATAATCCTTGTAAGAGGAAAAATCTTTATATAATTTTTATGAAAGTTCTTGTAAAATTTAATTGGTGTACCGTATAATTTTTTATTTCAAAATTAAATTTACATTATCATCTAGAAATCTAAAACAATCAATGATCTGGATTTTATCTTTTTTGGTCCACGTGTAAGTTGCCATAAAGTTAAAATTTAACCAAAAAATTTATTTTGATTTTGCGAAATTAAAAATAATACCACTGTTTAAGATACATAAAAATAATGTCTAGCAAAACCCACCAATTTAACACATCACAGATATAATTAATAAGATGATGTTTGGAATGAGATAAAAGCATGAGATAACAAAAAATTAATCACTTGCTTTAAAGAAAGTTGTTGCAATTATGGTGATAGTGTAAAAATTAAAATCTATTAAACAAAACGGAATTACAACAACATTTACTAAACAAACAAAAAATTATAATAACTAAAAATTATGTTTTAAATAAACATACATTGTTAAAATTATACACTAAAGACAATTGCACTAACACAATGCAACAAGAAAAATACAAAAATTATTTAGCCTATGTTTATTTTTTATGTAAAGATGTGTTTATCTTAAATCAATTATGTTAAGATTTTTTCTAAGAAATGGAGAGATACAATATGTTTAACAATTAACATGGATCACTTTAAATAAGTAACATTAAAGCTATTAATCTAAAAGTAAATAAAACATAAGAGATAAAAATTATTATTTTAGGTTTAATTCATGACGGAAGACCCTCGTTGCTTTGCTCTGATTCTAGAAGTATTATAACTTGAAAAACTAGTGTAGTTAACATTAAAAAAAAGTATCCTGAGCAGTATCTAAATTTGAAACTTTAAAGATAAAAGTAGAAAATATAAAACAGAGAAATAAATTAAAAGCAAATATTAACAACTAAAACATTTGAATATATCATTCGGCAGATTACAAACCAAGAAATAAGTCAAGAATTAGATCTTGTAGAGAGGATGGGTGTCCTACATATACATTACAGCAGACGGAAGGTTTAAAAAATGTAACAGGACTGGTATGTAAATTTTCAAACATTCTCCAAAACCTGTGATGAAAATCTGACTTTCAACAGATAGCTGTAAAATATATGACTGGAATAACTTCCTCATTGGAAAGGAACTCAGGATGATCACAATGCAGCAAATTTAATGCAATCTTATTCATTGATGCAATTTAAGGAGCTGGGTTTACTTTCCTTAAAAAGTTTATTTCAGTACGAAATACCGCTGATGTAGCAATAAAAACCATTAATTACCTAAATAAAAAAACGTAAGTTAGCCTCCCTACCACTTGAGTAATGATTCCAATCAATGTCATGTAATTTACAGATAGCCCCCTTATAGAAATGTGGCAATACTAAACCAGAAAGTAATATAGTAAAAGTGGCAAGAAAAAGCCTCATATATAATAGCTGAGTAAAACAATAAATAACAATGAGTACATAACATATCACAGATTAAAACTGTAAAGTTAGGATCATAAATAAAGCTGAATACACTTCTTATTGCTGACATGAAAGTTACAACTGGCCTTAAGTTGACATAAAATATAAAAAATAAATGATTGTTTAACAACTTATGTGGAATCTGTAATGGAGTATGTTGAAACGTTGTTGGTGTCATGACACATTAAAATGAAGAAACCAAAAGAAAATTGTTATATTTGTTTAAACTAAATAATAATTTTTCAAACCATATTGCAACTCTAATTATTGCATCCCGAATATAAACAACACATTAAACTCATATCAGCTAAAAACTTTAACTCACCCTGGTTAACTCCACCATCTTATGTGAATCTTAATGACATTAAGATCAAGAAATTGAGGTAATAAACTTTAAGACTGAACACTTTCCAGGACAACTCGTAAGCTACCGAGATGAAAATACAAGCAGAACGCCAAAATTAACACACTACGGAAAATTTTCGCTATGAAACACCATCCCAAACGTAACCTTCACAGGAATTTTCCTCACTGGTATAGCTCGGTAAGCTAGTGGATACATAGGAGTTCTGGCTGGCATACACACAGTTGTTGGGACCACCGTAATTGTTCAAACAGTATCCATTCATACTTCCATTGCCATTCACATTTACATCCACTCCCGATGAATATTGACTACTGTACTGCTGGTCATAACCGGAGTTGTACCCCGTATCATAACTCTGGTAATAGTTTCCCGGCGAGTCATTGTAATACCTCCAATCCTCATTGCCAGAATTGTAACATCCTTGGTTGTATTCACAGCTGAAAATCAAAATATTACATGATAATATTATATGGATTGGTAAAAAACTTTAATAGCCTACATCTAAAGAATGCCTGTTACAGCTACATCTTCAAAGGAGAAGTTAAGTTTGCAACCAATTCAGTTATCTGTGTGTCATTTCCTCCAAATTTTTCTTGAAATTTTATATTTTCGACTAAACTATGACGTTAAACAAGGACACAGAAAGCTAACGCCAAGGAGCAAAATTTAACAATATTACAATTAGATAAGACACTATACCAAAAGCAATATCTTTAATATTATGGGTTGCATAAATGCTATACTAGAATTTTGGGAACAGTAAGAACATTTCAATCACTGAAATGGAAAACAGATGCTTTCAATAACAACTAAAGTAAATGCCTCGAATACCAATGCCCTAAGACTGAATTCCAGTTAAATGTTAGCAGAAAACCATAAGTTATAGGTTAGGTAAAGCGAAGTATTATGGAATAAATAATTTAGCCATCGTAAAAACTTTCAGATTATATGAATAGATTAAATACAAATTTGCCAGTGTCTAAGAATCTCAATATTGGGGGAGCAGGTTTACCTCTATCTGAAAACACCGACAACAATGAAAGAAATTCCGACATCTCATTTTTTGATTATTGACATTTTGGGAGAGAAGAGAAACGTATCGTCCTAATAAAATTTAATATATTTTATGATTGTTTGTTCTTTAATTTACCCATCCCACAACATTTGTTTCAATATTTTGTTTTTATCCATCTTTAAAAATCCAATACTTCAAAGTCTGACGATTCTCCATTTGAGTGAGTAGGGTAACCTACATTTGAATTTCATAGAAAACTAACCAAGTAAAGTTTACTAACATTTATTTATTTTTGGCAAATGTAAGATCAACATCTTCAGTATTATTTAGATGCCAAATTGAAAACAAATACTGACACCTATATACATATTTAACACACAAAATGTGTTTTTGTTCAAGTAACTCCTCCTGCAGTTTTCAACCGATTTTAATGATTTTGGTGTCATTGGATAGTGCTTGGCTGCACTTTGGTGTCATTGGACTGGTTAACTAACTACATTAAACGAGCCTAAACATTAATAAGTATCCAAACTAAATTGCTCAATTTTGAGTAACAAGTTCACTAGTATTACAAAAATACGCTACAAGAGAATAGACGACAGTAACCAACAAGTGAATAGACAGCAGGCGACAGCACTGATGGCAGCGCCAACACTCAGTTTGCATTGTTACCGTAAGGTTAAAAGCTGCTGGGTTAGTACATAATGCCCCCTTCATACCGCGACTATATACACTTCCACCTAAATCCCTACAATGAAAGTATATCTTGAAGAGTCACTTGACAGTGCAAACACTTGACTTTTGAATGTAATTTGAGGATGTTCAATATAGAAATTTTCTACTGTATTCGTAAAAGAATGTTCCATTTCATTGATCCACTATCCAGGGTCCAGATTTGTGGGATGAAATTTTAAGAATCAACTGTCACTAACGCGAACCTGACCAACTTTACTTACAAGGAAATTTGTATAATAATTTTTCAGTGCATCAAAAAATTTACCTCAGCTTACCGCATCTATGCAGATACCACCACAGTGCTTAAAACACAGCTAAAACTTTTAGGATATTTCCGGAACAATCATGACAACAAGAGGTTTAAGATTATTCCCAATTCTCAAGGATTTCAAAGTCGGTAGACACCCAGAAACCAGGGACCTCAGTTTAAGTTGGGTTCCGAATATCTGAGTTGGGTTTTAAAAACTCTCCTTCCCCAAATAAAAAAATAAAATGAAAGTTGAAACATATATGTTAGAAGTCAGCATTGAGATAATGTTTATCCAGTTATGTTCAAGTCTCACCTGTCATAGTTATAGCCATAGTTGGTCTGGTAGTTATGCTGCACAGTTTGGTCAGGTGGGTAGTAGCTAGGACTCCCCTGGGAGCTCGGGGACTCCATCCCGTCCATTCCGTAGTGGGACAGCAGCCCCGAGATCACCGCCTTCACCTCCCCGCAGTCTCCCAGCAGAAACTCCTCCCCTCCTGCCGACAACACAGCCCACATCAAACTACGCTACTCTACAGGTGTCATGACTCTGATATTGTTGTGGATTTGCAATGTTTAAAGAGGATTTTACAGAAAATACACCAGGTTTTTATTAGAAATTGTCATTTTATAAGTTTGTTATTTTTTATCATAATCAAATATGTTCATAAGTGGTAGGGATGGACGGGTCCCGAAATTTCGGGAAAATTTTCGGGAAATTTTCGTCCCGATCATCGGGCGGGATTTTTTTATACTCGGGAATTTATCGGGACGGGAACTGCCGAACGGCGGCCGGCGATCTCGCTAACGAGGACGGCGATTGCGGCCGACGATCTCGCTAACGAGGACGGCGATTGCGGCCGACGATCTCGCTAACGAGGACGGCGATTGCGACCGACGATCTCGCTAACGAGGACGGCGATTGCGACCGACGATCTCGCTAACGAGGACGGCGATTGCGGCCGACAATCTCGCTAACGAGGACGGCGATCGCGGCCGACGATCTCGCTAACGAGGACGGCGATCGCGGCCGACAATCTCGCTAACGAGGACGGCGATTGCGACCGACGATCTCGCTAACGAGGACGGCGATTGCGGCCGACAATCTCGCTAACGAGGACGGCGATTGCGGCCGACAATCTCGCTAACGAGGATGGCGATTGCGGCCGACAATCTCGCTAACGAGGACGGCGATCGCGGCCGACGATCTCGCTAACGAGGACGGCGATCGTGGCCGACGATCTCGCTAACGAGGACGGCTGTCGCGGCCTACGATCTCGCTAACGAGAACGGCGATCGCGGCCGACGATCTCTCTAACGAGGACGGCTATCACGGGCGACGATCTCTCTAACGAGGACGGCGATCGCGGCCGACAATCTCGCTAACGAGGAAAACACGGCTTAGCTATAGCTTATATTTATTAGATTTTAGGGTTTATAGCTTTAAATTTACATTGTTATAATTTTTTTCATCATACACTCCTTAATTTTTTTTCTGATGTAGCAAAACATAGTTAAATGTATTCATTTAAATAACAATAAAAGTATAATGTCTAATAGTTTATTATTTCTTAGTTCAATTTTCTTATTTATATTCTTCAAGGAAGAAACTGTCTCAGTAAAACAATGAATATAAAAAAATTGGCAAGATATTTCTTAGGTTTATAAATGGCATTGGCTTGTTGAACAACTTCTTTTCTGAATGTTAATATTCATTCTTATTTAAATTTGTGTTTTTTTTGTTCTTTTTTATCTGACCAGGCCTTACTTATTGTAATATAGTATTGTTTTCTTTATAATTTTTCCAATTGTTTTAATCTTTATTTTTTGTTGTACTGGTACCGTACATAATGTTTATTTTCATTCTTCGTACCAAACGTTTAATATTTCATTAAACAAAACTTGTATTAAATAAGACATGGGCAACATTTTTCCTTTATGTGTGTTTAGTGATTCGACTTAAATTTATTTGGTTACATTAAAATTTATACTTTCCCATGATCTTATTGCATCCTGAAAATATCAAAACTATATATTTTAATTTTTTCAACAAAAGGACATTCATTGTAACTTATACAAAAACAAGTGGAACGAGTTGGAAGGAGAACTAGTTGATATTTAACATTAATTTGTCTGTATACGGCACTCAGATAAAAATCAAAACAAATATTTCCCGATAGCGTCGAGAAGAGCAATCCCGTCCCGATCCCGTCCCGAAATTGGATGGGAAATAAAAATTCCCGTCCCGTCCCGTTCCGAACTAAAAATCCATTCCCGTCCATCCCTAATAAGTGGATAAAATTTTTTTTTATTTAAGGCATTGAAATGACCTGTTAAAAGGGCAATTGAAATATAAAAAAATTGTAAATCAAGAATTGTGCCTTAATTGAATAAAATTGTAGGTTACAGCCAAAATAACACCAAACAACACAACAAATAATGCTTAACAGATATTTGATATAAGAATTTAAGGGCTTGAAGCCTCACCTAAGCTACTTTCCAACTGAGTGACTTTCCAAGCTTCAAATGAAGATGTGCTAGATGCGTGTGTCTCTAATGGTTTCCGTACAGCAATGTTTTTAAATCAGGGCAAGACCTTATGGTCACCCGGTATATTGTAAACAAAATGTTGTAATTGTATGTTGTATTTGTAATAAAACAGTTGTCTAAGAGGTTATTAAAGGGAGATTTTCACTAATATGAAACACTCAATTAAGACATCAAAAGCAAATGAATTGAGTAAAATCTCTTTATTTGTCGTGAATGTAAATCGGCAAATTTTTTTATAAACTTTAAGACATGCCACACTGCAAACTCACTTTGAAATGGCATACTGGGACTGATAGGAAAACATAAGTGGCTTGTTTCCGACATAGAGAGAGGACTATAGTTATAGGTACCGGTAGTTCCAACTAAGCTGGCACTTGAACGATCGATAGAAATTCTCTACTAATATACGTTTCTTTTATCAAACTATTTTTTTCTCATCACCTTTAGTTTCTTTAATATGTCCTTTGCACTTAGTCATCCATTTCCTATGTCCGGTTAAGACCAGGCTTCGTAAAAATACCATTAGATGGAAGTTACCAGTTGTAAGGTGGCTGATACCGTGTATTCTCTTCTATGTAATAAAGACTACAAAACTAATCAAAATACCTTGCATTTTTATTTAGTTTTCTGTCCAACCCATCGTTAAATTTCAAGGTGAAATAATTAATACATACAGTATTCTGCTGTATACCATTTTTTTTCCTCTAAAAACATCCAATCCACATGTTTTTCCATAAAATCTACAAGACAATGCAGTAATTGTTAAGATGTATTTTCATCATTATTAAGGACACTTAATCAAATGAAAAGATAGAAGGAGATTATAGGATTAACTAAAGCAATTTAAATATAATTTATTTACCAGTGGGAGTGTGAGTAGGAGTAACGTTGGAAGGCTTCAATCTACTGTCACTGCTGTTGCTGTTGCAATCTGGACTATAAGGTGACGCCTGCAACATTTTGACAAATATAAATTAAGTGACAAATACATATATTTTAAGGAAAATTAATTAATAGAAGCTGAATATAACGTTATCTTATCAGCCAGCAGTAACCCATGCTTCACCCGTGTTATAAGTAGGGACCAATTAAATTTCTGAGCTCAATCTCAGGGTGAGCTTGTTCGCTCCTCTCACTCCCCACAACAATTAGTTTGCTTTTCACAAACGTCTCCTGGTACTTAATTACGCGCTTAATTACGTTAATTAAATATACTCTTTTAGTTCTAAAAGGTAAAAAAATTAGTGGTTGAAATATCCAATCATAAAAATTAAATCTGTTTGACACTTTTACCGAAACCCTATTCTTACTAACACCAAACCGAACCCCCTTTTTGTGAAGCCTTTCATAAGTTAGAACCAATCAATCAATCAACCAAAATCTCTTTATTTACAAAGCATAAAGATTTCTAATATGTCAAATGTATACAATTTCAAGTTCTTTATTGGTGTGTAGGTGGAAACGTGTTCCTCCATTGCAGAAATTCGTCCAGGGAGTAGAATGGGTTCTTTGACAGCCAGTTGGTGAGGGCTGTCTTCAGTTCCTTCCCTGTTTGTCTTCTCACGTCCTCTGGAAGCAGTTTGTGGAGTTTTCTCCCGGTGTATGAAGGCTTCCTCTCAAACAATGCGCTGTGGTGGAGTGGTAGCTGGTACCTAGGGGCATGCCTGGTGTTATGGCACTGGATGTCTGTTCCTTTTAGAAGGGATTTCCCATCCACATAGAGAATCATCTCTCTGATGTACAGTGTGACGACAGTCAGGATGTTCAAAAAAAGTCTGCCTGCAGCTTTCCCTCCAGTCAAGACCCTTGAAAAAGTGAATGGCCCTTTTCTGAAGGAAGAGGATATGTTGCAGATTTCCAGCTGTACTTCTTCCGCAGGCTGCGAGGGACGGTGGCGACATCCTGTAATCCAGCTACTTGGAGGTCACGAATTGTGGATAGTTATAAGCGATGGCTTGTGGATGCGATATTCCCTGGTGAGGATTAACGTCCGCACTAGTGAATACTAGTTCATAAATAAAGACCATCCTCATAATTAGACCAATTCGTATATAAGAGGTCAAAATTGTGGTTCGGATCCCACGTTAAACTGTAGGTCCCTAGATACCATTGGCTGTTAATTAACAGTCCTGTCTAAGGAGAATGTCGGCCTTAGTCAGTAACAAGACTACAAGATCGCGCCACAATCATCCTACACTCAACTCTCATTCATACTTGGCTTTAAACTACCTATTGAGTTAGGTCGCCATTTCAATAAATGTATTAAAGGTATTAGAGGCCATATGTCAAGTGGGACTCAAATAGAGCATGGTGGTCTTCGTTGTTTCTTCATCGCTTGAGTGTTTAATTCTTTTCAGGACATAAAGACTGGTGTTGAGTTTTCTGGACAAAGTGTCAATGTGGTGGTTCCATGATATTTGAGCGTCAATAGTTACGTTTAGTTGAGCGTTAATAGTTACACCAAGGAATTTTGTATAGTCTTTAACCTCCACATCAGGTACTGTATCTGTGACGTCCTGTTTAATATCAAATGCCAACCTTTTTTTATATTGTTTACGTCTTAAGACTACCGTTATATTTCATGATAGCTTTACTCTTAAGAAATTATTTACTCATTAACACAATCGTTACAAATATTTTTTTACCCAAAATCTCCGGTCTCTTAGACCCACTGCATATACTATCATTGTTAATGGCAATTACACCAACTGAACCCTTCGTTCTCACAGACTACTAGAAATTCTCAGATTACTCTTCAAGGTCATGGCACTGAACCAACTGAACTAACCATATATCATCAAGCAGAGGAGGAGAGGGTCGGAAGGTAATGGACCACGTCAGGTAAACAGTGTTGCCAATATGCGTTTATGAAAATTCCCTTGGGCCTGAGAGCCCGGGGTTTCAGTAAAAGTGTTAAGTTATCATTTATGTTTATTCTATACTATAATACGAGCAGTGTCTGAGGCAATGTATTTTCCACAGTCTAAAAATCTTGCGGAGGTAGATTTTGCTTAAACTTTGCATTTCAGACTGTTTTGGTCCAAAAATAAGTTTAGAAACAACCTCAACCTCAAGAAAAGTTATTTTTGTCTAAAATTAACTTTAAAAATTGTAATTTAAAACATTGGTCTTATGGGTTGCCATCAAGGCAACGAAATAACAACGAAAGGTAAGCAAAAATAAAATAACATTACTTTTAACCTTTCTTTTTTAAACAGCTGTTATCTGTGGAACTGTATACTTGGTTATTGGTGTATACTTATAATAGCCTAATTAACATGATACCGTAAGAAAAGTGAGTTAACCAACAAGCAAGGCTCGATTAACCTGGTACTAAGAATAACAATGGAATTTTCAAAGCCAGTGGGCCAAAATCCAGAAGTCCGATTTAAACTATCACGATATGGTATTCTATTTTAAACCCACCGCATCAGTGTATCAAATTTCAGCACTCTAGCATGATGGAAAGTTGAAAAGTTAAAGATGAGTTAAGTGAGTGAGGGCTTTGCCTTTTATAGATATACAGTAAACTTCCTCTAATCCGGCATCCTACGATCCGGCACACTTGATAAGCCGGCATGACATTTAGAAAAATTTTAATTCATGGGTATAAAAATAATAATGAGAGTTCAAGTTCGTTCAGGATCAGAAGTCGCAAGGGAACAACACTGTACTATATACAAAGTACCGTACTTTGGAATGCATGGAGGGGAGAAGAGTAGTATCATCCGACATCGGGTGGCATTGTATAATTCTCATTTTTGTTTTATAACCATATGGTATTTTTCATTACAGTTTGTTATGAAATTTTTTATACTTTAGGTAGTAAAGCTTTTTAACAAATAAAACACACATTTTGATGTATTTCTTTCTTGAATTCACATTTTCTTGACATTCATCCTGCAATCCAGAATATTTTGTAATCAGGCATGTATCAAGTCTCAGACACGTCGTATTAGAGGAAGTTTACTGTACTTGGATTATTTTTTAGTTTTACCTACCGGTATATATAAAAATTAAGAATGAAAACAAATCTTTTTTAAACAAAGATGACTTTATTTAACTAGCTCAACAAGCTCCTTAGACCTACGTTTCATTGTACTTAGTAACACTATGCACTATCTGATGCCATTCATGAACAAACATGATGTATGTACTTTTGAACTTTTGAATAAAGTGTTTTGAATTTGAATCTGAAAAAACAAGACTCTGAATTATTGGTGGGTTTTACTAGATCACATAGCTCAAATTTTTCTATAAGCTACAAACTTGTTCCCTATAATCTTCCGTGTAAATCTTTACAATAATGCTTCTAACAACATACATAACACACATTCAGTATTACAAGGATAAAAATCATCATATTTAGCGAATGTAATAAAAAAAGTAACTTCTTCACCTACCCATTTGTGACCTATCTACACACTAGCCAGAACAATAGTGAGGCCTTCTGAAGGTACTATCGCTCATTTGAATTCTATAAGGTTAGTGGCGAGTACATAAGCAACAAAAGCCTTACCCTGGGCACCTTAACCTTCTTTTTGCTGAAGGTCTCCTCGTGGGCGTGTGAGTAGTCGATGGCCCAGTAACTGCCTTTACCCGGATCATCCTTAGGTCGAGCCACCTTCGTGAAGCACTTGTTGAGGGAAAGATTGTGCCGAATAGAGTTCTAAAAGCAAGTTACAATAGGATTGACTTTGGAGGAAAAAATATCAAATCGATAGTTTAACTAACTTTGTGAACATGAACCTTACACCAGCAGACCTATAACTAACCTCATACTTTTTCTTGCGCTTGCTTCATTCTCTGTTCTTAAATGTAATTTAGGAAGTAAAATGGTTTCATTTGAGCAACGAGAAAGACGTAAATTAAGACAATGGTAAAATGAAAACAAAAAGGTCACAAAAACTAGAGAAGAGTTTAAAGAAGGGGATTTATACCTACAACTTACAAGTGAACAATAAAATAATGATACGGTATTATCAAAAAGGATTTTCCCTTTTTTGGGGGGCTAGAAACAAACTTTCAGCAGAAAATTTACAGATTATAAGTCAATCTAAAAGGTTTACATTCCACATTTTTTCATAAAACTTTAGTCCAAAAATTGAGCACAATGCAATTGTTAAGTGTTTTCTTTGCGTTTCCACACTAGTGGCTATGGAACACCATCCAATGCTACTGTAAACAAGTTTCTAAACAAGTTGTTTGGAGGGGCGCACTAATTACCCTTAGAAGTGTAAGTTAAGTTATTAATAAATTTTTACTCAGAAGTGTAAGTTAAATTATTTATAAATTTTTACTCAGGATTATAAGTAAAAATACTTCATGCAAGACAGGGTTCTTAAAACGGTTTCTAGATATCATTCTGGGCATCAGGAATAAAGACAAGATTCTTGAAAATTACTGTGACATGCCAGGTGCAGGTTTAGACTACCAATTTATCCGAGAAATAACCGGATTAAAAACCAATTTATACTTTATTTATCCGAGAAAACCGTTCACGTTATTAAAAATATTTTAAGTACCGGTACGACATAAAGATTTAAAATCATTTCATTATAAATAAAATAGTTAACATTTAATTTTGTTGTAACATTTCATACCAGTACTTGTTGCACTAAATTTATGACATGGTTCTTTATCATATCAATGTTTATTTTCCCAAATAATTTTTTTAGCGAGTTTTCAAAATAGTGTTCAATTTAAATATTCATGCAAATAGCTCAAAAACGATTAATTTTATAAAATTTTCACAAAACATTACATAGTTGACATATTGAATTATGCAAAGAATAATACCAAGTTTCTGAAGATCTAACCACAAATAACAGAATTATTGTGATTTTTCTTGCTAAATAAGTTGAGTATTGCAGTATAAGTTTGATTTCCCATAAGAAAAGTATGAGAGAACTGAATTTTCTCTGTGGCCATTTACGCTTTAGAAGGTAATAATTTGAAATACTAAGGAAGATTTTGTTTATTTAAGTTATTTCATATAACATTATTTTAAACTGTAAAATTTAAAATAATTGAAAGCAAAAAAATGTCTAGTAAAACCTATTTATTATCTTTTAAGGACTTCATAAAACCCTGATCCCATTATCTGATCATACTGGTTTCTTAAACTTAACCTGATGAATGCTACCGTACACCTCTATAACAAATCAGCAAAATGGAGGTTCTGTTCAAGAGTTATCGTGTTTAACGAGCATATACAAAAAAAAAAGTAATGTTGTTTTTGGCAAGATGAAAGAGTATCATGGTCCTGGGCTTAGGCTTTACCGTGAATACTACCATAACAGCGTAATCCCTAAAGGGGAATTCCCTAAAACATGCAAAAACATCCTTTTATAAAGTTTTTAAACAAAATTTTTTATATAGACATATGTAATTGATAGAAATCAACAAAAGCTTCATGAAATTTATCTAGAGACCGACTGATGATAATACCTTCCAACCAGTCGTAGCATCTCTGTAGTAGGGGAACGTTTGGATGATAAACTGATAGATCTCGGACAATGTCATCTTGCCCTGTGGGGCATTGGTGATGGCAAATCTTATCAGGCTGGCATAGCTGCAATAAAAGAAAAAAATTTTAAATTTCTTAGTTGGTTTTTATTAAAAGTTTTCAATCAGCAAAAAGAACAAAACAGAAATATGGAATTTGACTCTCAGTTGCTTACAATGTATAGAGAACCAAATGAGTAGGGACATTCTTTAGGGAAGTGAGAACGCTGCTCTTGACACAAAAATAGCACCACTAAGACTTAATTTTTATTTAAGGATTAAGCTGGTTGTTTGAATACAAACAGATGGCTAGAATAATTTTGCAGAAGTTTGTCATTGTTTTGATTTTTGTAAAAGAATATACTCATTTGACATTGGCCTGAGAGTTTCCCATGGTAATTAGGAGAAGTAATACTAGCATCAGTGCTTTTATTTTCCTCTGATTTTTTGGGTGAAACAACAACTTTTCAATATAAGATATCCCAACTCATTTGGTTTTGTATACATTGGTTGCGTAGAACTACGTCACTTTGCGTATAGTAGTTATTACAGTAGAGCCCAGTCCTGCAATACCGAACTAATGTGGACTGAAAGGTGTCCGGACTTGTGAAAATTTCCAGGTTATCGGGAAAGGAGTAGGAATAAACATAAGAAAAAGTACAAATACTTATATCACGCTATTCCTATAAAAATTTTTATTTCATAATGTTCACAGTCCAAAAACTAAAAAACTTAAAACTTATATCTGTTAAAAAACTTTTTAAGGAAAAACAAAACTGTTCTGTAAGCTTCAACCAATGCTATGATGCTAAGCGCCTTGGAACCCAGTGCACTTTACTGCTCCGGGAGGCTTTTGGAGTTAACCAGAATTCGAGGTTATCAAAGTCCGGCTTTGTGGGACTCTACTGAACATAACGATAATATGTCATCTGAGGGACCACTCGAATTAATTATAAATTCAAACTGGTCCAAAAAGGGTTTATTATTCAGAAACAAAGAAATACAATATCTTTGGTTTTGAATCTGACATTATAGTTTTCACCTTCTAATAACGTATGTCTTAGTAGTCTTCAAGTAAAACTGTTCATTTTGCACAACTTGCTATTTGTGCGTTTTCTATTAAATACTTATAAAAGGAAGCCGAAACTTGCCAACATATAATAAACTTCAAATAAAAGCTGTTTTTCATGTATTCCTTATAAAAAAAAACACCTGTTTTTAATTTTGCACCATAAAAATCAAACTCTCATTTGCACTTATTCACGGATCACATATTTCCGACGACCCATTAATTAATAAAATCGGAACAGGAGAACTGTAGATTTAGTTGTAATAAGTTTAATAAAAATACTTCTAATTCAGTATTTTCTCACTATAAATAAATCGGAGGCTGCTTAGCTTTTGTTGCAAATACCTTTTAAATGGTGAGTAAATCAAATAATGTGGATTGAGATATTCTAGAAGAGAATAAGATTTCCTAAACATTACTTTTATTAATTTCTATAAAATACTGGCAACAGACAGCCAAGTATTAAACCAATTTAAAAACCTTCTAAAATAAAGATGTTTTTAATGTATTTCTTATAAAAAAACATGTTTTTACTTATGCACTATGAATCTTTTAAAAAATCTAACTTTCACAATTATTTGTACATCTACACAGATGAAGCTTTCCAAACACATTAATTAATTAAAAATTGGTCCAGTAGAACTGTAGATTTAAAAGTAAAAAGTTGATAAAAATATCACTAATTCAGTAAATTTTCTCACCACTATAGATTTGGAGTTTTCTTAGGTTTTTTGCAAACAACTTTTAAATGGTGCAGAAATTGACTTAAGTGAATGGTGATATTCTGTAAGAGAATTAAATTTCCTAAAAATTATTACCATAAACTTCTATAAAACAGTGATAACAGACAGAAAAAATGCTAACAAAGGTAATAAACTTCTAAAGTTAAGACGTTTTTAATGTACAGTATTGCTTATAGAAAACATGCTTTTTTACTTTTGCACCATATATCTTTAAAAAATCAAACTTTCATAATTATTTAACTGATGAAGCTTTCGAAAGACCCATTAGGCCTAATTGATTAAATTGGTCCCATAGAACTGAGGATTTAGTTGTACAAAGCTTTTTTTACCACAATAAATTTGGAGGTTGCTTAGCTTTTTTTTGCTAATAACTTTTAAATTGTGAGGAAATCGACTAAAGTGGATGGTGATATTCTAAAAGAGGATACAATTTTATACAAACTCGCATTTCTTGACAATAATCAATAAAAGCAGCTAAAATTTTCCTTAAAAAAATGTGAAAAAACCCGTTTTCAATATATTTCTAATGGAAAAGATTATTTCTTTATTTTTTTACTATAAATAATTAAAAAACAAAGTTTCACAATTATTTGCTTATCTACACAGGGAGAAAACTTTCCAATGACACTTTCCAGTAGAACTTTTTCTATCTGAAGATTTTTAAAACTGAATTAAGTTAGGCCTATGCTTTCTGCAATGTAAAAGTTTAAAGCTAATAAAACTATGCTTTTTATTTTTAAATTTCCTTTGATTGTATCAAAATAATTTAATTTCATTAGCTTTGTGGACTTTGTGTAGCTTTGTTACTCTTCAATTTCAAAACTTTCCAATAGTTCAATTACTGAAGTTTGATGTTGACTCAAACAGCTCTCAGTTTTTGGCAGTAAAGAATTTTAAAAAATTTAGGACTTTATTTCTCCTAGTCAGGTATGATGATGGATTACCATGATTCTAGTGTACAGAAAATCAGTAATTGTCAAAAATCACTGATTTTCATTCCATAAGCTGTTTAGACAAATCCAGGAAGTTTATCTGTCTCTATCTCTGGAACCTGCCTGGTAATTTGAAACGCGGTATAACTTAGTTTACATCAGCATGTTTGGATTGCTTTAAGGATTATTGTGAGTCACAAAGATATTCACATCTGTGGAGCATAAACAATATGCCGATTTGACAAATAAAATTACTTTTGTTGTACCTACGGAGAAAAAAAAACGCTTAAATTGGACCTATTTGATTGCAAGTCAGATTTTGATAAAAAGATTTGAAAAATAAGAAAAAAAATTAAAATAGCTTTTGCAACATGGAGGAGGAAATAATGAAGTTTGGTTTAATCTAACCTGTAGGGAGGTTTGCCATCACGTGATCGATTGGGTGAGTTGGTGGGAGGGGGAGAGGTGGTGGTCATCCACTGTTGCTCTCCGCTGTTCAGACCTCTCACCATCTCTGCCATGACCAGCCTCCAACATGCCCTCTGTAACAAAAAAAAAAAAAAATAAATTAATTAATTAATTAAAAAAAACCAACTAGCCTTTAAAAAAACAGGTATTGTCTTGATCTAGTACCAGAACTAGTATAAGCATGGGCGCCGACTTTCAAAATTATTGAGGAGTTACATATATATACACATATATATATATATATATATATATATATATATATATATATATATATATATATACACATAATGATATAGCTAATATAATACATTTAATTACAAAAGATAATGATGGTAAGATACATGCTATAACAAGAAGAGAGATTTTTCAATAGATTGTAACATGGTATAAATACAACATGCTAAAAGACAATGAACAAAAAAATCTATACCTGATTATTGGTGTTCAGAAAATAACAACTACACAAACAAAGAAATAAGTGACCTTAAGGTACCCGTTCTCTAACTATGGGTCAAGTCTCGTAACTTATGTTATAAGTTAAGGTAATACAACACTCAATAGTGAAAAAGTACTGGAAAATGTGTGAAGTAAAAAACTAAAAGTTAAAGAAATATTGTAACCGTACACAACGACATGGAAAAAATTATAATCTAGAGTAGCAAAAAAAAGTGAACATAAATAGATACATGCAATTTATGTGTTATGTTCTAGGGAGAAGAATGTTCTCTTCAAGCGATGATCACGGTCTGTGAAGAAATCAAAATGCTCCGAGATCAAGTTGCCAAGCCTAGGCAGGCGCGGAATGACACTGTTCAGATCACATGGCTAGTGGAGCACGAACGTCGGCAGAAAAGGTCAGAAGAGTTAGTGCGCCTTGGAATTCTGATGTCAATCGGGGTGAGCAAGTCGGGGCAGTCGATCACACCAGTAAGCATCTTACGCAGTAATATCAAGTCCAGAAGTTCAGAAGTCCAGAAGTCCAGAAGCCTCCTCACAATGAGAGGTTTTAAGACCAGATATTCCTCCACAACATGCAAGGGTACAGAATCATAATCAAATCCCATTCTGACGCCAACAACTCTTACAAATCTATCCTGGATTCATTGGAGCCTCTGTATCTGTCCAAGTTGATAGGGGGACCATAACTTACCACTTTACCAAGAATAGAGAAGCCCCATGCGAGTACTATGGTTTGCGAGTAAAACACTAAATAAATATGAGATCAAATACAGCCAGGTTGAAAAGGAGGCTTAACCTTTTATTTTTGGCGTTCGGAAATTCAATAACTTTTTGTAAGGGCGAAAGTTCACCTTGGTGTTTGATCATAAGCCACTTATCTATTAGGCCCCACAAAAAAATACACTTGCTGCAGCCTGGATTCAATGTTGGGCCTTGACGCTTGCAGCATATCAATATGACATCAAGTTAATAAGAAGGGCTCAGAGATTACCAACGCTGATGGTCTCTCTAGACTTCCATGCAAAAAACCTTAGATGAAGGTGAAATTTCATTATTCTCAACATTGTTTGAACTTCCTATCACATTCAAAGAGATAGCCTTAGCCACTAGATATAATCCTAATATGTCGAAAGTGATTGATTACATAAACAACGGTTGGCCTAACCTAACCGAAGATGAAGGTCTGAAACCTTACCTCAAAAACTTTCATTTGAACAAAACTGTCTGCTGTGGGGCAACCGGGTTATAAGAAAACCGACTCACCGAAAGGAACTCCTAACTTTATTGCATTCCAAACATGCGGGGGAATCGCAGATTACGTCTCTCGCTAGGAGCTATGTTTGGTGGCCTGATATGGACCAAGCAATTGAAGACCTGGTCAAGGAATGTAGTGTCTGCCAAAAAACACGAAAATCTACTCCCCTCACTTTTCTAAAATCATGGGCGTGGCCAAAACACAACTGGCAAAGAATTCATTTAGATTTTGCCTTTCATTAGGGGAAGGTATTCCTCGTAATTGTTGATAGCCACTCCAAATGGATTGAAATATTTCACATGTCTTCGAAAACTTCAAGTAAGATGGTTGAGAAGCTGCGACAGTGTTTTGCTGTTTATGGTCTAGCAACTACAGTTGTGACAGATGGAGGTCCCCAATTTACGTCCCAGGAATTTAAGGAATTTCGGAATTCAAATGGCATGAATCATGTCCTAACACCACCTTTCCATCACAACTGCTTCTAATGGGCTAGCAAAGCGTAGGGTCCAAACTGTCAAGGAGACATTTTAAAAACAGATGGTACACGATGTGAAAAACAAACAGGTCGCTGCAACACCACATGGGCTGTTCTCAAATTACGGGACAATTTGTGTCTCTTTAAGATAAAAATATTAAAAATTATTATAAAAAATATTTTAAAAATATATTTACTACCTAGTATTTTTTTTCTTTAATAAGAAATATATTTTATCAACTGATTTTTCAAATTTATTTATTTATTAAATATTTAAGTTAAAAAATGTCATTTCTGTAACTGTCTACATGACAGCACTTCACCATTTTAAGATGTTAAAAGTAAGGAAAAAGGCAAAAAAATCAAATTTTAATTGTGAGATTGTTTACCTAGGTTCTAATGTTAATGTTTTATCACGTTTTTATAATTATTAATAGTTTCATATGACTATTATAATAAATTAAATGCCTGTCGGTCACTTTTTACGATCGCAGGAGATTGATTTGAAATTCCCGCCATAGTCGCCGACAGTGGAACGGACCGCGGAACGGACCGGCCCACTACTGAGCGAATGCATCATTGCGCCATCTTCCAACAAGTGATTTGTGAAGTTTCAAGTGATTATAAAGTTATTAACCTTTTTTGTGGTAAATATTCTTCCGTACCTTAATTAGTCATCATTCAGGTAACTTTAAAATGACAAAAAATATAATAGCTAACATTTTTAATCAGTCATACTTTGTAGACGATCGTTGTTCTAGTTCAACCTAACCTCTTCAATGTCGCGTATTTTGCGCCCAAATCGTTCCATTATTTTTCAAAGTGTCAAACATCATTTCTGATACGGTCATTTCTGTAACGTTTCCTGACATGATGGATGGTTTCCGAAATGACGATAATGATCGGAAACGTTTCCTGAATGATAAAACGAGTTTAATAATTCATAGAAAAATCAAGTTCATTGTTTTTAATACAATTGTAACAGTTCTCGAGGTAAAAAAATTTAAAAATAACCAAAATGTAAAAAAAATAACCTTGAATACACCCAAAATGTCTCTAAAAATTTAAAAAAACCGGCGATTTATCGGGACATTAAAAATATGTAGGCAATAAAAATTATGTAGGATAATTTTGAATTATTTAAGTGATCATCTTCTAAAGCAATAATATTAATAAAAAATGAAAAAATAGAAAAAGTCCTACCCATCCTCCTCTTAATTTTTTTTTCCTTTTTAAAATATTTATTTATTTTTTTACGTGGTTGATCAAACTATATCAATAAAAAGCTAATTGCCAAAAAAAATATATATAAATAAATAAACAAAATCCCCAAAAAATATAAAAAAACCAAATTCCCCAAAAAATAACAAAAAATAACCACGTGAAAAAATATCAAATAAAAAATAAGTTAACCTGTTACAAGACTTGCAATTATCTATATTTCTTAGGCTGAACAGTTGATGTTCTTTACTTTGTGGATTTGAATTTAATTCAGAATACCCTACTTTATTTCATTTTTTGGTAGGTTTTTTCATTTGGCTAACAATTGAACATTCACTTAGAATTACATGTATAGCCTACGGTAGTTATTCTTTGACCATTTTACCAAGCAATTATAATATATTCCTAATTAAAGCTAAATCATCTAAATTTAAGTTAATAAATAACCAAAAATGTGGAAGAATTTTATAAAATCTGTTTGTAGGCTACTGATTATTAAACAATCAATGGACAGTGAATTAAATAATGAAACCAAAGAAAGTACTTTTTAAGCAACAATTTTAAGCTTTTCCTTTTTTTGGTTGCACATTAAACTAAATAAAAATTTTAAAATGGTTCATCTTTTATAATAACAGACCAAATTGTGGCTTTGTTGCCACCACCAGCAATCGTTGTAAAGGGCCACAGAGTGTACTACAAATTTAAACGTGCAGTCCCTGTATCCTAGGATCCAATGTTAGGCTGCCATCATGAAGTAATTGTTAAGGTTTTAATTAATCACTATGCGTTAACATAGTAAACCTAGGTTAAAATTAATTTATATGAGTGGGTTATTGTAAGACGAGGTTTTACATCATTTCTGAAACTTTTGTGTCATTCAGGTAACACTTTGTTTTTTATTTTTAAACAATTTAGTTATTAAGTTATAAGCATTTTAGTATTTTCTAATGATATAACATACCAGGATAAAGGTTATATTGTTATCGACGTGATGATATTATATGGATTTCAGTGTAAAAAACAAGTTAAGACTGTTGTTCTACGTAAATATTTGAGGTTTTCGGGAACGTCAGTATATTTTTTGCTTTATTTTAAAAAACAATACATATATTAGTGTTCAGTAGATAAATTGAAATTCTCCTTGTTCCATACACACATGAAACCTTAACAGTTTGTAAAAAAAACGGTAGTTTTTACTAGGGTGAAAAACATTACAGAAATGATTCAATTCATTGTAAGTTTTTTATCAAAAATAGTAAAAAAATAGAAATAATATTTTTTTAGCTCTGCTGAGCTAGTATAATATTGATAACATGCCAACGTATTGTCTACTTTAAATTAAATAATTTTTTGCAACATAAAAATTTTGTTTTTTTCGGTCGTGAAATTGTCCCGAAATTTGAGAACAGCCCACATTGACTCATTACTCTTTGTGTACGGTACAGGAATACACCACACACGATAACAAAAATAAATTAACACCTGCTGAAGCATTTTTAAAGTTTAGACCCAGAGCGCAGAGTTTATTGAAACCACACCTATGGAGTCAGATGCAAGAGAAACAGGAGAAAATTGTGAATTCGGCTAAACTTCAGGTAAACCCAAATCATTTAAATTGAATGAAACAGTGTTCGTGAAAACCGTTAGGAAGGAAAAGATTGATTAGCAACAGGGAGTCATCACCAAAGTCATCAGTCCCATGACATACTTAATCAAGGTTGACAGAAGAACTTGTTTAGTTCATATGCAGATCATCTGCGATATTGCAAAATGCAACCTGAAGAAGGTCATATTGAGACACCATTTCCTAGAGAAATATTCCAACCCAGCCCAGTAAAATCTCCAGAGAAGGTTATTCTTTTAAATTCCACAAAAGTCAATACAGCCGATATCACTAAAAAAAATATTTAAAAATGTAGGACATAAATTCTCTATCAATTGGGTAATGACCCTGTTACAGCAAAAGGGAAGATATTAATGAGTACAAAGCCGGACACAACTTCCTAGATCTATACACCAATTAAGTATACCACAGTAGTTTTTTTTTTTTTTCAAAATTGAACCTTCTGGAGGTAAACTTCTCAATTGGTCTCTTGAAGGTCAACAGCTGCGATGAGATTGTCTTTTGGGGTTAAATATAAGTGACCAAAAAAGAAAACATTCAATTGATTATAATGTATTTGGGCATTTTATAACGTGATGAAATAAATAGGCTTTAAACATCAAATTTTAAGCCACTATGTTATATGTCTTCTTTAATGCTAAATCTAATGAAGAAAGTATTCTACTAAAAGATACTCCTATAACTTCGTTTAAGTTAGTGCCAGTGCAGTCAAACCAGAAATGACTCCCAATTGGCACACCTAGCAATGAGACTATCACTCTTTGTATAAGTAGGCCTATATACAGTTGAGAGGACTGGAAGTTACTCCTAGCTCTCCATTCTGAGAGGGTTTGAACGGATTCTCATCTTGTTGAGGAAAAAACAGAGTGGTTCCAACAAGGGCACCAGCTTGCCGCCAGGAAGGGGAAGATCGGGATTTTAATTGGGCTGCACTTCCGCATACGCCCGGTGGAACTATCGAATGAAAATTATCGAGATGTGCAATCGAATCTATAATTATTAATGAATGAAAATATCGGGTAGGCCTGCTGAAAAGATCCAATAACATCTGCCAACACTCAAACCATAGAATCGTCATGGAGTGCCATACAAAGTACGGTAATTGAAAACAGGACTCAAATCATCTAAAATAGCCGACCATCTAGGCCTAGCTGAATACCTCTCTAAAATAGGCCTAAATGTTTAAATGTCAGGAGATGATTCATTTTTGCATTTTGAAATGCCACAAAAAGGTAGGCCTATATCCCGTTAATTTAAGAGGTGTGTTGTTTGCTTCATATTAAGTCATATGATGTTGTTATAAAGGTAGGATATTTTGTTAGTATTTTGATTGTAGATTATGTTTAATTTAATCTGGTTTGGTGTTTATAATTTTTAATTAACTTAGTTAGGCCTACAATAAAATCTTTACTAAAAATTTTTACTTCATTTATTTACTCAGATATGATAGGCCTACATTGAGTTGCGAATATTCAATATAAAAGATACAATAATTTATCATTTGAGTATTGATCAAATCTATCGATAATTTTCATTCGATAGTTCCACCGGGCGTCTGCAGAAGTGCAGCCTTTTAGTTGTGGTTGTACTCAGTTTAGGATAGCCTAGGCCTATGGCCTAATGTGGCCTACAGTCATGTAGGCTATTGAATGGCTGAATGTATATTTATAGAACTCAGCTTGGGCATTAGGCCAAACTTCCTGATTGATAGCTTCCTAGAGAAATATTTTGTAAGCTAGGCCTATAAATTTTTATTTTAATAAATGTGCAGTAATAGAGGTTAATCTACCACATAGGTTAACCTTAAGCCTTTTCAGTGGAATAAATTATAAATTGCCTGTTTCTTGGCCATACTTATTAACTATCTAACTTACTGCAATGATATTACTTGATGCAGGGCTGGCCACGGGGGGGGGGGGGGCGGCTAATGGCGCAAGTTGCGCCATTGGAAAAAATTTTGGGGGGGAATGAGATTTTTGGGGGGGAATTGAAAAAAGGGTTTTTTTAATCTTATAAGTACTAATTTGCAGTAGTTAAACAACGAATCTTATGAACATGTCAATACAAATTAAAGGAGAGTCCTTGTCTGTCCTTTTGTTCTGGATCAAAACACTTAGGCCTAATGTTAGCCCCCCAATTTTGACAATTATTGCGGCATTGTCGGCTACGTACTCTGTAAGTTACCCCTCCCCATTGTTGGCCGTTTCTCTCAATCACTTAAAGTTTCGTCTTTTCTTAGTGGTCTAGTGTCTTTATTTTATTTAACTTATTTCATTTTCAACGGCAAGCAGCCAATTACAAAAATATGTCTTCGTACATGTTTGATCACATTTCGCCGTTTCCGCGGTTCCGCGTCTCTGGCGTCCACTTTTCTGTCAAAGAATCGTCATTAAGAGGTATGATATTACAAACGGCTCGGTGAGAGTATAGACCTATATCGTCTCAGAGTAACGCAATAGGCAAAATCGACACTGGGAATTCCTAAACAACGTAGCCTCTAAGGCCACAACGGTGTTCATGACGGTCGTCGAATGAATGAACTCATGATTAACTTATTTCTAGGTTACAAATTTTTTACGATAGCATGCATGGTGAGGTCCCGTCAACTTATAAACACAAACTTAAAATCAAACCTTAAATCTAACAAAATAACGTTCATTAACTACTTTTAAAATCTTAGTTGTTCCTAACCCAAACTATGTTTACAGTTTGAGAGAAACTTTAGGTTTCTACTTTTCATAGTTAGTCTCAAAGTGTCATTATAATAGCCTAAATTATTATTTTATATAATTTAATTTTGATTACTTGATAAAAAACAAGCTAGCCAGCCAGTAAGTGAATGTACTGTACTCCAAACTGTTTTTCAGTATGATGTTTTATTGCACTTAACACGTAGGCCTATATATGCTGAAAAAATAGATGTCTTAAACCAATGATGAAACTTAAATTCATACCATAAAAGAACATAGGCCTATACGGATGTTCAGAAGGCAAGAACAAGCAAATAAGTTACACGGTACATACAATACTAGGCCTAAAAGCCCAATATCTCTATTATTTTTTCAATATGTCTGTCTATATGTAGGCCTATGCATTTTTAATGAATCACTTACAAATTTTTATCGATTCTTGCTACGGAATTAAAACTTGGCACAACTGCTAAATATTTTAATACCTATTCGATTGTTTGTTGTACATAAGCCAGCTATTTTTATGTTTTTTTGAACTGTGATCTTAAAAAATTCGGTAGGCCTATATAAATTGCAAGCAGACTATTTACTGAACATTAACTTAGGTAAAAATTTCACGTTTTTAAGTTTTACTGTTTTTGAGTCCACCATGTCACTTAATTTTGGCGAACGCCCCGGTCTTGACACCAGTTAAGTTACTATACTACAATTAATTACTCAACTACACGTTACACACACTATTTGCATAGTGATAAGCTGTGTGTGTTATTTTAACTGTAAATAACTTTTGTAAGTATTTCTGATCTATATATCAATAACAAGTATAATCTAACCGCTGCAGCGAGCTCTAAACTTGACAAATTTAGACATTTCAAACTTTTACTGTTCCAAAATGGCCATAATTAAAAATTTTAAGAGCTAAAAATCCCCAGAACTATAAAAAATAAAGTTATCAATTTAAATTATATAACAAAAATAACAAGATTGTACAGTACACTCTCGTTCATCGGAACTAATGTGGCGGACGGTCGGTTCGGATGTCAAAAAATTCCGATGAAGCGGAGTCCGTCGTGAGTCATCATTTCCGCCCGTACGTTGACCTATCGTGATTGTATTCACTCTTTTTTTAAGATAACACAAGAGATTTTATGAAAATAAGGCACTCAAACTTTGAACATGGTAACAATGAACCTATAGGAATAAAAACAACGTAGGAAATAAAGATCCAAAATCTTTAATCTCATATTCCATATTCATATTCCAGCAGTCAACTGACTTCCACGTAACACAGATGCAGTCGCGACGCGAGACAGACTGAATGACTGTTTGGGAAGCGGTCGACGCTGATGTTCACTTCCTGCAACCTCACTCTTTCTATTTTTGTGTGAATATTCCACGGCCTCGTAAATCACATCGATGGGTATAGATTATGGAAAACGCCTGATGACTTTTGATGCAAAATATGATACTTCACTGTTGTGCGGATAGAACGAATGGAAATTGAAGGCGCTAAAACGGAAAAATTATTTATTTCGTAAGAAAAAAAAAATAATATCCAGATTTTCAGTTCCGATGAAGCGGAGTTCCGATGTCGCCGAGTCCGATGAAAGAGAGTGTACTGTAGCTATCAAACAAAAAAGACGTAGAATAATTGACTTTTTTACAAAAAATGTTTATTGTGGAAATGTGCATGAATGGAAATGTTCATAGGTAAAAAACCCCTATATTATCTCAATTTTTTTTTAAATATGCAACTTATGCTTATTTGCTTAGCTACTTAAAACATTGTTATTAGGCCTAAGTTAGAAATTAAGATTACCTAATGCATGTATACATGTCTGTAAGGTAACTTAAATAAAATTTGAAAAAAAAATAAAATAAATACAGTATTTTCAAACAGGTTTCCACTTTGGGAGGAGGGAGGTATATGTTTATGGGGGGAATGCGCCATCACCTTTGGGGGGGATGGGCACCCCTGACTTGAAGACTAGGTATTGTACAGTAGGACTGATAAAAACTTTAAATGGGACTTTTCCCCCCAACCGCTTGTAAGATGTGGCTAGGTAGGCTCTTCTTGCAAGCTTGTATGAAGCTCGTTTTGTTTTTTATTGAATGCACAGTTATTAGTGAGCAAGAAACAAGTCCTAAAGCTGGGTAAACTTTATTATTTGGCTCCATTTGTATCCCTCCTTAAGTTAAAAATTTCAACATCTTGTAAAGAAGTATTGACTTATTCTTAATTGTATCCTAAAGCTAAGGACCAGGCATTTGTAATTTATGAGCCTAACTTCAAATCAAAATTAAAAGGCCTCAAGTTTTAATACTCTGCTGTAAAATAACAGAATAAGTAGGCCCAACTTACAGTAAAGCCAATATCCAAGCCTATAATCTATAAATTCATTATATAGGCATGTCAAAAATTATTCTAACTGTAAGCAGGATAGGGGCTATCAGTCTATGAAAAACTCCTATGATCTTAGTTATGACGATGTTCACCTAGACCTACATAGGACATTCTAAATTTAAATTCTGAATTGAATTATGTCAATTACCTAATTTAATGTACTTCTTACGATAAATAAAACTTTTAAACTTACTTCAAGTCTAGATTAAAGCTGTAAAACCAACATTTTAGTCGAGAAGTTCAGTTAAGATAAAGATTATTAGGTTTAGCCTACTTTACAAGACAGCCGAGACAGAAAAAATATTGCTGTGGCTCAAGCTGAAAAAGCAAAACTTTCTATTGCAGTGGGAGGAAAAAAGAAAAACTGTGGACAAATTAAAGAATTTGAATTAATACAAGTAACCCTCAATATTTGTATGGAAGCAAGAAAATTTTAACATAATTGTTATGATATGACAAAATACAATTATTAATTGAAATTAGGTGATTCGAATTACAGAATTTTGGCGTAAATATTTCAATTAATTCACGAACAATACTTTTTTATTAAATTTCGTTTACTCCTCTTTGGAAAAAGTCAATGACTTTTTATTTCGTTTGACAGTTTGAAAAGTGCAAACATGATAATAGTGATATTAAAAATACTTACGACGTATATATAACACTATCATTTCGTAAATAATTTAAAAAGACGTACAATGTTAACTAAAGCGATTTACTACCGTTCTGTTTGAAGTTAAGCTGCTAAAAGGATCGATAACTTGAACTGTAAGTGTTTGGGGTTGTAGGTTGGTTACAGTCAGTGGTGTAACAGTGATACTAAATTTAACAATCGCCCTAACATTGGTTAACTGGCTGACTAGTAGTAAAGGAATATTATTTTACGGATATATAACTTAATTTATATACCCCATTTAATATAACTGTAGCCAAAACGGAATGTGGTTATTTATTCCCCGTGAATAATCTAGAGTTCTTATGTTAACACCCATGAGATTAATTTAAACAACTATAACGGCAATGCTATTTCAATAAAAATCCACTGAACATTAAATAATAGGAAAGCATAAACAAAATAATACGATGGCTGTTCAGCCCTTAAATTCTGATTTCGTTTCTGTATAACGATATATAAACTTTTATCAGTGTATAAACTTTATTTAATATTCATTCGATCTTAAAAATATTAAATGCAAATTACATTAAGTTTTTTACATGTTAAAAATTATTTAGAATCACCCAAAAATGGTAATCAATTTCATAGTAATTTCAAATTTCAGACAACGTTTTTACTTTTACTTGCAAAAATTTCAAGTGTACCATAGTGAAGGCCAATTGACCGAGTTTTAAATGTATAACTTAAATAGTAAATTATATCCACTTCTAGTAGAGTTCCCCTGGATCGAGAGGTAAAGGCTCTAGGACAGTGAGAGAAGGGTTGCTGGTTCAAATCCTCTCATGGGTCACATATTTTTACTCAATTTTATTTACATTTTTTAATCTACTGGTTAGCAAAACTGCATTAATTTAAACATTTTGTTGAAAAAACATATGGTGGATATACGTTGGATATTTGTTGGTTGGTCGGTTAATCCTACAATGGGCCAACCTCGCGCCTTGTTACACTCCCTACCGTTGGCCATGTTTGGCGATCATTTTCCAACGTTAGGCCAACGGTACCGGTATGTGCTACTAGAGTACTGGAAGAGTGTGGATGACGGAACATCGTGCCGACATAAATCATGTAGATCAAGTCAAGCCTGTAGCGCGAAACATATCACTTTTCTCGATAGGAACCAAATAGAAGAATGCTACAGACTTAAAACCATTAAGAAGGTTCAAGCCAATCAAAACAAAAACGTTCATTCAATAAATCTCAGATACCGGTACTACAAATTGGCCCATCAACTCTGGTACTACAAACTATATACCGGGTGTCCCAGACCACCCAGTACACCCCTTTCAAAATCTCCACAATTAATTATTATTCACAAAAACAAATTGTGCCATTATAGATAAATAACCGGTTACGCTCTATCCAATGCTGATAATTTCAATGTAAAGGGTGTACCAGAAGTAACCTATCCAGACCGGAAGTCGTTAATTTTAAATAAGAAACCTCACTTTTTGTATTTTTGGATTCTACACATAATTCTAAGACAACTTTACAAATGTGTACCCCTAATCATAATGGCTTATGAAGTAATAAAGGTAGAAGTTTAATTTTTCCCGTAAGAATAACATGGGGCTAAATTTCACATCTATTCCATGTAAATTTCCCATTAAACTAAAAATACCTAGCATAAAAAGGCCTTAACTTCTTCTTTTAATCACTTTAGCATCATAAATTATTAGTTTTGTCATGAATTATTTTATTTTCCATAAATTTTCCAATATGCTAGAGATTATTATGTAGAAAACTAAAATTTATTATGTGAAAATTGGTATTTTATGATGAAATATTATTTAAAATAAGGTTATAAGATAACTTTATGCATGCAAAATTATGTTAAAGGTAAAAGTTTCAGTGTTAATGGATATGAAAATTTGTTCCGTGTTATTCTTGAGGGGAAAAAAAACAACTTCCACCGCCATTATTTCCTAAACCGTTAGAATTATGGTTACACATAAGATTGTAAAGTAGTCTTAAAATTATGTCTAGAATAAAAAATACCATAAAAGTGGGGGTTCGTATTGAAAATTATACACTTCCGGTCTTGATACATTACTTCTGGTACACTCTGTATTTCAAGTTACACCCTCTTACATTAAAATTGTCATCAATGGATAGAGCACAACTTGTTTATCTATAATGGCACAATTTGTTTGTGAAAAATTAACTGTGGATTTTAAAAGGGGTGTACGGGTGGTCTGAGACACTCGGTAGGTATCCCTCTGGCCATAATCTGAGATGAAAAACTTATCACACGCTGTTTGGACGCGACACAAAAACACGTTCGATTGGATATACGAAATTCTATCGAAAAATTCGCCCATTCCTTGGTGAAATATATACAAACTTACTCCCTTCCCCATCTGCAAGAGTATTTTATTACCAGCTTGGTTTTGGTTATCTGAGGAAGTAAACTGGAGGAGGGAAAATAATAAGTACCGTTTGTTAAACTTGTGACAAGATTAAAATTTATTTGATATGTATAGCAATTTGGCATAAAATACTGTATATATTTATATACTTAAAATTATATATATACAAAGTCTATATTGAATACAAAGTATTGTAGTAAAATGAATACAAAGTCATTTGGCAAATTTACAATCAAGTATATATATATATATATATATATATATATAGTGTGTTTAGCTTCTAGGGACCTCAAAACAAAAAAAAAAATAATCAAATGCTCCAGAGCTTAGATCGTTCTTTGAGTACTACCAAACCATCGCATTCCTTAAAGGGAAATTTGCTAAAATGATGCCTGGGGATGCATCGATTTGGAAATGAAGATCTCGTACATCCGAGACATACATAAATACATATCTCACGTTGTCTCGATTGTCCAGCTCTTTGCATGAGACCTGTCAGTTTTCTTTCTATCGTCAAAGGAGAAGTGGTTTGGACCATGTAGCATGTAGGCCTTAAAAAATTAACGATTCTAAATGCTATATGACATGAATAATGAATGAATAACAAAATAATGTTTGCTGTGTAATTTTGTATGTATTTAAATATAACTTAAAGAGGGAATAGTTAAAATATCTAAGATTTATAAACCACAGAGAGGCTTCAATCCGGCACTGAATTCTTCGTCGTTGGAACTCCATTTAAGTAACTAAACTGAAAATCTCAATTAATTATGATATAAACTAGAAATGAATTGCCCAGCACTAAGGTTAGCGGAAATCGGAATCATAGCGGCAGTATGATCGTGGTACCAGTTTTTCTGTTCTCTTCCGGCGAGCCATTTTGTCTGCATCGTGTTCGGGGCATGTGTCCTCGACAATTCGTCGAAGTGTAATATTAAAGTTTCGCATTTGATTGAAGTGTAAAAATTAGATTTTGTGATATTGGTTAGGTTTTAACTTTCACTATGTCAAAGAGAGGTCGTGGTGGTTCTGCAGGAGCCAAATTTCGCATTTCCTTGGGTCTCCCTGTTGGCGCTGTAATTAACTGTGCTGACAACACAGGAGCCAAAAATTTGTATGTCATTGCTGTACAAGGTATTAAAGGTAGGCTGAACAGGCTTCCTGCAGCAGGATCTGGAGATATGATCGTCGCAACTGTGAAGAAGGGCAAACCTGAGCTTAGGAAAAAGGTAAATTGTTTGTTCTTCTTAATTATGTTAAGCATGTTCAAATTCAGGTCTAGGCCAATGCCTAGGTTTTTACAATTCCTTTCAAAAAATCCAGGCCAGAGCCAAGGAAGGCCTTTTGCAAAGGTTTCAGGTATCTTGTTCAGATTCTGTTTAAATAAATAAATATCTTAGTATCACACTGCAGTTTGGGAGAGATAGCACCCACCAGAATGTCATTAGAGTTCGTATCATGGGAGAGATCGCTCCCCCATGCTGCTGAGAATGTGTTAATATCACTCTAGATTAACTGTGTGATGGGTCGCTTTATCTGTTTACAGTTACAATATTGATCGGGGTGTCGAATTTTTTGAGTGTGTGGAGGTTGCTTGAGCGTGCGCTTGATCGCTGGACTCACAGTGCGGAGGTTTCTTCCGCTTGCGCCTCGTGCTACCGAAAATAATTGTTTTAGCCCTAAAGTTTTTGTAAATTGTTAATTTACTGTAGGCCTACTTAGTTTATTTACTGGTTCTTTCTAGCTTTTAAACCTCATATGATGGGGTTTTATTTTATAACTGTTAGGCCTATTACACAATAGGTTACTTTTTTTGCCTTGAAATTATAGGCCCTAGTGTATTTTTATCAATGAACTGGTGTAGCCTAAATTTGTATTTTATGGTGTAGCCTATCATCGGGAGAAAGGGTCCCAGCCTAATTGAAAGAATTTTACCTTTAACCCTTGAGCGTGCGCATGCGCAGTTCTCCTTCACACTCGTTTTTTTCGTAAACATTCATAATGGGTGTCGGCAGTCGTGTCCGGCCTAGTACTTAATGTACCTCATTCTGGGAATACCCTAAACTTTAAGATATTAATACCCGGCGAAACTTCGTTATCTGACTCCACCGTTATTATGGATGCGGAAATTTCGATATTGCGATTATTCGATAGTTGTAATCGCTTGAGTTAAGATATACCTACCATTGACTATTGACTAGTATACGTGTTGGCGAAACTTCGTTATCCGTCTCCACCGTTATTATCGATGTGGAAATTTCGATATTGCGATTGAAACTGAGCGATGAAAACAATCGAATTAACAACGATACTGAGAAAAGATATGTATCATAATAATAATCTAACCTAACAGTGTAACCGACAACCGTAAACCTCCGTCACTTTAATTGACAGCGATGTTTATAACAACTAAATCAATGGTGTTTGGAAACATTTAAAATGCATATATTCCCTCAATACAATAGCAAAAAAAACCTTTCTGATTTGTATTTGGCAGCATTAGTGTGACGCCATTTTAGATCTGCTTAAGTCTGCGTCTTCTCACAGTTTGAATTTAGAGATACAGCTACACAACAAACTTGGTTAGTTTATTTTGTGTTGTTCTTTATTACAGGTTACATTTTTTAGCTACAATTTTTACTTTTTCTTTTGTTGTTAGGCCTATTTACAGTTACTTATTGGAATATATATACGGTATTTGTTTTATTACCGTATTATTTTAAAAGGTTTATTTCATTATAAACGAGAAACTAAATCAGGTAATAAAATCGTATTCGTACCGTGTAATCGTATCATCGATATAATTTAGCAATATTATCGCAATATCGAAATTTCCACATCGATAATAACGGTGGAGACGGATAACGAAGTTTCGCCTACGTGTTGCTCGAAATCGTGCAATTTATTTTAATACAATACAAAAGTTACTTTTAGCTCTAAATCAATGACATCCGACCAATCCAATATTGTGAATCTCTTTAATCACCAAAACTACATATACTTACAGCTGATTATTAACATATGTTTAAAATGCTTGATTCAATCCCAATGTTATTTAAATAGGAAACTTTGAGATTTCAATGGTGGATAGCGCTTTTATTTTCAGTCCGATTCTCATCAATTTTTGGCGGAAACAACTACATAGCAAGCCCTATCCAATGACACCAAAAACTTGAAAATCGGTTGAAAATTGTAGGAGGAGTTCTCAAGACAAAAAAACCCTTAGCGTATTAAATAAGTATAGATACTATATCTAAAGTCAATGGGCGAAACTTCGTTATCTCTCTCCATTGTTATTATCGATGTGGATATTTCGATGCGTGAGCGATGAAAACAATCGAATCAACAACTATACTGAGTAAAGATATGTATCATAATAATAATCTAACCTAACAGTGTAACCGTAAACCTCTTTCACTTTAATTGACAGCGATGTTTATAACAACAAAATCAATTAATTATGTTTGGAAACATTTAAAATGCATATTCCCTCAATGCAATACCGTCAAATGGGGCTACTTTGTAACAAAAATTTTGATTTTTGGGAATAATTTCTTAACCTTACATGCAAAATTATCAATTCTTGTGCCATATGATGTGGACAGATCTTATCTACAACTTCTGCATGTCAACAAAAATTTAAATTCTATAGTAAAATTTCTAAAAAAATTTTTATGGCTGTTCAATGTAGCCCCGCAAATGGGGCTTCTATGAACATTTTTTTAAATCACATATATCTCTGCCCCTGTTGAAGCTGGGGCCTATTATGAAAAGTATTTCTAATCCAATTAAAAGCGGCTTTAAGACATTGTAAAAACACGTAACAAAAAAGCGTCCGTGCTTGAGTTAAAAATGTAAAAATCATTTATGTATATATTACATAATATTAAGTGTATATACAATATGTACACTTATTCCTCTTTTCACTTGTTTTGATGATGGTGTATTTGTTTAAGTCAGCATTAAATGTGAAAACCCCTGACCCCGTTGACGAAACCATATTTGATTCTGGAAGATTCAACAATGTCGATGTAGGGTACATTATCAAAATCATCCTGGGGGGGCAGATGAATTTATTGTTACCTTGATTCCTGAGGAACTTGACTTCAGCTCCCTTTTCATATGAATGTATTATTTGACTGATAAAATAATGAAAAATTTTCTTTTTCGAGGCGTATTTGACGATTACGTATGAGCCCATGTTCATTCTAAAAAGTGCAAGAAATTTTTAACGAAAAAAATAAAATATTTTTTAACTACTCAAAATTTTTTAATTGGCAAGAATTTTATCCCAATTTACCAAAGTATTATAAAAATATACTTAGAGGACCCAATCTTTTGGGGTTTTTGGTCTACATAAAAGAGTTTGGGTGGTTTCGGATTTTCGTCAAAAAACGTAGTTTTACTGAATATTTTTTTAAATTGTTGTATACAATATTATATTTTATTTAATGATATATTCTGAATGTAGAAGAACCAAGGAATCAGAAAATGTATATTACAAGGATAATAAAGACACATTTGATGGGCGTTATGCCAAGTCAAAACATTTTTTGACTTTTTGTTCATAGTAGCCCCACAGTTCATAGTCTAGCCCCATCTGACGGTAGCAAAAAATAAATAAATAAAAAAATTAAAAATACCTTTCTGATTTGTATTTGGCAGCATTTGTGTGACGCCATTTTAGATATAACGAAGTCTGCTTCTTCTCACAATTTGAATTTAGATACAGCTACACAACAAACTTGGTTAGTTTATTTTGTGTTGTTCTTTGTTACAGGTTACATTAGCTACAATTTTAACTTTTTCTGTTGTTATTTTCAGTTACTTGTTTGAATATATACGGTATTTGTTTTATTGTCAAAAGGTTTATTTCATTATATTAGAACGAGAAACTAAATCAGGTGATAAAATCGTAATTGTATCGTGTAATTGTATCATCGATATAATAGCAATATTATCGCAATATCGAAATATCCACATCGATAATAACGGTGGAGACAGATAACGAAGTTTCGCCAGTCAATGGATACGCAATACAATCATATGGTAATTTATTACCATAATAAGCTCATATTACTATACTCATAATAATAATAATGTAACCTAACAATCTGACTGCTAACCTTAGTCACTTTTATTGATAGCGATGTTTAAGGTAGGTTTACACGTGAGAGTTTCTCACTCTCAGAGAGTTTCATACTCTCAGCAAGTACTCGCAGAGGTGTTTACACAACCAGCGAATTTTCCAAGATGGTTAATCCCAGACAGTTTTCTGCGAGTACTTTCAACAGCTGTCTGAGATTTTTATGAGAGTAACTATCTACTCTCCGAGAGTGAAAAACTCTCACGTGTAAACCTACCCTTATAACAACAAAATTAGGCCTAATGGTTTTTGGAAACATTTAAAACGCATAGGTATAAAAAAAGGTATTTTTTGTTATGGTATTTTTTGTTACGATATAAAAAAAATAATAATAAATACCCCCCCCCCTCCCTCCACCCGGTTAGTTCCTGGTTATTTATATAGTGATGCAGTGTCAGTTTGCAGAGGGTTTTTTTCCGCGTGCACCCTATTGCGCGAGTGCTCAGTGCTGAGTTTATTTTCCTTATGAACCTCGCATAGGTTGTTATACGTAAGTAAAAATATTTTTTATATATATCGTTTCATTTAGCCTATAATTAGGCCTAATATAAAATAACTTGTAGCCAATTTCGTTTGCATTGACGTACTGTAAGAAATTTTATTATTGCGGTGCAGAACTCTGCTTGCACCCTCTCCTGGTACCTATTTTATGCGTCAAAATTATTTAGGAATAGCCTACAGTAGACTCCCTCTTAACCGGCCACCTTTTAAGAGTCTTCATCACCTTTGGCAAAATATCCATCGTACACTCTGATTTCCATCACAACTGTCCTAGTACAGTCAGGTGCGCCCAACTAGGGCGAGGGGTGAGGCGCGGGTACATTTCTAAAAACATCGGACTGCGACGTCCCACACACGCACGCGCATACTTGCTACAATGAGAGTTCGGCCAGTCCGATGCTGTTGCAGCGTTGTTCTAGAGTATTTTAAAATTATTATATTAGAGTATTTTAAAATTATTTGAAGAGTATTTTAAAATTATTATTAATACTAGGCTCGAACTTTTCCATTTCAATATAGCCGATGAACATTTTACAGCGATTACAATTAATTAATGGTTTTCAATAATTATATTAGCTATAGCGTTTGAACAGAACATACGATTTAGATTAAATTTGGTTCAGGGGTGTAAGGCAGTATCTAGGCCTACTTGAATGAGTTCGCGAACCAGAATGATCAGACAATACAGAAACTAAACAAAATAAGTAATTTTAAAATGATGGAACTAAAGTAATTATTTTCTTTAGAATAATCTGACGCAACGTAGGCCTATAGAGGTAACCCCCGCACACCAAAAACAGTTAGTTACCCCGTTCAAAATAAATGTGCGGTCGAAAGACAGAATTTTATTTCCCACCACAAGGAATATTCCCTCAATATTTTCCTGAATTCCCCAATTTTCTTCCAAATCAGATGTTATTTTAATTTCACACTTAAAATTCAGAGTAGAAAATAGCGCTGATGATCGTGTTACTTCCCTTACTTGCCACTGGAAGCGCACCTTGTTAAACCTGAAACGTCAAAATTGGAATATTTATTTACGAAAAAGCTAAACATTAGCTTAAAGTGACATGAGATATTGAACAGCTGTAGTAATTCTCAGTGATTCTGATTGGTTGGATTATTGGCAGCAGGAGGAACAGGAAAAATGGGGGAATTGAAATCTGGGTTTCGACCGCACATTTATTTTGAACAGGGTGTAACAAAGGACATATAATCAACCTCTTGTAATGTATGCTAAATTGCGTATAGGGCCTATATTGATAATTTTATTCGAATTAACCGAACTATGAAAGAGTTATACGAGTTATACTCGTATACTTATAACTCGTAATATACTTAATTAAATAGCCTAATTAAAATTACAATTTTGTTTACTAATTGCTTGGAACCAATGGAACCATGAAGTTGTTTTTATTTATGTTTCTAGCCTCAGTATTTGAAAGTCGAAACATCTAGCTGTGTTTTTCGGTGCCGCTTTATTACAACAGTAAGTTAAATTTGTACAGCATAATGGCTTCACTGGATTTTACTTTTAATGTTTTTTTTCTGTAAAGCAGTATAAAATAATTGTAATTTGAATGACATGTGCGACCGTACCTCTTTTCTCTCAGACCATGGAAGGCTCTAATTAAATAGTGGTCAATGAGACTCTGGCCCAGAGTCTAAGAATAAAATACATAATCAAAGTAATTAAATATAGTAATTAAATCAGCCGATCATAACTTTCAAAATTCAAACGCAAATGTCAGTATTTTATTAGAACAACTATAGGCTAACAAAATATTCCGGATGATGATGAAATCTGCTCAGATGAGATAATTTTTCCCTAGTAAAATAAATAATTTTTCCCTTATAAACAGAACTGTGTAAGATTTATTTGTCTTTTTAATTGCTTCATCATCACGTTATCCTATTGAGAACTGAACAAATCAGTGTACCAATCAGTGTGTAATTTCAACTCTCTTGCGTATCGAAAAAATTTGATGATTAGTAATGAATGAGTGAGGGATTTGTTTTTTAAGGTGGCGGCTCACTACCTGACTTTTCCCCGGACCGAGCATTATACCGAGCAAAAACAAACAGCAAGTCCGGAAGTGTGTCAGGGGTCCGTACATCGGATCGAGGCTGTTTTGGGGCGAAACATCAAAGAAAAGATTTGTCAGGTGTACGGTCCGATGTACGGTAGTGTGTCAAGGTCAATTTTGCTAAGAATGCCGTACCGAGCGTGGCCCCGAACGCTCGGGATGGAAAGCCCCTCCCTTCCCCACCCCATCATCTAGCGCCCTGACTCACGCTCTCCCTATCCCTCTATAAACTTCCTTCACCTCGCTTGGTGGATTTGTCTGGTACGATGCTCGGTCCGATGTCTTGCTTGGCGAAATGTTTGGAGTAAATTTACGTCCCTTTATGATGTAATGTACGGGAGGCCTACGATGCTCGGTCCGATGTCTTGCTCGGCGAAATGTTTGGAGTAAATTTCATTCCCTTTACGATGTAATGTATACGGTACGATGCTCTTTCCGATGTCTTGCTCGGCGAAATGTTCGTAGTAAATTTACGCCCCTTCACGATTCAATGTCCGGTACGATGCTCGGTCCAATGTCTTGCTCGGCGAAATGTTCGTTACGTCCCTTTACGATGTAATGTACGGTACGATGCTCGGTCCGATATCCTGCTCGGCGAAATGTTCGGAGTAAATTTACGTCCCTTTACGATTTAATGTTCGGTACGATGCTTGGTCCGATATAGGGCCTACGGTCTGATGGGAAGTCCAGTAGTGTGTCGCCGGCCTTATAAAAAGGAATTTCCTTCAGGTAGTATCAGGCGGAACCGTATTCCGTGCACTTCCGGTGTTACAGTATTTGTTAACACTGCCATTAGAAAAATTGATGAACGGTTTAGGCTATTTGTTTGTAAGATTAAAATTTGAATCTCATCTGTGAGAAGTTGAAAATAAACTTATACATTACTAGTTTTCTGTATTATGTACTGTACTGTAAAAACCAGTATATTGCAAATAATGTACTGCTCGTCTTGAGTACATATAAAACAATCGCCAATCAACCATAGTGCTGTATAAACACACGTGTTCTAAAATTGAATTGTACGAATAATTTAGATGGATAAAGAAGTATTCAAATAAATACAAGGAATGTGTCCCCCAACATCACTGAGTGATTTATAATGCGATAATGTTTGTGTGTGTGTGCTTGTGTTAGTGAGAAAGACGACGTTTGCGAAAAGGCTAGTAGCGCCTAGAACGGACGAATTCCCAGACCCCGTTTTTGCTCAAAACATGCGTTCGTAGTCCCCTGTTTCGGACGACATTTTTTAACCGATTTGACTGAAAGTGGTCTTAAACTGTTCAGAAAGAGTGCCTGCGTGGTTCTTGTACCTCGATAGTTCGATAATGTTTCTTAAAAGTATTTAAAAAAAATGTTAAATATCTAGTAATTTTCTCCTTTTTTAACTGCATTTTTAAGTACTACAGAGTACGTTTTTTATTATTATGAGGTACAAGAACCACGCAGGCACTCTTTCTGACCAGTTTGAGACCAATTTCAATAAAATCGGTTCATAAATGTCGTCCGAAACAGGGGACTACGAACGCATGTTTTTGACGTTTTTCGCAGGGGTGATGAAGACTCTTAACCGGCCTACCCTGACAGAAAATAACATCTTTTTAACCGGCCATTTTTTTATCTCAACATCGCTTTAACCGGCCGCGTTTCGCCGGAAACGTAGTTTTCTTATCTAATGTATCATTCAATTCAACTTTATTTCATATTGACGTTCTCAAAACAATTAAAATGTAACGTCCTGGACGGAAGTGAATGCCACCGGAAGTCAATGCATTTGGACTTACTATCCAGTAGGCCACAGTAAATAAACGAATTATTATTAGTGTGTAGGTTTGTTGTGGATTTCATGGGTGGTGGATGTTAGCTATAAATCATATACAGTAATGTATTTAAGGTTGTTTTTCAAGTAATAATTATATTTAGGCCATATAAAATTGTGGGTTGGCGTTTTTAAATGAACATCGGTTTAACCGGCCAATTCATTATCCGGCCACGGCCTGGTCCCGAGGTGGCCGGTTAAAAGGGAGTCTACTGTACTTTAGTTAATTGAAATATTAAACATAGGCTATTAAGTTAAACATTTGATGGTATTAAGTTAACGATGACTTGTGATTCCTGATGATGTTAGTCAATATTTAAATGCTGTATTTGGTTATAAAACAAGTAAAATGGGTTAAATTTGTGCAATTTATTGTTGTGGAGTAAAACTCTGCATGCGACCTCTCCTGTTTTACTGGTGAAGTGGCCGCTCAAAGGTTAAAAAAAATAAAAACCAATAAGAATAAGACTAAACTTATAGGCTACCTTGTGCATCCCTGCTTTTTAAAAATAATACAGAAGTAGATATAGTAGAAGTAGAATAAAAATGGCTTTAGGCCTAATTGATGTTTTAAGAAAATTTTTTTTTCATAATTACAAGAAAATTTTATTTTGTTCTGCCATATTGGAAAGAAGTTAATTTATGAGTAGGCCTAAATGATAATTTTATGAGTTAAATGTTCTTAAAACATCAATTAAAGGCATTTTTATTCTTGAGTATTTTTTATTTTAATCAATGGTTTTGGAGATATATGGGCAGATATAACTTCAAGTTTGCCCCATGTTATTCTTAATTGCCTCTAACTCAATAACTGTTAGATTTATAGAAAAATAACAAAGAATAAAAAAGTCTTAAAATCACATGGAAATCTCAAAAACGCCATAAAATGTAGGGTGTACCATAAGAAGTTTTAAAGTTGGCGGCACTATTTTTTTATTTTTTTTTTTTTTTATTTCCCACGGTTAAACCAATTTTACAATTGTATGAGTATACAAGATGGTGACTATGACATTAAATTAAATTACTTTTAATATAAACTATGCAACAAAATAGCAAGTACAATATAGATAGATAATATGATAACAACCTTTGAATATAAACTATGCAACAAAATAACAAGTACAATATAGATAGATATGATATGATAACAAGAATAATATACTTAAAACGGAAGACAACAAAGAAAATAGATAGTACATAGTGTTGGTTTGGATTATTTTTGTGGGGAGACCATGCCCCCACAGACACTGGTGTAGCCCTTTAACGCAGCTACCAACAAATCACAGACACTAAGTTGAGTGGGAATGTGAGTAGACCATGCTGCCAACGAACACAAATGTGGCCCTTTAACGCAGCCACCAAGCACACACTTCACTGAATACACTCCACACACAAAGAAGACCCTACTCTCCATCGTTGTTGGGTAGAGAGAGGACCGAACGTCTGAAAGTTCCCAGGGAGTCCGAGAAGAAGTCCACCAGATTGCAAACACCATTTCCAGCCCTCATCATTCTGGGAATAGGACTGTGAAGAAGGTAGGTTGTACCTCTATACCTGATCTCGAAGAGGTAATGTGCTCTGGTAGGTGAAGGGATCCTAAAGTTGACCAGTTGAAGCAGGTGAGGACAATCAATATCTCCATGGATCAGCTTGTAAAGAAATATCAGATCGGCCACAAGACGTCTAGAAGCCAGAGGTTGCAGACCTAAGTTGGTTTCAATTTCGGTGATAGGGACATCTCTGTAGGCAAAGCCATTCTTCACTCCCAGTATCCTTATGAATCTTCTCTGTATGGATTGAAGTTTATCAATTTGTCCCAGCTGATACGGAGACCATACAGAAGAAGCATATTCCAAAATCGGTCTAACCAATGACTTGTATAAGAATGCCATTGTGCGAGTGTTGAGGCCAAACCTCCCCAGCCTGAAAACCAAGCCCATCGTTCTCGATGCCCTAAGACAAATGCCATCAATGTGAGTACTGAAGTCCAGTGAAGAATCCATAAGCACTCCGAGGTCTCTCACAATATCACTCCTCTCGATCGGAACTCCATCCAAGTTCAGGTCAATCATAATTGGAGATTTTATTTTGTGAAACGTGATATGCTTGGACTTAATAGGATTTACCTCCATTAGGTTTATATCACACCATTGAGAGAGTTGGTGGAGCGAGTCTTGTAGCAAATGTAAGTCATCCTCAGTTCTTATTTTCTGGTACAGCTTGACATCATCAGCAAACAACGAATAATTAACACTCAAATTTCTTCCAATATCATTGATGAAGAGGACAAATAAGAGTGGTCCCAAAAGCGACCCTTGAGGAACACCCGACGTGGCGATGAAGGAGGAAGACACATTAGAGCCATATTTTACAGCTAAAGTCCGGTCTTGTAAGTAACTTCTAAACCATAGCCACAGATTGCCGACAATCCCATAACCCTTTAACTTAGCAAGAAGATGGTTATGACTAACTTTATCGAAGGCTTTAGAGAAATCTACGTATATAGCATCCACTTGATTTCTACTACTAAAGGCTTCTAAGATATAGTCTTGGAAAAGTAGTAGATTAGTGATTGTTGATCTGCCCAACATAAATCCATGTTGCTCTTCCACAACCACTTGCCTAAAACGGGGCTTAAGAAAATCCAACACCAGACTTTCAAATACTTTACCCACTGCTGATTGGATGACTATGGGGCGATAATTCCTGATTTTAGTAGGATCACCTGACTTTAAAATCGGTACAACATGGCTGTGTTTAAGTAATGATGGAAAGCTCCCACAAGACAATGAAGTATTGAATAATTTAACAAGGACAGGAGCGAGCTGATTGCTGCAATGCTTAAGAACTGCTGGGGTTATACCATCCGGCCCAGCTCCTTTAGTCGAATCGAGAAACTCCATCTTCTTCTTGACTTCATCAAGGGTGACAGTAAAGTTCGATATGCTCATATTAGTCTCAAAATCATATGTATGTGGACAATCGATAGTTGGAGTATATACCGACTTAAAATAGGTAGAAAATAGCTCACAGATCTTATTGGGTTCAGATTCTTTCAGGCTATCAAACTCCATTACTTCAGGTTTGGGGTTGCTATGCTTTAGACCATTGACAAAGGACCAAAACACTTTGATGTTAGAGGGTATTACAGCCTCTAAATGCTCCACGTAGCCTAGTCGACATAGTCTTGCCTCTCTCTTGCATTGTTCACGGACACGGCTGAAACTGCAATAGTCACCGTCATTCAAAGTTTCCTTGTACCTCCGATGGAGTGTCTTCTTAAGAATTACCAATTGTTTGAGGTGATTGCTGAACCAGCGGGGGAAACAGGAAGGACCAGTCCTTTTAAGAGGAGAGTGCCTTACAATGGCTTCACTCAAAGAATGCATGAAACCCTCCAAACCACTCAAATCATCTCCCAAATTCATATTCAGAGCCCCCTGTGTCAATTCGTTCTTGACCCCATCCAAATTGCATCTTTTCAAGTCCGGTATGTAGACAACAGCACTCTTCGAAATGTCAAAAGAACACTCTAAAGTAATAGAGATGGGTGGATGTATATCCTCAAAAGGCAGTAATGGATCAGTGGAAAGAGAGACACTGTGGTACCTTGGCATTGAGCTGAAGACTAGATCCAGCTGAACATCCCTACTGTTCATTACGTGGCTAATTTGCTGTAACCCCAACAGTGATGACAATTCACGGAGTACTCTCTCACTCGCAGATAAACTCACAGGATCATCTTGTGTCCAATTGCAGCCAGGGAGATTGAAATCACCAACGATGACAATTGAGGCAAACTCTCCACATCTTGAAGTAATATCCACAACAGCATCAGCAAAAAGAGAATAACAGGAAGTAGGCTGATGTGGAGGTATGTATGTTGCACATAGCAGCAATCTTTGAGTCCCAGCACCAATGGCTACAAATATAGCTTCAAGACTATCATAAGGACAGCAAACTTCTGTGGATGACAAGTTATTCCGAACTGCCATTAAAACACCACCACCAGAATTCTTATTACTAGTTTCCATGGACCTATCCTTCCTATAAACAGTGTAGTTGTGAAATCCCAACTCAGAGGTGCTAACAGAAGGTATCAAATTGGTCTCAGACAAAACGATCACATCATACATGGTAATGGAGGCCGTTTCATAAAGCAAATCTATCTTGGTCCGAAGGCCGTTAACATTTTGATATAATACTGTGGTTTTAGGTTTACCGTGGGAAATTATGCGTTTTTTGAAATAACTATTTTGGGTGTGCCATTGACATATTTAATAGTCAGATCAGATTCACCTCCCCTAGTTCGCTCTTCAAGCTTCTTCCTCAAATGATCCAGGTACTCCAACTCACGCTTAGTTTTGTCTCGAGCCAGCTTCATTCCAGTAAAGGCTGGGTCCAATTGATCAAGGAACTCACGAGTAGCAATCTTAAAAAATTCCATCACCCTTGCCTCTGAATCAAGAATGAGCTTTACAGGCCTACTTTTGTTGACTGTTTCCTTTCCAATGCGAAAAAACTTAATTTGAGAGACATCAACTCCTGGTAATGCAGTGCCCACCAGCTTGTGAATATGAGTACTATCATCCTTCTTCTTGTCCTGTGCATTTTTTTTTAGAGCTTTCGACTAAACCAAACAGCATGACATTTTTAGCTCTTAATGATCTTTCTTTAACTTCCTCCATTGTTACTTCAACAACACAACCCATCTCAGTAATAGAAGCATTTTGAGGGACCTCTAAAGCTTCAACTTTACCTTCTAAGGCTTTAATTCGGTTTTCAGAGCTAGTAATCCGGCATTCTATAGACTCTAATTTCCCATTAACAGCTTTCATGTCCCGTTTAATTTCAGCCAGATCAGATGTTTTCATACTGTCCACCTTATCAACTAGACTCTGCACCACTGATGTTAGGCTTCTAATCTCATTAATCAAGTCACGGGGCTGCGCACCATGTTTTAGACAATCAGCTCTCATGCATTCCCAAATGAATCTATCGTCACTTGCAAGACGAGAATAATCGGTGGAACTGATTTTTGCACAATCTTTATGGAACCATCTAGTACAATTCCCACGGCATTGAGCCCCATGCTGACGACTTGTCACTTCTTTTAAACATATACCACAGGGGTTCGGAACAATTGACATAATACCTAAAAGGTATGAGACCGGCAGTTGTTATAGTAAATCTGACACAAAGCACGATGGAGTAATTCAGTTACTCTATGACGAAGAGATCGAAAAGGCAGTGAACGCTGACAACTGTGCTGTCTGCTGCTATGTTACTGTGACTAAGAAATCCCAGATACTGTGATAGTGACAGCTAATTCGAATATTGATTGATTTCTTGTAAAATCCTGTGAAATATTTGTATTGATTGATTTCTTGTAAAATCCTGTGAAATGTCTTGATTACTGTGATAATATAAATAGATACGTTTCTGTTGGAAAAATGGCAGGAAATTTTGAAAACTGAAATACATACCTAAAAGCAAATTAAAATAAACGGTATCAGTTAACTGACACATACTTTCTCCCAACAATATAAAAAAAGATGTTAAGAGCTTCAAACATTAATGTCTTAATGACTCAGTCGGATAGCTACCAGCTGAGCAGCGTGAGTTTGACCCTACGCGCGTCTGTGACTTTTAACAACGTACTGCGTTTACCGCTAAACGAAAAATTGAATTTTCTCCTCAACCACTTGACATAGAGCAAAAATTTAAAATACTGGATTATTTAGTTTTTTGAACTTGATTTAATGGTGATAAGTAAAATTTATTTCAAAATAACAGCTATTTTGAAAATCCAAAAAATTGATTTTTGAAACACTTACTACGCCATAACTTTTGAACGAGCATTTTCTCGGAGATGCGGGTGGTGTCATTTTATTCACCATTTTAAGCTTAATAAACCACAAAATTTTAATCAAAATCGTTAGTGCCGTTTTTGAGAAATTTAGATTTTTCACGATTTTTGAGGGTTTTTGGGGGCAAAACACCCTTAAAAATCAAAAATTCAAAAAAATGAAAAAATGCCTGGAATTATCATGGGTTTGGACCTACGTACCAAATTTCACCAAAATCGGACCATTGGGGCATTCTCTAGCTCTGTATACATCCAGACACACACACACACACAGACATCACTCGAAAACCACTTTTTTTGACTCAGAGGGCACCAAAACGAATAAATTTACCAACAACTCAAATTTTAAAATTTTGACGAAACCAATACTTTCTCAATATATACATTTATAGGGGGAAAGGGGGCTCCAAAATGGATATATACATCATCAAACTAATGCGAAGTGTTTTACGAAAACAATACTTTCACCATATACTAAGGTATAGGGGGAGAAAGTAAAAGTATAGGGATTACCCCATAGGAAGTATACTGTCAGTTATATAGGCATAAAAACAGGGTATCTACAACCTTGAAAAACCTTGAAAACGCCTTGAATTTGAATTGGCTTTGAAAATTCCTTTGAAATAGCCTTGAAAATGCCAGTGTATCCTTGAATTTCGTTTTATTAAAAAACCCGCGTCACAGCAGACCTGAATAATCTGTCAATTTCCAACATGGTTATTTTTGTTTGATAAATAATTGATAATAATTTAAAGATCCTCACAAAAAAAAATTTAATAGCATTATATTTTTAAGTTGATTGATTATCTTATTGTTATTTATAAATAAAATATTTTGCCAACAGTAATAAACTCTTTTGTGTCATTGAATACGATTTTAGTTATGAAATTTCACCTGGCGTAAAGGACATTTTCCTCCAATTAGGGAATTTAACTTAATTTTAATTCTGTGCTCTTTGAAGTTTGCAGCCTACCGGTAACGTTTGTGTGATAAATGTGTTTCACTTAGAGCTACAAAATGTGCAATTTTGATTTATTTCTAGTCTTTTTTGCTTGTATATTGACTTTGGAAAATATATTTCTGTTTCTTTAATTAGAAAGTAGTATTGTATTGCAGTTAAGAATCAGATAGTAATGTAAAATTTATGATATAGCCTAAAACTTCCATGACTAAAATAATAATTCAGCCAATCAAAAAATTTTGAAACCAAAATGGGAAAATTTAAAATAATGAAAACCCAATTTTGAAGTGTTTAGGCATGTACCTAATAGTTCAAACCTAACTTATTCATAGTTTGTTTTTATATAATTAGGTTTTTTACCTTGATTACGGACTGCTAAATGCAAGCCTTTCCGGATGAAAGCAAACATTGGCAAAGAACTATTTGTTTGCCATTTTATATTGTTGGTTTGGATTAGCTGTTCAGAGTTGTTTTTAGCGAATTTCCCTATAGGGAATACGCTATTACGGTAGTAGTCACGGTCCTAAGCCCGGGACCATGATACTTTTTCGTTTTGAGGTTCCTAGAAGCCAATAACATCGTTCAGAGTTCAAATTGATATATATGTATATATATATATATATATTATATATATATATATATATATGTATGTGTCCGTGAACATGATAACTTTTGAACGGAACCTCCGACTTTGATGAAATTTGGTACAGGGGTGTAAGCCAGCATCTACTAGATTGAGTTCGCGAACCAGAGTGATCGGACCAAGGGAAAGAGGTTTCAAAAGGGTAAAAAATGGGTTTTTGGCTTTTTGTATTTTTATTTATAAAATTCAACAATTTTAACTTAAACTATTTTAAAGAGCTTAAAAAAACAAACAATCCAGTATTTGGAATTTTTTACCTAGCTTAAATGGTTATGGAGAAAATCCAGAAACTATGTTTTTCATGTTATTCTTATGGGAAATCAAGAAAACCTTCTATCTTGCTTATTTATTGACATATCTTGATAAAATTTGGTAAGAACATTCATTCGGAAGCGTTTAACTTATATTTGCTTAGAAAACCCATATGGCGGCAAACCTACGTACTCACTTGTATGGGGTTTATGGGGAAAATAAAAAGAACACCATAACCTGATAAAATTTGGTATGTAAATGTACATTCACTAGGTAGGGTTTAACTTATATTTACCAACAAAACCCATATGGCGCAAACCTACATACTCTCATCCCCATATATTTTATGGGGAAATAGAAAATATACAAAATTCCAGTGGAAATTCGCTGAGTAAGCAGGTCTGCTGCGACGGGGGTATATATGTATGTGTCCGTGAACACGATAACTTTTGAACGGAACTTTCGATTTTGATGAAATTTGGTACAGGGTGTAAGCCAGCATCTACTAGGTTGAGTTCGCAAACCAGAATGATCGGACCATGGGAACGGGGTTTTATGGGGTTTCAAAAGGGTTAAAAATGGGTTTTTGGCTTTTTTTACTTTTATTTATAAAACTCAACCATTTTAACTTAAACCATATTAGAGAGCTTAAAAAAACAAACAATCTAGTATCTGGAATTTTTTACCTAGCTTAAATGGTTATAGAGAAAATCCAAAAACTATGTTTTCCATGTTATTCTTATGGGAAATCAACAAAACCTTCTATCTTGCTTATTTATTGACATATCTTGATAAAATTTGGTTTATACATCCATTAGGAAGCGGTTAACTTACATTTGCTTAGAAATCCCATATGGCGGCGAACCTACGTACTCATCCTACGGGTTTTATGGGGAAAATAAAAAGAACACCATAACCTTATAAAATTTTATATGTACAATCACTAGGTAGGGTTTAACTTATATTTAACAACTAAACCCATATGGCGGCAAATCTACATACTCTCATCCCCATGGATTTTATGGGGAAATAGAAAATTATAGGCTACCAAAATTCCATTGGAAATTCTCTGAGTACGCAGGTCTGCTGCGACGGGGGTATTTTACATCTAATTAAAGCAATTCCTCTTCTGTTGAATGATGTCGTTTAAGAATTTTAGTTGAGTTGTTTTAATTATTTATTAAGGATTTTCCTTCACTTTTGGATGTAACCTCCGTTACTAAAAAGATGAAAAAGTTTCTGTAACTACTTTATTTTACATTTTTATAATGAAAAAAATTGTTTCTTAAGTCAAAAGTGACTCAAGGGTCATGTCTAATTTTGTAAAGATTTTTACACCTACTAGAACATAGAGTTTATTTGGTAACAGAGGTTACACAAAATAAAAGTAACGGAGGTTACATATGTTATTACCGTGACATAATCGATTTTTAACACAATTTGACTTGTACTGACTTTTATTTATGAATATTCTGGTAACATACCCATGTATCTCCTCTTCTACTTTCTTTACCAAATTTCTTTTTTTCACTTTTGAGAGGTTTTTTACCATCTGCTGACTTCCGTGAATATTACAAAACTGGTGGTCCTTTAAAACTAGTCTAGGCTTAGTTTTTTGTTGGAGTTAAGTAAGTTACTTATTAAACAATATTATAGACTATAGAGTCCATTGCAATATGCAATTGTTTAGATTTTAGGCCTATATATATTCTCGATAGTTCAACAGCAATTTCCAAAGTATAGAAGTTAACGATTTTTATAGTTGCCTAATCGTAGATTTCATAAATCTTAGGTCTAATAATTCACTTTAAAGACTATAGTGAAAATAGAAAAAAAGATTTGATAGCAAGATTGATGGAAGGAAAAAATGAAACTGAGTGGAAAGAGAGTTACCTAACAGAAAGGTGGAGAGGGAAGTAAGAAAACTTATGTTAAAAACAAAATTCTGTAGCCAAGAGACTTAGAAAAAACTAGGAAAAATACTTGTTTTTAAGTTAATGAATCTATACAAAATGTGTGTGAGGCTTAATAATTCCTTGGAATGGCGTCGCATCTTGCAGTTTTTGAGTGTCAAACTTCTGTACTTGCACAACCTTTTATTTTTTTTAAACTAATTTAAATTTCTTTACTTCATAAGGTAATAGTTCTGTAATAGTTTTCTCTCAAATTACTGTCATTTTCAGTTTAATTTTCAACCAAAAAGTCTAATGTAATGTAGCGTTAGCAATTTACACTAATTGTTTTTGTTAGTAAAAACACGTTTTTTTCAGTCATAAATTAAAATTTTTTTAATACAATTCCTACAATTTAATTTCCTATTGCACTTTATTTATAATTATTTTAATATGGGCCATAAACAGCGAAAATCACATTTTGAAATGCACAGGTAACCTCCGTTACTCGGACGGTAACCTCCGTTACTTTTTGTTGTATTATTTAGTTACTAAATTCCCTTAATTATTTTGAACAAGAGTACTGCAAATAAATAGCCTAACTCTTGAAGAATTTGATTACTATGAAATAAAATTTGTTTGCCATAATAATTCACAGAAAATAAAGAAATAGTTAAGGAGTCACGACTTAGCCATGCGTGTGAGTAACCTCCGTTATCATCTTCTAAAGGTGATATTTTGGATACTATTTGATGAAATTATATTGTTTTACTCTTGAACCGTTATGCAAACAAAACTTGTGACATATTTGGTTTTAGAATATTTAAGTTGTTTCACTTATTTTTTCAACAATATAGTTGTACGCTTGTAACCTCCGTTACTTTAGAATGGCTGAATTAGGCCTACTTAATCTTCAGTACCTCGAGGGGTTAAAATACACAATAAGTTGCCAAAAGATATGAAAAATTAAACAGATATTAGAATTTTTGAGAAAAAAATTAATTAATTTTATTGGAAGAAGCATTATATAATATTGAAGATTTTATGAAAAAAAAATTGATTAGGCCTATGCCTACATGAAAAATTCATCATGAACAACATATATAATATTATAATATAGGCCTAGGTTAAATTACTTTTTAATTACCGGTATTCATATAAAAATCATGTATTTTGCAATGCAATTTATTGGTGTGCAATAAATATTATTATTATTACTTATTTTTAGGTCTAGGCTCAAATATTAGAATATTTTTCAACTTAAATGTTTTTCTAGAACCATCATAAAAATGCAAATAGAGCCTATGTTTCAAATCAAACCCAGTAACAAAATACTTGTTAAAAAGTATTAAATCTATGATTAGACACAGAACATGGATAGAAATACAAAACTCTGTCGCAAATCGACCTGGCTGGAATCTTGAAATGAGGCAACTAAAGGGGCTTATAGCCAGGGAAAGTAGAGAAGGCAAGTTGCTGGCTACACTCACTTGCCTGTTGCACTTATTGCAAACTTACCTTGTCTATAGAAGTACTTTCCTCCTTAATTTAGGGAAATAGACGGCAAGTTACGTAATGGACAGTATACCTGTAGCCAATTTGCCTTCTCTACTTTTCCCGTCTATACTGTGCTTTAGAATGTCCTGGGGCAAGCAACAAGATTCCTTGGATCTAAATAAATAAACTAAAAAATTCATGTGAACATATATATAGCACTAGCCACCATTTTGTTTATTACACTCAGTAATTTTTATTTTTGAAACTGATAGAAAATTTTTAAGAATCTGACAACAAATTACGTAGTTAATTAAATTTTTTTCTAATAAAATCACCTTAATTTGCAGGAAGTATAATTAAAAATCAATGTTTTCTGCAGTAAAATGGCAATAACTACGTTATTCGTTTTCAAATCCTTACAAACTTAGATGGATAATTAAATTTCTTAACTGTTTCGTCTTGTAAAATTCAATGAAATTTACGGGTTTAGAGATGTGTTCCAATGTAACTGAAATAATGAACGTTTAGATACACACAAAATAAAATAAAAAATCATACAAAATGGTTAGTAGACCAGAGACCAAATAATATTGCTTTGTAAAACTTAACCAAAATATGGTAGAACTTAATGTAATTTTTCTATTAAATTATGACATTCTTGCAATTAAAAGTTTCCATGATCCATAAATCCATTTAATCCAGTCATAATTTGATTTTTTTACAAAAAAAAAAATTATCAAGATGGATTATAGTAATTTTTAGAAAAGATGTTAGTAAACTAAAAAAATTTTTCAATTATTTAGATATATGATTAAAAATGTATGGCAATAACTTAGTTGGTGTACCCAGAACAACCCGTTGCTAAACAAGTAGCTGTAATTATTGCGATAACCTTGAAAATTTTGAAAAATCCTTGTAAAAGCCTGGAATTTCATTTTGGAAAATTAGTAGACACCCTGAATAAAAAAGTTAACTATTGGATCACTTTAAGAAACTCACCCTGTATACAAGGTGTCCTGGAACTCTCCGGAACCCTTTAGTATTCTTAAACTAAATAATGGCCTGTACGTTTACTTGTAATGGATTATTAATACTGGAGTAGCCATAGCTAGTTTAAGAGTTATTTTCATATTTTTCACCCAAGTTATGCTAGGCCTAGTACCAAACACATTTTAAAAGTTTATTTTGGGGTTATCCCCAGCAATACCCATTTTTGGTAAAAATTTCTGATATTAAGTTATTTCAGGATTAGGCCTATCAAAAACTAAAGGTCTGAAGTGTGAAGCAAAACTGGATGGGATACCAGGACAAGAGCAAAATACTGGAACTGTCCCGGTCAAACCAAGAAGTATGACAGGCCTAGTTTTAGTAATTCTATAGGGCTAATTATTTTACATTTTACACAAGAAATTAATCGATCATTTGATTGATTGGCTCTAATTTTTCTTTCAACATATGAGTTATTTAGGTAATTTGCCTCTTGATAATATTTTCTTTTTATTTCTTTTTAAGGTGATGCCTGCCGTGGTTATCCGTCAGCGTAAGCCGTTCCGAAGGAAGGATGGCGTCTTCATATATTTTGAAGACAATGCTGGAGTCATAGTGAATAACAAAGGCAAGTATCCTGAGTTAAATATGTCAAAAATACTTTTTTAAGTTACTCACAGTGCAAAAAAGAGGCGCACTAAGTCATTCGGCAAATGAACCGTGGCCCTAAGGAGCATTGGGGGATGCTCCCCTCAATGACTTGACTTTGGCCATTTCAAAGCTGTCCAAATGGCAGGAATCATGATCATCCATGGTTATAAGGTTACTTACAGTATTTTTTTGTCATTTTGCTAAAAACAACGCTTTATTTTTAGCTCATAATTTTAACTTTGTATAGAGCACTCTTTTCAGAACGGATGGTTCATCCGAGGTCGGTTAAGAGAGCTTCCACTGTATTTGCTACTTTAACACGTTCGCTACCACAATATTCTTAGCATTTGTTGAAGCCGTTGTAGGCCAAATTATCATACAAAATTGAGTCAAGCCTGGGAGATGAACCTCGAGGGGACTATCTCCCCTCAAAACAAAATATTTCTCTTGGTTTGTCACTGTTAACATTTTACAAAACAAAAGGGTCCAGAAAGGCAATTTGAAATTGTCACTGATCGATCACGGATGCTAACTAGCAGAGCAACATGATAATCTAGGGAATTTTAGTCTGCTACCAGTGTTGCCATTCCATCCACCGTGCAAGATTTGACAGTACAAATTTGTCCACAGTGTACAAATTTGTGGTTAACATAACCAAAAACTAATTCAATTAAAAGCTATGTTTTGATGTATTTTACACTTTTTATGTAGTTTTATATTCAACATTGTGTCAACAAATCTTATTCTCTTCTATACAAATTTGGAGACACAATTTCCTTTCATCCCCCCCCCCCAAATCCAAAAAATCCCCCCCAAATTTTGGCTCAATGGTGCTAACTGCTCCTTCAATCCCCCCTGTGGGCGGCCCTGCCAAGACCTAAGTCAAGGGCCATGTGACTTTTTTGTTTTGAAGTCCCCATAGACCAAAAACACTGTTTTTCAATTTCATATATATCCCCGTGTCTGATATATGTGTCTGTTAATGCGATAACTTATGAAGAAACCCTCCGATTTGGAAGAAATTTGGTACATAATAAAATAAAAAGTACAAACATAATAGGCTCAAATTGGTTTATACCAGTAAAAATTGACGATTAAATGATGGTATAGCCTCTGGATCACTTAATATTTAACAAAATGGTTTAAAATACCTGTTACTGCCAAGTGATCCTTAGATTAGGTGTAGACGACCTATGGTTTCGAACATCAGGTGTTCATTTTCAAATCTTCAAAATCAAGTTAAAAGCATTATTCCTCTTCAACGTTGAAACTTGAAGAGGTCGTCAAATGGTAAAATTTACACAACACAAACACACACGAAAATTTGTGTGTTGAAGGGATTGGATATACAACATTACATTAATATTAATGTAATGTTTTCGTGTGTGTTTGTGTTGTGTAAATTTTACCATTTGACGACCTCTACAAAATTTCAACGTTGAAGAGGAATAATGCTTTTAACTTGATGTTGAAGACTTGAAAATGAACACCTGATGTTCGAAACCATAGGTCGTCTACACCTAATCTAAGGATCACTTGGCAGTAACAGGTATTTTAAACCATTTTGACAATTAAAGTATGAAAAATTATGAAGAAGGTTGGGGTAAACAGAAGTAACTTTATAAATTAGATTAATATAAGCCATTAGTTCAGCTATTCTTCTAAATATTACAGAAAAAAAGCAAGAAAAACTTAAAAAAAATATAGAAACATAAGCCAAACAAAGTCTTAGCAACAAGTCTTAGCCATGCAGCTAATTTCGGAAGTGGTTGTAGAAAAAGTGCAATTATCTTCCACTCCTTCCGCATACTTGTCTACCCCCTCAACTACATGATCATCATCTTCGGCGTTATTAAGGACAAATGCCTCCATCATTGCCAAATTAGAAAGAGCAACAGCACATTTGATTATGTTGCATGCATAGACAGGGTTTTCTCGTAAGTAGTTAAGGCAAGAAAACTTTTCCTTTAACCTACTGATTGCACATTCAACTACCCTTCGAGTTTTCTTGCGTGTGCTCTAAGGAAACGAGTTTGTGCATTGTCACCAGCGTTTTGAAGAACAGGTGGTATTAACCAGGACTTGAGCGGATAGATATAGTCTCCCAGCAACACAGCGCCTGGAAAGGGTCGCCAACCTTCTTCCATTCTGACACTTATGAAGCTATTTCTCAGAACACTTACCGGGCCAGTTAGCATTAACGTAGTAAAACTCCAGTCAGGTCCACAAATTAGCAAGACGTTTATGGAATGATGTCCCTTTCTGTCAACAAAAATTGGTTAGTCGATTGAAGGAGCTATTTTTATTAAAGTCCCATCAACTACACCACAAGTAAGAGACATGCCTGCAATATTACTGAATGCATTGATTGTTTCTCCTAATTTAAAGTTCATTGTTGGTTATGGTGAATTTACGTTGTTTAGTAAATTATTGCGGACATTTTCTATCACTGATTAGTAAATTACAAATTCACGACGTTCCAGGATCTGGAATCTGATCCTGTCTTCAGGTGGAAGAAGTACCTAGAACATAACAAAGTTAGTAAAAACACGCCAGGCAAACGTGGAGAAGTCCATAGCCAAACCTGAAAACAGAAAAGACAGTCACAAAAATTAAATTCAACACTAATAAATTGGAAAAGCTCAAACAATAAACTGTGAAAGCAGTCAAAAAACAAAACAAAACACAAACAATTATTTTGTGTCTATCTACGCCATTGGCATTTTTAACGTTTTGACGGGGAACGGTCCAAACCCCAGTCTTGTTACTATCTAACATCGACCAGTTGTTAGAAAGCATCATTAATTAATAGCCCAACGACAAATGGCAACTGGGTCCAGTATCGAACCTTTAAAAAGGTACTAATTTTTCTCAGGATCGAACCTGCAACCTTTGGATTCAAAGACGAGCACTTTAACCAATCAGCTACCCAGCCAGTTAAATTGTTAAATATTGGTGTGTATATTTTTCACAATTAAATTGGCAAAATATACAGCACCAATCAGGAGACAGCACAGGGGAACCAACCACACACTTGCAATGTCGTCCACGTAATGGCGTCGTCTTGCAAAAAAATACCACCATCTTGTTTTTTGCAAGACGATGCCGCAACGCAATGCATATCTTGAAGTGCAATTTATAATAATTGTTCTTTGGGTGTTAATGCATGGTTCCTATTCGTTGGGTGCTGTAACACAGGCATTCAAAACAACTAGTAAACGTGTTGCTCGAAATCGAGCAATTTATTTTAATACAATACAAATGTTACTTTTATCTCTAAATCATTCACGTCCGACCAATCCAATATTGTGAATATCTGCAATCACCAAAACTACACATTTACAGCTGATTATTAACAGATGTTTAAAATGCTTTATTCAATCCCAATGTTATTTAAATGGGAAATTTTTAGATTTCAATGGTGGATAACGCCTTTATTTTCCGTCAGATTCTCATCAGTTTTTGGCGGAAACAACTACAGACCAAGCCCTATCCAACGACACCAAAAACTTGAAAATCGGTTGAAAATTGTAGGAGGAGTTCTCAAGACAAAAAACCCCTTAGCGTATTAAATAAGTATAGATATTGAAATTTTCATAACTTAACGTAAACTTTTCATTAACTCTTTCTTGAATTTGGAAGTAAGAAATTCTCTGTTAAATATTCTTGGTTTTCTAACCACCACTGTATCTTCTTCATCACTTGATCCGCTTGATTGCGCCTCTATTTTGATAAAATTATTTATATATTTATATTTTATCACAGCTTAATAAAAGATAGACGACACAAGTAAATATTCTACGAGTCAAAAAAGGCCTATAATATATTAGTCTAATTTTTTGGGTTATAATATTAGTTTCTATTGTTTTTAAAAAAAAAATTGTGTAAACACTAGTAGGCTATTATAATTGGTATTTTGGATCAGTAAACTTAAAACTTGTTTTGTAAACTTATACTGGGTTTTGTTATAAGTTTTGTTTATGTAAACATTTTCAAAAATAATAGATTTTGGAAATTTTAGTTTTTTAACAAATGTGGTCTTGTAACATATCATTGTAAAGCTTAGCTTATTTTGAACAAGTATTTTTAATCGGGAGTAATTTATGACAAAAAATAAAAGAATTACAGGGTATTCCGTAAATTTTTATTTTGAGTAAAATGGACACCCTTTTGAACCGAATTAAGATAACTAAATTCGGTTTTCATCGAAATGTTTGTATTAAATAGACCTTTCGAACAATGTATAATAGGCCTATGACATATGTTTGTATTTGAAAATTCCAAGATTTGAATTTGTGACCCCCTGTTTTTAGTACACCCTGTATTTGTACAACCTTAAAACTATTTTAACATTATTCGTTGGGGTCAATTTAGGGAAATAGTTTTATTTCAAGATTGTAGGATAAACTGTTGATCAGTAATCGATTTGAGACACCTTATGTGAGACACCCGGTATTTTTATGAAACACAATACTAGTAATATAATTTAATAGCATCAGGTAAATACTTAAATTAGCTTTTTTATGAAACAGGCCCCTATTTGTTTTCTGTTTGGTATATTGGAAACAACAACAACGCTGAGCTCTATCCAATGATACCAAAATCATGAAAATCAGTTAAAAACTGTGAAGGTGTTCCTTAAGCCAAAAAAAACTTGTTGTATATTAAATATGTATAGATGAGGCTCATTTTATCATGTTACTAATTAGTTTGGTTTGCAAATAATTTGGACTAAAAACTTGTTATATATTGCAACCTGTGATTGTTGTGTTCTAGCTGATGGAGTGATGTAATGGTGGGTGGTTTGTTGTTGCAGGGGAGATGAAGGGCAGTGCCATCACCGGCCCCGTCGCTAAGGAGTGCGCCGACCTGTGGCCGAGGATAGCCTCCAACGCGAGCAGCATCGCCTGACAACCACCATCTCTTTGCTCCTTCAAATAAACCTTTGTTGTTACACATCACATAAGTCTCTAATTTTCCTCACCTGCCTTAGGTATTCTCTTTTCTTTTTAATGCAAAAGATCAGTTGAGTTGGTGTAATTAAAAAAAGTTTTTGTTTTATTTTCGCTTTTAAGTGAGTTATTAGCTTGACCCTAGAGGGTCATAAAGGTTTGAGAATTCACTGAAAGTGAAATGTATTTTGACTTTTCATTGTTATTGTGGGCATCTTGGTAATAACCAAAACCGATGTTGTCGCCCTCCCAGCAGGTACACAACTTGGGGGGGCCCGTTTCAAGATAGCACTCATATCACGCAAACTAGAGAGGATAGAAACATGCTCCAACAGAATCTAATGACACATTTTAGTTTTTTTTCTTAAGTATTTACAAAAAACTCAGTATTTGCAATGGATGTAATTAACTGAGTAATTTAACATTTAATTTGAAATATGTACTTTAAACAGGGTGCCCACATTCTGGAAAGCCAGGGAAATTGGCAAAAAGTGTGGAAAGTAAGGGAAATCCGTAATAAAGATGTATTTGAGGGGACTTTAAAGTGCTTCAGTCTTCCATAACCCTGACTATAATAGCATTTTTCAGAATTTTTCTCAAATGAACAATTCAATTGATTGCTGTACATTTGTGCTTAGAATATTTAAAATTGTTAATATTTTCCTTTTTTTTATCATGATTAGTTGTTAGCTGTTCAATGACCGCTAAAGAGAGTAAATTAAATAATTTGTGACTTGAAGACAAGATATTTCCTGAAATTAGTGAATTGGTTAGACTTGGTGGTTAATTATGCAACATTTGCTTATTGCAAAGTGTTTATTGTGGAAAGTGTTGATGCAAGTAATTCATTTCAAGCTCAGTAACATGGGTAAGCAAATTGTAATATCACATTCTGAAGGACCTAACCATTTAAAATACATTCTCGCTGAAAATTTCCTGGCAGCAACATTTCTAAGAAAAAAGTGTCTGTGTCAACATCATTAAAAAATGTATACTAGTGATAGAATATCTGGATCATTCAGATCAGACCAGTAAAGTGACCTGGCTCATGATCCGGGACTTGAGATCATTACAGACCATTACGTCACAAGTCAATTTTGAGCTACAAGAGCCGACTCATTAGGTTAAATATGCTTATACTATGTAGGTCATTATGAACCCTATTCCAGGATAGTTAACTCTGTTTTATTTTTATTAGTATTTTATTTATCTTAGTTAAATAATACAACTATGATATAATTATATTCTTATAAACTATTATATATATAATTCTTTAAGCGATATTTCTTGAGTAAAATTGTGATCGTTTTACAAATTGCAGGAAGATAGGAGGGGTATCAAATTGAAGATCTCGGTCCAATGCACGGGGGAAAATTATTGGTGTGTCCATAAACTTACCAGGAAATGAGAATTAACGTAAAATGTCCTCCATAACAGGGTTGCCACAGACATTAAAAGTCAGGAATAGTCAGGATTTTTGGGTTTTGGTCAGGAAAAAATGCCGAAAGTCAGGAAAAAATAGGGGGAAAGTGCCAAAAGTCAGGAAAATTTGCAGTGGCACAATCCGACCGTCTCGATTTTTGACCCCTCTCAAAAATCAGAATTACTAAGTAGTGGGTAAAATGTATTAATTTTATACATTAATTACCCATTAATAATGTATATATTTCTATTGTGTTTTCAATGTTATAATGTTAGTTTTTACTTTATTATTGGAACACTTTGTTTTATTTTTAGCCAATTTCTCTACAGGGAATATAAGCGAATTTCCCTCTAGGGAATACGCTATTACGATAATACTCATGATAAGACCTAAGGCCGGGACCATATTACTTTTGTGTTTTGAGGTGCATAGGAGCCAAAAACACCGTTTGTTCAAATTCATATATATGTGTCCGTTTACACAATTAATTTTGAAAGACACCTTTTATTTCGATGAAAATTAGTAAGGTGTAAGACAGCGTTCTTCAGGTTAAGTTCGAAAACCAGGTTGATAGGACATTCGGAACAGGGTTTTATGGGGTTTCAAAAAGGTCAAATTAAGGGTTTTTGGTATTTTTCACCCTAAAAATTTTAATTAATTATTTAAAATTTATTGGGCTACGCCCACCTAAATATTTATGATGCGTGGATCCTTCGTCAATAGATAAACACACAAAACACAACACACACGTACACTAAATCGGATCCCGCTATCAAAGTTGGGACTTTGATAGCGGGATCCGATTTATTGTACGTGTGTGTTGTGTTTTGTGTGTTTATCTATTGACGAAGGATCCACGCATCATAAATATTAAGGTGGGTGTAGCCCAATAAATTTTAAATAATTAATGAAAAAACCCCACCCAACAAGAAATCATGTCATTCAGAATAAGAATAAAAATTTTAAATCATCAATTTTCAAAGAGACTGTTCAAAAGGACTTAAAAAAACCAAATAATTTTGTATTTTGAATCATATACTTAGCTTCACTGGTTACGGAGAAAATAAAAAAAAAACAAGTTTTCCATTTAATTTTTATGGGAAACCAATAAAACCTGGTATATTGCTTATTTTTTAACATTTCCCAATAAAAATCTGAAAAGGCTTAATTAATGCTATATTATATGTAAATTTTTTTTTTTCTTCAGTTAATTAACTAAACCATTGGAAATTCACTGAGTATTTCGCTGTGACGGGGGTATTTCAATAAAAATTTTAGCGATGGGCAACTTAGGGAATGGAGGAGATTGCATTAAAAAATATTCAAAAGAAAATTCACTAAAAATAAAAAACGAGTCTTTATTTGTAAAACCCCGCGGTTCCAAAAAGTCACGAAAAATCTCTCAGATTGGTCAGTAAAAGTCAGGAAAAATGGCCTCCAAAATTCTTTGGCAACCCTGCAAAAGAATAGCATGGGGATTAAAAAAACATCTGCTTTGTGTATATTAAAAACGTGTGTTATGGTTTGATTTTAAAACAGGAGATATATGATAATATTGAGTGAAGAACTATTAATAATCAATTGACAAAAAATATACCTAGAGTGGTAATTACTATAATGCCGCGTCCGCACTGGCTGAACATGTAAAAAAAAAAATTTAGGCCTACTGGTTTGTTAACTGAGCGTGAATCCAAACAAGGCCTAGATCCAATAAGTCATAAAAGATTCTGATCGTGATAGGGGCGCAACGGGTTATGAATTGTGGTTTGAGAAAAACCTACTTTATTTACATTAAAACGTGTTTTTGTTTTATTTTAAACCGAGAAGAGTCAATTGATCATAATGGGTGAGGATGATTTACTGATTAAAACTTAAAGTGTATCAGTCAACGAAGTGTTGTTATTCTGTTACCAGTAGCTGAATTTCTCCAAAATCTTTTTTGACATTTCATAGATTGCAGAATTTAATGAATGAATGAATGAAATACTTAATAGGAGAGAGTTAAAAATCAAAGACGTTTGTCTTATATACAATTTAAAAAGTAGCAGGTCAAAAACTTAACAACAAAATGGAAAATATATAAGAAAGATGTATTTTATGAAGGTTCTCCTGAAAGATTATCTATGTATAGCGATTTTAAAAAAGGCTGCTTTGTTTACACAAAATCAAGGGTTTTTGATTAAGAGGTACGAATATTGACAAATTGACAGTGAGTGAATATAAACAAATTTGAGGTGTTAAGTTAAATTTGGTAATAATATAACAAAAAATAACTAAATCTGATAGGAGTGCAAAAATTATTTCAATTTTAGGACAAACAAGACAATGAAATGAATGGGTGTGACCAAAGTATTGAAAGTTTACTGACCCTGAAGTGGGTACTAAATGAGCATCCTTCATGTTTTTTTTTCTCTTTTTTTTTTGCTGGTTTCCTATGTAATATTATAAGGCGCTCATAGCTCAAAAGCATTATGATTCATTTAAAAAAACTTATTTTTCATAGTTTAGCTAATTTTTTTTATTTATTTTTTATATTTTTTTATATGATTAAGATTTTATTTCATTCTTTGACTACAAAACCCACCGTTTTAATACACCTGACCAAAAAATAAAAAAAAGTAGTAGCCGACCAACTTTTTATGTCACATTTCAAAACTCATTTTGAAATAAAAGTTTTATTATTAAAAATAGAAAAAAATAATTATTAAACTTTTAAACATAACTATTAGTGTCCAAGACTTATTGACTTCATACAAAGTTCAAAACTTATTTTTTATTCTAAATTGCCTAAAAATGACGAGTTATTTGTAAGCGAAACAATGAGTTTTTTGCGCTAATCTCATTGAATTTTGCGTATGTTGCCTACGAGAAGATGGCCGACCGTGATTCACTCGTTGTAGTACTAGTTAGATGGGCATGCTCCATCTATTGGTCTTATGTAATCGTTGATATAGATATACAGCAAACAGCCGACATTTCAGTCCCATGACAGGACATAACAAGAATCGGGAGTGAACAAAAAACAGAATGATTTCCTGCAGAAAAATTATTATTAAATGGAAAATACGTATTTGAATTAAGGGTAAGGGGGGGGGGGGGTTCCGTTAAAAGTATAAATGCTTCAGGCACAATATATTGATATACACAAATAAATAAATTTTCTCATCAATTTGCTAGGAATTTAATATTATTAGGGTTTTAAAACAGTAAAAAATAAATTGTATCTTACTTGCAAAAAATAATTAAGATTGTCCAAGCCCCTATTGAAAAATTTGTTTTTGCGTTTTTGGGACTGCATAACTTATTAAAAAAAATAATAATTTAAAATTACAACACTTGTGTATTGTAAACTAGTAAACTGGAGACTGCAGACCAATTTTGAAACAAATTTTACTTAAATATATATATATATGTATATATATATATATACATATATATATATACACATATATATATATATATACATATATATATATATACACACATATATATATATATATATATATTTGTTTATATTCTCTTATTATTAAAACAGCGTTAGTCGTTGACATGGCCTGTTACACAACCACTTAATACGCTTTCCTATGGCTAGGAAATGTCCTTATTTAATAAAATATTCAATTATCTTAGATTTTATTAGGAAAAACGTGAAACACCGTTTAAAAAATTATTCCTGTGTGTATTGCCGAAACAGTGACCAGGAATCAGCGCCTGCGCAAAGGTTGAAATCCCGGATCCGGATTGCATTTGGCAAAGAAAATTTAACGAAAGTGAAGAGGGTCTAACCGTGGATTTTGAACTAGGT